>OZ020187.1:13175390-14375390 GCA_963971135.1 Stenus bimaculatus
AAAATTTTAAAACTACATTTCTAATTAGATTTCATGAAAATAAAATTATTTAAACAAAATTTACATTTTTTTATAAAGAAATAAAAAAGTTACAGCAGTTTTTGTTTGATTTTTAAGAAAAACGTTTTTTTGGTATAATTTTAAAAATAATCGACCGAAAAATTTTAAAACTACATTTCTAATTAGATTTCATGAAAATAAAATTATTTAAACAAAATTTACATTTTTTTATAAAGAAATAAAAAAGTTACAGCAGTTTTTGTTTGATTTTTAAGAAAAACGCATTATTTCTAAAAAATAACGTTTTTTTGATATAATTTTAAAAGTAATCGTCCGAAAAATTTTAAAACTACATTTCTAATTAGATTTCATGAAAATAAAATTATTTAAACAAAACTTACATTTTTTTATAAAGAAATAAAAAAGTTTCTGCAGTTTTTGTGTGATTTTTAAGAAAAATGTTTTTTTGGTATAATTTTAAAAATAATCGACCGAAAAATTTTAAAACTACATTTCTAATTAGATTTCATGAAAATAAAATTATTTAAACAAAATTTACATTTTTTTATAAAGAAATAAAAAAGTTACAGCAGTTTTAGTTTGATTTTTAAGAAAAACGCATTATTTCTAAAAAATAACGTTTTTTTGATATAATTTTAAAAGTAATCGTCCGAAAAATTTTAAAACTACATTTCTAATTAGATTTCATGAAAATAAAATTATTTAAACAAAATTTACATTTTTTTATAAAGAAATAAAAAAGTTTCTGCAGTTTTAGTTTGATTTTTAAGAAAAACGCATTATTTCTAAAAAATAACGTTTTTTTGATATAATTTTAAAAGTAATCGTCCGAAAAATTTTAAAACTACATTTCTAATTAGATTTCATGAAAATAAAATTATTTAAACAAAATTTACATTTTTTTATAAAGAAATAAAAAAGTTTCTGCAGTTTTTGTGTGATTTTTAAGAAAAACGTTTTTTTGGTATAATTTTAAAAATAATCGACCGAAAAATTTTAAAACTACATTTCTAATTAGATTTCATGAAAATAAAATTATTTAAACAAAATTTACATTTTTTTATAAAGAAATAAAAAAGTTACAGCAGTTTTTGTTTGATTTTTAAGAAAAACGCATTATTTCTAAAAAATAACGTTTTTTTGATATAATTTTAAAAGTAATCGTCCGAAAAATTTTAAAACTACATTTCTAATTAGATTTCATGAAAATAATATTATTTAAACAAAATTTACATTTTTTTATAAAGAAATAAAAAAGTTACAGCAGTTTTAGTTTGATTTTTAAGAAAAACGTTTTTTTGGTATAATTTTAAAAATAATCGACCGAAAAATTTTAAAACTACATTTCTAATTAGATTTCATGAAAATAAAATTATTTAAACAAAATTTACATTTTTTTATAAATAAATAAAAAAGTTACAGCAGTTTTTGTTTGATTTTTAAGAAAAACGCATTATTTCTAAAAAATAACGTTTTTTTGATATAATTTTAAAAGTAATCGTCCGAAAAATTTTAAAACTACATTTCTAATTAGATTTCATGAAAATAATATTATTTAAACAAAATTTACATTTTTTTATAAAGAAATAAAAAAGTTACAGCAGTTTTTGTTTGATTTTTAAGAAAAACGCATTATTTCTAAAAAATAACGTTTTTTTGATATAATTTTAAAAGTAATCGTCTGAAAAATTTTAAAACTACATTTCTAATTAGATTTCATGAAAATAATATTATTTAAACAAAATTTACATTTTTTTATAAAGAAATAAAAAAGTTTCTGCAGTTTTTGTTTGATTTTTAAGAAAAACGTTTTTTTGGTATAATTTTAAAAATAATCGACCGAAAAATTTTAAAACTACATTTCTAATTAGATTTCATGAAAATAAAATTATTTAAACAAAATTTACATTTTTTTATAAAGAAATAAAAAAGTTACAGCAGTTTTTGTTTGATTTTTAAGAAAAACGCATTATTTCTAAAAAATAACGTTTTTTTGATATAATTTTAAAAGTAATCGTCCTAAAAATTTTAAAACTACATTTCTAATTAGATTTCATGAAAATAAAATTATTTAAACAAAATTTACATTTTTTTATAAAGAAATAAAAAAGTTTCTGCAGTTTTTGTGTGATTTTTAAGAAAAACGTTTTTTTGGTATAATTTTAAAAATAATCGACCGAAAAATTTTAAAACTACATTTCTAATTAGATTTCATGAAAATAAAATTATTTAAACAAAATTTACATTTTTTTATAAAGAAATAAAAAAGTTACAGCAGTTTTAGTTTGATTTTTAAGAAAAACGCATTATTTCTAAAAAATAAAGTTTTTTTGATATAATTTTAAAAGTAATCGTCCGAAAAATTTTAAAGCTACATTTCTAATTAGATTTCATGAAAATAATATTATTTAAACAAAATTTACATTTTTTTATAAAGAAATAAAAAAGTTTCTGCAGTTTTTGTGTGATTTTTAAGAAAAACGTATTTTTGGTATAATTTTAAAAATAATCGACCGACAAATTTTAAAACTACTTTTCTAATTAGATTTCATTAAAATAAAATTATTTAAACAAAATTTACATTTTTTTATAAAGAAATAAAAAAGTTACAGCAGTTTTAGTTTGATTTTTAAGAAAAACGCATTATTTCTAAAAAATAACGTTTTTTTGATATAATTTTAAAAGTAATCGTCCGAAAAATTTTAAAACTACATTTCTAATTAGATTTCATGAAAATAATATTATTTAAACAAAATTTACATTTTTGTATAAAGAAATAAAAAAGTTACAGCAGTTTTTGTTTGATTTTTAAGAAAAACGCATTATTTCTAAAAAATAACGTTTTTTTGATATAATTTTAAAAGTAATCGTCCGAAAAATTTTAAAACTACATTTCTAATTAGATTTCATGAAAATAAAATTATTTAAACAAAATTTACATTTTTTTATAAAGAAATAAAAAAGTTTCTGCAGTTTTTGTGTGATTTTTAAGAAAGACGTTTTTTTGGTATAATTTTAAAAATAATCGACCGAAAAATTTTAAAACTACATTTCTAATTAGATTTCATGAAAATAAAATTATTTAAACAAAATTTACATTTTTTTATAAAGAAATAAAAAAGTTACAGCAGTTTTAGTTTGATTTTTAAGAAAAACGCATTATTTCTAAAAAATAACGTTTTTTTGATATAATTTTAAAAGTAATCGTCCGAAAAATTTTAAAACTACATTTCTAATTAGATTTCATGAAAATAAAATTATTTAAACAAAATTTACATTTTTTTATAAAGAAATAAAAAAGTTACAGCAGTTTTTGTTTGATTTTTAAGAAAAACGCATTATTTCTAAAAAATAACGTTTTTTTGATATAATTTTAAAAGTAATCGTCCGAAAAACTTTAAAACTACATTTCTAATTAGATTTCATGAAATTAAAATTATTTAACCAAAATTTACATTTTTTTATAAAGAAATAAAAAAGTTTCTGCAGTTTTTGTGTGATTTTTAAGAAAAACGTTTTTTTTGGTATAATTTTAAAAATAATCGACCGAAAAATTTTAAAACTACATTTCTAATTAGATTTCATGAAAATAAAATTATTTAAACAAAATTTACATTTTTTTATAAAGAAATAAAAAAGTTACAGCAGTTTTAGTTTGATTTTTAAGAAAAACGCATTATTTCTAAAAAATAACGTTTTTTTGATATAATTTTAAAAGTAATCGTCCGAAAAATTTTAAAACTACATTTCTAATTAGATTTCATGAAAATAATATTATTTAAACAAAATTTACATTTTTTTATAAAGAAATAAAAAAGTTTCTGCAGTTTTTGTGTGATTTTTAAGAAAAACGTTTTTTTGGTATAATTTTAAAAATAATCGACCGAAAAATTTAAAAACTACATTTCTAATTAGATTTCATGAAAATAAAATTATTTAAACAAAATTTACATTTTTTTATAAAGAAGTAAAAAAGTTACAGCAGTTTTAGTTTGATTTTTAAGAAAAACGCATTATTTCTAAAAAATAACGTTTTTTTTGATATAATTTTAAAAGTAATTGTCCGAAAAATTTTAAAACTACATTTCTAATTAGATTTCATGAAAATAAAATTATTTAAACAAAATTTACAGTTTTTTATTAAGAAATAAAAAAGTTACAGCAGTTTTTGTTTGATTTTTAAGAAAAACGTTTTTTTTGGTATAATTTTAAAAATAATCGACCGAAAAATTTTAAAACTACATTTCTAATTAGATTTCATGAAAATAAAATTATTTAAACAAAATTTACATTTTTTTATAAAGAAATAAAAAAGTTACAGCAGTTTTTGTTTGATTTTTAAGAAAAACGCATTATTTCTAAAAAATAACGTTTTTTTGATATAATTTTAAAAGTAATCGTCCGAAAAATTTTAAAACTACATTTCAAATTAGATTTCATGAAAATAAAATTATTTAAACAAAATTTACAGTTTTTTATTAAGAAATAAAAAAGTTACAGCAGTTTTTGTTTGATTTTTAAGAAAAACGTTTTTTTGGTATAATTTTAAAAATAATCGACCGAAAAATTCTAAAACTACATTTCTAATTAGATTTCATGAAAATAAAATTATTTAAACAAAATTTACATTTTTTTATAAAGAAATAAAAAAGTTACAGCAGTTTTTGTTTGAATTTTAAGAAAAACGCATTATTTCTAAAAAATAACGTTTTTTTGATATAATTTTAAAAGTAATCGTCCGAAAAATTTTAAAACTACATTTCTAATTAGATTTCATGAAAGTAATATTATTTAAACAAAATTTACATTTTTTTATTAAGAAATAAAAAAGTTTCTGCAGTTTTTGTGTGATTTTTAAGAAAAACGTTTTTTTGGTATAATTTTAAAAATAATCGACCGAAAAATTTTAAAACTACATTTCTAATTAGATTTCATGAAAATAAAATTATTTAAACAAAATTTACATTTTTTTATAAAGAAATAAAAAAGTTACAGCAGTTTTTGTTTGATTTTTAAGAAAAACGCATTATTTCTAAAAAATAACGTTTTTTTGATATAATTTTAAAAGTAATCGTCCGAAAAATTTTAAAACTACATTTCTAATTAGATTTCATGAAAATAAAATTATTTAAACAAAATTTACATTTTTTTATAAAGAAATAAAAAAGTTTCTGCAGTTTTTGTGTGATTTTTAAGAAAAACGTTTTTTTGGTATAATTTTAAAAATAATCGTCCGAAAAATTTTAAAACTACATTTCTAATTAGATTTCATGAAAATAAAATTATTTAAACAAAATTTACAGTTTTTTATTAAGAAATAAAAAAGTTACAGCAGTTTTTGTTTGATTTTTAAGAAAAACGTTTTTTTGGTATAATTTTAAAAATAATCGACCGAAAAATTTTAAAACTACATTTCTAATTAGATTTCATGAAAATAAAATTATTTAAACAAAATTTACATTTTTTTATAAAGAAATAAAAAAGTTACAGCAGTTTTTGTTTGATTTTTAAGAAAAACGCATTATTTCTAAAAAATAACGTTTTTTTGATATAATTTTAAAAGTAATCGTCCGAAAAATTTTAAAGCTACATTTCTAATTAGATTTCATGAAAATAATATTATTTAAACAAAATTTACATTTTTTTATAAAGAAATAAAAAAGTTACAGCAGTTTTTGTTTGATTTTTAAGAAAAACGCATTATTTCTAAAAAATAACGTTTTTTTGATATAATTTTAAAAGTAATCGTCCGAAAAATTTTAAAACTACATTTCTAATTAGATTTCATGAAAATAATATTATTTAAACAAAATTTACATTTTTTTATAAAGAAATAAAAAAGTTTCGGCAGTTTTTGTGTGATTTTTAAGAAAAACGTTTTTTTGGTATAATTTTAAAAATAATCGACCGAAAAATTTTAAAACTACATTTCTAATTAGATTTCATGAAAATAAAATTATTTAAACAAAATTTACATTTTTTTATAAAGAAATAAAAAAGTTACAGCAGTTTTTGTTTGATTTTTAAGAAAAACGCATTATTTCTAAAAAATAACGTTTTTTTGATATAATTTTAAAAGTAATCGTCCGAAAAATTTTAAAACTACATTTCTAATTAGATTTCACGAAAATAAAATTATTTAAACAAAATTTACAGTTTTTTATTAAGAAATAAAAAAGTTACAGCAGTTTTTGTTTGATTTTTAAGAAAAACGTTTTTTTGGTATAATTTTAAAAATAATCGACCGAAAAATTTTAAAACTACATTTCTAATTAGATTTCATGAAAATAAAATTATTTAAACAAAATTTACATTTTTTTATAAAGAAATAAAAAAGTTTCTGCAGTTTTTGTGTGATTTTTAAGAAAAACGTTTTTTTGGTATAATTTTAAAAATAATCGACCGAAAAATTTTAAAACTACATTTCTAATTAGATTTCATGAAAATAAAATTATTTAAACAAAATTTACATTTTTTTATAAAGAAATAAAAAAGTTACAGCAGTTTTTGTTTGATTTTTAAGAAAAACGTTTTTTTGGTATAATTTTAAAAATAATTGACCGAAAAATTTTAAAACTACATTTCTAATTAGATTTCATGAAAATAAAATTATTTAAACAAAATTTACATTTTTTTATAAAGTAATAAAAAAGTTTCTGCAGTTTTTGTGTGATTTTTAAGAAAAAGGTTTTTTTGGTATAATTTTAAAAATAATCGACCGAAAAATTTTAAAACTACATTTCTAATTAGATTTCATGAAAATAAAATTATTTAAACAAAATTTACATTTTTTTATAAAGAAATAAAAAAGTTACAGCAGTTTTTGTTTGATTTTTAAGAAAAACGCATTATTTCTAAATATAACGTTTTTTTGATATAATTTTAAAAGTAATCGTCCGAAAAATTTTAAAACTACATTTCTAATTAGATTTCATGAAAATAAAATTATTTAAACAAAATTTACATTTTTTTATAAAGAAATAAAAAAGTTTCTGCAGTTTTAGTTTGATTTTTAAGAAAAACGCATTATTTCTAAAAAATAACGTTTTTTTGATATAATTTTAAAAGTAATCGTCCGAAAAATTTTAAAACTACGTTTCTAATTAGATTTCATGAAAATAAAATTATTTAAACAAAATTTACATTTTTTTATAAAGAAATAAAAAAGTTTCTGCAGTTTTTGTGTGATTTTTAAGAAAAACGTTTTTTTGGTATAATTTTAAAAATAATCGACCGAAAAATTTTAAAACTACATTTCTAATTAGATTTCATGAAAATAAAATTATTTAAACAAAATTTACAATTTTTTATAAAGAAATAAAAAGTTTCTGCAGTTTTTGTGTGATTTTTAAGAAAAACGTTTTTTTGGTATAATTTTAAAAATAATCGACCGAAAAATTTTAAAACTACATTTCTAATTAGATTTCATGAAAATAAAATTATTTAAACAAAATTTACAGTTTTTTATTAAGAAATAAAAAAGTTACAGCAGTTTTTGTTTGATTTTTAAGAAAAACGTTTTTTTGGTATAATTTTAAAAATAATCGACTGAAAAATTTTAAAACTACATTTCTAATTAGATTTCATGAAAATAAAATTATTTAAACAAAATTTACAGTTTTTTATTAAGAAATAAAAAAGTTACAGCAGTTTTTGTTTGATTTTTAAGAAAAACGTTTTTTTGGTATAATTTTAAAAATAATCGACCGAAAAATTTTAAAACTACATTTCTAATTAGATTTCATGAAAATAAAATTATTTAAACAAAATTTACATTTTTTTATAAAGAAATAAAAAAGATACAGCAGTTTTTGTTTGATTTTTAAGAAAAACGCATTATTTCTAAAAAATAACGTTTTTTTGATATAATTTTAAAAGTAATCGTCCGAAAAATTTTAAAACTACATTTCTAATTAGATTTCATGAAAATAATATTATTTAAACAAAATTTACATTTTTTTATAAAGAAATAAAAAAGTTACAGCAGTTTTTGTTTGATTTTTAAGAAAAACGCATTATTTCTAAAAAATAACGTTTTTTTGATATAATTTTAAAAGTAATCGTCCGAAAAATTTTAAAACTACATTTCTAATTAGATTTCATGAAAATAATATTATTTAAACAAAATTTACATTTTTTTATAAAGAAATAAAAAAGTTTCTGCAGTTTTTGTGTGATTTTTAAGAAAAACGTTTTTTTGGTATAATTTTAAAAATAATCGACCGAAAAATTTTAAAACTACATTTCTAATTAGATTTCATGAAAATAAAATTATTTAAACAAAATTTACATTTTTTTATAAAGAAATAAAAAAGTTACAGCAGTTTTTGTTTGATTTTTAAGAAAAACGCATTATTTCTAAAAAATAACGTTTTTTTGATATAATTTTAAAAGTAATCGTCCGAAAAATTTTAAAACTACATTTCTAATTAGATTTCATGAAAATAAAATTATTTAAACAAAATTTACATTTTTTTATAAAGAAATAAAAAAGTTTCTGCAGTTTTAGTTTGATTTTTAAGAAAAACGCATTATTTCTAAAAAATAACGTTTTTTTGATATAATTTTAAAAGTAATCGTCCGAAAAATTTTAAAACTACATTTCTAATTAGATTTCATGAAAATAAAATTATTTAAACAAAATTTACATTTTTTTATAAAGAAATAAAAAAGTTTCTGCAGTTTTTGTGTGATTTTTAAGAAAAACGTTTTTTTGGTATAATTTTAAAAATAATCGACCGAAAAATTTTAAAACTACATTTCTAATTAGATTTCATGAAAATAAAATTATTTAAACAAAATTTACAATTTTTTATAATGAAATAAAAAAGTTTCTGCAGTGTTTGTGTGATTTTTAAGAAAAATGTTTTTTTGGTATAATTTTAAAAATAATCGTCCGAAAAATTTTAAAACTACATTTCTAATTAGATTTCATGAAAAATAAATTATTTAAACAAAATTTATAGTTTTTTATTAAGAAATAAAAAAGTTACAGCAGTTTTTGTTTGATTTTTAAGAAAAACGCATTATTTCTAAAAAATAACGTTTTTTTGATATAATTTTATAGGTAATCATCCGAAAAATTTTAAAACTACATTTCTAATTAGATTTCATGAAAATAAAATTATTTAAACAAAATTTACATTTTTTTATAAAGAAATAAAAAAGTTACAGCAGTTTTTGTTTGATTTTTAAGAAAAACGTTTTTTTGGTATAATTTTAAAAATAATCGTCCGAAAAATTTTAAAACTACATTTCTAATTAGATTACATGAAAATAAAATTATTTAAACAAAATTTACAGTTTTTTATTAAGAAATAAAAAAGTTACAGCAGTTTTTGTTTGATTTTTAAGAAAAACGTTTTTTTGGTATAATTTTAAAAATAATCGACCGAAAAATTTTAAAACTACATTTCTAATTAGATTTCATGAAAATAAAATTATTTAAACAAAATTTACATTTTTTCATAAAGAAATAAAAAAGTTACAGCAGTTTTTGTTTGATTTTTAAGAAAAACGCATTATTTCTAAAAAATAACGTTTTTTTGATATAATTTTAAAAGTAATCGTCCGAAAAATTTTAAAACTACATTTCTAATTAGATTTCATGAAAATAATATTATTTAAACAAAATTTACATTTTTTTATAAAGAAATAAAAAAGTTACAGCAGTTTTTGTTTGATTTTTAAGAAAAACGCATTATTTCTAAAAAATAACGTTTTTTTGATATAATTTTAAAAGTAATCGTCCGAAAAATTTTAAAACTACATTTCTAATTAGATTTCATGAAAATAATATTATTTAAACAAAATTTACATTTTTTTATAAAGAAATAAAAAAGTTTCTGCAGTTTTTGTGTGATTTTTAAGAAAAACGTTTTTTTGGTATAATTTTAAAAATAATCGACCGAAAAATTTTAAAACTACATTTCTAATTAGATTTCATGAAAATAAAATTATTTAAACAAAATTTACATTTTTTTATAAAGAAATAAAAAAGTTACAGCAGTTTTTGTTTGATTTTTAAGAAAAACGCATTATTTCTAAAAAATAACGTTTTTTTGATATAATTTTAAAAGTAATCGTCCGAAAAATTTTAAAACTACATTTCTAATTAGATTTCATGAAAATAAAATTATTTAAACAAAATTTACATTTTTTTATAAAGAAATAAAAAAGTTTCTGCAGTTTTAGTTTGATTTTTAAGAAAAACGCATTATTTCTAAAAAATAACGTTTTTTTGATATAATTTTAAAAGTAATCGTCCGAAAAATTTTAAAACTACATTTCTAATTAGATTTCATGAAAATAAAATTATTTAAACAAAATTTACATTTTTTTATAAAGAAATAAAAAAGTTTCTGCAGTTTTTGTGTGATTTTTAAGAAAAACGTTTTTTTGGTATAATTTTAAAAATAATCGACCGAAAAATTTTAAAACTACATTTCTAATTAGATTTTATGAAAATAAAATTATTTAAACAAAATTTACAATTTTTTATAAAGAAATAAAAAAGTTTCTGCAGTGTTTGTGTGATTTTTAAGAAAAACGTTTTTTTGGTATAATTTTAAAAATAATCGTCCGAAAAATTTTAAAACTACATTTCTAATTAGATTTCATGAAAAAAAAATTATTTAAACAAAATTTATAGTTTTTTATTAAGAAATAAAAAAGTTACAGCAGTTTTTGTTTGATTTTTAAGAAAAACGCATTATTTCTAAAAAATAACGTTTTTTTGATATAATTTTATAGGTAATCGTCCGAAAAATTTTAAAACTACATTTCTAATTAGATTTCATGAAAATAAAATTATTTAAACAAAATTTACATTTTTTTATAAAGAAATAAAAAAGTTTCTGCAGTTTTAGTTTGATTTTTAAGAAAAACGCATTATTTCTAAAAAATAACGTTTTTTTGATATAATTTTAAAAGTAATCGTCCGAAAAATTTTAAAACTACATTTCTAATTAGATTTCATGAAAATAAAATTATTTAAACAAAATTTTCAATTTTTTATAAAGAAATAAAAAAGTTTCTGCAGTGTTTGTGTGATTTTTAAGAAAAACGTTTTTTTGGTATAATTTTAAAAATAATCGTCCGAAAAATTTTAAAACTACATTTCTAATTAGAATTCATGAAAATAAAATTATTTTAACAAAATTTACAGTTTTTTATTAAGAAATAAAAAAGTTACAGCAGTTTTTGTTTGATTTTTAATAAAAACGTTTTTTTGGTATAATTTTAAAAATAATCGACCGAAAAATTTTAAAACTACATTTCTAATTAGATTTCATGAAAATAAAATTATTTAAACAAAATTTACATTTTTTTATAAAGAAATAAAAAAGTTACAGCAGTTTTTGTTTGATTTTTAAGAAAAACGCATTATTTCTAAAAAATAAAGTTTTTTTGATATAATTTTAAAAGTAATCGTCCGAAAAATTTTAAAACTACATTTCTAATTAGATTTCATGAAAATAATATTATTTAAACAAAATTTACATTTTTTTATAAAGAAATAAAAAAGTTTCTGCAGTTTTTGTGTGATTTTTAAGAAAAACGTTTTTTTGGTATAATTTTAAAAATAATCGACCGAAAAATTTTAAAACTACATTTCTAATTAGATTTCATGAAAATAAAATTATTTAAACAAAATTTACATTTTTTTATAAAGATATAAAAAAGTTACAGCAGTTTTTGTTTGATTTTTAAGAAAAACGCATTATTTCTAAAAAATAACGTTTTTTTGATATAATTTTAAAAGTAATCGTCCGAAAAATTTTAAAACTACATTTCTAATTAGATTTCATGAAAATAATATTATTTAAACAAAATTTACATTTTTTTATAAAGAAATAAAAAAGTTACAGCAGTTTTTGTTTGATTTTTAAGAAAAACGCATTATTTCTAAAAAATAACGTTTTTTTGATATAATTTTAAAAGTAATCATCCGAAAAATTTTAAAACTACATTTCTAATTAGATTTCATGAAAATAATATTATTTAAACAAAATTTACATTTTTTTATAAAGAAATAAAAAAGTTTCTGCAGTTTTTGTGTGATTTTTAAGAAAAACGTTTTTTTGGTATAATTTTAAAAATAATCGACCGAAAAATTTTAAAACTACATTTCTAATTAGATTTCATAAAAATAAAATTATTTAAACAAAATTTACATTTTTTTATAAAGAAATAAAAAAGTTACAGCAGTTTTTGTTTGATTTTTAAGAAAAACGCATTATTTCTAAAAAATAACGTTTTTTTGATATAATTTTATAGGTAATCGTCCGAAAAATTTTAAAACTACATTTCTAATTAGATTTCATGAAAATAAAATTATTTAAACAAAATTTACATTTTTTTATAAAGAAATAAAAAAGTTTCTGCAGTTTTAGTTTGATTTTTAAGAAAAACGCATTATTTCTAAAAAATAACGTTTTTTTGATATAATTTTAAAAGTAATCGTCCGAAAAATTTTAAAACTACATTTCTAATTAGATTTCATGAAAATAAAATTATTTAACCCAAATTTACAATTTTTTATAAAGAAATAAAAAAGTTTCTGCAGTGTTTGTGTGATTTTTAAGAAAAACGTTTTTTTGGTATAATTTTAAAAATAATCGTCCGAAAAATTTTAAAACTACATTTCTAATTAGATTTCATGAAAATAAAATTATTTAAACAAAATTTACAGTTTTTTATTAAGAAATAAAAAAGTTACAGCAGTTTTTGTTTGATTTTTAAGAAAAACGTTTTTTTGGTATAATTTTAAAAATAATCGACCGAAAAATTTTAAAACTACATTTCTAATTAGATTTCATGAAAATAAAATTATTTAAACAAAATTTACATTTTTTTATAAAGAAATAAAAAAGTTACAGCAGTTTTTGTTTGATTTTTAAGAAAAACGCATTATTTCTAAAAAATAACGTTTTTTTGATATAATTTTAAAAGTAATCGTCCGAAGAATTTTAAAACTACATTTCTAATTAGATTTCATGAAAGTAATATTATTTAAACAAAATTTACATTTTTTTATAAAGAAATAAAAAAGTTTCTGCAGTTTTTGTGTGATTTTTAAGAAAAACGTTTTTTTGGTATAATTTTAAAAATAATCGACCGAAAAATTTTAAAACTACATTTCTAATTAGATTTCATAAAAATAAAATTATTTAAACAAAATTTACATTTTTTTATAAAGAAATAAAAAAGTTACAGCAGTTTTTGTTTGATTTTTAAGAAAAACGTTTTTTTGGTATAATTTTAAAAATAATCGACCGAAAAATTTTAAAACTACATTTCTAATTAGATTTCATGAAAATAAAATTATTTAAACAAAATTTACATTTTTTTATAAAGAAATAAAAAAGTTACAGCAGTTTTTGTTTTATTTTTAAGAAAAACGCATTATTTCTAAAAAATAACGTTTTTTTGATATAATTTTAAAAGTAATCGTCCGAAAAATTTTAAAACTACATTTCTAATTAGATTTCATGAAAATAATATTATTTAAACAAAATTTACATTTTTTTATAAAGAAATAAAAAAGTTACAGCAGTTTTTGTTTGATTTTTAAGAAAATCGCATTATTTCTAAAAAATAACGTTTTTTTGATATAATTTTAAAAGTAATCGTCCGAAAAATTTTAAAACTACATTTCTAATTAGATTTCATGAAAATAATATTATTTAAACAAAATTTACATTTTTTTATAAAGAAATAAAAAAGTTTCTGCAGTTTTTGTGTGATTTTTAAGAAAAACGTTTTTTTGGTATAATTTTAAAAATAATCCACCGAAAAATTTTAAAACTACATTTCTAATTAGATTTCATGAAAATAAAATTATTTAAACAAAATTTACATTTTTTTATAAAGAAATAAAAAAGTTACAGCAGTTTTTGTTTGATTTTTAAGAAAAACGCATTATTTCTAAAAAATAACGTTTTTTTGATATAATTTTAAAAGTAATCGTCCGAAAAATTTTAAAACTACATTTCTAATTAGATTTCATGAAAATAAAATTATTTAAACAAAATTTACAGTTTTTTATTAAGAAATAAAAAAGTTACAGCAGTTTTTGTTTGATTTTTAAGAAAAACGTTTTTTTGGTATAATTTTAAAAATAATCGACCGAAAAATTTTAAAACTACATTTCTAATTAGATTTCATGAAAATAAAATTATTTAAACAAAATTTACATTTTTTTATAAAGAAATAAAAAAGTTTCTGCAGTTTTTGTGTGATTTTTAAGAAAAACGTTTTTTTGGTATAATTTTAAAAATAATCGACCGAAAAATTTTAAAACTACATTTCTAATTAGATTTCATGAAAATAAAATTATTTAAACAAAATTTACATTTTTTTATAAAGAAATAAAAAAGTTACAGCAGTTTTTGTTTGATTTTTAAGAAAAACGTTTTTTTGGTATAATTTTAAAAATAATCGACCGAAAAATTTTAAAACTACATTTCCAATTAGATTTCATGAAAATAAAATTATTTAAACAAAATTTACATTTTTTTATAAAGAAATAAAAAAGTTTCTGCAGTTTTTGTGTGATTTTTAAGAAAAACGTTTTTTTGGTATACTTTTAAAAATAATCGACCGAAAAATTATAAAACTACATTTCTAATTAGATTTCATGAAAATAAAATTATTTAAACAAAATTTACATTTTTTTATAAAGAAATAAAAAAGTTACAGCAGTTTTTGTTTGATTTTTAAGAAAAACGCATTATTTCTAAAAAATAACGTTTTTTTGATATAATTTTAAAAGTAATCGTCCGAAAAATTTTAAAACTACATTTCTAATTAGATTTCATGAAAATAAAATTATTTAAACAAAATTTACATTTTTTTATAAAGAAATAAAAAAGTTTCTGCAGTTTTAGTTTGATTTTTAAGAAAAACGCATTATTTCTAAAAAATAACGTTTTTTTGA
The DNA here is from genome assembly GCA_963971135.1 of Stenus bimaculatus. NCBI lineage: Eukaryota > Metazoa > Arthropoda > Insecta > Coleoptera > Staphylinidae > Stenus > Stenus bimaculatus. The sequence continues at coordinate 13,190,353 of OZ020187.1, forward strand.
TATAATTTTAAAAGTAATCGTCCGAAAAATTTTAAAACTACGTTTCTAATTAGATTTCATGAAAATAAAATTATTTAAACAAAATTTACATTTTTTTATAAAGAAATAAAAAAGTTTCTGCAGTTTTTGTGTGATTTTTAAGAAAAACGTTTTTTTGGTATAATTTTAAAAATAATCGACCGAAAAATTTTAAAACTACATTTCTAATTAGATTTCATGAAAATAAAATTATTTAAACAAAATTTACAATTTTTTATAAAGAAATAAAAAAGTTTCTGCAGTTTTTGTGTGATTTTAAGAAAAACGTTTTTTTGGTATAATTTTAAAAATAATCGTCCGAAAAATTTTAAAACTACATTTCTAATTAGATTTCATGAAAATAAAATTATTTTATTAAAATTTACAGTTTTTTATTAAGAAATAAAAAAGTTACAGCAGTTTTTGTTTGATTTTTAAGAAAAACGTTTTTTTGGTATAATTTTAAAAATAATCGACCGAAAAATTTTAAAACTACATTTCTAATTAGATTTCATGAAAATAAAATTATTTAAACAAAATTTACATTTTTTTATAAAGAAATAAAAAAGTTACAGCAGTTTTTGTTTGATTTTTAAGAAAAACGCATTATTTCTAAAAAATAACGTTTTTTTGATATAATTTTAAAAGTAATCGTCCGAAAAATTTTAAAACTACATTTCTAATTAGATTTCATGAAAATAATATTATTTAAACAAAATTTACATTTTTTTATAAAGAAATAAAAAAGTTACAGCAGTTTTTGTTTGAATTTTAAGAAAAACACATTATTTCTAAAAAATAACGTTTTTTTGATATAATTTTAAAAGTAATCGTACGAAAAATTTTAAAACTACATTTCTAATTAGATTTCATGAAAATAATATTATTTAAACAAAATTTACATTTTTTTATAAAGAAATAAAAAAGTTTCTGCAGTTTTTGTGTGATTTTTAAGAAAAACGTTTTTTTGGTATAATTTTAAAAATAATCGACCGAAAAATTTTAAAACTACATTTCTAATTAGATTTCATGAAAATAAAATTATTTAAACAAAATTTACAATTTTTTATAAAGAAATAAAAAAGTTTCTGCAGTTTTTGTGTGATTTTTAAGAAAAACGTTTTTTTGGTATAATTTTAAAAATAATCGTCCGAAAAATTTTAAAACTACATTTCTAATTAGATTAATTAGATAATTATTTAAACAAAATTTACAGTTTTTTATTAAGAAATAAAAAAGTTACAGCAGTTTTTGTTTGATTTTTAAGAAAAACGTTTTTTTGGTATAATTTTAAAAATAATCGACCGAAAAATTTTAAAACTACATTTCTAATTAGATTTCATGAAAATAAAATTATTTAAACAAAATTTACATTTTTTTATAAAGAAATAAAAAAGTTACAGCAGTTTTTGTTTGATTTTTAAGAAAAACGCATTATTTCTAAAAAATAACGTTTTTTTGATATAATTTTAAAAGTAATCGTCCGAAAAATTTTAAAACTACATTTCTAATTAGATTTCATGAAAATAATATTATTTAAACAAAATTTACATTTTTTTATAAAGAAATAAAAAAGTTACAGCAGTTTTTGTTTGATTTTTAAGAAAAACGCATTATTTCTAAAAAATAACGTTTTTTTGATATAATTTTAAAAGTAATCGTCCGAAAAATTTTAAAACTACATTTCTAATTAGATTTCATGAAAATAAAATTATTTAAACAAAATTTACATTTTTTTATAAAGAAATAAAAAAGTTTCTGCAGTTTTAGTTTGATTTTTAAGAAAAACGCATTATTTCTAAAAACAAATGTTTTTTTGATATAATTTTAAAAGTAATCGTCCAAAAAATTTTAAAACTACATTTCTAATTAGATTTCATAAAAATAATATTATTTAAACAAAATTTACATTTTTTTATAAAGAAATAAAAAAGTTTCTGCAGTTTTTGTGTGATTTTTAAGAAAAACGTTTTTTTGGTATAATTTTAAAAATAATCGACCGAAAAATTTTAAAACTACATTTCTAATTAGATTTCATGAAAATAAAATTATTTAAACAAAATTTACATTTTTTTATAAAGAAATAAAAAAGTTACAGCAGTTTTTGTTTGATTTTTAAGAAAAACGCATTATTTCTAAAAAATAACGTTTTTTTGATATAATTTTAAAAGTAATCGTCCGAAAAATTTTAAAACTACATTTCTAATTAGATTTCATGAAAATAAAATTATTTAAACAAAATTTACATTTTTTTATAAAGAAATAAAAAAGTTTCTGCAGTTTTTGTGTGATTTTTAAGAAAAACGTTTTTTTGGTATAATTTTAAAAATAATCGACCGAAAAATTTTAAAACTACATTTCTAATTAGATTTCATGAAAATAAAATTATTTAAACAAAATTTACATTTTTTTATAAACAAATAAAAAAGTTACAGCAGTTTTTATTTGATTTTTAAGAAAAACGCATTATTTCTAAAAAATAACGTTTTTTTGATATAATTTTAAAAGTAATCGTCCGAAAAATTTTAAAACTACATTTCTAATTAGATTTCATGAAAATAATATTATTTAAACAAAATTTACATTTTTTTATAAAGAAATAAAAAAGTTACAGCAGTTTTTGTTTGATTTTTAAGAAAAACGCATTTTTCTAAAAAATAACGTTTTTTTGATATAATTTTAAAAGTAATCGTCCGAAAAATTTTAAAACCACATTTCTAATTAGATTTCATGAAAATAATATTATTTAAACAAAATTTACATTTTTTTATAAAGAAATAAAAAAGTTTCTGCAGTTTTTGTGTGATATTTAAGAAAAACGTTTTTTTGGTATAATTTTAAAAATAATCGACCGAAAAATTTTAAAACTACATTTCTAATTAGATTTCATGAAAATAAAATTATTTAAACAAAATTTACATTTTTTTATAAAGAAATAAAAAAGTTACAGCAGTTTTTGTTTGATTTTTAAGAAAAACGCATTATTTCTAAAAAATAACGTTTTTTTGATATAATTTTAAAAGTAATCGTCCGAAAAATTTTAAAACTACATTTCTAATTAGATTTCATGAAAATAAAATTATTTAAACAAAATTTACATTTTTTTATAAAGAAATAAAAAAGTTTCTGCAGTTTTTGTGTGATTTTTAAGAAAAACGTTTTTTTGGTATAATTTTAAAAATAATCGACCGAAAAATTTTAAAACTACATTTCTAATTAGATTTCATGAAAATAAAATTATTTAAACAAAATTTACATTTTTTTATAAAGAAATAAAAAAGTTTCTGCAGTTTTTGTGTGATATTTAAGAAAAAGGTTTTTTTGGTATAATTTTAAAAATAATCGACCGAAAAATTTTAAAACTACATTTCTAATTAGATTTCATGAAAATAAAATTATTTAAACAAAATTTACAGTTTTTTATTAAGAAATAAAAAAGTTACAGCAGTTTTTGTTTGATTTTTAAGAAAAACGTTTTTTTGGTATAATTTTAAAAATAATCGACCGAAAAATTTTAAAACTACATTTCTAATTAGATTTCATGAAAATAAAATTATTTAAACAAAATTTACATTTTTTTATAAAGAAATAAAAAAGTTACAGCAGTTTTTGTTTGATTTTTAAGAAAAACGCATTATTTCTAAAAAATAACGTTTTTTTGATATAATTTTAAAAGTAATCGTCCGAAAAATTTTAAAACTACATTTCTAATTAGATTTCATGAAAATAATATTATTTAAACAAAATTTACATTTTTTTATAAAGAAATAAAAAAGTTTCTGCAGTTTTTGTGTGATTTTTAAGAAAAACGTTTTTTTGGTATAATTTTAAAAATAATCGACCGAAAAATTTTAAAACTAAATTTCTAATTAGATTTCATGAAAATAAAATTATTTAAATAAAATTTACATTTTTTTATAAAGAAATAAAAAAGTTACAGCAGTTTTTGTTTGATTTTTAAGAAAAACGCATTATTTCTAAAAAATAACGTTTTTTGATATAATTTTAAAAGTAATCGTCCGAAAAATTTTAAAACTACATTACTAATTAGATTTCATGAAAATAAAATTATTTAAACAAAATTTACATTTTTTTATAAAGAAATAAAAAAGTTTCTGCAGTTTTTGTGTGATTTTTAAGAAAAACGTTTTTTTGGTATAATTTTAAAAATAATCGACCGAAAAATTTTAAAACTACATTTCTAATTAGATTTCATGAAAATAAAATTATTTAAACAAAATTTACATTTTTTTATAAAGAAATAAAAAAGTTACAGCAGTTTTTGTTTGATTTTTAAGAAAAACGCATTATTTCTAAAAAATAACGTTTTTTTGATATAATTTTAAAAGTAATCATCCGAAAAATTTTAAAACTACATTTCTAATTAGATTTCATGAAAATAAAATTATTTAAACAAAATTTACATTTTTTTATAAAGAAATAAAAAAGTTTCTGCAGTTTTTGTGTGATTTTTAAGAAAAACGTTTTTTTGGTATAATTTTAAAAATAATCGACCGAAAAATTTTAAAACTACATTTCTAATTAGATTTCATGAAAATAAAATTATTTAAACAAAATTTACATTTTTTTATAAAGAAATAAAAAAGTTTCTGCAGTTTTTGTGTGATATTTAAGAAAAACGTTTTTTTGGTATAATTTTAAAAATAATCGACCGAAAAATTTTAAAACTACATTTCTAATTAGATTTCATGAAAATAAAATTATTTAAACAAAATTTACAGTTTTTTATTAAGAAATAAAAAAGTTACAGCAGTTTTTGTTTGATTTTTAAGAAAAACGTTTTTTTGGTATAATTTTAAAAATAATCGACCGAAAAATTTTAAAACTACATTTCTAATTAGATTTCATGAAAATAAAATTATTTAAACAAAATTTACATTTTTTTATAAAGAAATAAAAAAGTTACAGCAGTTTTTGTTTGATTTTTAAGAAAAACGCATTATTTCTAAAAAATAACGTTTTTTTGATATAATTTTAAAAGTAATCGTCCGAAAAATTTTAAAACTACATTTCTAATTAGATTTCATGAAAATAATATTATTTAAACAAAATTTACATTTTTTTATAAAGAAATAAAAAAGTTACAGCAATTTTTGTTTGATTTTTAAGAAAAACGCATTATTTCTAAAAAATAACGTTTTTTTGATATAATTTTAAAAGTAATCGTCCGAAAAATTTTAAAACTACATTTCTAATTAGATTTCATGAAAATAATATTATTTAAACAAAATTTACATTTTTTATAAAGAAATAAAAAAGTTTCTGCAGTTTTTGTGTGATTTTTAAGAAAAACGTTTTTTTGGTATAATTTTAAAAATAATCGACCGAAAAATTTTAAAACTACATTTCTAATTAGATTTCATGAAAATAAAATTATTTAAACAAAATTTACATTTATTTATAAAGAAATAAAAAAGTTTCTGCAGTTTTTGTGTGATTTTTAAGAAAAACGTTTTTTTGATATAATTTTGAAAGTAAACGTCCGAAAAATTTTAAAACTACATTTCTAATTAGATTTCATGAAAATAATATTATTTAAACAAAATTTACATTATTTTATAAAGAAATAAAAAAGTTACAGCAGTTTTTGTTTGATTTTTAAGAAAAACGCATTAGTTCTAAAAAATAACGTTTTTTTGATATAATTTTAAAAGTAATCGTCCGAAAAATTTTAAAACTACATTTCTAATTAGATTTCATGAAAATAATATTATTTAAACAAAATTTACATTTTTTTATAAAGAAATAAAAAAGTTACAGCAGTTTTTGTTTGATTTTTAAGAAAAACGCATTATTTCTAAAAAATAACGTTTTTTTGATATAATTTTAAAAGTAATCGTCCGAAAAATTTTAAAACTACATTTCTAATTAGATTTCATGAAAATAATATTATTTAAACAAAATTTACATTTTTTTATAAAGAAATAAAAAAGTTACAGCAGTTTTTGTTTGATTTTTAAGAAAAACGCTTTATTTCTAAAAATAACGTTTTTTTGATATAATTTTAAAAGTAATCGTCCGAAAAATTTTAAAACTACATTTCTAATTAGATTTCATGAAAATAAAATTATTTAAACAAAATTTACATTTTTTTATAAAGAAATAAAAAAGTTTCTGCAGTTTTTGTGTGATTTTTAAGAAAAACGTTTTTTTGGTATAATTTTAAAAATAATCGACCGAAAAATTTTAAAACTACATTTCTAATTAGATTTCATGAAAATAAAATTATTTAAACAAAATTTACATTTTTTTATAAACAAATAAAAAAGTTACAGCAGTTTTTATTTGATTTTTAAGAAAAACGCATTATTTCTAAAAAATAACGTTTTTTTGATATAATTTTAAAAGTAATCGTCCGAAAAATTTTAAAACTACATTTCTAATTAGATTTCATGAAAATAATATTATTTAAACAAAATTTACATTTTTTTATAAAGAAATAAAAAAGTTACAGCAGTTTTTGTTTGATTTTTAAGAAAAACGCATTTTTCTAAAAAATAACGTTTTTTTGATATAATTTTAAAAGTAATCGTCCGAAAAATTTTAAAACCACATTTCTAATTAGATTTCATGAAAATAATATTATTTAAACAAAATTTACATTTTTTTATAAAGAAATAAAAAAGTTTCTGCAGTTTTTGTGTGATATTTAAGAAAAACGTTTTTTTGGTATAATTTTAAAAATAATCGACCGAAAAATTTTAAAACTACATTTCTAATTAGATTTCATGAAAATAAAATTATTTAAACAAAATTTACATTTTTTTATAAAGAAATAAAAAAGTTACAGCAGTTTTTGTTTGATTTTTAAGAAAAACGCATTATTTCTAAAAAATAACGTTTTTTTGATATAATTTTAAAAGTAATCGTCCGAAAAATTTTAAAACTACATTTCTAATTAGATTTCATGAAAATAAAATTATTTAAACAAAATTTACATTTTTTTATAAAGAAATAAAAAAGTTTCTGCAGTTTTTGTGTGATTTTTAAGAAAAACGTTTTTTTGGTATAATTTTAAAAATAATCGACCGAAAAATTTTAAAACTACATTTCTAATTAGATTTCATGAAAATAAAATTATTTAAACAAAATTTACATTTTTTTATAAAGAAATAAAAAAGTTTCTGCAGTTTTTGTGTGATATTTAAGAAAAAGGTTTTTTTGGTATAATTTTAAAAATAATCGACCGAAAAATTTTAAAACTACATTTCTAATTAGATTTCATGAAAATAAAATTATTTAAACAAAATTTACAGTTTTTTATTAAGAAATAAAAAAGTTACAGCAGTTTTTGTTTGATTTTTAAGAAAAACGTTTTTTTGGTATAATTTTAAAAATAATCGACCGAAAAATTTTAAAACTACATTTCTAATTAGATTTCATGAAAATAAAATTATTTAAACAAAATTTACATTTTTTTATAAAGAAATAAAAAAGTTACAGCAGTTTTTGTTTGATTTTTAAGAAAAACGCATTATTTCTAAAAAATAACGTTTTTTTGATATAATTTTAAAAGTAATCGTCCGAAAAATTTTAAAACTACATTTCTAATTAGATTTCATGAAAATAATATTATTTAAACAAAATTTACATTTTTTTATAAAGAAATAAAAAAGTTTCTGCAGTTTTTGTGTGATTTTTAAGAAAAACGTTTTTTTGGTATAATTTTAAAAATAATCGACCGAAAAATTTTAAAACTAAATTTCTAATTAGATTTCATGAAAATAAAATTATTTAAATAAAATTTACATTTTTTTATAAAGAAATAAAAAAGTTACAGCAGTTTTTGTTTGATTTTTAAGAAAAACGCATTATTTCTAAAAAATAACGTTTTTTGATATAATTTTAAAAGTAATCGTCCGAAAAATTTTAAAACTACATTACTAATTAGATTTCATGAAAATAAAATTATTTAAACAAAATTTACATTTTTTTATAAAGAAATAAAAAAGTTTCTGCAGTTTTTGTGTGATTTTTAAGAAAAACGTTTTTTTGGTATAATTTTAAAAATAATCGACCGAAAAATTTTAAAACTACATTTCTAATTAGATTTCATGAAAATAAAATTATTTAAACAAAATTTACATTTTTTTATAAAGAAATAAAAAAGTTACAGCAGTTTTTGTTTGATTTTTAAGAAAAACGCATTATTTCTAAAAAATAACGTTTTTTTGATATAATTTTAAAAGTAATCATCCGAAAAATTTTAAAACTACATTTCTAATTAGATTTCATGAAAATAAAATTATTTAAACAAAATTTACATTTTTTTATAAAGAAATAAAAAAGTTTCTGCAGTTTTTGTGTGATTTTTAAGAAAAACGTTTTTTTGGTATAATTTTAAAAATAATCGACCGAAAAATTTTAAAACTACATTTCTAATTAGATTTCATGAAAATAAAATTATTTAAACAAAATTTACATTTTTTTATAAAGAAATAAAAAAGTTTCTGCAGTTTTTGTGTGATATTTAAGAAAAACGTTTTTTTGGTATAATTTTAAAAATAATCGACCGAAAAATTTTAAAACTACATTTCTAATTAGATTTCATGAAAATAAAATTATTTAAACAAAATTTACAGTTTTTTATTAAGAAATAAAAAAGTTACAGCAGTTTTTGTTTGATTTTTAAGAAAAACGTTTTTTTGGTATAATTTTAAAAATAATCGACCGAAAAATTTTAAAACTACATTTCTAATTAGATTTCATGAAAATAAAATTATTTAAACAAAATTTACATTTTTTTATAAAGAAATAAAAAAGTTACAGCAGTTTTTGTTTGATTTTTAAGAAAAACGCATTATTTCTAAAAAATAACGTTTTTTTGATATAATTTTAAAAGTAATCGTCCGAAAAATTTTAAAACTACATTTCTAATTAGATTTCATGAAAATAATATTATTTAAACAAAATTTACATTTTTTTATAAAGAAATAAAAAAGTTACAGCAATTTTTGTTTGATTTTTAAGAAAAACGCATTATTTCTAAAAAATAACGTTTTTTTGATATAATTTTAAAAGTAATCGTCCGAAAAATTTTAAAACTACATTTCTAATTAGATTTCATGAAAATAATATTATTTAAACAAAATTTACATTTTTTATAAAGAAATAAAAAAGTTTCTGCAGTTTTTGTGTGATTTTTAAGAAAAACGTTTTTTTGGTATAATTTTAAAAATAATCGACCGAAAAATTTTAAAACTACATTTCTAATTAGATTTCATGAAAATAAAATTATTTAAACAAAATTTACATTTATTTATAAAGAAATAAAAAAGTTTCTGCAGTTTTTGTGTGATTTTTAAGAAAAACGTTTTTTTGATATAATTTTGAAAGTAAACGTCCGAAAAATTTTAAAACTACATTTCTAATTAGATTTCATGAAAATAATATTATTTAAACAAAATTTACATTATTTTATAAAGAAATAAAAAAGTTACAGCAGTTTTTGTTTGATTTTTAAGAAAAACGCATTAGTTCTAAAAAATAACGTTTTTTTGATATAATTTTAAAAGTAATCGTCCGAAAAATTTTAAAACTACATTTCTAATTAGATTTCATGAAAATAATATTATTTAAACAAAATTTACATTTTTTTATAAAGAAATAAAAAAGTTACAGCAGTTTTTGTTTGATTTTTAAGAAAAACGCATTATTTCTAAAAAATAACGTTTTTTTGATATAATTTTAAAAGTAATCGTCCGAAAAATTTTAAAACTACATTTCTAATTAGATTTCATGAAAATAATATTATTTAAACAAAATTTACATTTTTTTATAAAGAAATAAAAAAGTTACAGCAGTTTTTGTTTGATTTTTAAGAAAAACGCTTTATTTCTAAAAATAACGTTTTTTTGATATAATTTTAAAAGTAATCGTCCGAAAAATTTTAAAACTACATTTCTAATTAGATTTCATGAAAATAAAATTATTTAAACAAAATTTACATTTTTTTATAAAGAAATAAAAAAGTTTCTGCAGTTTTTGTGTGATTTTTAAGAAAAACGTTTTTTTGGTATAATTTTAAAAATAATCGACCGAAAAATTTTAAAACTACATTTCTAATTAGATTTCATGAAAATAAAATTATTTAAACAAAATTTACATTTTTTTATAAAGAAATAAAAAAGTTTCTGCAGTTTTTGTGTGATTTTTAAGAAAAACGTTTTTTTGGTATAATTTTAAAAATAATCGTCCGAAAAATTTTAAAACTACATTTCTAGTTAGATTTCATGAAAATAAAATTATTTAAACAAAATTTACAGTTTTTTATTAAGAAATAAAAAAGTTACAGCAGTTTTTGTTTGATTTTTAAGAAAAACGCATTATTTCTAAAAAATAACGTTTTTTTGATATAATTTTAAAAGTAATCATCCGAAAAATTTTAAAACTACATTTCTAATTAGATTTCATGAAAATAAAATTATTTAAACAAAATTTACATTTTTTTATAAAGAAATAAAAAAGTTTCTGCAGTTTTTGTGTGATTTTTAAGAAAAACGTTTTTTTGGTATAATTTTAAAAATAATCGACCGAAAAATTTTAAAACTACATTTCTAATTAGATTTCATGAAAATAAAATTATTTAAACAAAATTTACATTTTTTTATAAAGAAATAAAAAAGTTTCTGCAGTTTTTGTGTGATATTTAAGAAAAACGTTTTTTTGGTATAATTTTAAAAATAATCGACCGAAAAATTTTAAAACTACATTTCTAATTAGATTTCATGAAAATAAAATTATTTAAACAAAATTTACAGTTTTTTATTAAGAAATAAAAAAGTTACAGCAGTTTTTGTTTGATTTTTAAGAAAAACGTTTTTTTGGTATAATTTTAAAAATAATCGACCGAAAAATTTTAAAACTACATTTCTAATTAGATTTCATGAAAATAAAATTATTTAAACAAAATTTACATTTTTTTATAAAGAAATAAAAAAGTTACAGCAGTTTTTGTTTGATTTTTAAGAAAAACGCATTATTTCTAAAAAATAACGTTTTTTTGATATAATTTTAAAAGTAATCGTCCGAAAAATTTTAAAACTACATTTCTAATTAGATTTCATGAAAATAATATTATTTAAACAAAATTTACATTTTTTTATAAAGAAATAAAAAAGTTACAGCAATTTTTGTTTGATTTTTAAGAAAAACGCATTATTTCTAAAAAATAACGTTTTTTTGATATAATTTTAAAAGTAATCGTCCGAAAAATTTTAAAACTACATTTCTAATTAGATTTCATGAAAATAATATTATTTAAACAAAATTTACATTTTTTATAAAGAAATAAAAAAGTTTCTGCAGTTTTTGTGTGATTTTTAAGAAAAATGTTTTTTTGGTATAATTTTAAAAATAATCGACCGAAAAATTTTAAAACTACATTTCTAATTAGATTTCATGAAAATAAAATTATTTAAACAAAATTTACATTTATTTATAAAGAAATAAAAAAGTTTCTGCAGTTTTTGTGTGATTTTTAAGAAAAACGTTTTTTTGATATAATTTTGAAAGTAATCGTCCGAAAAATTTTAAAACTACATTTCTAATTAGATTTCATGAAAATAAAATTATTTAAACATAATTTACATTTTTTTATAAAGAAATAAAAAAGTTACAGCAGTTTTTGTTTGATTTTTAAGAAAAACGCATTATTTCTAAAAAATAACGTTTTTTTGATATAATTTTAAAAGTAATCGTCCGAAAAATTTTAAAACTACATTTCTAATTAGATTTCATGAAAATAAAATTATTTAAACAAAATTTACATTTTTTTATAAAGAAATAAAAAAGTTTCTGCAGTTTTAGTTTGATTTTTAAGAAAAACGCATTATTTCTAAAAAATAACGTTTTTTTGATATAATTTTAAAAGTAATCGTCCGAAAAATTTTAAAACTACATTTCTAATTAGATTTCATGAAAATAAAATTATTTAAATAAAATTTACAATTTTTTATAAAGAAATAAAAAAGTTACAGCAGTTTTTGTTTGATTTTTAAGAAAAACGTTTTTTTGGTATAATTTTAAAAATAATCGACCGAAAAATTTTAAAACTACATTTCTAATTAGATTTCATGAAAATAAAATTATTTAAACAAAATTTACATTTTTTTATAAAGAAATAAAAAAGCTACAGCAGTTTTTGTTTGATTTTTAAGAAAAACGCATTATTTCTAAAAAATAACGTTTTTTTGATATAATTTTAAAAGTAATCGTCCGAAACATTTTAAAACTACATTTCTAATTAGATTTCATGAAAATAAAATTATTTAAACAAAATTTACATTTTTTTATAAAGAAATAAAAAAGTTTCTGCAGTTTTAGTTTGATTTTTAAGAAAAACGCATTATTTTTAAAAAATAACGTTTTTTTGATATAATTTTAAAAGTAATCGTCCGAAAAATTTTAAAACTACATTTCTAATTAGATTTCATGAAAATAATATTATTTAAACAAAATTTACATTTTTTTATAAAGAAATAAAAAAGTTTCTGCAGTTTTTGTGTGATTTTTAAGAAAAACGTTTTTTTGGTATAATTTTAAAAATAATCGACCGAAAAATTTTAAAACTACATTTCTAATTAGATTTCATGAAAATAAAATTATTTAAACAAAATTTACATTTTTTTTTAAAGAAATAAAAAAGTTACAGCAGTTTTTGTTTGATTTTTAAGAAAAACGCATTATTTCTAAAAAATAACGTTTTTTTGATATAATTTTAAAAGTAATCGTCCGAAAAATTTTAAAACTACATTTCTAATTAGATTTCATGAAAATAATATTATTTAAACAAAATTTATATTTTTTTATAAAGAAATAAAAAAGTATCTGCAGTTTTTGTGTGATTTTTAAGAAAATCGTTTTTTTGGTATAATTTTAAAAATAATCGACCGAAAAATTTTAAAACTACATTTCTAATTAGATTTCATGAAAATAAAATTATTTAAACAAAATTTACATTTTTTTATAAAGAAATAAAAAAGTTTCTGCAGTTTTTGTGTGATTTTTAAGAAAAACGTTTTTTTGGTATAATTTTAAAAATAATCGACCGAAAAATTTTAAAACTACATTTCTAATTAGATTTCATGAAAATAAAATTATTTAAACAAAATTTACATTTTTTTATAAAGAAATAAAAAAGTTTCTGCAGTTTTAGTTTGATTTTTAAGAAAAACGCATTATTTCTAAAAAATAACGTTTTTTTGATATAATTTTAAAAGTAATCGTCCGAAAAATTTTAAAACTACATTTCTAATTAGATTTCATGAAAATAAAATTATTTAAACAAAATTTACATTTTTTTATAAAGAAATAAAAAAGTTTCTGCAGTTTTTGTTTGATTTTTAAGAAAAACGTTTTTTTGGTATAATTTTAAAAATAATCGACCGAAAAATTTTAAAACTACATTTCTAATTAGATTTTATGAAAATAAAATTATTTAAACAAAATTTACAATTTTTTATAAAGAAATAAAAAAGTTTCTGCAGTTTTTGTGTGATTTTTAAGAAAAACGTTTTTTTGGTATAATTTTAAAAATAATCGTCCGAAAAATTTTAAAACTACATTTCTAATTAGATTTCATGAAAATAAAATTATTTAAACAAAATTTACAGTTTTTTATTAAGAAATAAAAAAGTTACAGCAGTTTTTGTTTGATTTTTAAGAAAAACGTTTTTTTGGTATAATTTTAAAAATAATCGACCGAAAAAATTTAAAACTACATTTCTAATTAGATTTCATGAAAATAAAATTATTTAAACAAAATTTACATTTTTTTATAAAGAAATAAAAAAGTTACAGCAGTTTTTGTTTGATTTTTAAGAAAAACGCATTATTTCTAAAAAATAACGTATTTTTGATATAATTTTAAAAGTAATCGTCCGAAAAATTTTAAAACTACATTTCTAATTAGATTTCATGAAAATAATATTATTTAAACAAAATTTACATTTTTTTATAAAGAAATAAAAAAGTTACAGCAGTTTTTGTTTGATTTTTAAGAAAAACGCATTATTTCTAAAAAATAACGTTTTTTTGATATAATTTTAAAAGTAATCGTCCGAAAAATTTTAAAACTACATTTCTAATTAGATTTCATGAAAATAAAATTATTTAAACAAAATTTACATTTTTTTATAAAGAAATAAAAAAGTTTCTGCAGTTTTAGTTTGATTTTTAAGAAAAACGCATTATTTCTAAAAAATAACGTTTTTTTGATATAATTTTAAAAGTAATCGTCCGAAAAATTTTAAAACTACATTTTTAATTAGATTTCATGAAAATAAAATTATTTAAACAAAATTTACATTTTTTTATAAAGAAATAAAAAAGTTTCTGCAGTTTTTGTGTGATTTTTAAGAAAAACGTTTTTTTGGTATAATTTTAAAAATAATCGACCGAAAAATTTTAAAACTACATTTCTAATTAGATTTCATGAAAATAAAATTATTTAAACAAAATTTACAATTTTTTATAAAGAAATAAAAAAGTTTCTGCAGTTTTTGTGTGATTTTTAAGAAAAACGTTTTTTTGGTATAATTTTAAAAATAACCGTCCGAAAAATTTTAAAACTACATTTCTAATTAGATTTCATGAAAATAAAATTATTTAAAAAAAATTTACATTTTTTTATAAAGAAATAAAAAAGTTTCTGCAGTTTTTGTGTGATTTTTAAGAAAAACGTTTTTTTGGTATAATTTTAAAAATAATCGACCGAAAAATTTTAAAACTACATTTCTAATTAGATTTCATGAAAATAAAATTATTTAAACAAAATTTACAATTTTTTATAAAGAAATAAAAAAGTTTCTGCAGTTTTTGTGTGATTTTTAAGAAAAACGTTTTTTTGGTATAATTTTAAAAATAATCGTCCGAAAAATTTTAAAACTACATTTCTAAGTAGATTTCATGAAAATAAAATTATTTAAACAAAATTTACATTTTTTTATAAAGAAATAAAAAAGTTACAGCAGTTTTTGTTTGATTTTTAAGAAAAACGCATTATTTCTAAAAAATAACGTTTTTTTGATATAATTTTAAAAGTAATCGTCCGAAAAATTTTAAAACTACATTTCTAATTAGATTTCATGAAAATAATATTATTTAAACAAAATTTACATTTTTTTATAAAGAAATAAAAAAGTTACAGCAGTTTTTGTTTGATTTTTAAGAAAAACGCATTATTTCTAAAAAATAACGTTTTTTTGATATAATTTTAAAAGTAATCGTCCGAAAAATTTTAAAACTACATTTCTAATTAGATTTCATGAAAATAATATTATTTAAACAAAATTTACATTTTTTTATAAAGAAATAAAAAAGTTTCTGCAGTTTTTGTGTGATTTTTAAGAAAAACGTTTTTTTGGTATAATTTTAAAAATAATAGACCGAAAAATTTTAAAACTACATTTCTAATTAGATTTCATGAAAATAAAATTATTTAAACAAAATTTACATTTTTTTATAAAGAAATAAAAAAGTTTCTGCAGTTTTAGTTTGATTTTTAAGAAAAACGCATTATTTCTAAAAAATAACGTTTTTTTGATATAATTTTAAAAGTAATCGTCCGAAAAATTTTAAAACTACATTTCTAATTAGATTTCATGAAAATAATATTATTTAAACAAAATTTACATTTTTTTATAAAGAAATAAAAAAGTTTCTGCAGTTTTAGTTTGATTTTTAAGAAAAACGCATTATTTCTAAAAAATAACGTTTTTTTGATATAATTTTAAAAGTAATCGTCCAAAAAATTTTAAAACTACATTTCTAATTAGATTTCATGAAAATAAAATTATTTAAACAAAATTTACAATTTTTTATAAAGAAATAAAAAAGTTTCTGCAGTTTTTGTGTGATTTTTAAGAAAAACGTTTTTTTGGTATAATTTTAAAAATAATCGTCCGAAAAATTTTAAAACTACATTTCTAATTAGATTTCATGAAAATAAAATTATTTAAACAAAATTTACAGTTTTTTATTAAGAAATAAAAAAGTTACAGCAGTTTTTGTTTGATTTTTAAGAAAAACGTTTTTTTGGTATAATTTTAAAAATAATCGACCGAAAAATTTTAAAACTACATTTCTAATTAGATTTCATGAAAATAAAATTATTTAAACAAAATTCACAATTTTTTATAAAGAAATAAAAAAGTTTCTGCAGTTTTTGTGTGATTTTTAAGAAAAACGTTTTTTTGGTATAATTTTAAAAATAATCGTCCGAAAAATTTTAAAACTACATTTCTAATTAGATTTCATGAAAATAAAATTATTTAAACAAAATTTACAGTTTTTTATTAAGAAATAAAAAAGTTACAGCAGTTTTTGTTTGATTTTTAAGAAAAACGTTTTTTTGGTATAATTTTAAAAATAATCGACCGAAAAATTTTAAAACTACATTTCTAATTAGATTTCATGAAAATAAAATTATTTAAACAGAATTTACATTTTTTTATAAAGAAATAAAAAAGTTACAGCAGTTTTTGTTTGATTTTTAAGAAAAACGCATTATTTCTAAAAATAACGTTTTTTTGATATAATTTTAAAAGTAATCGTCCGAAAAATTTTAAAACTACATTTCTAATTAGATTTCATGAAAATAATATTATTTAAACAAAATTTACATTTTTTTATAAAGAAATAAAAAAGTTACAGCAGTTTTTGTTTGATTTTTAAGAAAAACGCATTATTTCTAAAAAATAACGTTTTTTTGATATAATTTTAAAAGTAATCGTCCAAAAAATTTTAAAACTACATTTCTAATTAGATTTCATGAAAATAAAATTATTTAAACAAAATTTACAATTTTTTATAAAGAAATAAAAAAGTTTCTGCAGTTTTTGTGTGATTTTTAAGAAAAACGTTTTTTTGGTATAATTTTAAAAATAATCGTCCGAAAAATTTTAAAACTACATTTCTAATTAGATTTCATGAAAATAAAATTATTTAAACAAAATTTACAGTTTTTTATTAAGAAATAAAAAAGTTACAGCAGTTTTTGTTTGATTTTTAAGAAAAACGTTTTTTTGGTATAATTTTAAAAATAATCGACCGAAAAATTTTAAAACTACATTTCTAATTAGATTTCATGAAAATAAAATTATTTAAACAAAATTCACAATTTTTTATAAAGAAATAAAAAAGTTTCTGCAGTTTTTGTGTGATTTTTAAGAAAAACGTTTTTTTTGGTATAATTTTAAAAATAATCGTCCGAAAAATTTTAAAACTACATTTCTAATTAGATTTCATGAAAATAAAATTATTTAAACAAAATTTACAGTTTTTTATTAAGAAATAAAAAAGTTACAGCAGTTTTTGTTTGATTTTTAAGAAAAACGTTTTTTTGGTATAATTTTAAAAATAATCGACCGAAAAATTTTAAAACTACATTTCTAATTAGATTTCATGAAAATAAAATTATTTAAACAGAATTTACATTTTTTTATAAAGAAATAAAAAAGTTACAGCAGTTTTTGTTTGATTTTTAAGAAAAACGCATTATTTCTAAAAAATAACGTTTTTTTGATATAATTTTAAAAGTAATCGTCCGAAAAATTTTAAAACTACATTTCTAATTAGATTTCATGAAAATAATATTATTTAAACAAAATTTACATTTTTTTATAAAGAAATAAAAAAGTTACAGCAGTTTTTGTTTGATTTTTAAGAAAAACGCATTATTTCTAAAAAATAACGTTTTTTTGATATAATTTTAAAAGTAATCGTCCGAAAAATTTTAAAACTACATTTCTAATTAGATTTCATGAAAATAATATTATTTAAACAAAATTTACATTTTTTTATAAAGAAATAAAAAAGTTTCTGCAGTTTTTGTGTGATTTTTAAGAAAAACGTTTTTTTGGTATAATTTTAAAAATAATCGACCGAAAAATTTTAAAACTACATTTCTAATTAGATTTCATGAAAATAAAATTATTTAAACAAAATTTACATTTTTTTATAAAGAAATAAAAAAGTTACAGCAGTTTTTGTTTGATTTTTAAGAAAAACGCATTATTTCTAAAAAATAACGTTTTTTTGATATAATTTTAAAAGTAATCGTCCGAAAAATTTTACAACTACATTTCTAATTAGATTTCATGAAAATAAAATTATTTAAACAAAATTTACATTTTTTTATAAAGAAATAAAAAAGTTTCTGCAGTTTTAGTTTGATTTTTAAGAAAAACGCATTATTTCTAAAAAATAACGTTTTTTTGATATAATTTTAAAAGTAATCGTCCGAAAAATTTTAAAACTTCATTTTTAATTAGATTTCATGAAAATAAAATTATTTAAACAAAATTTACATTTTTTTATAAAGAAATAAAAAAGTTTCTGCAGTTTTTGTGTGATTTTTAAGAAAAACGTTTTTTTGGTATAATTTTAAAAATAATCGACCGAAAATTTTAAAACTACATTTCTAATTAGATTTCATGAAAATAAAATTATTTAAACAAAATTTACAATTTTTTATAAAGAAATAAAAAAGTTTCTGCAGTTTTTGTGTGATTTTTAAGAAAAACGTTTTTTTGGTATAATTTTAAAAATAACCGTCCGAAAAATTTTAAAACTACATTTCTAATTAGATTTCATGAAAATAAAATTATTTAAAAAAAATTTACATTTTTTTATAAAGAAATAAAAAAGTTTCTGCAGTTTTTGTGTGATTTTTAAGAAAAACGTTTTTTTGGTATAATTTTAAAAGTAATCGTCCGAAAAATTTTAAAACTACATTTCTAATTAGATTTCATGAAAATAATATTATTTAAACAAAATTTACATTTTTTTATAAAGAAATAAAAAAGTTACAGCAGTTTTTGTTTGATTTTTAAGAAAAACGCATTATTTCTAAAAAATAACGTTTTTTTGGTATAATTTTAAAAATAACCGTCCGAAAAATTTTAAAACTACATTTCTAATTAGATTTCATGAAAATAAAATTATTTAAACAAAATTTACAATTTTTTATAAAGAAATAAAAAAGTTTCTGCAGTTTTTGTGTGATTTTTAAGAAAAACGTTTTTTTGGTATAATTTTAAAAATAATCGTCCGAAAAATTTTAAAACTACATTTCTAATTAGATTTCATGAAAATAAAATTATTTAAACAAAATTTACATTTTTTTATAAAGAAATAAAAAAGTTACAGCAGTTTTTGTTTGATTTTTAAGAAAAACGCATTATTTCTAAAAAATAACGTTTTTTTGATATAATTTTAAAAGTAATCGTCCGAAAAATTTTAAAACTACATTTCTAATTAGATTTCATGAAAATAATATTATTTAAACAAAATTTACATTTTTTTATAAAGAAATAAAAAAGTTACAGCAGTTTTTGTTTGATTTTTAAGAAAAACGCATTATTTCTAAAAAATAACGTTTTTTTGATATAATTTTAAAAGTAATCGTCCGAAAAATTTTAAAACTACATTTCTAATTAGATTTCATGAAAATAATATTATTTAAACAAAATTTACATTTTTTTATAAAGAAATAAAAAAGTTTCTGCAGTTTTTGTGTGATTTTTAAGAAAAACGTTTTTTTGGTATAATTTTAAAAATAATAGACCGAAAAATTTTAAAACTACATTTCTAATTAGATTTCATGAAAATAAAATTATTTAAACAAAATTTACATTTTTTTATAAAGAAATAAAAAAGTTACAGCAGTTTTTGTTTGATTTTTAAGAAAAACGCATTATTTCTAAAAAATAAAGTTTTTTTGATATAATTTTAAAAGTAATCGTCCGAAAAATTTTAAAACTACATTTCTAATTAGATTTCATGAAAATAAAATTATTTAAACAAAATTTACATTTTTTTATAAAGAAATAAAAAAGTTTCTGCAGTTTTAGTTTGATTTTTAAGAAAAACGCATTATTTCTAAAAAATAACGTTTTTTTGATATAATTTTAAAAGTAATCGTCCGAAAAATTTTAAAACTACATTTCTAATTAGATTTCATAAAAATAATATTATTTAAACAAAATTTACATTTTTTTATAAAGAAATAAAAAAGTTTCAGCAGTTTTAGTTTGATTTTTAAGAAAAACGCATTATTTCTAAAAAATAACGTTTTTTTGATATAATTTTAAAAGTAATCGTCCAAAAAATTTTAAAACTACATTTCTAATTAGATTTCATGAAAATAAAATTATTTAAACAAAATTTACAATTTTTTATAAAGAAATAAAAAAGTTTCTGCAGTTTTTGTGTGATTTTTAAGAAAAACGTTTTTTTGGTATAATTTTAAAAATAACCGTCCGAAAAATTTTAAAACTACATTTCTAATTAGATTTCATGAAAATAAAATTATTTAAAAAAAATTTACATTTTTTTATAAAGAAATAAAAAAGTTTCTGCAGTTTTTGTGTGATTTTTAAGAAAAACGTTTTTTTGGTATAATTTTAAAAATAATCGACCGAAAAATTTTAAAACTACATTTCTAATTAGATTTCATGAAAATAAAATTATTTAAACAAAATTTACAATTTTTTATAAAGAAATAAAAAAGTTTCTGCAGTTTTTGTGTGATTTTTAAGAAAAACGTTTTTTTGGTATAATTTTAAAAATAATCGTCCGAAAAATTTTAAAACTACATTTCTAATTAGATTTCATGAAAATAAAATTATTTAAACAAAATTTACATTTTTTTATAAAGAAATAAAAAAGTTACAGCAGTTTTTGTTTGATTTTTAAGAAAAACGCATTATTTCTAAAAAATAACGTTTTTTTGATATAATTTTAAAAGTAATCGTCCGAAAAATTTTAAAACTACATTTCTAATTAGATTTCATGAAAATAATATTATTTAAACAAAATTTACATTTTTTTATAAAGAAATAAAAAAGTTACAGCAGTTTTTGTTTGATTTTTAAGAAAAACGCATTATTTCTAAAAAATAACGTTTTTTTGATATAATTTTAAAAGTAATCGTCCGAAAAATTTTAAAACTACATTTCTAATTAGATTTCATGAAAATAATATTATTTAAACAAAATTTACATTTCTTTATAAAGAAATAAAAAAGTTTCTGCAGTTTTTGTGTGATTTTTAAGAAAAACGTTTTTTTGGTATAATTTTAAAAATAATAGACCGAAAAATTTTAAAACTACATTTCTAATTAGATTTCATGAAAATAAAATTATTTAAACAAAATTTACATTTTTTTATAAAGAAATAAAAAAGTTACAGCAGTTTTTGTTTGATTTTTAAGAAAAACGCATTATTTCTAAAAAATAACGTTTTTTTGATATAATTTTAAAAGTAATCGTCCGAAAAATTTTAAAACTACATTTCTAATTAGATTTCATGAAAATAAAATTATTTAAACAAAATTTACATTTTTTTATAAAGAAATAAAAAAGTTTCTGCAGTTTTAGTTTGATTTTTAAGAAAAACGCATTATTTCTAAAAAATAACGTTTTTTTGATATAATTTTAAAAGTAATCGTCCGAAAAATTTTAAAACTACATTTCTAATTAGATTTCATGAAAATAATATTATTTAAACAAAATTTACATTTTTTTATAAAGAAATAAAAAAGTTTCTGCAGTTTTAGTTTGATTTTTAAGAAAAACGCATTATTTCTAAAAAATAACGTTTTTTTGATATAATTTTAAAAGTAATCGTCCAAAAAATTTTAAAACTACATTTCTAATTAGATTTCATGAAAATAAAATTATTTAAACAAAATTTACAATTTTTTATAAAGAAATAAAAAAGTTTCTGCAGTTTTTGTGTGATTTTTAAGAAAAACGTTTTTTTGGTATAATTTTAAAAATAATCGTCCGAAAAATTTTAAAACTACATTTCTAATTAGATTTCATGAAAATAAAATTATTTAAACAAAATTTACAGTTTTTTATTAAGAAATAAAAAAGTTACAGCAGTTTTTGTTTGATTTTTAAGAAAAACGTTTTTTTGGTATAATTTTAAAAATAATCGACCGAAAAATTTTAAAACTACATTTCTAATTAGATTTCATGAAAATAAAATTATTTAAACAAAATTTACAATTTTTTATAAAGAAATAAAAAAGTTTCTGCAGTTTTTGTGTGATTTTTAAGAAAAACGTTTTTTTGGTATAATTTTAAAAATAATCGTCCGAAAAATTTTAAAACTACATTTCTAATTAGATTTCATGAAAATAAAATTATTTAAACAAAATTTACAGTTTTTTATTAAGGAATAAAAAAGTTACAGCAGTTTTTGTTTGATTTTTAAGAAAAACGTTTTTTTGGTATAATTTTAAAAATAATCGACCGAAAAATTTTAAAACTACATTTCTAATTAGATTTCATGAAAATAAAATTATTTAAACAAAATTTACATTTTTTTATAAAGAAATAAAAAAGTTACAGCAGTTTTTGTTTGATTTTTAAGAAAAACGCATTATTTCTAAAAAATAACGTTTTTTTGATATAATTTTAAAAGTAATCGTCCGAAAAATTTTAAAACTACATTTCTAATTAGATTTCATGAAAATAATATTATTTAAACAAAATTTACATTTTTTTATAAAGAAATAAAAAAGTTTCTGCAGTTTTAGTTTGATTTTTAAGAAAAACGCATTATTTCTAAAAAATAACGTTTTTTTGATATAATTTTAAAAGTAATCGTCCGAAAAATTCTAAATCTACATTTCTAATTAGATTTCATGAAAATAATATTATTTAAACAAAATTTACATTTTTTTATAAAGAAATAAAAAAGTTTCTGCAGTTTTTGTGTGATTTTTAAGAAAAACGTTTTTTTGGTATAATTTTAAAAATAATCGACCGAAAAATTTTAAAACTACATTTCTAATTAGATTTCATGAAAATAAAATTATTTAAACAAAATTTACAATTTTTTATAAAGAAATAAAAAAGTTTCTGCAGTTTTTGTGTGATTTTTAAGAAAAACGTTTTTTTTGGTATAATTTTAAAAATAATCGTCCGAAAAATTTTAAAACTACATTTCTAATTAGATTTCATGAAAATAAAATTATTTAAACAAAATTTACATTTTTTTATAAAGAAATAAAAAAGTTACAGCAGTTTCTGTTTGATTTTTAAGAAAAACGCATTATTTCTAAAAAATAACGTTTTTTTGATATAATTTTAAAAGTAATCGTCCGAAAAATTTTAAAACTACATTTCTAATTAGATTTCATGAAAATAAAATTATTTAAACAAAATTTACAGTTTTTTATTAAGAAATAAAAAAGTTACAGCAGTTTTTGTTTGATTTTTAAGAAAAACGTTTTTTTGGTATAATTTTAAAAATAATCGACCGAAAAATTTTAAAACTACATTTCTAATTAGATTTCATGAAAATAAAATTATTTAAACAAAATTTACATTTTTTTATAAAGAAATAAAAAAGTTTCTGCAGTTGTTGTGTGATTTTTAAGAAAAACGTTTTTTTGGTATAATTTTAAAAATAATCGACCGAAAAATTTTAAAACTACATTTCTAATTAGATTTCATGAAAATAAAATTATTTAAACAAAATTTACATTTTTTTATAAAGAAATAAAAAAGTTACAGCAGTTTTTGTTTGATTTTTAAGAAAAACGCATTATTTCTAAAAAATAACGTTTTTTTGATATAATTTTAAAAGTAATCGTCCGAAAAATTTTAAAACTACATTTCTAATTAGATTTCATGAAAATAAAATTATTTAAACAAAATTTACATTTTTTTATAAAGAAATTAAAAAGTTTCTGCAGTTTTAGTTTGATTTTTAAGAAAAACGCATTATTTCTAAAAAATAACGTTTTTTTGATATAATTTTAAAAGTAATCGTCCGAAAAATTTTAAAACTACGTTTCTAATTAGATTTCAAGAAAATAAAATTATTTAAACAAAATTTACATTTTTTTATAAAGAAATAAAAAAGTTTCTGCAGTTTTTGTGTGATTTTTAAGAAAAACGTTTTTTTGGTATAATTTTAAAAATAATCGACCGAAAAATTTTAAAACTACATTTCTAATTAGATTTCATGAAAATAAAATTATTTAAACAAAATTTACAATTTTTTATAAAGAAATAAAAAAGTTTCTGCAGTTTTTGTGTGATTTTTAAGAAAAACGTTTTTTTGGTATAATTTTAAAAATAATCGTCCGAAAAATTTTAAAACTACATTTCTAATTAGATTTCATGAAAATAAAATTATTTTAACAAAATTTACAGTTTTTTATTGAGAAATAAAAAAGTTACAGCAGTTTTTGTTTGATTTTTAAGAAAAACGTTTTTTTGGTATAATTTTAAAAATAATCGACCGAAAAATTTTAAAACTACATTTCTAATTAGATTTCATGAAAATAAAATTATTTAAACAAAATTTACATTTTTTTATAAAGAAATAAAAAAGTTACAGCAGTTTTTGTTTGATTTTTAAGAAAAACGCATTATTTCTAAAAAATAACGTTTTTTTGATATAATTTTAAAAGTAATCGTCCGAAAAATTTTAAAACTACATTTCTAATTAGATTTCATGAAAATAATATTATTTAAACAAAATTTACATTTTTTTATAAAGAAATAAAAAAGTTACAGCAGTTTTTGTTTGAATTTTAAGAAAAACACATTATTTCTAAAAAATAACGTTTTTTTGATATAATTTTAAAAGTAATCGTCCGAAAAATTTTAAAACTACATTTCTAATTAGATTTCATGAAAATAATATTATTTAAACAAAATTTACATTTTTTTATAAAGAAATAAAAAAGTTTCTGCAGTTTTTGTGTGATTTTTAAGAAAAACGTTTTTTTGGTATAATTTTAAAAATAATCGACCGAAAAATTTTAAAACTACATTTCTAATTAGATTTCATGAAAATAAAATTATTTAAACAAAATTTACAATTTTTTATAAAGAAATAAAAAAGTTTCTGCAGTTTTTGTGTGATTTTTAAGAAAAACGTTTTTTTGGTATAATTTTAAAAATAATCGTCCGAAAAATTTTAAAACTACATTTCTAATTAGATTAATTAGATAATTATTTAAACAAAATTTACAGTTTTTTATTAAGAAATAAAAAAGTTACAGCAGTTTTTGTTTGATTTTTAAGAAAAACGTTTTTTTGGTATAATTTTAAAAATAATCGACCGAAAAATTTTAAAACTACATTTCTAATTAGATTTCATGAAAATAAAATTATTTAAACAAAATTTACATTTTTTTATAAAGAAATAAAAAAGTTACAGCAGTTTTTGTTTGATTTTTAAGAAAAACGCATTATTTCTAAAAAATAACGTTTTTTTGATATAATTTTAAAAGTAATCGTCCGAAAAATTTTAAAACTACATTTCTAATTAGATTTCATGAAAATAATATTATTTAAACAAAATTTACATTTTTTTATAAAGAAATAAAAAAGTTACAGCAGTTTTTGTTTGATTTTTAAGAAAAACGCATTATTTCTAAAAAATAACGTTTTTTTGATATAATTTTAAAAGTAATCGTCCGAAAAATTTTAAAACTACATTTCTAATTAGATTTTATGAAAATAATATTATTTAAACAAAATTTACATTTTTTTATAAAGAAATAAAAAAGTTTCTGCACTTTTTGTGTGATTTTTAAGAAAAACGTTTTTTTGGTATAATTTTAAAAATAATCGACCGAAAAATTTTAAAACTACATTTCTAATTAGATTTCATGAAAATAAAATTATTTAAACAAAATTTACATTTTTTTATAAAGAAATAAAAAAGTTACAGCAGTTTTTGTTTGATTTTTAAGAAAAACGCATTATTTCTAAAAAATAACGTTTTTTTGATATAATTTTAAAAGTAATCGTCCGAAAAATTTTAAAACTACATTTCTAATTAGATTTCATGAAAATAAAATTATTTAAACAAAATTTACATTTTTTTATAAAGAAATAAAAAAGTTTCTGCAGTTTTAGTTTGATTTTTAAGAAAAACGCATTATTTCTAAAAAATAACGTTTTTTTGATATAATTTTAAAAGTAATCGTCCGAAAAATTTTAAAACTACATTTCTAATTAGATTTCATAAAAATAATATTATTTAAACAAAATTTACATTTTTTTATAAAGAAATAAAAAAGTTTCTGCAGTTTTTGTGTGATTTTTAAGAAAAACGTTTTTATGGTATAATTTTAAAAATAATCGACCGAAAAATTTTAAAACTACATTTCTAATTAGATTTCATGAAAATAAAATTATTTAAACAAAATTTACATTTTTTTATAAAGAAATAAAAAAGTTACAGCAGTTTTTGTTTGATTTTTAAGAAAAACGCATTATTTCTAAAAAATAACGTTTTTTTGATATAATTTTAAAAGTAATCGTCCGAAAAATTTTAAAACTACATTTCTAATTAGATTTCATGAAAATAAAATTATTTAAACAAAATTTACATTTTTTTATAAAGAAATAAAAAAGTTTCTGCAGTTTTTGTGTGATTTTTAAGAAAAACGTTTTTTTGGTATAATTTTAAAAATAATCGACCGAAAAATTTTAAAACTACATTTCTAATTAGATTTCATGAAAATAAAATTATTTAAACAAAATTTACATTTTTTTATAAAGAAATAAAAAAGTTTCTGCAGTTTTAGTTTGATTTTTAAGAAAAACGCATTATTTCTAAAAAATAACGTTTTTTTGTTATAATTTTAAAAGTAATCGTCCGAAAAATTTTAAAACTACATTTCTAATTAGATTTCATGAAAATAAAATTATTTAAACAAAATTTACAATTTTTTATAAAGAAATAAAAAAGTTTCTGCAGTTTTTGTGTGATTTTTAAGAAAAACGTTTTTTTGGTATAATTTTAAAAATAATCGTCCGAAAAATTTTAAAACTACATTTCTAATTAGATTTCATGAAAATAAAATTATTTAAACAAAATTTACAGTTTTTTATTAAGAAATAAAAAAGTTACAGCAGTTTTTGTTTGATTTTTAAGAAAAACGTTTTTTTGGTATAATTTTAAAAATAATCGACCGAAAAATTTTAAAACTACATTTCTAATTAGATTTCATGAAAATAAAATTATTTAAACAAAATTTACATTTTTTTATAAAGAAATAAAAAAGTTACAGCAGTTTTTGTTTGATTTTTAAGAAAAACGCATTATTTCTAAAAAATAACGTTTTTTTGTTATAATTTTAAAAGTAATCGTCCGAAAAATTTTAAAACTACATTTCTAATTAGATTTCATGAAAATAAAATTATTTAAACAAAATTTACATTTTTTTTATAAAGAAATAAAAAAGTTTCTGCAGTTTTTGTGTGATTTTTAAGAAAAACGTTTTTTTGGTATAATTTTAAAAATAATCGACCGAAAAATTTTAAAACTACATTTCTAATTAGATTTCATGAAAATAAAATTATTTAAACAAAATTTACATTTTTTTATAAAGAAATAAAAAAGTTACAGCAGTTTTTGTTTGATTTTTAAGAAAAACGCATTATTTCTAAGAAATAACGTTTTTTTGATATAATTTTAAAAGTAATCGTCCGAAAAATTTTAAAACTACATTTCTAATAAGATTTCATGAAAATAATATTATTTAAACAAAATTTACATTTTTTTATAAAGAAATAAAAAAGTTACAGCAGTTTTTGTTTGATTTTTAAGAAAAACGTTTTTTTGGTATAATTTTAAAAATAATCGACCGAAAAATTTTAAAACTACATTTCTAATTAGATTTCATGAAAATAAAATTATTTAAACAAAATTTACATTTTTTTATAAAGAAATAAAAAAGTTACAGCAGTTTTTGTTCGATTTTTAAGAAAAACGCATTATTTCTAAAAAATAACGTTTTTTTGATATAATTTTAAAAGTAATCGTCCGAAAAATTTTAAAACTACATTTCTAATTAGATTTCATGAAAATAATATTATTTAAACAAAATTTACATTTTTTTATAAAGAAATAAAAAAGTTACAGCAGTTTTTGTTTGATTTTTAAGAAAAACGCATTATTTCTAAAAAATAACGTTTTTTTGATATAATTTTAAAAGTAATCGTCCGAAAAATTTTAAAACTACATTTCTAATTAGATTTCATGAAAATTATATTATTTAAACAAAATTTACATTTTTTTATAAAGAAATAAAAAAGTTACAGCAGTTTTTGTTTGATTTTTAAGAAAAACGCATTTTTCTAAAAAATAACGTTTTTTTGATATAATTTTAAAAGTAATCGTCCGAAAAATTTTAAAACTACATTTCTAATTAGATTTCATGAAAATAAAATTATTTAAACAAAATTTACATTTTTTTATAAAGAAATAAAAAAGTTACAGCAGTTTTTGTTTGATTTTTAAGAAAAACGCATTATTTTTAAAAAATAAAATTTTTTTGATATAATTTTAAAAGTAATCGTCCGAAAAATTTTAAAACTACATTTCTAATTAGATTTCATGAAAATAAAATTATTTAAACAAAATTTACATTTTTTTATAAAGAAATAAAAAAGTTTCTGCAGTTTTTGTGTGATTTTTAAGAAAAACGTTTTTTTGGTATAATTTTAAAAATAATCGATCGAAAAATTTTAAAACTACATTTCTAATTAGATTTCATGAAAATAAAATTATTTAAACAAAATTTACATTTTTTTATAAAGAAATAAAAAAGTTACAGCATTTTTTGTTTGATTTTTAAGAAAAACGCATTATTTCTAAAAAATAACGTTTTTTTGATATAATTTTAAAAGTAATCGTCCAAAAAATTTTAAAACTACATTTCTAATTAGATTTCATGAAAATAATATTACTTAAACAAAATTTACATTTTTTTATAAAGAAATAAAAAAGTTACAGCAGTTTTAGTTTGATTTTTAAGAAAAATGTTTTTTTGGTATAATTTTAAAAATAATCGACCGAAAAATTTTAAAACTACATTTCTAATTAGATTTCATGGAAATAAAATTATTTAAACAAAATTTACATTTTTTTATAAAGAAATAAAAAAGTTACAGCAGTTTTTGTTTGATTTTTAAGAAAAACGCATTATTTCTAAAAAATAACGTTTTTTTGATATAATTTTAAAAGTAATCGTCCAAAAAATTTTAAAACTACATTTCTAATTAGATTTCATGAAAATAAAATTATTTAAACAAAATTTACATTTTTTTATAAAGAAATAAAAAAGTTTCTGCAGTTTTTGTGTGATTTTTAAGAAAAACGTTTTTTTGGTATAATTTTAAAAATAATCGACCGAAAAATTTTAAAACTACATTTCTAATTAGATTTCATGAAAATAAAATTATTTAAACAAAATTTACATTTTTTTATAAAGAAATAAAAAAGTTACAGCAGTTTTTGTTTGATTTTTAAGAAAAACGCATTATTTCTAAAAAATAACGTTTTTTTGATATAATTTTAAAAGTAATCGTCCGAAAAATTTTAAAACTACATTTCTAATTAGATTTCATGAAAATAATATTATTTAAACAAAATTTACATTTTTTTATAAAGAAATAAAAAAGTTACAGCAGTTGTAGTTTGATTTTTAAGAAAAACGTTTTTTTGGTATAATTTTAAAAATAATCGACCGAAAAATTTTAAAACTACATTTCTAATTAGATTTCATGAAAATAAAATTATTTAAACAAAATTTACATTTTTTTATAAAGAAATAAAAAAGTTTCTGCAGTTTTTGTGTGATTTTTAAGAAAAACGTTTTTTTGGTATAATTTTAAAAATAATCGTCCGAAAAATTTTAAAACTACATTTCTAATTAGATTTCATGAAAATAAAATTATTTAAACAAAATTTACAGTTTTTTATTAAGAAATAAAAAAGTTACAGCAGTTTTTGTTTGATTTTTAAGAAAAACGTTTTTTTGGTATAATTTTAAAAATAATCGACCGAAAAATTTTAAAACTACATTTCTAATTAGATTTCATGAAAATAAAATTATTTAAACAAAATTTACATTTTTTTATAAAGAAATAAAAAAGTTACAGCAGTTTTTGTTTGATTTTTAAGAAAAACGCATTATTTCTAAAAAATAACGTTTTTTTGATATAATTTTAAAAGTAATCGTCCGAAAAATTTTAAAACTACATTTCTAATTAGATTTCATGAAAATAATATTATTTAAACAAAATTTACATTTTTTTATAAAGAAATAAAAAAGTTACAGCAGTTTTTGTTTGATTTTTAAGAAAAACGCATTATTTCTAAAAAATAACGTTTTTTTGATATAATTTTAAAAGTAATCGTCCGAAAAATTTTAAAACTACATTTCTAATTAGATTTCATGAAAATAATATTATTTAAACAAAATTTACATTTTTTATAAAGAAATAAAAAAGTTTCTGCAGTTTTTGTCTGATTTTTAAGAAAAACGTTTTTTTGGTATAATTTTAAAAATAATCGACCGAAAAATTTTAAAACTACATTTCTAATTAGATTTCATGAAAATAAAATTATTTAAACAAAATTTACATTTTTTTATAAAGAAATAAAAAAGTTTCTGCAGTTTTTGTTTGATTTTTAAGAAAAACGTTTTTTTGATATAATTTTAAAAGTAAACGTCCGAAAAATTTTAAAACTACATTTCTAATTAGATTTCATGAAAATAATATTATTTAAACAAAATTTACATTATTTTATAAAGAAATAAAAAAGTTACAGCAGTTTTTGTTTGATTTTTAAGAAAAACGCATTAGTTCTAAAAAATAACGTTTTTTTGATATAATTTTAAAAGTAATCGTCCGAAAAATTTTAAAACTACATTTCTAATTAGATTTCATGAAAATAATATTATTTAAACAAAATTTACATTTTTTTATAAAGAAATAAAAAAGTTACAGCAGTTTTTGTTTGATTTTTAAGAAAAGCGCATTATTTCTAAAAAATAACGTTTTTTTGATATAATTTTAAAAGTAATCGTCCGAAAAATTTTAAAACTACATTTCTAATTAGATTTCATGAAAATAATATTATTTAAACAAAATTTACATTTTTTTATAAAGAAATAAAAAAGTTTCTGCAGTTTTTGTGTGATTTTTAAGAAAAACGTTTTTTTGGTATAATTTTAAAAATAATCGACCGAAAAATTTTAAAACTACATTTCTAATTAGATTTCATGAAAATAAAATTATTTAAACAAAATTTACATTTTTTTATAAAGAAATAAAAAAGTTACAGCAGTTTTTGTTTGATTTTTAAGAAAAACGCATTATTTCTAAAAATAACGTTTTTTTGATATAATTTTAAAAGTAATCGTCCGAAAAATTTTAAAACTACATTTGTAATTAGATTTCATGAAAATAAAATTATTTAAACAAAATTTACATTTTTTTATAAAGAAATAAAAAAGTTTCTGCAGTTTTTGTGTGATTTTTAAGAAAAACGTTTTTTTGGTATAATTTTAAAAATAATCGTCCGAAAAATTTTAAAACTACATTTCTAATTAGATTTCATGAAAATAAAATTATTTAAACAAAATTTACAGTTTTTTATTAAGAAATAAAAAAGTTACAGCAGTTTTTGTTTGATTTTTAAGAAAAACGTTTTTTTGGTATAATTTTAAAAATAATCGACCGAAAAATTTTAAAACTACATTTCTAATTAGATTTCATGAAAATAAAATTATTTAAACAAAATTTACATTTTTTTATAAAGAAATAAAAAAGTTACAGCAGTTTTTGTTTGATTTTTAAGAAAAACGCATTATTTCTAAAAAATAACGTTTTTTTGATATAATTTTAAAAGTAATCGTCCGAAAAATTTTAAAACTACATTTCTAATTAGATTTCATGAAAATAAAATTATTTAAACAAAATTTACATTTTTTTATAAAGAAATAAAAAGGTTACAGCAGTTTTTGTTTGATTTTTAAGAAAAACGCATTATTTCTAAAAAATAACGTTTTTTTGATATAATTTTAAAAGTAATCGTCCGAAAAATTTTAAAACTACATTTCTAATTAGATTTCATGAAAATAATATTATTTAAACAAAATTTACATTTTTTTATAAAGAAATAAAAAAGTTACAGCAGTTTTTGTTTGATTTTTAAGAAAAACGCATTATTTCTAAAAAATAACGTTTTTTGATATAATTTTAAAAGTAATCGTCCGAAAAATTTTAAAACTACATTTCTAATTAGATTTCATGAAAATAATATTATTTAAACAAAATTTACATTTTTTATAAAGAAATAAAAAAGTTTCTGCAGTTTTTGTGTGATTTTTAAGAAAAACGTTTTTTTGGTATAATTTTAAAAATAATCGACCGAAAAATTTTAAAACTACATTTCTAATTAGATTTCATGAAAATAAAATTATTTAAACAAAATTTACATTTTTTTATAAAGAAATAAAAAAGTTACAGCAGTTTTTGTTTGATTTTTAAGAAAAACGCATTATTTCTAAAAAATAACGTTTTTTTGATATAATTTTAAAAGTAATCGTCCGAAAAATTTTAAAACTACATTTCTAATTAGATTTCATGAAAATAAAATTATTTAAACAAAATTTACATTTTTTTATAAAGAAATAAAAAAGTTTCTGCAGTTTTAGTTTGATTTTTAAGAAAAACGCATTATTTCTAAAAAATAACGTTTTTTTGATATAATTTTAAAAGTAATCGTCCGAAAAATTTTAAAACTACATTTCTAATTAGATTTCATGAAAATAAAATTATTTAAATAAAATTTACAATTTTTTATAAAGAAATAAAAAAGTTACAGCAGTTTTTGTTTGATTTTTAAGAAAAACGTTTTTTTGGTATAATTTTAAAAATAATCGACCGAAAAATTTTAAAACTACATTTCTAATTAGATTTCATGAAAATTAAATTATTTAAACAAAATTTACATTTTTTTATAAAGAAATAAAAAAGCTACAGCAGTTTTTGTTTGATTTTTAAGAAAAACGCATTATTTCTAAAAAATAACGTTTTTTTGATATAATTTTAAAAGTAATCGTCCGAAAAATTTTAAAACTACATTTCTAATTAGATTTCATGAAAATAAAATTATTTAAACAAAATTTACATTTTTTTATAAAGAAATAAAAAAGTTTCTGCAGTTTTAGTTTGATTTTTAAGAAAAACGCATTATTTCTAAAAAATAACGTTTTTTTGATATAATTTTAAAAGTAATCGTCCGAAAAATTTTAAAACTACATTTCTAATTAGATTTCATGAAAATAATATTATTTAAACAAAATTTACATTTTTTTATAAAGAAATAAAAAAGTTTCTGCAGTTTTTGTGTGATTTTTAAGAAAAACGTTTTTTTGGTATAATTTTAAAAATAATCGACCGAAAAATTTTAAAACTACATTTCTAATTAGATTTCATGAAAATAAAATTATTTAAACAAAATTTACATTTTTTTATAAAGAAATAAAAAAGTTACAGCAGTTTTTGTTTGATTTTTAAGAAAAACGCATTATTTCTAAAAAATAACGTTTTTTTGATATAATTTTAAAAGTAATCGTCCGAAAAATTTTAAAACTACATTTCTAATTAGATTTCATAAAAATAATATTATTTAAACAAAATTTACAGTTTTTTATTAAGAAATAAAAAAGTTACAGCAGTTTTTGTTTGATTTTTAAGAAAAACGTTTTTTTGGTATAATTTTAAAAATAATCGACCGAAAAATTTTAAAACTACATTTCTAATTAGATTTCATGAAAATAAAATTATTTAAACAAAATTTACATTTTTTTATAAAGAAATAAAAAAGTTACAGCAGTTTTTGTTTGATTTTTAAGAAAAACGCATTATTTCTAAAAAATAACGTTTTTTTGATATAATTTTAAAAGTAATCGTCCGAAAAATTTTAAAACTACATTTCTAATTAGATTTCATGAAAATAATATTATTTAAACAAAATTTACATTTTTTTATAAAGAAATAAAAAAGTTACAGCAGTTTTTGTTTGATTTTTAAGAAAAACGCATTATTTCTAAAAAATAACGTTTTTTTGATATAATTTTAAAAGTAATCGTCCGAAAAATTTTAAAACTACATTTCTAATTAGATTTCATGAAAATAATATTATTTAAACAAAATTTATATTTTTTTATAAAGAAATAAAAAAGTATCTGCAGTTTTTGTGTGATTTTTAAGAAAAATGTTTTTTTGGTATAATTTTAAAAATAATCGACCGAAAAATTTTAAAACTACATTTCTAATTAGATTTCATGAAAATAAAATTATTTAAACAAAATTTACATTTTTTTATAAAGAAATAAAAAAGTTACAGCAGTTTTTGTTTGATTTTTAAGAAAAACGCATTATTTCTAAAAAATAACGTTTTTTTGATATAATTTTAAAAGTAATCGTCCGAAAAATTTTAAAACTACATTTCTAATTAGATTTCATGAAAATAAAATTATTTAAACAAAATTTACATTTTTTTATAAAGAAATAAAAAAGTTTCTGCAGTTTTTGTGTGATTTTTAAGAAAAACGTTTTTTTGGTATAATTTTAAAAATAATCGACCGAAAAATTTTAAAACTACATTTCTAATTAGATTTCATGAAAATAAAATTATTTAAACAAAATTTACATTTTTTTATAAAGAAATAAAAAAGTTTCTGCAGTTTTAGTTTGATTTTTAAGAAAAACGCATTATTTCTAAAAAATAACGTTTTTTTGATATAATTTTAAAAGTAATCGTCCGAAAAATTTTAAAACTACATTTCTAATTAGATTTCATGAAAATAAAATTATTTAAACAAAATTTACATTTTTTTATAAAGAAATAAAAAAGTTTCTGCAGTTTTTGTTTGATTTTTAAGAAAAACGTTTTTTTGGTATAATTTTAAAAATAATCGACCGAAAAATTTTAAAACTACATTTCTAATTAGATTTTATGAAAATAAAATTATTTAAACA
Organism: Stenus bimaculatus; assembly: GCA_963971135.1. Classification (NCBI taxonomy): domain Eukaryota; kingdom Metazoa; phylum Arthropoda; class Insecta; order Coleoptera; family Staphylinidae; genus Stenus; species Stenus bimaculatus. Next base: position 13,225,218 of record OZ020187.1, read on the forward strand.
AAATTTACAATTTTTTATAAAGAAATAAAAAAGTTTCTGCAGTTTTTGTGTGATTTTTAAGAAAAACGTTTTTTTGGTATAATTTTAAAAATAATCGTCCGAAAAATTTTAAAACTACATTTCTAATTAGATTTCATGAAAATAAAATTATTTAAACAAAATTTACAGTTTTTTATTAAGAAATAAAAAAGTTACAGCAGTTTTTGTTTGATTTTTAAGAAAAACGTTTTTTTGGTATAATTTTAAAAATAATCGACCGAAAAATTTTAAAACTACATTTCTAATTAGATTTCATGAAAATAAAATTATTTAAACAAAATTTACATTTTTTTATAAAGAAATAAAAAAGTTACAGCAGTTTTTGTTTGATTTTTAAGAAAAACGCATTATTTCTAAAAAATAACGTATTTTTGATATAATTTTAAAAGTAATCGTCCGAAAAATTTTAAAACTACATTTCTAATTAGATTTCATGAAAATAATATTATTTAAACAAAATTTACATTTTTTTATAAAGAAATAAAAAAGTTACAGCAGTTTTTGTTTGATTTTTAAGAAAAACGCATTATTTCTAAAAAATAACGTTTTTTTGATATAATTTTAAAAGTAATCGTCCGAAAAATTTTAAAACTACATTTCTAATTAGATTTCATGAAAATAAAATTATTTAAACAAAATTTACATTTTTTTATAAAGAAATAAAAAAGTTTCTGCAGTTTTAGTTTGATTTTTAAGAAAAACGCATTATTTCTAAAAAATAACGTTTTTTTGATATAATTTTAAAAGTAATCGTCCGAAAAATTTTAAAACTACATTTTTAATTAGATTTCATGAAAATAAAATTATTTAAACAAAATTTACATTTTTTTATAAAGAAATAAAAAAGTTTCTGCAGTTTTTGTGTGATTTTTAAGAAAAACGTTTTTTTGGTATAATTTTAAAAATAATCGACCGAAAAATTTTAAAACTACATTTCTAATTAGATTTCATGAAAATAAAATTATTTAAACAAAATTTACAATTTTTTATAAAGAAATAAAAAAGTTTCTGCAGTTTTTGTGTGATTTTTAAGAAAAACGTTTTTTTGGTATAATTTTAAAAATAACCGTCCGAAAAATTTTAAAACTACATTTCTAATTAGATTTCATGAAAATAAAATTATTTAAAAAAAATTTACATTTTTTTATAAAGAAATAAAAAAGTTTCTGCAGTTTTTGTGTGATTTTTAAGAAAAACGTTTTTTTGGTATAATTTTAAAAATAATCGACCGAAAAATTTTAAAACTACATTTCTAATTAGATTTCATGAAAATAAAATTATTTAAACAAAATTTACAATTTTTTATAAAGAAATAAAAAAGTTTCTGCAGTTTTTGTGTGATTTTTAAGAAAAACGTTTTTTTGGTATAATTTTAAAAATAATCGTCCGAAAAATTTTAAAACTACATTTCTAATTAGATTTCATGAAAATAAAATTATTTAAACAAAATTTACAGTTTTTTATTAAGAAATAAAAAAGTTACAGCAGTTTTTGTTTGATTTTTAAGAAAAACGTTTTTTTGGTATAATTTTAAAAATAATCGACCGAAAAATTTTAAAACTACATTTCTAATTAGATTTCATGAAAATAAAATTATTTAAACAAAATTTACATTTTTTTATAAAGAAATAAAAAAGTTACAGCAGTTTTTGTTTGATTTTTAAGAAAAACGCATTATTTCTAAAAAATAACGTTTTCTTGATATAATTTTAAAAGTAATCGTCCGAAAAATTTTAAAACTACATTTCTAATTAGATTTCATGAAAATAATATTATTTAAACAAAATTTACATTTTTTTATAAAGAAATAAAAAAGTTACAGCAGTTTTTGTTTGATTCTTAAGAAAAACGCATTATTTCTAAAAAATAACGTTTTTTTGATATAATTTTAAAAGTAATCGTCCGAAAAATTTTAAAACTACATTTCTAATTAGATTTCATGAAAATAATATTATTTAAACAAAATTTACATTTTTTTATAAAGAAATAAAAAAGTTTCTGCAGTTTTTGTGTGATTTTTAAGAAAAACGTTTTTTTGGTATAATTTTAAAAATAATAGACCGAAAAATTTTAAAACTACATTTCTAATTAGATTTCATGAAAATAAAATTATTTAAACAAAATTTACATTTTTTTATAAAGAAATAAAAAAGTTACAGCAGTTTTTGTTTGATTTTTAAGAAAAACGCATTATTTCTAAAAAATAACGTTTTTTTGATATAATTTTAAAAGTAATCGTCCGAAAAATTTTAAAACTACATTTCTAATTAGATTTCATGAAAATAAAATTATTTAAACAAAATTTACATTTTTTTATAAAGAAATAAAAAGTTTCTGCAGTTTTAGTTTGATTTTTAAGAAAAACGCATTATTTCTAAAAAATAACGTTTTTTTGATATAATTTTAAAAGTAATCGTCCGAAAAATTTTAAAACTACATTTCTAATTAGATTTCATGAAAATAATATTATTTAAACAAAATTTACATTTTTTTATACAGAAATAAAAAAGTTTCTGCAGTTTTAGTTTGATTTTTAAGAAAAACGCATTATTTCTAAAAAATAACGTTTTTTTGATATAATTTTAAAAGTAATCGTCCAAAAAATTTTAAAACTACATTTCTAATTAGATTTCATGAAAATAAAATTATTTAAACAAAATTTACAATTTTTTATAAAGAAATAAAAAAGTTTCTGCAGTTTTTGTGTGATTTTTAAGAAAAACGTTTTTTTGGTATAATTTTAAAAATAATCGTCCGAAAAATTTTAAAACTACATTTCTAATTAGATTTCATGAAAATAAAATTATTTAAACAAAATTTACAGTTTTTTATTAAGAAATAAAAAAGTTACAGCAGTTTTTGTTTGATTTTTAAGAAAAACGTTTTTTTGGTATAATTTTAAAAATAATCGACCGAAAAATTTTAAAACTACATTTCTAATTAGATTTCATGAAAATAAAATTATTTAAACAAAATTTACAATTTTTTATAAAGAAATAAAAAAGTTTCTGCAGTTTTTGTGTGATTTTTAAGAAAAACGTTTTTTTGGTATAATTTTAAAAATAATCGTCCGAAAAATTTTAAAACTACATTTCTAATTAGATTTCATGAAAATAAAATTATTTAAACAAAATTTACAGTTTTTTATTAAGAAATAAAAAAGTTACAGCAGTTTTTGTTTGATTTTTAAGAAAAACGTTTTTTTGGTATAATTTTAAAAATAATCGACCGAAAAATTTTAAAACTACATTTCTAATTAGATTTCATGAAAATAAAATTATTTAAACAAAATTTACATTTTTTTATAAAGAAATAAAAAAGTAACAGCAGTTTTTGTTTGATTTTTAAGAAAAACGCATTATTTCTAAAAAATAACGTTTTTTTGATATAATTTTAAAAGTAATCGTCCGAAAAATTTTAAAACTACATTTCTAATTAGATTTCATGAAAATAATATTATTTAAACAAAATTTACATTTTTTTATAAAGAAATAAAAAAGTAACAGCAGTTTTTGTTTGATTATTAAGAAAAACGCATTATTTCTAAAAAATAACGTTTTTTTGATATAATTTTAAAAGTAATCGTCCGAAAAATTTTAAAACTACATTTCTAATTAGATTTCATGAAAATAATATTATTTAAACAAAATTTACATTTTTTTATAAAGAAATAAAAAAGTTTCTGCAGTTTTTGTGTGATTTTTAAGAAAAACGTTTTTTTGGTATAATTTTAAAAATAATCGACCGAAAAATTTTAAAACTACATTTCTAATTAGATTTCATGAAAATAAAATTATTTAAACAAAATTTACATTTTTTTATAAAGAAATAAAAAAGTTACAGCAGTTTTTGTTTGATTTTTAAGAAAAACGCATTATTTCTAAAAAATAACGTTTTTTTGATATAATTTTAAAAGTAATCGTCCGAAAAATTTTAAAACTACATTTCTAATTAGATTTCATGAAAATAAAATTATTTAAACAAAATTTACATTTTTTTAAAAAGAAATAAAAAAGTTTCTGCAGTTTTAGTTTAATTTTTAAGAAAAACGCATTATTTCTAAAAAATAACGTTTTTTTGATATAATTTTAAAAGTAATCGTCCGAAAAATTTTAAAACTACATTTCTAATTAGATTTCATGAAAATAATATTATTTAAACAAAATTTACATTTTTTTATAAAGAAATAAAAAAGTTTCTGCAGTTTTTGTGTGATTTTTAAGAAAAACGTTTTTTTGGTATAATTTTAAAAATAATCGTCCGAAAAATTTTAAAACTACATTTCTAATTAGATTTCATGAAAATAAAATTATTTAAACAAAATTTACAGTTTTTTATTAAGAAATAAAAAAGTTACAGCAGTTTTTGTTTGATTTTTAAGAAAAACGTTTTTTTGGTATAATTTTAAAAATAATCGACCGAAAAATTTTAAAACTACATTTCTAATTAGATTTCATGAAAATAAAATTATTTAAACAAAATTTACATTTTTTTATAAAGAAATAAAAAAGTTACAGCAGTTTTTGTTTGATTTTTAAGAAAAACGCATTATTTCTAAAAAATAACGTTTTTTTGATATAATTTTAAAAGTAATCGTCCGAAAAATTTTAAAACTACATTTCTAATTAGATTTCATGAAAATAATATTATTTAAACAAAATTTACATTTTTTTATATAAAGAAATAAAAAATTTTCTGCAGTTTTTGTGTGATTTTTAAGAAAAACGTTTTTTTGGTATAATTTTAAAAATAATCGACCGAAAAATTTTAAAACTACATTTCTAATTAGATTTCATGAAAATAAAATTATTTAAACAAAATTTACATTTTTTTATAAAGAAATAAAAAAGTTACAGCAGTTTTTGTTTGATTTTTAAAAAAAACGCATTATTTCTAAAAATAACGTTTTTTTGATATAATTTTAAAAGTAATCGTCCGAAAAATTTTAAAACTACATTTCTAATTAGATTTCATGAAAATAATATTATTTAAACAAAATTTACATTTTTTTATAAAGAAATAAAAAAGTTTCTGCAGTTTTTGTGTGATTTTTAAGAAAAACGTTTTTTTGGTATAATTTTAAAAATAATCGACCGAAAAATTTTAAAACTACATTTCTAATTAGATTTCATGAAAATAAAATTATTTAAACAAAATTTACATTTTTTTATAAAGAAATAAAAAAGTTACAGCAGTTTTTGTTTGATTTTTAAGAAAAACGCATTATTTCTAAAAAATAACGTTTTTTTGATATAATTTTAAAAGTAATCGTCCGAAAAATTTTAAAACTACATTTCTAATTAGATTTCATGAAAATAAAATTATTTAAACAAAATTTACATTTTTTTATAAAGAAATAAAAAAGTTTCTGCAGTTTTTGTGTGATTTTTAAGAAAAACGTTTTTTTGGTATAATTTTAAAAATAATCGACCGAAAAATTTTAAAACTACATTTCTAATTAGATTTCATGAAAATAAAATTATTTAAACAAAATTTACATTTTTTTATAAAGAAATAAAAAAGTTACAGCAGTTTTTGTTTGATTTTTAAGAAAAACGCATTATTTCCAAAAAATAACGTTTTTTTGATATAATTTTAAAAGTAATCGTCCGAAAAATTTTAAAACTACATTTCTAATTAGATTTCATGAAAATAAAATTATTTAAACAAAATTTACATTTTTTTATAAAGAAATAAAAAAGTTTCTGCAGTTTTTGTGTGATTTTTAAGAAAAACGTTTTTTTGGTATAATTATAAAAATAATCGACCGAAAAATTTTAAAACTACATTTCTAATTAGATTTCATGAAAATAAAATTATTTAAACAAAATTTACATTTTTTTATAAAGAAATAAAAAAGTTACAGCAGTTTTTGTTTGATTTTAAGAAAAACGCATTATTTCTAAAAAATAACGTTTTTTTGATATAATTTTAAAAGTAATCGTCCGAAAAATTTTAAAACTACATTTCTAATTAGATTTCATGAAAATAATATTATTTAAACAAAATTTACATTTTTTTATAAAGAAATAAAAAAGTTTCTGCAGTTTTTGTGTGATTTTTAAGAAAAACGTTTTTTTGGTATAATTTTAAAAATAATCGACCGAAAAATTTTAAAACTACATTTCTAATTAGATTTCATGAAAATAAAATTATTTAAACAAAATTTACATTTTTTTATAAAGAAATAAAAAAGTTACAGCAGTTTTTGTTTGATTTTTAAGAAAAACGCATTATTTCTAAAAAATAACGTTTTTTTGATATAATTTTAAAAGTAATCGTCCGAAAAATTTTAAAACTACATTTCTAATTAGATTTCATGAAAATAATATTATTTAAACAAAATTTACATTTTTTTTATAAAGAAATAAAAAAGTTACAGCAGTTTTTCTTTGATTTTTAAGAAAAACGCATTATTTCTAAAAAATAACGTTTTTTTGATAGAATTTTAAAAGTAATCGTCCAAAAAATTTTAAAACTACATTTCTAATTAGATTTCATGAAAATAATATTATTTAAACAAAATTTACATTTTTTTATAAAGAAATAAAAAAGTTTCTGCAGTTTTTGTGTGATTTTTAAGAAAAACGTTTTTTTGGTATAATTTTAAAAATAATCGACCGAAAAATTTTAAAACTACATTTCTAATTAGATTTCATGAAAATAATATTATTTAAACAAAATTTACATTTTTTTATAAAGAAATAAAAAAGTTACAGCAGTTTTTGTTTGATTTTTAAGAAAAACGCATTATTTCTAAAAAATAACGTTTTTTTGATATAATTTTAAAAGTAATCGTCCGAAAAATTTTAAAACCACATTTCTAATTAGATTTCATGAAAATAATATTATTTAAACAAAATTTACATTTTTTTATAAAGAAATAAAAAAGTTTCTGCAGTTTTTGTGTGATTTTTAAGAAAAACGTTTTTTTGGTATAATTTTAAAAATAATCGACCGAAAAATTTTAAAACTACATTTCTAATTAGATTTCATGAAAATAAAATTATTTAAACAAAATTTACATTTTTTTATAAAGAAATAAAAAAGTTACAGCAGTTTTTGTTTGATTTTTAAGAAAAACGCATTATTTCTAAAAAATAACGTTTTTTTGATATAATTTTAAAAGTAATCGTCCGAAAAATTTTAAAACTACATTTCTAATTAGATTTCATGAAAATAAAATTATTTAAACAAAATTTACATTTTTTTATAAAGAAATAAAAAAGTTTCTGCAGTTTTTGTGTGATTTTTAAGAAAAACGTTTTTTTGGTATAATTTTAAAAATAATCTACCGAAAAATTTTAAAACTACATTTCTAATTAGATTTCATGAAAATAAAATTATTTAAACAAAATTTACATTTTTTTATAAAGAAATAAAAAAGTTTCTGCAGTTTTAGTTTGATTTTTAAGAAAAACGCATTATTTCTAAAAAATAACGTTTTTTTGATATAATTTTAAAAGTAATCGTCCGAAAAATTTTAAAACTACATTTCTAATTAGATTTCATGAAAATAATATTATTTAAACAAAATTTACATTTTTTTATAAAGAAATAAAAAAGTTTCTGCAGTTTTTGTGTGATTTTTAAGAAAAACGTTTTTTGGTATAATTTTAAAAATAATCGACCGAAAAATTTTAAAACTACATTTCTAATTAGATTTCATGAAAATAAAATTATTTAAACAAAATTTACAATTTTTTATAAAGAAATAAAAAAGTTTCTGCAGTTTTTGTGTGATTTTTAAGAAAAACGTTTTTTTGGTATAATTTTAAAAATAATCGTCCGAAAAATTTTAAAACTACATTTCTAATTAGATTTCATGAAAATAAAATTATTTAAACAAAATTTACAGTTTTTTATAAAGAAATAAAAAAGTTACAGCAGTTTTTGTTTGATTTTTAAGAAAAACGCATTATTTCTAAAAAATAACGTTTTTTTGATATAATTTTAAAAGTAATCGTCCGAAAAATTTTAAAACTACATTTCTAATTAGATTTCATGAAAATAATATTATTTAAACAAAATTTACATTTTCTTATAAAGAAATAAAAAAGTTACAGCAGTTTATGTTTGATTTTTAAGAAAAACGCATTATTTCTAAAAAATAACGTTTTTTTGATATAATTTTAAAAGTAATCGTCCGAAAAATTTTAAAACTACATTTCTAATTAGATTTCATGAAAATAATATTATTTAAACAAAATTTACAATTTTTTATAAAGAAATAAAAAAGTTTCTGCAGTTTTTGTGTGATTTTTAAGAAAAACGTTTTTTTGGTATAATTTTAAAAATAATCGTCCGAAAAATTTTAAAACTACATTTCTAATTAGATTTCATGAAAATAAAATTATTTAAACAAAATTTACAGTTTTTTATAAAGAAATAAAAAAGTTACAGCAGTTTTTGTTTGATTTTTAAGAAAAACGCATTATTTCTAAAAAATAACGTTTTTTTGATATAATTTTAAAAGTAATCGTCCGAAAAATTTTAAAACTACATTTCTAATTAGATTTCATGAAAATAATATTATTTAAACAAAATTTACATTTTCTTATAAAGAAATAAAAAAGTTACAGCAGTTTATGTTTGATTTTTAAGAAAAACGCATTATTTCTAAAAAATAACGTTTTTTTGATATAATTTTAAAAGTAATCGTCCGAAAAATTTTAAAACTACATTTCTAATTAGATTTCATGAAAATAATATTATTTAAACAAAATTTACATTTTTTTATAAAGAAATAAAAAAGTTTCTGCAGTTTTTGTGTGATTTTTAAGAAAAACGTTTTTTTGGTATAATTTTAAAAATAATCGACCGAAAAATTTTTAAACTACATTTCTAATTAGATTTCATGAAAATAAAATTATTTAAACAAAATTTACATTTTTTTATAAAGAAATAAAAAAGTTACAGCAGTTTTTGTTTGATTTTTAAGAAAAACGCATTATTTCTAAAAAATAACGTTTTTTTGATATAATTTTAAAAGTAATCGTCCGAAAAATTTTAAAACTACATTTCTAATTAGATTTCATGAAAATAAAATTATTTAAACAAAATTTACATTTTTTTATAAAGAAATAAAAAAGTTTCTGCAGTTTTTGTGTGATTTTTAAGAAAAACGTTTTTTTGGTATAATTTTAAAAATAATCGACCGAAAAATTTTAAAACTACATTTCTAATTAGATTTCATGAAAATAAAATTATTTAAACAAAATTTACATTTTTTTATAAAGAAATAAAAAAGTTTCTGCAGTTTTAGTTTGATTTTTAAGAAAAACGCATTATTTCTAAAAAATAACGTTTTTTTGATATAATTTTAAAAGTAATCGTCCGAAAAATTTTAAAACTACATTTCTAATTAGATTTCATGAAAATAAAATTATTTAAACAAAATTTACAATTTTTTATAAAGAAATAAAAAAGTTTCTGCAGTTTTTGTGTGATTTTTAAGAAAAACGTTTTTTTGGTATAATTTTAAAAATAATCGTCCGAAAAATTTTAAAACTACATTTCTAATTAGATTTCATGAAAATAAAATTATTTAAACAAAATTTACAGTTTTTTATTAAGAAATAAAAAAGTTACAGCAGTTTTTGTTTGATTTTTAAGAAAAACGTTTTTTTGATATAATTTTAAAAATAATCGACCGAAAAATTTTAAAACTACATTTCTAATTAGATTTCATGAAAATAAAATTATTTAAACAAAATTTACATTTTTTTATAAAGAAATAAAAAAGTTACAGCAGTTTTTGTTTGATTTTTAAGAAAAACGCATTATTTCTAAAAAATAACGTTTTTTTGATATAATTTTAAAAGTAATCGTCCGAAAAATTTTAAAACTACATTTCTAATTAGATTTCATGAAAATAATATTATTTAAACAAAATTTACATTTTTTTATAAAGAAATAAAAAAGTTTCTGCAGTTTTTGTGTGATTTTTAAGAAAAACGCATTATTTCTAAAAAATAACGTTTTTTTGATATAATTTTAAAAGTAATCGTCCGAAAAATTTTAAAACTACATTTCGAATTAGATTTCATGAAAATAATATTATTTAAACAAAATTTACATTTTTTTATAAAGAAATAAAAAAGTTACAGCAGTTTTTGTTTGATTTTTAAGAAAAACGCATTATTTCTAAAAAATAACGTTTTTTTGACATAATTTTAAAAGTAATCGTCCGAAAAATTTTAAAACTACATTTCTAATTAGATTTCATGAAAATAATATTATTTAAACAAAATTTACATTTTTTTATAAAGAAATAAAAAAGTTTCTGCAGTTTTTGTGTGATTTTTAAGAAAAACGTTTTTTTGGTATAATTTTAAAAATAATCGACCGAATAATTTTAAAACTACATTTCTAATTAGATTTCATGAAAATAAAATTATTTAAACAAAATTTACATTTTTTTATAAAGAAATAAAAAAGTTACAGCAGTTTTTGTTTGATTTTTAAGAAAAACGCATTATTTCTAAAAAATAACGTTTTTTTGATATAATTTTAAAAGTAATTGTCCGATAAATTTTAAAACTACATTTCTAATTAGATTTCATGAAAATAAAATTATTTAAACAAAATTTACAGTTTTTTATTAAGAAATAAAAAAGTTACAGCAGTTTTTGTTTGATTTTTAAGAAAAACGTTTTTTTGGTATAATTTTAAAAATAATTGACCGAAAAATTTTAAAACTACATTTCTAATTAGATTTCATGAAAATAAAATTATTTAAACAAAATTTACATTTTTTTATAAAGAAATAAAAAAGTTACAGCAGTTTTTGTTTGATTTTTAAGAAAAACGCATTATTTCTAAAAAATAACGTTTTTTTGATATAATTTTAAAAGTAATCGTCCGAAAAATTTTAAAACTACATTTCAAATTAGATTTCATGAAAATAAAATTATTTAAACAAAATTTACATTTTTTTATAAAGAAATAAAAAAGTTTCTGCAGTTTTTGTGTGATTTTTAAGAAAAACGTTTTTTTGGTATAATTTTAAAAATAATCGACCGAAAAATTTTAAAACTACATTTCTAATTAGATTTCATGAAAATAAAATTATTTAAACAAAATTTACATTTTTTTATAAAGAAATAAAAAAGTTACAGCAGTTTTTGTTTGATTTTTAAGAAAAACGCATTATTTCTAAAAAATAACGTTTTTTTGATATAATTTTAAAAGTAATGGTCCGAAAAATTTTAAAACTACATTTCTAATTAGATTTCATGAAAATAAAATTATTTAAACAAAATTTACATTTTTTTATAAAGAAATAAAAAAGTTTCTGCAGTTTTAGTTTGATTTTTAAGAAAAACGCATTATTTCTAAAAAATAACGTTTTTTTGATATAATTTTAAAAGTAATCGTCCGAAAAATTTTAAAACTACATTTCTAATTAGATTTCATGAAAATAAAATTATTTAAACAAAATTTACATTTTTTTATAAAGAAATAAAAAAGTTTCTGCAGTTTTTGTGTGATTTTTAAGAAAAACGTTTTTTTGGTATAATTTTAAAAATAATCGACCGAAAAATTTTAAAACTACATTTCTAATTAGATTTCATGAAAATAAAATTATTTAAACAAAATTTACAATTTTTTATAAAGAAATAAAAAAGTTTCTGCAGTTTTTGTGTGATTTTTAAGAAAAACGTTTTTTGGTATAATTTTAAAAATAATCGTCCGAAAAATTTTAAAACTACATTTCTAATTAGATTTCATGAAAATAAAATTATTTAAACAAAATTTACAGTTTTTTATTAAGAAATAAAAAAGTTACAGCAGTTTTTGTTTGATTTTTAAGAAAAACGTTTTTTTGGTATAATTTTAAAAATAATCGACCGAAAAATTTTAAAACTACATTTCTAATTAGATTTCATGAAAATAAAATTATTTAAACAAAATTTACATTTTTTTATAAAGAAATAAAAAAGTTACAGCAGTTTTTGTTGGATTTTTAAGAAAAACGCATTATTTCTAAAAAATAACGTTTTTTTAATATAATTTTAAAAGTAATCGTCCGAAAAATTTTAAAACTACATTTCTAATTAGATTTCATGAAAATAAAATTATTTAAACAAAATTTACATTTTTTTATAAAGAAATAAAAAAGTTTCTGCAGTTTTAGTTTGATTTTTAAGAAAAACGCATTATTTCTAAAAAATAACGTTTTTTTGATATAATTTTAAAAGTAATCGTCCGAAAAATTTTAAAACTACATTTCTAATTAGATTTCATGAAAATAATATTATTTAAACAAAATTTACATTTTTTTATAAAGAAATAAAAAAGTTACAGCAGTTTTTGTTTGATTTTTAAGAAAAACGCATTATTTCTAAAAAATAACGTTTTTTTGATATAATTTTAAAAGTAATCGTCCGAAAAATTTTAAAACTACATTTCTAATTAGATTTCATGAAAATAAAATTATTTAAACAAAATTTACATTTTTTTATAAAGAAATAAAAAAGTTACAGCAGTTTTTGTTTGATTTTTAAGAAAAACGCATTATTTCTAAAAAATAACGTTTTTTTGATATAATTTTAAAAGTAATGGTCCGAAAAATTTTAAAACTACATTTCTAATTAGATTTCATGAAAATAAAATTATTTAAACAAAATTTACATTTTTTTATAAAGAAATAAAAAAGTTTCTGCAGTTTTAGTTTGATTTTTAAGAAAAACGCATTATTTCTAAAAAATAACGTTTTTTTGATATAATTTTAAAAGTAATCGTCCGAAAAATTTTAAAACTACATTTCTAATTAGATTTCATGAAAATAAAATTATTTAAACAAAATTTACATTTTTTTATAAAGAAATAAAAAAGTTTCTGCAGTTTTTGTGTGATTTTTAAGAAAAACGTTTTTTTGGTATAATTTTAAAAATAATCGACCGAAAAATTTTAAAACTACATTTCTAATTAGATTTCATGAAAATAAAATTATTTAAACAAAATTTACAATTTTTTATAAAGAAATAAAAAAGTTTCTGCAGTTTTTGTGTGATTTTTAAGAAAAACGTTTTTTGGTATAATTTTAAAAATAATCGTCCGAAAAATTTTAAAACTACATTTCTAATTAGATTTCATGAAAATAAAATTATTTAAACAAAATTTACAGTTTTTTATTAAGAAATAAAAAAGTTACAGCAGTTTTTGTTTGATTTTTAAGAAAAACGTTTTTTTGGTATAATTTTAAAAATAATCGACCGAAAAATTTTAAAACTACATTTCTAATTAGATTTCATGAAAATAAAATTATTTAAACAAAATTTACATTTTTTTATAAAGAAATAAAAAAGTTACAGCAGTTTTTGTTTGATTTTTAAGAAAAACGCATTATTTCTAAAAAATAACGTTTTTTTAATATAATTTTAAAAGTAATCGTCCGAAAAATTTTAAAACTACATTTCTAATTAGATTTCATGAAAATAAAATTATTTAAACAAAATTTACATTTTTTTATAAAGAAATAAAAAAGTTTCTGCAGTTTTAGTTTGATTTTTAAGAAAAACGCATTATTTCTAAAAAATAACGTTTTTTTGATATAATTTTAAAAGTAATCGTCCGAAAAATTTTAAAACTACATTTCTAATTAGATTTCATGAAAATAATATTATTTAAACAAAATTTACATTTTTTTATAAAGAAATAAAAAAGTTACAGCAGTTTTTGTTTGATTTTTAAGAAAAACGCATTATTTCTAAAAAATAACGTTTTTTTGATATAATTTTAAAAGTAATCGTCCGAAAAATTTTAAAACTACATTTCTAATTAGATTTCATGAAAATAATATTATTTAAACAAAATTTACATTTTTTTATAAAGAAATAAAAAAGTTTCTGCAGTTTTTGTGTGATTTTTAAGAAAAATGTTTTTTTGGTATAATTTTAAAAATAATCGACCGAAAAATTTTAAAACTACATTTCTAATTAGATTTCATGAAAATAAAATTATTTAAACAAAATTTACATTTTTTTATAAAGAAATAAAAAAGTTACAGCAGTTTTTGTTTGATTTTTAAGAAAAACGCATTATTTCAAAAAAATAACGTTTTTTTGATATAATTTTAAAAGTAATCGTCCGAAAAATTTTAAAACTACATTTCTAATTAGATTTCATGAAAATAAAATTATTTAAACAAAATTTACATTTTTTTATAAAGAAATAAAAAAGTTTCTGCAGTTTTAGTTTGATTTTTAAGAAAAACGCATTATTTCTAAAAAATAACGTTTTTTTGATATAATTTTAAAAGTAATCGTCCGAAAAATTTTAAAACTACATTTCTAATTAGATTTCATGAAAATAAAATTATTTAAACAAAGTTTACATTTTTTTATAAAGAAATAAAAAAGTTTCTGCAGTTTTTGTGTGATTTTTAAGAAAAAGGTTTTTTTGGTATAATTTTAAAAATAATCGTCCGAAAAATTTTAAAACTACATTTCTAATTAGATTTTATGAAAATAAAATTATTTAAACAAAATTTACAGTTTTTTATTAAGAAATAAAAAAGTTACAGCAGTTTTTTAATTTTAATTTAATTTAAATTTTATTTTCTTCAAGTCTAATTAGAAATGTCGTTTAAAAATTTTTCGGACGAATAATTTTAAAATTATACAAAAAAAACTTTATTTTTAAAAAATAAAGTATTTTTCTTAAAAATCAAACAAAAACTGCTGTAGCTTTTTTATTACTTCATAAAAAAATGTAAATTTTGTTTAAATAATTTTATTTTCATGAAATCTAATTAGAAGTGCTGTTTTAAAATTTTTCGGACAATTAATTTTAAAACTATACCAAAAAAAACGTTATTTTTTAGAAAGAATGCGTTTTACTTAAAAATCAAACAAAAACTGCTGTAACTTTTTTATTTCTTCATAAAAAAATGTACATTTTGTTTAAGTAATTTTATTTTCTTGAAATCTAATTAGAAATGTCGTTTTAAAATTATTCGGACGAATAATTTTAAAATTATACAAAAAAAACGTTATTTTTAAGAATAAATGTATTTTTCTTAAAAATCAAACAAAAACTGCTGTAACTTTTATATTTCTTCATAAAAATATGTAAATTTTGTTTAAATAATTTCATTTTCATGAAATCTAATTAGAAATGTCGTTTTAAAATTTTTCGGACGATTAATTTTAAAATTATACCAAAAAAACGTTATTTTTTAGAAATAATGCGTTTTTCTTAAAAATTAAACAAAAACTGCTGTAACTTTTTTATTTCTTTATAATAAAATCTAAATTTTGTTTAAATTATTTTATTTTCATAAAATCTAATTAGAAATGCCGTTTTAAAATTTCGCGGACGATTAATTTTAAAATTATACAAAAAAACGTTATTTTTAAGAAAAAATGCATTTTTCTTCAAGCAAAAACTGCTGTAACTTTTTTATTTCTTTATAAAAAAATGTAAATTTTTGTTTAAATAATTTTATTTTCATGAAATTTAATTAGAAATGCTGTTTT
Source organism: Stenus bimaculatus (assembly GCA_963971135.1). NCBI lineage: Eukaryota > Metazoa > Arthropoda > Insecta > Coleoptera > Staphylinidae > Stenus > Stenus bimaculatus. Next base: position 13,240,742 of record OZ020187.1, read on the forward strand.
AAAATTTTTCGGACGAATAATTTTAAAATTATACAAAAAACATTATTTTTAAGAAATAATGCGTTTTTCTTAAAAATCAAACAAAAACTGCTGTAACTTTTTTATTTCTTCATAAAAAAATGTAAATTTTGTTTAAGTAATTTTATTTTCTTGAAATCTAATTAGAAATGTCGTTTTAAAATTATTCGGACGAATAATTTTAAAATTATAAAAAAAAACGTTATTTTTAAGAATAAATGTATTTTTCTTCAAAATCAAACAAAAACTGCGGTAACTTTTTTATTTCTTTATAAAAAAATGTAAATTTTGTTTATCTTATTTTATTTTCATGAAATCTAATTAGAAATGCCGTTTTACAATTTTTAGGACGATTAATTTTAAAATTATACAAAAAAAAACGTTTTTCTTAAAAATCACACAAAAACTGCAGAAACTTTTTTATTTCTTCATCAAAAAATGTAAATTTTGTTTAAATAATTTTATTTTCATGAAAGCTAATTAGAAATGTCGTTTTAAAATTTTTCAGACGATTAATTTCCAAATTATACAAAAAAAACATTATTTTTAAGAAATAATGAGTTTTTCTTAAAAATCAAACAAAAACTGCTGTAACTTTTTTATTTCTTTATAAAAAAATGTAAATATTGTTTATATTATTTTATTTTCATGAAATCTAATTAGAAATGCCGTTTTAAAATTTTTCGGACGATTAATTTTAAAATTATACAAAAAAAACGTTATTTTTAAGAAATAATGTGTTTTTCTTAAGAATCAAACAAAAACTGCTGTAACTTTTTTATTTCTTTATAAAAAAAATGTAAATTTTGTTTAAATAATTTTATTTTCATAAAATCTAATTAGAAATGCCGTTTTAAAATTTTTCGGACGAATAATTTTAAGATTATACAAAAAAAAAAGTTATTTTTAAGAAATAATGCGTTTTTCTTAGAAATCAAAGAAAAACTGCTGTAACTTCTTTATTTCTTTATAAAAAAATGTAAATTTTGTTTAAATTATTTTATTTTCATAAAATCTAATTAGAAATGCCGTTTTAAAATTTTTCGGACGATTAATTTTAAAATTATACAAAAAAAACGTTATTTTTAAGAAATAATGTGTTTTTCTTAAGAATCAAACAAAAACTGCTGTAACTTTTTTATTTCTTTATAAAAAAAATGTAAATTTTGTTTAAATAATTTTATTTTCATAAAATCTAATTAGAAATGCCGTTTTAAAATTTTTCGGACTATTTATTTTAAAATTATACAAAAAAAACGTTATTTTTAAGAAATAATGCGTTTTTCTTGAGAATCAAACAAAAACTGCTGTAACTTTTTTATTTCGTTATAAAAAATTGTAAATATTGATTAAATAATTTTATTTTCATGAAATCTAATTAGAAAAGTCGTTTTAAAATTTTTCGGACGATTAATTTTTAAATTATACCAAAAAAACGTTATTTTTAAGAAATAATGCGTTTTTCTTAAAAATCACACAAAAACTGCAGAAACTTTTTTATTTCTTCATAAAAAAATGTAAATTTTGTTTAAATAATTTTATTTTCATGAAATCTAATTAGAAATGTCATTTTAAAATTTTTCGGACTATTAATTTTAAGATTATACAAAAAAAACGTTATTTTTAAGAAATAATGCGTTTTTCTAAAAAATCAAACAAAAACTGCTGTAACTTTTTTAATTCTTCATAAAAAAATGTAAATTTTGTTTAACTAATTTTATTTTCATGAAATCGATTAATTTTAAAATTATACCAAAAAAACGTTATTCTTAAAAATAACACAAAAACTGCAGAAAATTTTTTATTTCTTCATAAAAAAATTTAAATTTTGTTTATATAATTTTATTTTCCTGAAATCTAATGAGAAATGTCGTTTTAAAATTTTTCGGACTATTTATTTTAAAATTATACAAAAAAACGTTATTTTTAAGAAATAATGCGTTGTTCTTAAAAATCAAACAAAAACTGCTGTAACTTTTTTATTTCTGCATAAAAAAATGTAAATTTTGTTTAAGTAATTTTATTTTCTTGAAATCTAATTAAAAAAGTCGTTTTAAAATTTTTCGGACGAATAATTTTAAAATTATACAAAAAAACGTTATTTTTAAGAAATAATGTATTTTTCTTAAAAATCAAACAAAAACTGCTGTAACTTTTATATTTCTTCATAAAAAAATGAAAATTTTGTTTAAATAATTTTATTTTCATGAAATCTAATTAGAAATAGCGTTTTAAAATTTTTCGGCGATTAATTTTAAAATTATACATAAAAAACGTTATTTTTAAGAAATAATGCGTTTTTCTTAAAAATCAAACAAAAACTGCTGTAACTTTTTTATTTCTTTATAAAAAAATGTAAATTTTGTTGATATTATTTTATTTTCATGAAATCTAATTAGAAATGCCATTTTATAATTTTTAGGACGATTAATTTTAAAATTATACAAAAAAAAACCTTTTTCTTAAAAATCACACAAAAACGGCAGAAACTTTTTTATTTCTTCATAAAAAAATTTAAATTTTGTTTAAATAATTTTATTTTCCTGAAATCTAATTATAAATGTCGTTTTAAAATTATTCGGACTATTAATTTTAAAATTATACAAAAAAAACGTTTTTCTTAAAAATCACACAAAAACTGCAGAAACTTTTTATTTCTTCATAAAAAAATGTAAATTTTGTTTAAATAATTTTATTTTCATGAAATCTAATTAGAAATGGCGTTTTAAAATTTTACGGACGATTAATTTTAAAATTATACAAAAAAAACGTTATTTTTAAGAAATAATGCGTTTTTCTTAAAAATCAAACAAAAACTGCTGTAACTTTTTTATTTCTTTATAAAAAAATGTAAATTTTGTTTATATTATTTTATTTTCATGAAATCTAATTAGAAATGCCGTTTTATTATTTTTAGGACGATTAATTTTAAAATTATACAAAAAAACGTTTTCTTAAAAATCACACAAAAACTGCAGGAACTTTTTTATTTTTTCATAAAACAATGTAAATTTTGTTTAAATAATTTTATTTTCATGAAATCTAATTAGAAATGTCGTTTTAAAATTTTTCGGGTTTTTAATTTTAAAATTATACAAAAAAAACGTTATTTTTAAGAAATAATGCGTTTTTCTTAAAAATCACACAAAAACTGCAGAAACTTTTTTATTTCTTCATGAAAAAATTTAAATGTTGTTTAAATAATTTTACTTTCCTGAAATCTAATGAGAAATGTCGTTTTAAAATTTTTCGGACTATTAATTTTAAAATTATACAAAAAAAACGTTATTTTTAAGAAATAATGTGTTTTTCTTAAAAACCAAACAAAAACTGCTGTAACTTTTTTATTTCTTCATGAAAAAATGTAAATTTTGTTTAAATAATTTTATTTTCTTCAAGTCTAATTAGAAATGTCGTTTAAAAATTTTTCGGACGAATAATTTTAAAATTATACAAAAAAAACTTTATTTTTAAAAAATAAAGTATTTTTCTTAAAAATCAAACAAAAACTGCTGTAGCTTTTTTATTACTTCATAAAAAAATGTAAATTTTGTTTAAATAATTTTATTTTCATGAAATCTAATTAGAAGTGCTGTTTTAAAATTTTTCGGACAATTCATTTTAAAACTATACCAAAAAAACGTTATTTTTTAGAAAGAATGCGTTTTTCTTAAAAATCAAACAAAAACTGCTGTAACTTTTTTATTTCTTCATAAAAAAATGTACATTTTGTTTAAGTAATTTTATTTTCTTGAAATCTAATTAGAAATGTCGTTTTAAAATTATTCGGACGAATAATTTTAAAATTATACAAAAAAAACGTTATTTTTAAGAATAAATGTATTTTTCTTAAAAATCAAACAAAAACTGCTGTAACTTTTATATTTCTTCATAAAAATATGTAAATTTTGTTTAAATAATTTCATTTTCATGAAATCTAATTAGAAATGTCGTTTTAAAATTTTTCGGACGATTAATTTTAAAATTATACCAAAAAAACGTTATTTTTAGAAATAATGCGTTTTTCTTAAAAATTAAACAAAAACTGCTGTAACTTTTTTATTTCTTTATAATAAAATCTAAATTTTGTTTAAATTATTTTATTTTCATAAAATCTAATTAGAAATGCCGTTTTAAAATTTCGCGGACGATTAATTTTAAAATTATACAAAAAAACGTTATTTTTAAGAAAAAATGCATTTTTCTTAAAATCAAGCAAAAACTGCTGTAACTTTTTTATTTCTTTATAAAAAAATGTAAATTTTTGTTTAAATAATTTTATTTTCATGAAATTTAATTAGAAATGCTGTTTTAAAATTTTTCGGACGAATAATTTTAAAATTATACAAAAAACATTATTTTTAAGAAATAATGCGTTTTTCTTAAAAATCAAACAAAAACTGCTGTAACTTTTTTATTTCTTCATAAAAAAATGTAAATTTTGTTTAAGTAATTTTATTTTCTTGAAATCTAATTAGAAATGTCGTTTTAAAATTATTCGGACGAATAATTTTAAAATTATAAAAAAAAACGTTATTTTAAGAATAAATGTATTTTTCTTCAAAATCAAACAAAAACTGCGGTAACTTTTTTATTTCTTTATAAAAAAATGTAAATTTTGTTTATCTTATTTTATTTTCATGAAATCTAATTAGAAATGCCGTTTTACAATTTTTAGGACGATTAATTTTAAAATTATACAAAAAAAAACGTTTTTCTTAAAAATCACACAAAAACTGCAGAAACTTTTTTATTTCTTCATCAAAAAATGTAAATTTTGTTTAAATAATTTTATTTTCATGAAAGCTAATTAGAAATGTCGTTTTAAAATTTTTCAGACGATTAATTTCCAAATTATACAAAAAAAACATTATTTTTAAGAAATAATGAGTTTTTCTTAAAAATCAAACAAAAACTGCTGTAACTTTTTTATTTCTTTATAAAAAAATGTAAATATTGTTTATATTATTTTATTTTCATGAAATCTAATTAGAAATGCCGTTTTAAAATTTTTCGGACGATTAATTTTAAAATTATACAAAAAAAACGTTATTTTTAAGAAATAATGTGTTTTTCTTAAGAATCAAACAAAAACTGCTGTAACTTTTTTATTTCTTTATAAAAAAAATGTAAATTTTGTTTAAATAATTTTATTTTCATAAAATCTAATTAGAAATGCCGTTTTAAAATTTTTCGGACGAATAATTTTAAGATTATACAAAAAAAAAAGTTATTTTTAAGAAATAATGCGTTTTTCTTAGAAATCAAAGAAAAACTGCTGTAACTTCTTTATTTCTTTATAAAAAAATGTAAATTTTGTTTAAATTATTTTATTTTCATAAAATCTAATTAGAAATGCCGTTTTAAAATTTTTCGGACGATTAATTTTAAAATTATACAAAAAAAACGTTATTTTTAAGAAATAATGTGTTTTTCTTAAGAATCAAACAAAAACTGCTGTAACTTTTTTATTTCTTTATAAAAAAAATGTAAATTTTGTTTAAATAATTTTATTTTCATAAAATCTAATTAGAAATGCCGTTTTAAAATTTTTCGGACTATTTATTTTAAAATTATACAAAAAAAACGTTATTTTTAAGAAATAATGCGTTTTTCTTGAGAATCAAACAAAAACTGCTGTAACTTTTTTATTTCGTTATAAAAAATTGTAAATATTGATTAAATAATTTTATTTTCATGAAATCTAATTAGAAAAGTCGTTTTAAAATTTTTCGGACGATTAATTTTTAAATTATACCAAAAAAACGTTATTTTTAAGAAATAATGCGTTTTTCTTAAAAATCACACAAAAACTGCAGAAACTTTTTTATTTCTTCATAAAAAAATTTAAATTTTGTTTAACTAATTTTATTTTCATTAAGTCTAATTACAAATGTCGTTTTAAAATTTTTCGGACGATTAATTTTAAAATTATACAAAAAAAACCTTTTTCTTAAAAATCACACAAAAACGGCCGAAACTTTTTTACTTCTTCATAAAAAATTTTAAATTTTGTTTAAATAATTTTATTTTCCTGAAATCTAATTATAAATGTCGTTTTAAAATTTTTCGGACTATTAATTTTAAAATTATACAAAAACAACGTTATTTTTAAGAAATAATGCGTTTTTCTTAAAAATCAAACAAAAACTGCGGTAACTTTTTTATTTCTTTATAAAGAAATGTAAATTTTGTTTATATTACTTTATTTTCATAAAAACTTATTAGAAATGCCGTTTTAAAATTTTTCGGACGATTAATTTTAAAATTATATCAAAAAAACGTTATTATTAAAAATCACACAAAAACTGCAAAAACTTTTTTATTTCTCCATAAAAAAATTTAAATTTTGTTTAAATAATTTTATTTTCCTGAAATCTAATTAGAAATGTCGTTTTAAAATTTCTCGGACGATTAATTTAAAGATTATACAAAAAAAACGTTATTTTTAAGAAATAATGCGTTTTTTTAAAAATCAAACAAAAACTGCTGTAACTTTTTTATTTCTTTATAAAAAAATCTAAATTTTGTTTAAATTATTTTATTTTCATAAAATCTAATTAGAAATGCAGTTTTAAAATTTTTCGGAAGATTAATTATAAAATTATACAGAAAAACGTTATTTTTAAGAAATAATGCGTATTTCTTAAAAATCAAACAAAAACTGCTGTAACTTTTTTATTTCTTTATAAAAAAATGTAAATTTTGTTTAAATAATTTTATTTTCATGAAATTTAATTAGAAATGCTGTTTTAAAATTTTTCGGACGATTAATTTTAAAATTATACAAAAAAAACGTTATTTTTAAGAAATAATGCGTTTTTCTTAAAAATCAAACAAAAACTGCTGTAACTTTTTTATTTCTTTATAAATAAATGTAACTTTTGTTTAAAGAATTTTATTTTCATGAAATCTAATTAGAAATGCCATTTTAAAATTTTTTGGACGATTAATTTTAAAATTATACCAAAAAAACGTTATTTTTTAGAAATAATGCGTTTTTCTTAAAAATCAAACAAAAACTGCTGTAACTTTTTTATTTCTTTATAAAAAAATGTAACTTTTGTTTAAATAATTTTATTTTCATGAAATCTAATTAGAAATGTCGTTTTAAAATTTTTCGGACGATTAATTTTAAAATTATACCAAAAAAACGTTATTCTTAAAAATCAAACAAAAACTGCTGTAACTTTTTTATTTCTTTATAAAAAAATGTTAATTTTGTTTGTATTATTTTATTTTCATGAAATCTAATTAGAAATGCCGTTTTATAATTTTTAGGACGATTAATTTTAAAATTATACAAAAAAAACGTTTTTCTTAAAAATCACACAAAAACTGCAGAAACTTTTTTATTTCTTCATAAAAAAATGTAAATTTTGTTTAAATAATTTTATTTTCATGAAATCTAATTAGAAATGACGTTTAAAAATTTTTCGGACAATTAATTTTAAAATTATACAAAAAAAACGTTATTTTTAAGAAATAATGCGTTTTTCATAAAAATCAAACAAAAACTGCTGTAACTTTTTTATTTCTTTATAAAAAAATGTAAATTTTGTTTATATTATTTTATTTTCATGAAATCTAATTAGAAATGCCGTTTTATAATTTTTAGGACGATTAATTTTAAAATTATACAAAAAAAAACATTTTTCTTAAAAGTCACACAAAAACTGCAGAAAATTTTTTACTTCTTTATAAAAAAATGTAACTTTTGTTTAAATAATTTTATTTTCATGAAATCTAATTAGAAATGTCGTTTTAAAATTTTTCGGACGAATAATTTTAAAATTATACCAAAAAAACGTTATTCTTAAAATTCACACAAAAACTGCCGAAACTTTTTTATTTCTTCATAAAAAAATTTAAATATTGTTTAAATAATTTTATTTTCCTGAAATCTAATTAGAAATGTCGTTTTAAAATTTTTCGGACGATTAATTTTAAAATTATACCAAAAAAGCGTTATTCTTAAAAATCACACAAAAACTGCAGAAACTTTTTAATTTCTTCACAAAAAAATTTAAATTTTGTTTAGATAATTCTATTTTCATGAAATCTAATTAGAAATGCCGTTTTAAAATTTTTCGGACGATTAATTTTAAAATTATACCAAAAAAACGTTATTCTTAAAAATCACACAAAAACTGCAGAAACTTTTTTATTTCTTCATAAAAAAATTTAAATTTTGTTTAAATAATTTTATTTTCAAGAAATCTAATTAGAAATGCCGTTTTAAAATTTTTCGGACCATTAATTTTAAAATTATACAAAAAAAACGTTATTTTTAAGAAATAATGCGTTTTTCTTAAAAATCAACCAAAAACTGCGGTAACTTTTTTATTTCTTTATAAAAAAATGTAAATTTTGTTTATATTATTTTATTTTCATGAAATCCAATTAGAAATGCCATTTAAAAAATTTTTGGACGATTAATTTTAAAATTATACCAAAAAAACGTTATTTTTTAGAAATAATGCGTTTTTCTTAAAAATAAAACAAAAACTGCTGTAACTTTTTTATTTCTTTATAAAAAAATGTAACTTTTGTTTAAATAATTTTATTTTCATGAAATCTAATTAGAAATGCCGTTTTAAAATTTTTCGGACGATTAATTTTAAAATTATACCAAAAAAACGTTATTCTTAAAAATCACACAAAAACTGCAGAAACTTTTTTATTTCTTCATAAAAAAATTTAAATTTTGTTTAAAGAATTTTATTTTCCTGAAATCTAATTAGAAATGTCGTTTTAAAATTTTTCGGACGATTAATTTTAAAATTATACCAAAAAATCGTTATTCTTAAAAATCACACAAAAACTGCAGAAACTTTTTTATTTCTTCATAAAAAAATTTAAATTTTGTTTAAATAATTTTATTTTTATGAAATCAGATCAGAAATGTCGTTTTAATATTTTTCGGACGATTAATTTTAAAATTATACAAAATAAAACGTTTTTCTTAAAAATCACACAAAAACTGCAGATACTTTTTATTTCTTCATAAAAAAATGTAAATTTTGTTTAAATAATTTTATTTTCATGAAATCTAATTAGAAATGTCGTTTTAAAATTTTTCGGACGATTAATTTTAAAATTATACAAAAAAAACGTAATTTTTAAGAAATAATGCGTTTTTCTTAAAAATCAAACAAAAACTGCTGTAACTTTTTTATTTCTTAATAAAAAAATGTAAATTTTGTTTAAATAATTTTATTTTTATGAAATCAGATTAGAAATGTCGTTTTAATATTTTTCGGACGATTAATTTTAAAATTATACAAAAAAAAACGTTTTTCTTAAAAATCACACAAAAACTGCAGATACTTTTTATTTCTTCATAAAAAAATTTAAATTTTGTTTAAATAATTTTATTTTTATGAAATCAGATTAGAAATGTCGTTTTAAAATTTTTCGGACGATTAATTTTAAAATTATACAAAAAAAAAAACGTTATTTTTAAGAAATAATGCGTTTTTTTAAAAATCAAACAAAAACTGCTGTAACTTTTTTATTTCTTTATAAAAAAATCTAAATTTTGTTTAAATTATTTTATTTTCATAAAATCTAATTAGAAATGCAGTTTTAAAATTTTTCGGACGATTAATTTTAAAATTATACAAAAAACGTTATTTTTAAGAAATTATGCGTATTTCTTAAAAATCAAACAAAAACTGCTGTAACTTTTTTATTTCTTTATAAAAAAATGTAAATTTTGTTTAAATAATTTTATTTTCATGAAGTTTAATTAGAAATGCTGTTTTAAAATTTTTCGGACGATTAATTTTAAAATTATACAAAAAAAACGTTATTTTTAAGAAATAAAACGTTTTGCTTAAAAATCAAACAAAAACTGCTGTAACTTTTTTATTTCTTTATAAATAAATGTAACTTTTGTTTAAAGAATTTTATTTTCATGAAATCTAATTAGAAATGCCATTTAAAAAATTTTTGGACGATTAATTTTTAAATTATACCAAAAAAACGTTATTTTTTAGAAATAATGCGTTTTTCTTAAAAATCAAACAAAAACTGCTGTAACTTTTTTATTTCTTTATAAAAAAATGTAACTTTTGTTTAAATAATTTTATTTTCATGAAATCTAATTAGAAATGTCGTTTTAAAATTTTTCGGACGATTAATTTTAAAATTATACCAAAAAAACGTTATTCTTAAAAATCACACAAAAACTGCAGAAACTTTTTTATTTCTTCATAAAAAAATTTAAATTTTGTTTAAATAATTTTATTTTCAAGAAATCTAATTAGAAATGCCGTTTTAAAATTTTTCGGACGATTAATTTTAAAATTATACAAAAAAAACGTTATTTTTAAGAAATAATGCGTTTTTCTTAAAAATCAACCAAAAACTGCGGTAACTTTTTTATTTCTTTATAAAAAAATGTAAATTTTGTTTATATTATTTTATTTTCATGAAATCTAATTAGAAATGCCGTTTTATAATTTTTAGGACGATTAATTTTAAAATTATACAAAAAAAAACATTTTTCTTAAAAGTCACACAAAAACTGCAGAAAATTTTTATTTCTTCATAAAACTATGTCAATTTTGTTTAAATAATTTTATTTTCATGAAATCTAATTAGAAATGCCGTTTTAAAATTTTTCGGACGAATAATTTTAAAATTATACCAAAAAAACGTTATTCTTAAAAATCACACAAAAACTGCAGAATCTTTTTTATTTCTTCATAAAAAAATTTAAATTTTATTTAAATAATTTTATTTTCCTCAAATCTAATTAGAAATGTCGTTTTAAAATTTTTCGGACTATTAATTTTAAGATTATACAAAAAAAACCTTATTTTTAAGAAATAATGCGTTTTTCTTAAAAATCAAACAAGAACTGCTGTAACTTTTTTATTTCTTTATAAAAAAATGTAACTTTTGTTTAAATAATTTTATTTTCATGAAATCTAATTAGAAATGTCGTTTTAAAATTTTTCGGACGATTAATTTTAAAATTATACCAAAAAAACGTTATTCTTAAAATTCACACAAAAACTGCCGAAACTTTTTTATTTCTTCATAAAAAAATTTAAATTTTGTTTAAATAATTTTATTTTCCTGAAATCTAATTAGAAAATTGGTTTTAAAATTTTTCGGACGATTAATTTTAAAATTATACCAAAAAAACGTTATTCTTAAAAATCTCACAAAAACTGCAGAAACTTTTTAATTTCTTCATAAAAAAATTTAAATTTTGTTTAGATAATTCTATTTTCATGAAATCTAATTAGAAATGCCGTTTTAAAATTTTTCGGACGATTAATTTTAATATTATACGAAAAAAACGTTATTCTTAAAAATCACACAAAAACTGCTGTAACTTTTTTATTTCTTTATAAAAAAATGTAAATTTTGTTTACATTATTTTATTTTCATCAAATCTAATTAGAAATGCCGTTTTATAATTTTTAGGACGATTAATTTAAAAATTATACAAAAAAAAACATTTTTCTTAAAAGTCACACAAAAACTGCAGGAACTTTTTTATTTCTTCAAAAAAAAATTTAAATTTTATTTAAATAATTTTATTTTCCTGAAATCTAATTAGAAAATTCGTTTTAAAATTTTTCCGACGATTAATTTTAAAATTATACCAAAAAAACGTTATTCTTAAAAATCACACAAAAACTGCAGAAACTATTTTATTTCTTCATAAAAAAATTTAAATTTTGTTTAAATAATTTTATTTTCAAGAAATCTAATTAGAAATGCCGTTTTAAAATTTTTCGGACGATTAATTTTAAAATTATACAAAAAAAACGTTATTTTTAAGAAATAATGCGTTTTTCTTAAAAATCAACCAAAAACTGCGGTAACTTTTTTATTTCTTTATAAAAAAATGTAAATTTTGTTTATATTATTTTATTTTCATGAAATCTAATTAGAAATGCCATTTAAAAAATTTTTGGACGATTAATTTTAAAATTATACCAAAAAAACGTTATTTTTTAGAAATAATGCGTTTTTCTTAAAAATAAAACAAAAACTGCTGTAACTTTTTTATTTCTTTATAAAAAAATGTAACTTTTGTTTAAATAATTTTATTTTCATGAAATCTAATTAGAAATGCCGTTTTAAAATTTTTCGGACCATTAATTTTAAGATTATACAAAAAAAACGTTATTTTTAAGAAATAATGCGTTTTTCTTAAAAATCAAACAAAAACTGCTGTAACTTTTTTAATTCTTCATAAAAAAATGTAAATTTTGTTTAAATAATTTTATTTTCATGAAATCTAATTAGAAATGCCCTTTTAAAATTTTTCGGACGATTAATTTTAAAATTATACCAAAAAAACTTGATTTTTTAGAAATAATGCGTTTTTCTTAAAAATCAAACAAAAACTGCTGTAACTTTTTTATTTCTTTATAAAAAAATGTAAATTTTGTTTAAATTATTTTACTTTTACAAAATCTAATTAGAAATGCCGTTTTAAAATTTTTAAGACGATTAATTTTAAAATTATACAAAAAAAAACCTTTTTCTTAAAAATCACACAAAAACGGCAGAAACTTTTTTATTTCTTCATAAAAAAATGTAAATTTTGTTTAAACAATTTTATTTTCATGAAATCTAATTAGAAATGGCGTTTTAAAATTTTTCGGACGATTAATTTTAAAATTATACAAAAAAAAAACGTTATTTTTAAGAAATAATGCGTTGTTCTTAAAAATCAAACAAAAACTGCTGTAACTTTTTTATTTCTACATAAAAAAATGTAAATTTTGTTTAAGTAATTTTATTTTCTTGAAATCTAATTAAAAAAGTCGTTTTAAAATTTTTCGGACGAATAATTTTAAAATTATACAAAAAAACGTTATTTTTAAGAAATAATGTATTTTTCTTAAAAATCAAACAAAAACTGCTGTAACTTTTATATTTCTTCATAAAAAAATGTAAATTTTGTTTAAATAATTTTATTTTCATGAAATCTAATTAGAAATAGCGTTTTAAAATTTTTCGGCGATTAATTTTAAAATTATACATAAAAAACGTTATTTTTAAGAAATAATGCGTTTTTCTTAAAAATCAAACAAAAACTGCTGTAACTTTTTTATTTCTTTATAAAAAAATGTAAATTTTGTTGATATTATTTTATTTTCATGAAATCTAATTAGAAATGCCATTTTATAATTTTTAGGACGATTAATTTTAAAATTATACAAAAAAAAACCTTTTTCTTAAAAATCACACAAAAACGGCAGAAACTTTTTTATTTCTTCATAAAAAAATTTAAATTTTGTTTAAATAATTTTATTTTCCTGAAATCTAATTATAAATGTCGTTTTAAAATTATTCGGACTATTAATTTTAAAATTATACAAAAAAAAACGTTTTTCTTAAAAATCACACAAAAACTGCAGAAACTTTTTATTTCTTCATAAAAAAATGTAAATTTTGTTTAAATAATTTTATTTTCATGAAATCTAATTAGAAATGCCGTTTTAAAATTTTTCGGACGATTAATTTTAAAATTATACCAAAAAAACGTTATTCTTAAAAATAACACAAAAACTGCAGAAAATTTTTTATTTCTTCATAAAAAAATTTAAATTTTGTTTATATAATTTTATTTTCCTGAAATCTAATGAGAAATGTCGTTTTAAAATTTTTCGGACTATTTATTTTAAAATTATACAAAAAAACGTTATTTTTAAGAAATAATGCGTTGTTCTTAAAAATCAAACAAAAACTGCTGTAACTTTTTTATTTCTGCATAAAAAAATGTAAATTTTGTTTAAGTAATTTTATTTTCTTGAAATCTAATTAAAAAAGTCGTTTTAAAATTTTTCGGACGAATAATTTTAAAATTATACAAAAAAACGTTATTTTTAAGAAATAATGTATTTTTCTTAAAAATCAAACAAAAACTGCTGCAACTTTTATATTTCTTCATAAAAAAATGTAAATTTTGTTTAAATAATTTTATTTTCATGAAATCTAATTAGAAATAGCGTTTTAAAATTTTTCGGCGATTAATTTTAAAATTATACATAAAAAACGTTATTTTTAAGAAATAATGCGTTTTTCTTAAAAATCAAACAAAAACTGCTGTAACTTTTTTATTTCTTTATAAAAAAATGTAAATTTTGTTGATGCTATTTTATTTTCATGAAATCTAATTAGAAATGCCATTTTATAATTTTTAGGACGATTAATTTTAAAATTATACAAAAAAAAACCTTTTTCTTAAAAATCACACAAAAACGGCAGAAACTTTTTTATTTCTTCATAAAAAAATTTAAATTTTGTTTAAATAATTTTATTTTCCTGAAATCTAATTATAAATGTCGTTTTAAAATTATTCGGACTATTAATTTTAAAATTATACAAAAAAAAACGTTTTTCTTAAAAATCACACAAAAACTGCAGAAACTTTTTATTTCTTCATAAAAAAATGTAAATTTTGTTTAAATAATTTTATTTTCATGAAATCTAATTAGAAATGGCGTTTTAAAATTTTACGGACGATTAATTTTAAAATTATACAAAAAAACGTTATTTTTAAGAAATAATGCGTTTTTCTTAAAAATCAAACAAAAACTGCTGTAACTTTTTTATTTCTTTATAAAAAAATGTAAATTTTGTTTATATTATTTTATTTTCATGAAATCTAATTAGAAATGCCGTTTTATAATTTTTAAGACGATTAATTTTAAAATTATACAAAAAAAAACCTTTTTCTTAAAAATCACACAAAAACGGCAGAAACTTTTTTATTTCTTCATAAAAAAATGTAAATTTTGTTTAAATAATTTTATTTTCATGAAATCTAATTAGAAATGGCGTTTTAAAATTTTTTGGACGATTAATTTTAAAATTATACAAAAAAAAAACGTTATTTTTAAGAAATAATGCATTTTTCTTAAAAATCAAACAAAACCTGCTGTAACTTTATTTCTTTATAAAAAAATATAAATTTTGTTTATATAATTTTATTTTCATGAAATCTAATTAGAAATGCTGTTTTAAAATTTTCCGGACGATTAATTTTAAAATTATACAAAAAAACGTTATTTTTAAGAAATAATGCGTTTTTCTTAAAAATCAAACAAAAACTGCGGTAACTTTTTTATTTCTTTATAAAAAAATGTAAATTTTGTTTATATTATTTTATTTTCATGAAATCTAATTAGAAATGCCGTTTTATTATTTTTAGGACGATTAATTTTAAAATTATACAAAAAAACGTTTTTCTTAAAAATCACACAAAAACTGCAGAAACTTTTTTATTTCTTCATAAAAAAATGTAAATTTTGTTTAAATAATTTTATTTTCATGAAATCTAATTAGAAATGTCATTTTAAAATTTTTCGGACTATTAATTTTAAGATTATACAAAAAAAACGTTATTTTTAAGAAATAATGCGTTTTTCTAAAAAATCAAACAAAAACTGCTGTAACTTTTTTAATTCTTCATAAAAAAATGTAAATTTTGTTTAACTAATTTTATTTTCATGAAATCTAATTAGAAATGCCGTTTTAAAATTTTTCGGACGATTAATTTTAAAATTATACCAAAAAAACGTTATTCTTAAAAATAACACAAAAACTGCAGAAAATTTTTTATTTCTTCATAAAAAAATTTAAATTTTGTTTATATAATTTTATTTTCCTGAAATCTAATGAGAAATGTCGTTTTAAAATTTTTCGGACTATTTATTTTAAAATTATACAAAAAAACGTTATTTTTAAGAAATAATGCGTTGTTCTTAAAAATCAAACAAAAACTGCTGTAACTTTTTTATTTCTACATAAAAAAATGTAAATTTTGTTTAAGTAATTTTATTTTCTTGAAATCTAATTAAAAAAGTCGTTTTAAAATTTTTCGGACGAATAATTTTAAAATTATACAAAAAAACGTTATTTTTAAGAAATAATGTATTTTTCTTAAAAATCAAACAAAAACTGCTGTAACTTTTATATTTCTTCATAAAAAAATGTAAATTTTGTTTAAATAATTTTATTTTCATGAAATCTAATTAGAAATAGCGTTTTAAAATTTTTCGGCGATTAATTTTAAAATTATACATAAAAAACGTTATTTTTAAGAAATAATGCGTTTTTCTTAAAAATCAAACAAAAACTGCTGTAACTTTTTTATTTCTTTATAAAAAAATGTAAATTTTGTTGATATTATTTTATTTTCATGAAATCTAATTAGAAATGCCATTTTATAATTTTTAGGACGATTAATTTTAAAATTATACAAAAAAAAACCTTTTTCTTAAAAATCACACAAAAACGGCAGAAACTTTTTTATTTCTTCATAAAAAAATTTAAATTTTGTTTAAATAATTTTATTTTCCTGAAATCTAATTATAAATGTCGTTTTAAAATTATTCGGACTATTAATTTTAAAATTATACAAAAAAAAACGTTTTTCTTAAAAATCACACAAAAACTGCAGAAACTTTTTATTTCTTCATAAAAAAATGTAAATTTTGTTTAAATAATTTTATTTTCATGAAATCTAATTAGAAATGCCGTTTTAAAATTTTTCGGACGATTAATTTTAAAATTATACCAAAAAAACGTTATTCTTAAAAATAACACAAAAACTGCAGAAAATTTTTTATTTCTTCATAAAAAAATTTAAATTTTGTTTATATAATTTTATTTTCCTGAAATCTAATGAGAAATGTCGTTTTAAAATTTTTCGGACTATTTATTTTAAAATTATACAAAAAAACGTTATTTTTAAGAAATAATGCGTTGTTCTTAAAAATCAAACAAAAACTGCTGTAACTTTTTTATTTCTGCATAAAAAAATGTAAATTTTGTTTAAGTAATTTTATTTTCTTGAAATCTAATTAAAAAAGTCGTTTTAAAATTTTTCGGACGAATAATTTTAAAATTATACAAAAAAACGTTATTTTTAAGAAATAATGTATTTTTCTTAAAAATCAAACAAAAACTGCTGCAACTTTTATATTTCTTCATAAAAAAATGTAAATTTTGTTTAAATAATTTTATTTTCATGAAATCTAATTAGAAATAGCGTTTTAAAATTTTTCGGCGATTAATTTTAAAATTATACATAAAAAACGTTATTTTTAAGAAATAATGCGTTTTTCTTAAAAATCAAACAAAAACTGCTGTAACTTTTTTATTTCTTTATAAAAAAATGTAAATTTTGTTGATGCTATTTTATTTTCATGAAATCTAATTAGAAATGCCATTTTATAATTTTTAGGACGATTAATTTTAAAATTATACAAAAAAAAACCTTTTTCTTAAAAATCACACAAAAACGGCAGAAACTTTTTTATTTCTTCATAAAAAAATTTAAATTTTGTTTAAATAATTTTATTTTCCTGAAATCTAATTATAAATGTCGTTTTAAAATTATTCGGACTATTAATTTTAAAATTATACAAAAAAAAACGTTTTTCTTAAAAATCACACAAAAACTGCAGAAACTTTTTATTTCTTCATAAAAAAATGTAAATTTTGTTTAAATAATTTTATTTTCATGAAATCTAATTAGAAATGGCGTTTTAAAATTTTACGGACGATTAATTTTAAAATTATACAAAAAAACGTTATTTTTAAGAAATAATGCGTTTTTCTTAAAAATCAAACAAAAACTGCTGTAACTTTTTTATTTCTTTATAAAAAAATGTAAATTTTGTTTATATTATTTTATTTTCATGAAATCTAATTAGAAATGCCATTTTATAATTTTTAGGACGATTAATTTTAAAATTATACAAAAAAAAACCATTTTTCTTAAAAGTCACACAAAAACTGCAGGAACTTTTTTATTTTTTCATAAAACAATGTAAATTTTGTTTAAATAATTTTATTTTCATGAAATCTATTTAGAAATGTCGTTTTAAAATATTTCGGGCTTTTAATTTTAAAATTATACAAAAAAAACGTTATTTTTAAGAAATAATGCGTTTTTCTTAAAAATCACACAAAAACTGCAGAACCTTTTTTATTTCTTCATGAAAAAATTTAAATTTTGTTTAAATAGATTTATTTTCCTGAAATCTAATTAGAAATGTCGTTTTAAAATTTTTCGGACTATTTATTTTAAGATGATACAAAAAAACGTTATTTTTAAGAAATAAAGCGTTTTTCTTAAAAATCAAACAAAAACTGCTGTAACTTTTTTATTTCTTCATAAAAAAATGTAAATTTTGTTTAAATAATTTTATTTTCATGAAATCTAATTAGAAATGCCGTTTTAAAATTTGTCGGACGATTAATTTTAAAATAATACCAAAAAAAACGTTATTCTTAAAAATCACACAAAAACTGCAGAAACTTTTTTATTTCTTCATGAAAAAATTTAAATGTTGTTTAAATAATTTTACTTTCCTGAAATCTAATGAGAAATGTCGTTTTAAAATTTTTCGGACTATTAATTTTAAAATTATACAAAAAAAACGTTATTTTTAAGAAATAATGTGTTTTTCTTAAAAACCAAACAAAAACTGCTGTAACTTTTTTATTTCTTTATAAAAAAATGTAAATTTTGTTGATATTATTTTATTTTCATGAAATCTAATTAGAAATGCCATTTTATAATTTTTAGGACGATTAATTTTAAAATTATACAAAAAAAAACCTTTTTCTTAAAAATCACACAAAAACGGCAGAAACTTTTTTATTTCTTCATAAAAAAATTTAAATTTTGTTTAAATAATTTTATTTTCCTGAAATCTAATTATAAATGTCGTTTTAAAATTATTCGGACTATTAATTTTAAAATTATACAAAAAAAAACCTTTTTCTTAAAAATCACACAAAAACGGCAGAAACTTTTTTATTTCTTCATAAAAAAATTTAAATTTTGTTTAAATAATTTTATTTTCCTGAAATCTAATTATAAATGTCGTTTTAAAATTATTCGGGCTATTAATTTTAAAATTATACAAAAAAAAACGTTATTTTTAGAAATAATGCGTTTTTTCTTAAAAATCAAACAAAAACTGCGGTAACTTTTTTATTTCTATATAAAAAAATTTAAATTTTGTTTATATTATTTTATTTTCATGAAATCTAATTAGAAATGCCGTTTTATAATTTTTAAGACGATTAATTTTAAAATTATACAAAAGAAAAACGTTTTTCTTAAAAATCACACAAAAACTGCAGAAACTTTTTTATTTCTTCATAAAAAAATTTAAATTTTGTTTAAATAGATTTATTTTCCTGAAATCTAATTAGAAATGTCGTTTTAAAATTTTTCGGACTATTTATTTTAAGATGATACAAAAAAACGTTATTTTTAAGAAATAAAGCGTTTTTCTTAAAAATCAAACAAAAACTGCTGTAACTTTTTTATTTCTTCATAAAAAAATGTAAATTTTGTTTACATAATTTTATTTTCATGAAATCTAATTAGAAATGCCGTTTTAAAATTTGTCGGACGATTAATTTTAAAATTATACCAAAAAAAACGTTATTCTTAAAAATCACACAAAAACTGCAGAAACTTTTTTATTTCTTCATAAAAAAATTTAAATGTTGTTTAAATAATTTTACTTTCCTGAAATCTAATTAGAAATGGCGTTTTAAAATATTTCGGACGATTAATTTTAAAATTATACAAAAAAAACTTTATTTTTAAGAAATAAAGCGTTTTTCTTAAAAATCAAACAAAAACTGCGGTAACTTTTTTATTTCTATATAAAAAAATTTAAATTTTGTTTATATTATTTTATTTTCATGAAATCTAATTAGAAATGCCGTTTTATAATTTTTAAGACGATTAATTTTAAAATTATACAAAAAAAAACGTTTTTCTTAAAAATCACACAAAAACTGCAGAAACTTTTTTATTTCTTCATAAAAAAATTTAAATTTTGTTTATATTATTTTATTTTCATGAAATCTAATTAGAAATGCCGTTTTAAAATTTGTCGGACGATTAATTTTAAAATTATACCAAAAAAAACGTTATTCTTAAAAATCACACAAAAACTGCGGTAACTTTTTTATTTCTATATAAAAAAATTTAAATTTTGTTTATATTATTTTATTTTCATGAAATCTAATTAGAAATGCCGTTTTATAATTTTTAAGACGATTAATTTTAAAATTATACAAAAAAAAACGTTTTTCTTAAAAATCACACAAAAACTGCAGAAACTTTTTTATTTCTTCATGAAAAAATTTAAATTTTGTTTAAATAGATTTATTTTCCCGAAATCTAATTAGAAATGTCGTTTTAAAATTTTTCGGACTATTAATTTTAAAATTATACAAAAAAAACGTTATTTTTAAGAAATAAAGCGTTTTTCTTAAAAATCAAACAAAAACTGCTGTAACTTTTTTATTTCTTCATAAAAAAATGTAAATTTTGTTTAAATAATTTTATTTTCATGAAATCTAATTAGAAATGCCGTTTTAAAATTTGTCGGACGATTAATTTTAAAATTATACAAAAAAAAACCTTTTTCTTAAAAATCACACAAAAACGGCAGAAACTTTTTTATTTCTTCATAAAAAAATGTAAATTTTGTTTAAATAATTTTATTTTCATGAAATCTAATTAGAAATGCCGTTTTAAAATTTGTCGGACGATTAATTTTAAAATTATACAAAAAAAAAACCTTTTTCTTAAAAATCACACAAAAACGGCAGAAACTTTTTTATTTCTTCATAAAAAAATGTAAATTTTGTTTAAATAATTTTATTTTCATGAAATCTAATTAGAAATGGCGTTTTAAAATTTTTCGGACGATTAATTTTAAAATTATACAAAAAAAAAACGTTATTTTTAAGAAATAATGCATTTTTCTTAAAAATCAAACGAAACCTGCTGTAACTTTATTTCTTTATAAAAAAATGTAAATTTTGTTTATATAATTTTATTTTCATGAAATCTAATTAGAAATGCTGTTTTAAAATTTTCCGGACGATTAATTTTAAAATTATACAAAAAAACGTTATTTTTAAGAAATAATGCGTCTTTCTTAAAAATCAAACAAAAACTGCGGTAACTTTTTTATTTCTTTATAAAAAAATGTAAATTTTGTTTATATTATTTTATTTTCATGAAATCTAATTAGAAAAGCCGTTTTATAATTTTTAGGACGATTAATTTTAAAATTATACAAAAAAAACGTTTTTCTTAAAAATCACACAAAAACTGCAGAAAATTTTTTATTTCTTCATAAAAAAATTTAAATTTTGTTTAAATAATTTTATTTTCATGAAATCTAATTAGAAATGTCATTTTAAAATTTTTCGGACTATTAATTTTAAGATTATACAAAAAAAACGTTATTTTTAAGAAATAATGCGTTTTTCTAAAAAATCAAACAAAAACTGCTGTAACTTTTTTAATTCTTCATAAAAAAATGTAAATTTTGTTTAACTAATTTTATTTTCATGAAATCTAATTAGAAATGTCGTTTTAAAATTTTTCGGACTATTAATTTTAAAATTATACAAAAAAAAACGTTATTTTTAAGAAATAAAGCGTTTTTCTTAAAAATCAAACAAAAACTGCTGTAACTTTTTTATTTCTTCATAAAAAAATGTAAATTTTGTTTAAATAATTTTATTTTCATGAAATCTAATTAGAAATGCCGTTTTAAAATTTGTCGGACGATTAATTTTAAAATTATACAAAAAAAAACCTTTTTCTTAAAAATCACACAAAAACGGCAGAAACTTTTTTATTTCTTCATAAAAAAATGTAAATTTTGTTTAAATAATTTTATTTTCATGAAATCTAATTAGAAATGGCGTTTTAAAATTTTTCGGACGATTAATTTTAAAATTATACAAAAAAAAAAACGTTATTTTTAAGAAATAATGCATTTTTCTTAAAAATCAAACGAAACCTGCTGTAACTTTATTTCTTTATAAAAAAATGTAAATTTTGTTTATATAATTTTATTTTCATGAAATCTAATTAGAAATGCTGTTTTAAAATTTTCCGGACGATTAATTTTAAAATTATACAAAAAAACGTTATTTTTAAGAAATAATGCGTCTTTCTTAAAAATCAAACAAAAACTGCGGTAACTTTTTTATTTCTTTAAAAAAAAATGTAAATTTTGTTTATATTATTTTATTTTCATGAAATCTAATTAGAAATGCCGTTTTATAATTTTTAGGACGATTAATTTTAAAATTATACAAAAAAAACGTTTTTCTTAAAAATCACACAAAAACTGCAGAAAATTTTTTATTTCTTCATAAAAAAATTTAAATTTTGTTTAAATAATTTTATTTTCATGAAATCTAATTAGAAATGTCATTTTAAAATTTTTCGGACTATTAATTTTAAGATTATACAAAAAAAACGTTATTTTTAAGAAATAATGCGTTTTTCTAAAAAATCAAACAAAAACTGCTGTAACTTTTTTAATTCTTCATAAAAAAATGTAAATTTTGTTTAACTAATTTTATTTTCATGAAATCTAATTAGAAATGCCGTGTTAAAATTTTTCGTACGATTAATTTTAAAATTATACCAAAAAAACGTTATTCTTAAAAATAACACAAAAACTGCAGAAAATTTTTTATTTCTTCATAAAAAAATTTAAATTTTGTTTATATAATTTTATTTTCCTGAAATCTAATGAGAAATGTCGTTTTAAAATTTTTCGGACTATTAATTTTAAAATTATACAAAAAAACGTTATTTTTAAGAAATAATGCGTTGTTCTTAAAAATCAAACAAAAACTGCTGTAACTTTTTTATTTCTGCATAAAAAAATGTAAATTTTGTTTAAGTAATTTTATTTTCTTGAAATCTAATTAAAAAAGTCGTTTTAAAATTTTTCGGACGAATAATTTTAAAATTATACAAAAAAACGTTATTTTTAAGAAATAATGTATTTTTCTTAAAAATCAAACAAAAACTGCTGTAACTTTTATATTTCTTCATAAAAAAATGTAAATTTTGTTTAAATAATTTTATTTTCATGAAATCTAATTAGAAATAGCGTTTTAAAATTTTTCGGCGATTAATTTTAAAATTATACATAAAAAACGTTATTTTTAAGAAATAATGCGTTTTTCTTAAAAATCAAACAAAAACTGCTGTAACTTTTTTATTTCTTTATAAAAAAATGTAAATTTTGTTGATGTTATTTTATTTTCATGAAATCTAATTAGAAATGCCATTTTATAATTTTTAGGACGATTAATTTTAAAATTATACAAAAAAAAACTTTTTTCTTAAAAATCACACAAAAACGGCAGAAACTTTTTTATTTCTTCATAAAAAAATTTAAATTTTGTTTAAATAATTTTATTTTCCTGAAATCTAATTATAAATGTCGTTTTAAAATTATTCGGACTATTAATTTTAAAATTATACAAAAAAAACGTTTTTCTTAAAAATCACACAAAAACTGCAGAAACTTTTTATTTCTTCATAAAAAAATGTAAATTTTGTTTAAATAATTTTATTTTCATGAAATCTAATTAGAAATGGCGTTTTAAAATTTTTCGGACGATTAATTTTAAAATTATACAAAAAAAACGTTATTTTTAAGAAATAATGCGTTTTTCTTAAAAATCAAACATAAACTGCTGTAACTTTTTTATTTCTTTATAAAAAAATGTAAATTTTGTTTATATTATTTTATTTTCATGAAATCTAATTAGAAATGCCGTTTCATAATTTTTAGGACGATTAATTTTAAAATTATACAAAAAAAAACATTTTTCTTAAAAGTCACACAAAAACTGCAGGAACTTTTTTATTTTTTCATAAAACAATGTAAATTTTGTTTAAATAATTTTATTTTCATGAAATCTAATTAGCAATGTCGTTTTAAAATTTTTCGGGCTTTTAATTTTAAAATTATACAAAAAAAACGTTATTTTTAAGAAATAATGCGTTTTTCTTAAAAATCACACAAAAACTGCAGAAACTTTTTTATTTCTTCTTAAAAAAATGTAAATTTTGTTTAAATAATTTTATTTTCCTGAAATCTAATGAGAAATGTCGTTTTAAAATTTTTTGGACTATTAATTTTAAAATTATACAAAAAAAACTTTAGTTTTAAGAAATAATGCGTTTTTCTTAAAAATCAAACAAAAACTGCAGAAACTTTTTTATTTCTTTATAAAAAAATGCTAATTTTGTTTAAATAATTTTATTTTCATTAAGTCTAATTACAAATGTCGTTTTAAAATTTTTCGGACGAATAATTTTAAAATTATACAAAAAAAACCTTTTTCTTAAAAATCACACAAAAACGGCAGAAACTTTTTTATTTCTTCATAAAAAAATTTAAATTTTGTTTAAATAATTTTATTTTCCTGAAATCTAATTATAAATGTCGTTTTAAAATTATTCGGGCTATTAATTTTAAAATTATACAAAAAAAAACGTTATTTTTAGAAATAATGCGTTTTTTCTTAAAAATCAAACAAAAACTGCGGTAACTTTTTTATTTCTATATAAAAAAATTTAAATTTTGTTTATATTATTTTATTTTCATGAAATCTAATTAGAAATGCCGTTTTATAATTTTTAAGACGATTAATTTTAAAATTATACAAAAGAAAAACGTTTTTCTTAAAAATCACACAAAAACTGCAGAAACTTTTTTATTTCTTCATGAAAAAATTTAAATTTTGTTTAAATAGATTTATTTTCCTGAAATCTAATTAGAAATGTCGTGTTAAAATTTTTCGGACTATTTTTTTTAAGATGATACAAAAAAACGTTATTTTTAAGAAATAAAGCGTTTTTCTTAAAAATCAAACAAAAACTGCTGTAACTTTTTTATTTCTTCATAAAAAAATGTAAATTTTGTTTACATAATTTTATTTTCATGAAATCTAATTAGAAATGCCGTTTTAAAATTTGTCGGACGATTAATTTTAAAATTATACCAAAAAAAACGTTATTCTTAAAAATCACACAAAAACTGCAGAAACTTTTTTATTTCTTTATAAAAAAATTTAAATGTTGTTTAAATAATTTTACTTTCCTGAAATCTAATTAGAAATGGCGTTTTAAAATATTTCGGACGATTAATTTTAAAATTATACAAAAAAACGTTATTTTTAAGAAATAAAGCGTTTTTCTTAAAAATCAAACAAAAACTGCGGTAACTTTTTTATTTCTATATAAAAAAATTTAAATTTTGTTTATATTATTTTATTTTCATGAAATCTAATTAGAAATGCCGTTTTATAATTTTTAAGACGATTAATTTTAAAATTATACAAAAAAAAACGTTTTTCTTAAAAATCACACAAAAACTGCAGAAACTTTTTTATTTCTTCATGAAAAAATTTAAATTTTGTTTAAATAGATTTATTTTCCTGAAATCTAATTAGAAATGTCGTTTTAAAATTTTTCGGACTATTAATTTTAAAATTATACAAAAAAAACGTTATTTTTAAGAAATAAAGCGTTTTTCTTAAAAATCAAACAAAAACTGCTGTAACTTTTTTATTTCTTCATAAAAAAATGTAAATTTTGTTTAAATAATTTTATTTTCATGAAATCTAATTAGAAATGCCGTTTTAAAATTTGTCGGACGATTAATTTTAAAATTATACAAAAAAAAACCTTTTTCTTAAAAATCACACAAAAACGGCAGAAACTTTTTTATTTCTTCATAAAAAAATGTAAATTTTGTTTAAATAATTTTATTTTCATGAAATCTAATTAGAAATGGCGTTTTAAAATTTTTCGGACGATTAATTTTAAAATTATACAAAAAAAAACGTTATTTTTAAGAAATAATGCATTTTTCTTAAAAATCAAACAAAACCTGCTGTAACTTTATTTCTTTATAAAAAAATGTAAATTTTGTTTATATAATTTTATTTTCATGAAATCTAATTAGAAATGCTGTTTTAAAATTTTCCGGACGATTAATTTTAAAATTATACAAAAAAACGTTATTTTTAAGAAATAATGCGTTTTTCTTAAAAATCAAACAAAAACTGCGGTAACTTTTTTATTTCTTTATAAAAAAATGTAAATTTTGTTTATATTATTTTATTTTCATGAAATCTAATTAGAAATGCCGTTTTATAATTTTTAGGACGATTAATTTTAAAATTATACAAAAAAACGTTTTTCTTAAAAATCACACAAAAACTGCAGAAACTTTTTTATTTCTTCATAAAAAAATGTAAATTTTGTTTAAATAATTTTATTTTCATGAAATCTAATTAGAAATGTCATTTTAAAATTTTTCGGACTATTAATTTTAAGATTATACAAAAAAAACGTTATTTTTAAGAAATAATGCGTTTTTCTAAAAAATCAAACAAAAACTGCTGTAACTTTTTTAATTCTTCATAAAAAAATGTAAATTTTGTTTAACTAATTTTATTTTCATGAAATCTAATTAGAAATGCCGTTTTAAAATTTTTCGGACGATTAATTTTAAAATTATACAAAAAAAACGTTATTCTTAAAAATAACACAAAAACTGCAGAAAATTTTTTATTTCTTCATAAAAAAATTTAAATTTTGTTTATATAATTTTATTTTCCTGAAATCTAATGAGAAATGTC
The DNA here is from genome assembly GCA_963971135.1 of Stenus bimaculatus. Lineage (NCBI taxonomy): Eukaryota > Metazoa > Arthropoda > Insecta > Coleoptera > Staphylinidae > Stenus > Stenus bimaculatus. Next base: position 13,267,259 of record OZ020187.1, read on the forward strand.
GTTTTAAAATTTTTCGGACTATTAATTTTAAAATTATACAAAAAAACGTTATTTTTAAGAAATAATGCGTTGTTCTTAAAAATCAAACAAAAACTGCTGTAACTTTTTTATTTCTGCATAAAAAAATGTAAATTTTGTTTAAGTAATTTTATTTTCTTGAAATCTAATTAAAAAAGTCGTTTTAAAATTTTTCGGACGAATAATTTTAAAATTATACAAAAAAACGTTATTTTTAAGAAATAATGTATTTTTCTTAAAAATCAAACAAAAACTGCTGTAACTTTTATATTTCTTCATAAAAAAATGTAAATTTTGTTTAAATAATTTTATTTTCATGAAATCTAATTAGAAATAGCGTTTTAAAATTTTTCGGCGATTAATTTTAAAATTATACATAAAAAACGTTATTTTTAAGAAATAATGCGTTTTTCTTAAAAATCAAACAAAAACTGCTGTAACTTTTTTATTTCTTTATAAAAAAATGTAAATTTTGTTGATATTATTTTATTTTCATGAAATCTAATTAGAAATGCCATTTTATAATTTTTAGGACGATTAATTTTAAAATTATACAAAAAAAAACCTTTTTCTTAAAAATCACACAAAAACGGCAGAAACTTTTTTATTTCTTCATAAAAAAATTTAAATTTTATTTAAATAATTTTATTTTCCTGAAATCTAATTATAAATGTCGTTTTAAAATTATTCGGACTATTAATTTTAAAATTATACAAAAAAAACGTTTTTCTTAAAAATCACACAAAAACTGCAGAAACTTTTTATTTCTTCTTAAAAAAATGTAAATTTTGTTTAAATAATTTTATTTTCCTGAAATCTAATGAGAAATGTCGTTTTAAAATTTTTTGGACTATTAATTTTAAAATTATACAAAAAAAACGTTAGTTTTAAGAAATAATGCGTTTTTCTTAAAAATCAAACAAAAACTGCAGAAACTTTTTTATTTCTTTATAAAAAAATGCTAATTTTGTTTAAATAATTTTATTTTCATTAAGTCTAATTACAAATGTCGTTTTAAAATTTTTCGGACGAATAATTTTAAAATTATACAAAAAAAACCTTTTTCTTAAAAATCACACAAAAACGGCAGAAACTTTTTTATTTCTTCATAAAAAAATTTAAATTTTGTTTAAATAATTTTATTTTCCTGAAATCTAATTATAAATGTCGTTTTAAAATTATTCGGGCTATTAATTTTAAAATTATACAAAAAAAAACGTTATTTTTAAGAAATAATGCGTTTTTCTTAAAAATCAAACAAAAACTGCGGTAACTTTTTTATTTCTATATAAAAAAATTTAAATTTTGTTTATATTATTTTATTTTCATGAAATCTAATTAGAAATGCCGTTTTATAATTTTTAGGACGATTAATTTTAAAATTATACAAAAAAAAACATTTTTCTTAAAAGTCACACAAAAACTGCAGGAACTTTTTTATTTTTTCATAAAACAATGTAAATTTTGTTTAAATAATTTTATTTTCATGAAATCTAATTAGAAATGTCGTTTTAAAATTTTTCGGGCTTTTAATTTTAAAATTATACAAAAAAAACGTTATTTTTAAGAAATAATGCGTTTTTCTTAAAAATCACACAAAAACTGCAGAAACTTTTTTATTTCTTCTTAAAAAAATGTAAATTTTGTTTAAATAATTTTATTTTCCTGAAATCTAATGAGAAATGTCGTTTTAAAATTTTTTGGACTATTAATTTTAAAATTATACAAAAAAAACGTTAGTTTTAAGAAATAATGCGTTTTTCTTAAAAATCAAACAAAAACTGCAGAAACTTTTTTATTTCTTTATAAAAAAATGCTAATTTTGTTTAAATAATTTTATTTTCATTAAGTCTAATTACAAATGTCGTTTTAAAATTTTTCGGACGAATAATTTTAAAATTATACAAAAAAAACCTTTTTCTTAAAAATCACACAAAAACGGCAGAAACTTTTTTATTTCTTCATAAAAAAATTTAAATTTTGTTTAAATAATTTTATTTTCCTGAAATCTAATTATAAATGTCGTTTTAAAATTATTCGGGCTATTAATTTTAAAATTATACAAAAAAAAACGTTATTTTTAGAAATAATGCCTTTTTTCTTAAAAATCAAACAAAAACTGCGGTAACTTTTTTATTTCTATATAAAAAAATTTAAATTTTGTTTATATTATTTTATTTTCATGAAATCTAATTAGAAATGCCGTTTTATAATTTTTAAGACGATTAATTTTAAAATTATACTAAAGAAAAACGTTTTTCTTAAAAATCACACAAAAACTGCAGAAACTTTTTTATTTCATCATGAAAAAATTTAAATTTTGTTTAAATAGATTTATTTTCCTGAAATCTAATTAGAAATGTCGTGTTAAAATTTTTCGGACTATTTTTTTTAAGATGATACAAAAAAACGTTATTTTTAAGAAATAAAGCGTTTTTCTTAAAAATCAAACAAAAACTGCTGTAACTTTTTTATTTCTTCATAAAAAAATGTAAATTTTGTTTACATAATTTTATTTTCATGAAATCTAATTAGAAATGCCGTTTTAAAATTTGTCGGACGATTAATTTTAAAATTATACCAAAAAAAACGTTATTCTTAAAAATCACACAAAAACTGCAGAAACTTTTTTGTTTCTTCATAAAAAAATTTAAATGTTGTTTAAATAATTTTACTTTCCTGAAATCTAATTAGAAATGGCGTTTTAAAATATTTCGGACGATTAATTTTAAAATTATACAAAAAAAACGTTATTTTTAAGAAATAAAGCGTTTTTCTTAAAAATCAAACAAAAACTGCGGTAACTTTTTTATTTCTATATAAAAAAATTTAAATTTTGTTTATATTATTTTATTTTCATGAAATCTAATTAGAAATGCCGTTTTAAAATTTGTCGGACGATTAATTTTAAAATTATACAAAAAAAAACCTTTTTCTTAAAAATCACACAAAAACGGCAGAAACTTTTTTATTTCTTCATAAAAAAATGTAAATTTTGTTTAAATAATTTTATTTTCATGAAATCTAATTAGAAATGGCGTTTTAAAATTTTTCGGACGATTAATTTTAAAATTATACAAAAAAAAACGTTATTTTTAAGAAATAATGCATTTTTCTTAAAAATCAAACAAAACCTGCTGTAACTTTATTTCTTTATAAAAAAATGTAAATTTTGTTTATATAATTTTATTTTCATGAAATCTAATTAGAAATGCTGTTTTAAAATTTTCCGGACGATTAATTTTAAAATTATACAAAAAAACGTTATTTTTAAGAAATAATGCGTTTTTCTTAAAAATCAAACAAAAACTGCGGTAACTTTTTTATTTCTTTATAAAAAAATGTAAATTTTGTTTATATTATTTTATTTTCATGAAATCTAATTAGAAATGCCGTTTTATAATTTTTAGGACGATTAATTTTAAAATTATACAAAAAAACGTTTTTCTTAAAAATCACACAAAAACTGCAGAAACTTTTTTATTTCTTCATAAAAAAATGTAAATTTTGTTTAAATAATTTTATTTTCATGAAATCTAATTAGAAATGTCATTTTAAAATTTTTCGGACTATTAATTTTAAGATTATACAAAAAAAACGTTATTTTTAAGAAATAATGCGTTTTTCTAAAAAATCAAACAAAAACTGCTGTAACTTTTTTAATTCTTCATAAAAAAATGTAAATTTTGTTTAACTAATTTTATTTTCATGAAATCTAATTAGAAATGCCGTTTTAAAATTTTTCGGACGATTAATTTTAAAATTATACCAAAAAAACGTTATTCTTAAAAATAACACAAAAACTGCACAGAAAATTTTTTATTTCTTCATAAAAAATTTAAATTTTGTTTATATAATTTTATTTTCCTGAAATCTAATGAGAAATGTCGTTTTAAAATTTTTCGGACTATTAATTTTAAAATTATACAAAAAAACGTTATTTTTAAGAAATAATGCGTTGTTCTTAAAAATCAAACAAAAACTGTTGTAACTTTTTTATTTCTGCATAAAAAAATGTAAATTTTGTTTAAGTAATTTTATTTTCTTGAAATCTAATTAAAAAAGTCGTTTTAAAATTTTTCGGACGAATAATTTTAAAATTATACAAAAAAACGTTATTTTTAAGAAATAATGTATTTTTCTTAAAAATCAAACAAAAACTGCTGTAACTTTTATATTTCTTCATAAAAAAATGTAAATTTTGTTTAAATAATTTTATTTTCATGAAATCTAATTAGAAATAGCGTTTTAAAATTTTTCGGCGATTAATTTTAAAATTATACATAAAAAACGTTATTTTAAGAAATAATGCGTTTTTCTTAAAAATCAAACAAAAACTGCTGTAACTTTTTTATTTCTTTATAAAAAAATGTAAATTTTGTTGATATTATTTTATTTTCATGAAATCTAATTAGAAATGCCATTTTATAATTTTTAGGACGATTAATTTTAAAATTATACAAAAAAAAACCTTTTTCTTAAAAATCACACAAAAACGGCAGAAACTTTTTTATTTCTTCATAAAAAAATTTAAATTTTATTTAAATAATTTTATTTTCCTGAAATCTAATTATAAATGTCGTTTTAAAATTATTCGGACTATTAATTTTAAAATTATACAAAAAAAACATTTTTCTTAAAAATCACACAAAAACTGCAGAAACTTTTTATTTCTTCATAAAAAAATGTAAATTTTGTTTAAATAATTTTATTTTCATGAAATCTAATTAGAAATGGCGTTTTAAAATTTTTCGGACGATTAATTTTAAAATTATACAAAAAAAACGTTATTTTTAAGAAATATTGCGTTTTTCTTAAAAATCAAACATAAACTGCTGTAACTTTTTTATTTCTTTATAAAAAAATGTAAATTTTGTTTATATTATTTTATTTTCATGAAATCTAATTAGAAATGCCGTTTTATAATTTTTAGGACGATTAATTTTAAAATTATACAAAAAAAAACATTTTTCTTAAAAGTCAAACAAAAACTGCAGGAACTTTTTTATTTTTTCATAAAACAATGTAAATTTTGTTTAAATAATTTTATTTTCATGAAATCTAATTAGAAATGTCGTTTTAAAATTTTTCGGGCCTTTAATTTTAAAATTATACAAAAAAAACGTTATTTTTAAGAAATAATGCGTTTTTCTTAAAAATCACACAAAAACTGCAAAAACTTTTTTATTTCTTCTTAAAAAAATGTAAATTTTGTTTAAATAATTTTATTTTCCTGAAATCTAATGAGAAATGTCGTTTTAAAATTTTTTGGACTATTAATTTTAAAATTATACAAAAAAAACGTTAGTTTTAAGAAATAATGCGTTTTTCTTAAAAATCAAACAAAAACTGCAGAAACTTTTTTATTTCTTTATAAAAAAATGCTAATTTTGTTTAAATAATTTTATTTTCATTAAGTCTAATTACAAATGTCGTTTTAAAATTTTTCGGACGAATAATTTTAAAATTATACAAAAAAAACCTTTTTCTTAAAAATCACACAAAAACGGCAGAAACTTTTTTATTTCTTCATAAAAAAACTTAAATTTTGTTTAAATAATTTTATTTTCCTGAAATCTAATTATAAATGTCGTTTTAAAATTATTCGGGCTATTAATTTTAAAATTATACAAAAAAAAACGTTATTTTAAGAAATAATGCGTTTTTCTTAAAAATCAAACAAAAACTGCGGTAACTTTTTTATTTCTATATAAAAAAATTTAAATTTTGTTTATATTATTTTATTTTCATGAAATCTAATTAGAAATGCCGTTTTATAATTTTTAGGACGATTAATTTTAAAATTATACAAAAAAAAACATTTTTCTTAAAAGTCACACAAAAACTGCAGGAACTTTTTTATTTTTTCATAAAACAATGTAAATTTTGTTTAAATAATTTTATTTTCATGAAATCTAATTAGAAATGTCGTTTTAAAATTTTTCGGGCTTTTAATTTTAAAATTATACAAAAAAAACGTTATTTTTAAGAAATAATGCGTTTTTCTTAAAAATCACACAAAAACTGCAGAAACTTTTTTATTTCTTCTTAAAAAAATGTAAATTTTGTTTAAATAATTTTATTTTCCTGAAATCTAATGAGAAATGTCGTTTTAAAATTTTTTGGACTATTAATTTTAAAATTATACAAAAAAAACGTTAGTTTTAAGAAATAATGCGTTTTTCTTAAAAATCAAACAAAAACTGCAGAAACTTTTTTATTTCTTTATAAAAAAATGCTAATTTTGTTTAAATAATTTTATTTTCATTAAGTCTAATTACAAATGTCGTTTTAAAATTTTTCGGACGAATAATTTTAAAATTATACAAAAAAAACCTTTTTCTTAAAAATCACACAAAAACGGCAGAAACTTTTTTATTTCTTCATAAAAAAATTTAAATTTTGTTTAAATAATTTTATTTTCCTGAAATCTAATTATAAATGTCGTTTTAAAATTATTCGGGCTATTAATTTTAAAATTATACAAAAAAAAACGTTATTTTAGAAATAATGCCTTTTTTCTTAAAAATCAAACAAAAACTGCGGTAACTTTTTTATTTCTATATAAAAAAATTTAAATTTTGTTTATATTATTTTATTTTCATGAAATCTAATTAGAAATGCCGTTTTATAATTTTTAAGACAATTAATTTTAAAATTATACAAAAGAAAAACGTTTTTCTTAAAAATCACACAAAAACTGCAGAAACTTTTTTATTTCTTCATGAAAAAATTTAAATTTTGTTTAAATAGATTTATTTTCCTGAAATCTAATTAGAAATGTCGTGTTAAAATTTTTCGGACTATTTTTTTTAAGATGATACAAAAAAACGTTATTTTTAAGAAATAAAGCGTTTTTCTTAAAAATCAAACAAAAACTGCTGTAACTTTTTTATTTCTTCATAAAAAAATGTAAATTTTGTTTACATAATTTTATTTTCATGAAATCTAATTAGAAATGCCGTTTTAAAATTTGTCGGACGATTAATTTTAAAATTATACCAAAAAAAACGTTATTCTTAAAAATCACACAAAAACTGCAGAAACTTTTTTGTTTCTTCATAAAAAAATTTAAATGTTGTTTAAATAATTTTACTTTCCTGAAATCTAATTAGAAATGGCGTTTTAAAATATTTCGGACGATTAATTTTAAAATTATACAAAAAAAACGTTATTTTTAAGAAATAAAGCGTTTTTCTTAAAAATCAAACAAAAACTGCGGTAACTTTTTTATTTCTATATAAAAAAATTTAAATTTTGTTTATATTATTTTATTTTCATGAAATCTAATTAGAAATGCCGTTTTATAATTTTTAAGACGATTAATTTTAAAATTATACAAAAAAAAACCTTTTTCTTAAAAATCACACAAAAACGGCAGAAACTTTTTTATTTCTTCATAAAAAAATGTAAATTTTGTTTAAATAATTTTATTTTCATGAAATCTAATTAGAAATGGCGTTTTAAAATTTTTTGGACGATTAATTTTAAAATTATACAAAAAAAAAACGTTATTTTTAAGAAATAATGCATTTTTCTTAAAAATCAAACAAAACCTGCTGTAACTTTATTTCTTTATAAAAAAATATAAATTTTGTTTATATAATTTTATTTTCATGAAATCTAATTAGAAATGCTGTTTTAAAATTTTCCGGACGATTAATTTTAAAATTATACAAAAAAACGTTATTTTTAAGAAATAATGCGTTTTTCTTAAAAATCAAACAAAAACTGCGGTAACTTTTTTATTTCTTTATAAAAAAATGTAAATTTTGTTTATATTATTTTATTTTCATGAAATCTAATTAGAAATGCCGTTTTATTATTTTTAGGACGATTAATTTTAAAATTATACAAAAAAACGTTTTTCTTAAAAATCACACAAAAACTGCAGAAACTTTTTTATTTCTTCATAAAAAAATGTAAATTTTGTTTAAATAATTTTATTTTCATGAAATCTAATTAGAAATGTCATTTTAAAATTTTTCGGACTATTAATTTTAAGATTATACAAAAAAAACGTTATTTTTAAGAAATAATGCGTTTTTCTAAAAAATCAAACAAAAACTGCTGTAACTTTTTTAATTCTTCATAAAAAAATGTAAATTTTGTTTAACTAATTTTATTTTCATGAAATCTAATTAGAAATGCCGTTTTAAAATTTTTCGGACGATTAATTTTAAAATTATACCAAAAAAACGTTATTCTTAAAAATAACACAAAAACTGCAGAAAATTTTTTATTTCTTCATAAAAAAATTTAAATTTTGTTTATATAATTTTATTTTCCTGAAATCTAATGAGAAATGTCGTTTTAAAATTTTTCGGACTATTTATTTTAAAATTATACAAAAAAACATTATTTTTAAGAAATAATGCGTTGTTCTTAAAAATCAAACAAAAACTGCTGTAACTTTTTTATTTCTGCATAAAAAAATGTAAATTTTGTTTAAGTAATTTTATTTTCTTGAAATCTAATTAAAAAAGTCGTTTTAAAATTTTTCGGACGAATAATTTTAAAATTATACAAAAAAACGTTATTTTTAAGAAATAATGTATTTTTCTTAAAAATCAAACAAAAACTGCTGTAACTTTTATATTTCTTCATAAAAAAATGTAAATTTTGTTTAAATAATTTTATTTTCATGAAATCTAATTAGAAATAGCGTTTTAAAATTTTTCGGCGATTAATTTTAAAATTATACATAAAAAACGTTATTTTTAAGAAATAATGCGTTTTTCTTAAAAATCAAACAAAAACTGCTGTAACTTTTTTATTTCTTTATAAAAAAATGTAAATTTTGTTGATATTATTTTATTTTCATGAAATCTAATTAGAAATGCCATTTTATAATTTTTAGGACGATTAATTTTAAAATTATACAAAAAAAAACCTTTTTCTTAAAAATCACACAAAAACGGCAGAAACTTTTTTATTTCTTCATAAAAAAATTTAAATTTTGTTTAAATAATTTTATTTTCCTGAAATCTAATTATAAATGTCGTTTTAAAATTATTCGGACTATTAATTTTAAAATTATACAAAAAAAAACGTTTTTCTTAAAAATCACACAAAAACTGCAGAAACTTTTTATTTCTTCATAAAAAAATGTAAATTTTGTTTAAATAATTTTATTTTCATGAAATCTAATTAGAAATGCCGTTTTAAAATTTTTCGGACGATTAATTTTAAAATTATACCAAAAAAACGTTATTCTTAAAAATAACACAAAAACTGCAGAAAATTTTTTATTTCTTCATAAAAAAATTTAAATTTTGTTTATATAATTTTATTTTCCTGAAATCTAATGAGAAATGTCGTTTTAAAATTTTTCGGACTATTTATTTTAAAATTATACAAAAAAACGTTATTTTTAAGAAATAATGCGTTGTTCTTAAAAATCAAACAAAAACTGCTGTAACTTTTTTATTTCTGCATAAAAAAATGTAAATTTTGTTTAAGTAATTTTATTTTCTTGAAATCTAATTAAAAAAGTCGTTTTAAAATTTTTCGGACGAATAATTTTAAAAGTATACAAAAAAACGTTATTTTTAAGAAATAATGTATTTTTCTTAAAAATCAAACAAAAACTGCTGTAACTTTTATATTTCTTCATAAAAAAATGTAAATTTTGTTTAAATAATTTTATTTTCATGAAATCTAATTAGAAATAGCGTTTTAAAATTTTTCGGCGATTAATTTTAAAATTATACATAAAAAACGTTATTTTTAAGAAATAATGCGTTTTTCTTAAAAATCAAACAAAAACTGCTGTAACTTTTTTATTTCTTTATAAAAAAATGTAAATTTTGTTGATATTATTTTATTTTCATGAAATCTAATTAGAAATGCCATTTTATAATTTTTAGGACGATTAATTTTAAAATTATACAAAAAAAAACCTTTTTCTTAAAAATCACACAAAAACGGCAGAAACTTTTTTATTTCTTCATAAAAAAATTTAAATTTTGTTTAAATAATTTTATTTTCCTGAAATCTAATTATAAATGTCGTTTTAAAATTATTCGGACTATTAATTTTAAAATTATACAAAAAAAAAACGTTTTTCTTAAAAATCACACAAAAACTGCAGAAACTTTTTATTTCTTCATAAAAAAATGTAAATTTTGTTTAAATAATTTTATTTTCATGAAATCTAATTAGAAATGGCGTTTTAAAATTTTACGGACGATTAATTTTAAAATTATACAAAAAAACGTTATTTTTAAGAAATAATGCGTTTTTCTTAAAAATCAAACAAAAACTGCTGTAACTTTTTTATTTCTTTATAAAAAAATGTAAATTTTGTTTATATTATTTTATTTTCATGAAATCTAATTAGAAATGCCATTTTATAATTTTTAGGACGATTAATTTTAAAATTATACAAAAAAAAACCATTTTTCTTAAAAGTCACACAAAAACTGCAGGAACTTTTTTATTTTTTCATAAAACAATGTAAATTTTGTTTAAATAATTTTATTTTCATGAAATCTATTTAGAAATGTCGTTTTAAAATATTTCGGGCTTTTAATTTTAAAATTATACAAAAAAAACGTTATTTTTAAGAAATAATGCGTTTTTCTTAAAAATCATACAAAAACTGCAGAACCTTTTTTATTTCTTCATGAAAAAATTTAAATTTTGTTTAAATAGATTTATTTTCCTGAAATCTAATTAGAAATGTCGTTTTAAAATTTTTCGGACTATTTATTTTAAGATGATACAAAAAAACGTTATTTTTAAGAAATAAAGCGTTTTTCTTAAAAATCAAACAAAAACTGCTGTAACTTTTTTATTTCTTCATAAAAAAATGTAAATTTTGTTTAAATAATTTTATTTTCATGAAATCTAATTAGAAATGCCGTTTTAAAATTTGTCGGACGATTAATTTTAAAATAATACCAAAAAAAACGTTATTCTTAAAAATCACACAAAAACTGCAGAAACTTTTTTATTTCTTCATGAAAAAATTTAAATGTTGTTTAAATAATTTTACTTTCCTGAAATCTAATGAGAAATGTCGTTTTAAAATTTTTCGGACTATTAATTTTAAAATTATACAAAAAAAACGTTATTTTTAAGAAATAATGTGTTTTTCTTAAAAACCAAACAAAAACTGCTGTAACTTTTTTATTTCTTCATGAAAAAATGTAAATTTTGTTTAAATAATTTTATTTTCTTCAAGTCTAATTAGAAATGTCGTTTAAAAATTTTTCGGACGAATAATTTTAAAATTATACAAAAAAAACTTTATTTTTAAAAAATAAAGTATTTTTCTTAAAAATCAAACAAAAACTGCTGTAGCTTTTTTATTACTTCATAAAAAAATGTAAATTTTGTTTAAATAATTTTATTTTCATGAAATCTAATTAGAAATGCTGTTTTAAAATTTTTCGGACAATTAATTTTAAAACTATACCAAAAAAACGTTATTTTTTAGAAATAATGCGTTTTTCTTAAAAATTAAACAAAAACTGCTGTAACTTTTTTATTTCTTTATAATAAAATCTAAATTTTGTTTAAATTATTTTATTTTCATAAAATCTAATTAGAAATGCCGTTTTAAAATTTCGCGGACGATTAATTTTAAAATTATACAAAAAAACGTTATTTTTAAGAAAAAATGCATTTTTCTTAAAAATCAAGCAAAAACTGCTGTAACTTTTTTATTTCTTTATAAAAAAATGTAAATTTTTGTTTAAATAATTTTATTTTCATGAAATTTAATTAGAAATGCTGTTTTAAAATTTTTCGGACGAATAATTTTAAAATTATACAAAAAACATTATTTTTAAGAAATAATGCGTTTTTCTTAAAAATCAAACAAAAACTGCTGTAACTTTTTTATTTCTTCATAAAAAAATGTAAATTTTGTTTAAGTAATTTTATTTTCTTGAAATCTAATTAGAAATGTCGTTTTAAAATTATTCGGACGAATAATTTAAAAATTATACAAAAAAAACGTTATTTTTAAGAATAAATGTATTTTTCTTCAAAATCAAACAAAAACTGCGGTAACTTTTTTATTTCTTTATAAAAAAATGTAAATTTTGTTTATCTTATTTTATTTTCATGAAATCTAATTAGAAATGCCGTTTTACAATTTTTAGGACGATTAATTTTAAAATTATACAAAAAAAAACGTTTTTCTTAAAAATCACACAAAAACTGCAGAAACTTTTTTATTTCTTCATCAAAAAATGTAAATTTTGTTTAAATAATTTTATTTTCATGAAAGCTAATTAGAAATGTCGTTTTAAAATTTTTCAGACGATTAATTTCCAAATTATACAAAAAAAACATTATTTTTAAGAAATAATGAGTTTTTCTTAAAAATCAAACAAAAACTGCTGTAACTTTTTTATTTCTTTATAAAAAAATGTAAATATTGTTTATATTATTTTATTTTCATGAAATCTAATTAGAAATGCCGTTTTAAAATTTTTCGGACGATTAATTCTAAAATTATACCAAAAAAACGTTATTCTTAAAAATCACACAAAAACTGCAGAAACTTTTTTATTTCTTCATAAAAAAATTTAAATTTTGTTTAAATAATTTTATTTTCCTGAAATGTAATGAAAAATGTCGTTTTAAAGTTTTCGGACTATTAATTTTAAAATTATACAAAAAAACGTTATTTTTAAGAAATAATGCGTTTTTCTTAAAAATCAAACTAAAACTGCAGAAACTTTTTTATTTCTTCATAAAAAAATGTAAATTTTGTTTAAATAATTTTATTTTCATGAAATCAAATTAGAAATGTCGTTCTAAAATTTTTCGGACGATTAATTTTAAAATTATTAAAAAAAAAACGTTATTATTAAAAATCACACAAAAACTGCAAAAACTTTTTTATTTCTTCATAAAAAAATTTAAATATTGTTTAAATAATTTTATTTTCCTGAAATCTAATGAAAAATGTCGGACTATTAATTTAAATTATACAAAAAAACGTTATTTTTAAGAAATAATGCGTATTTCTTAAAAATCAAACAAAAACTGCAGAAACTTTTTTATTTCTTCATAAAAAAATGTAAATTTTGTTTAAATAATTTTATTTTCATGAAATCTAATTAGAAATGCCGTTTTATAATTTTTAGGACGATTAATTTTAAAATTATACCAAAAAACCTTATTCTAAAAAATCACACAAAAACTGCAGAAACTTTTTTAGTTCTTCATGAAAAAATTTAAATTTTGTTTAAATAATTTTATTTTCCTTAAATCTAATGAGAAATGTCGTTTTCAAATTTTTCGGACTATTAATTTTAAAATTATACAAAAAAAAAACGTTATTTTTAAGAAATAATGCGTTTTTCTTAAAAATAAAACAAAAACTGCTGTAACTTTTTTAATTCTTCATAAAAAAATGTAGATTTTGTATAAATTATTTTATTTTCATGAAATCTAATTAGAAATGTAGTTTTAAAATTTCTCGGACAATTAATTTTAAAAATATACAAAAAAAACGTTATTTTTAAGAAATAATGCGTTTTTCTTAAAAATCAAACAAAACAACTACGGTAACTTTTTTATTTCTTTATAAAAAAATGTAAATTTTGTTTATATTACTTTATGTTCATGAAATCTAATTAGAAATGCCGTTTTATAATTTTTAGGACGATTAATTTTAAAATTATACAAAAAAAACGTTTTTCTTAAAAATCACACAGAAACTGCAGAAACTTTTTTATTTCTTCATAAAAAAATGTAAATTTTGTTTAAATAATTTTATTTTCATGAAATCTAATTAGAAATGACGTTTAAAAATTTTTCGGACAATTAATTTTAAAATTATACAAAAAAAACGTTATTTTTAAGAAATAATGCGTTTTTCTTAAAAATCAAACAAGAACTGCTGTAACTTTTTTATTTCTTTATAAAAAAATGTAACTTTTGTTTAAATAATTTTATTTTCATGAAATCTAATTAGCAATGTCGTTTTAAAATTTTTCGGACGATTAATTTTAAAATTATACCAAAAAAACGTTATTCTTAAAATTCACACAAAAACTGCCGAAACTTTTTTATTTCTTCATAAAAAAATTTAAATTTTGTTTAAATAATTTTGTTTTCCTGAAATCTAATTAGAAATGTCGTTTTAAAATTTTTCGGACGATTAATTTTAAAATTATACCAAAAAAGCGTTATTCTTAAAAATCACACAAAAACTGCAGAAACTTTTTAATTTCTTCACAAAAAAATTTAAATTTTGTTTAGATAATTCTATTTTCATGAAATCTAATTAGAAATGCCGTTTTAAAATTTTTCGGACGATTAATTTTAAAATTATACGAAAAAAACGTTATTCTTAAAAATCACACAAAAACTGCAGAAACTTTTTTATTTCTTCATAAAAAAATTTAAATTTTGTTTAAAGAATTTTATTTTCCTGAAATCTAATTAGAAATGTCGTTTTAAAATTTTTCGGACGATTAATTTTAAAATTATACCAAAAAATCGTTATTCTTAAAAATCACACAAAAACTGCAGAAACTTTTTTATTTCTTCATAAAAAAATTTAAATTTTGTTTAAATAATTTTATTTTTATCAAATCAGATCAGAAATGTCGTTTTAATATTTTTCGGACGATTAATTTTAAAATTATACAAAATAAAACGTTTTTCTTAAAAATCACACAAAAACTGCAGATACTTTTTATTTCTTCATAAAAAAATGTAAATTTTGTTTAAATAATTTTATTTTCATGAAATCTAATTAGAAATGTCGTTTTAAAATTTTTCGGACGATTAATTTTAAAATTATACAAAAAAAACGTAATTTTTAAGAAATAATGCGTTTTTCTTAAAAATCAAACAAAAACTGCTGTAACTTTTTTATTTCTTAATAAAAAAATGTAAATTTTGTTTAAATAATTTTATTTTTATGAAATCAGATTAGAAATGTCGTTTTAATATTTTTCGGACGATTAATTTTAAAATTATACAAAAAAAAACGTTTTTCTTAAAAATCACACAAAAACTGCAGATACTTTTTATTTCTTCATAAAAAAATTTAAATTTTGTTTAAATAATTTTATTTTTATGAAATCAGATTAGAAATGTCGTTTTAAAATTTTTCGGACGATTAATTTTAAAATTATACAAAAAAAAAAACGTTATTTTTAAGAAATAATGCGTTTTTTTAAAAATCAAACAAAAACTGCTGTAACTTTTTTATTTCTTTATAAAAAAATCTAAATTTTGTTTAAATTATTTTATTTTCATAAAATCTAATTAGAAATGCAGTTTTAAAATTTTTCGGACGATTAATTTTAAAATTATACAAAAAACGTTATTTTTAAGAAATTATGCGTATTTCTTAAAAATCAAACAAAAACTGCTGTAACTTTTTTATTTCTTTATAAAAAAATGTAAATTTTGTTTAAATAATTTTATTTTCATGAAGTTTAATTAGAAATGCTGTTTTAAAATTTTTCGGACGATTAATTTTAAAATTATACAAAAAAAACGTTATTTTTAAGAAATAATACGTTTTTCTTAAAAATCAAACAAAAACTGCTGTAACTTTTTTATTTCTTTATAAATAAATGTAACTTTTGTTTAAAGAATTTTATTTTCATGAAATCTAATTAGAAATGCCATTTAAAAAATTTTTGGACGATTAATTTTTAAATTATACCAAAAAAACGTTATTTTTTAGAAATAATGCGTTTTTCTTAAAAATCAAACAAAAACTGCTGTAACTTTTTTATTTCTTTATAAAAAAATGTAACTTTTGTTTAAATAATTTTATTTTCATGAAATCTAATTAGAAATGTCGTTTTAAAATTTTTCGGACGATTAATTTTAAAATTATACCAAAAAAACGTTATTCTTAAAAATCACACAAAAACTGCAGAAACTTTTTTATTTCTTCATAAAAAAATTTAAATTTTGTTTAAATAAATTTATTTTCCTGAAATCTAATTAGAAATGTCGTTTTAAAATTTTTCGGACGATTAATTTTAAAATTATACCAAAAAAACGTTATTCTTAAAAATCACACAAAAACTGCAGAAACTTTTTTATTTCTTCATAAAAAAATGTAAATTTTGTTTAAATAATTTTATTTTCAAGAAATCTAATTAGAAATGCCGTTTTAAATTTTTTCGGACGATTAATTTTAAAATTATACAAAAAAAACGTTATTTTTAAGAAATAATGCGTTTTTCCTAAAAATCAACCAAAAACTGCGGTAACTTTTTTATTTCTTTATAAAAAAATGTAAATTTTGTTTATATTATTTTATTTTCATGAAATCTAATTAGAAATGCCGTTTTATAATTTTTAGGACGATTAATTTTAAAATTATACAAAAAAAAACATTTTTCTTAAAAGTCACACAAAAACTGCAGAAAATTTTTATTTCTTCATAAAACTATGTCAATTTTGTTTAAATAATTTTATTTTCATGAAATCTAATTAGAAATGCCGTTTTAAAATTTTTCGGACGAATAATTTTAAAATTATACCAAAAAAACGTTATTCTTAAAAATCACACAAAAACTGCAGAATCTTTTTTATTTCTTCATAAAAAAATTTAAATTTTATTTAAATAATTTTATTTTCCTCAAATCTAATTAGAAATGTCGTTTTAAAATTTTTCGGACTATTAATTTTAAGATTATACAAAAAAAACCTTATTTTTAAGAAATAATGCGTTTTTCTTAAAAATCAAACAAGAACTGCTGTAACTTTTTTATTTCTTTATAAAAAAATGTAACTTTTGTTTAAATAATTTTATTTTCCTGAAATCTAATTAGAAAATTCGTTTTAAAATTTTTCGGACGATTAATTTTAAAATTATACCAATAAAACGTTATTCTTAAAAATCACACAAAAACTGCAGAAACTTTTTAATTTCTTCATAAAAAAAATTAAATTTTGTTTAGATAATTCTATTTTCATGAAATCTAATTAGAAATGCCGTTTTATAATTTTTCGGACGATTAATTTTAATATTATACGAAAAAAACGTTATTCTTAAAAATCACACAAAAACTGCTGTAACTTTTTTATTTCTTTATAAAAAAATGTAAATTTTGTTTATATTATTTTATTTTCATCAAATCTAATTAGAAATGCCGTTTTATAATTTTTAGGACGATTAATTTTAAAATTATACAAAAAAAAAACATTTTTCTTAAAAGTCACACAAAAACTGCAGGAACTTTTTTATTTCTTCAAAAAAAAATTTAAATTTTATTTAAATAATTTTATTTTCCTGAAATCTAATTAGAAAATTCGTTTTAAAATTTTTCCGACGATTAATTTTAAAATTATACCAAAAAAACGTTATTCTTAAAAATCTCACAAAAACTGCAGAAACTATTTTATTTCTTCATAAAAAAATTTAAATTTTGTTTAAATAATTTTATTTTCCTGAAATCTAATTAGGAATGTTGTTTTAAAAATTTTCGGACGATTAATTTTAAAATTATACAAAAAAACGTTATTCTTAAAAATCACACAAAAACTGCAGAAACTTTTTTATTTCTTCATAAAAAAATTTAAATTTTGTTTAAATAATTTTATTTTCATGAAATCTAATTAGAAATGCCGTTTTAAAATTTTTCGGACGATTAATTTTAAAATTATACAAAAAAAACGTTATTTTTAAGAAATAATGCATTTTTCTTAAAAATCAAACAAAAACTGCTGTAACTTTTTTATTTCTTTATAAAAAAATGTAAATTTTGTTTATATTATTTTATTTTCATGAAATCTAATTAGAAATGCCGTTTTATAATTTTTAGGACGATTAATTTTAAAATTATACAAAAAAAACGTTTTTCTTAAAAATCACACAAAAACTGCAGAAACTTTTTTATTTCTTCATAAAAAAATGTAAATTTTGTTTAAATAATTTTATTTTCCTAAAAATTATTTAAAAATGTCGTTTTAAAATTTTTAGGACGATTAATTTTAAAATTATACAAAAACAACGTTATTTTTACGAAATAATGCGTTTTTCTTAAAAATCAAACCAAAACTGCGGTAACTTTTTTATTTCTTCATAAAAAAATTTAAATTTTGTTTAAATAATTTTATTTTCATGAAATTTAATTAAAAATGCCGTTTTAAAATTTTTCGGACGATTAATTTACAAATTATACCAAAAAAACGTTATTCTTAAAAATCACACAAAAACTGCAGAAACTTTTTTATTTCTTCATAATAAATTTAAATTTTGGTTAAATAATTTTATTTTCCTGAAATCTAATGAGTAATGTCGTTTTCAAATTTTTCGGACTATTAATTTTAAAATTATACAAAAAAAACCTTATTTTTAAGAAATAATGCGTTTTTCTTAAAAATAAAACAAAAACTGCTGTAACTTTTTTAATTCTTCATAAAAAAATGTAAATTTTGTATAAATTATTTTATTTTCATGAAATCTAATTAGAAATGTCGTTTTAAAATTTTTCGGACGATTAATTTTAAAATTATACAAAAAAAACTTTATTTTTAAGAAATAATGCGTTTTTCTTAAAAATCAAACAAAAACTGCGGTAACTTTTTTATTTCTTTATAAAAAAATGTAAATTTTGTTTATATTACTTTATTTTCATGAAATCTAATTAGAAATGCAGTTTTATAATTTTTAGGACGATTAATTTTAAAATTATACAAAAAAAAAACGTTTTTCTTAAAAATCACACAAAAACTGCAGAAACTTTGTTATTTCTTCATAAAAAAATGTAAATTTTATTTAAATAATTTTATTTTCATGAAATCTAATTAGAAATGTCGTTTTAAAATTTTTCGGACGATTAATTTTAAAATTATACAAAAAAAACGTTATTTTTAAGAAATAAAGCGTTTTTCTTAAAAATCAAACAAGAACTGCTGTAACTTTTTTATTTCTTTATAAAAAAATGTAACTTTTGTTTAAATAATTTTATTTTCATGAAATCTAATTAGAAATGTCGTTTTAAAATTTTTCGGACGATTAATTTTAAAATTATACCAAAAAAACGTTATTTTTTAGAAATAATGCGTTTTTCTTAAAAATCAAACAAAAACTGTAGTAACTTTTTTATTTGTTTATAAAAAAATGTAACTTTTGTTTAAATAATTTTATTTTCATGAAATCTAATTAGAAATGTCGTTTTAAAATTTTTCGGACGATTAATTTTAAAATTATACCAAAAAAAAGTTATTCTTAAAAATCACACAAAAACTGCAGAAACTTTTTTATTTCTTCATAAAAAAATTTAAATTTTGTTTAAATAATTTTATTTTCATGAAATCTAATTAGAAATGCCGTTTTAAAATTTTTCGGACGATTAATTTTAAAATTATACAAAAAAAACGTTATTTTTAAGAAATAATGCGTTTTTCTCAAAAATCAACCAAAAACTGCGGTAACTTTTTTATTTCTTTATAAAAAAATGTCAATTTTGTTTATATTATTTTATTTTCATGAAATCTAATTAGAAATGCCGTTTTATAATTTTTAGGACGATTAATTTTAAAATTATACAAAAAAAAACATTTTTCTTAAAAGTCACACAAAAACTGCAGAAAATTTTTTATTTCTTCATAAAACTATGTCAATTTTGTTTAAATAATTTTATTTTCATGAAATCTAATTAGAAATGCCGTTTTAAAATTTTTCGGACGAATAATTTTAAAATTATACCAAAAAAACGTTATTCTTAAAAATCACACAAAAACTGCAGAAACTTTTTTATTTCTTCATAAAAAAATTTAAATTTTGTTTAAATAATTCTATTTTCATGAAATCTAATTAGAAATGCCGTTTTAAAATTTTTCGGACGATTAATTTTAAAATTATACCAAAAAAACGTTATTCTTAAAAATCACACAAAAACTGCTGTAACTTTTTTATTTCTTTATAAAAAAATGTAAATTTTGTTTATATTATTTTATTTTCATCAAATCTAATTAGAAATGCCGTTTTATAATTTTTAGGACGATTAGTTTTAAAATTATACAAAAAAAAACATTTTTCTTAAAAGTCACACAAAAACTGCAGGAACTTTTTTATTTCTTCATAAAAAAATTTAAATTTTGTTTAAATAAGTTTATTTTCCTGAAATCTAATTAGAAAATTCGTTTTAAAATTTTTCGGACGATTAATTTTAAAATTATACCAAAAAAACGTTATTCTTAAAAATCACACAAAAACTGCAGAAACTTTTTTATTTCTTCATAAAAAAATTTAAATTTTGTTTAAATAATTTTATTTTCCTGAAATCTAATTAGAAATGTCGTTTTAAAATTTTTCGGACGATTAATTTTAAAATTATACCAAAAAAACGTTATTCTTAAAAATCACACAAAAACTGCAGAAACTTTTTTATTTCTTCATAAAAAAATTTAAATTTTGTTTAAATAATTTTATTTTCATGAAATCTAATTAGAAATGCCGTTTTAAAATTTTTCGGACGATTAATTTTAAAATTATACAAAAAAAAACGTTATTTTTAAGAAATAATGCATTTTTCTTAAAAATCAAACAAAAACTGCTGTAACTTTTTTATTTCTTTATAAAAAAATGAAAATTTTGTTTAAATAATTTTATTTTCATGAAGTTTAATTAGAAATGCTGTTTTAAAATTTTTCGGACGATTAATTTTAAAATTATACAAAAAAAACGTTATTTTTAAGAAATAATACGTTTTTCTTAAAAATCAAACAAAAACTGCTGTAACTTTTTTATTTCTTTATAAATAAATGTAACTTTTGTTTAAAGAATTTTATTTTCATGAAATCTAATTAGAAATGCCATTTAAAAAATTTTTGGACGATTAATTTTAAAATTATACAAAAAAAAACCTTTTTCTTAAAAATCACACAAAAACGGCAGAAACTTTTTTATTTCTTCATAAAAAAATTTAAATTTTGTTTAAATAATTTTATTTTCCTGAAATCTAATTATAAATGTCGTTTTAAAATTATTCGGACTATTAATTTTAAAATTATACAAAAAAAAACGTTTTTCTTAAAAATCACACAAAAACTGCAGAAACTTTTTATTTCTTCATAAAAAAATGTAAATTTTGTTTAAATAATTTTATTTTCATGAAATCTAATTAGAAATGGCGTTTTAAAATTTTTCGGACGATTAATTTTAAAATTATACAAAAAAAACTTTATTTTTAAGAAATAATGCGTTTTTCTTAAAAATAAAACAAAAACTGCTGTAACTTTTTTATTTCTTTATGAAAAAATGTAAATTTTGTTTATATTATTTTATTTTCATGAAATCTAATTAGAAATGCCGTTTTATAATTTTTAGGACGATTAATTTTAAAATTATACAAAAAAAAACCTTTTTCTTAAAAATCACACAAAAACGGCAGAAACTTTTTTATTTCTTCATAAAAAAATTTAAATTTTGTTTAAATAATTTTATTTTCCTGAAATCTAATTATAAATGTCGTTTTAAAATTATTCGGACTATTAATTTTAAAATTATACAAAAAAAAACGTTTTTCTTAAAAATCACACAAAAACTGCAGAAACTTTTTATTTCTTCATAAAAAAATGTAAATTTTGTTTAAATAATTTTATTTTCATGAAATCTAATTAGAAATGGCGTTTTAAAATTTTTCGGACGATTAATTTTAAAATTATACAAAAAAAACGTTATTTTTAAGAAATAATGCGTTTTTCTTAAAAATAAAACAAAAACTGCGGTAACTTTTTTATTTCTTTATAAAAAAATGTAAATTTTGTTTATATTATTTTATTTTCATGAAATCTAATTAGAAATGCCGTTTTATAATTTTTAGGACGATTAATTTTAAAATTATACAAAAAAAAACATTTTTCTTAAAAGTCACACAAAAACTGCAGGAACTTTTTTATTTTTTCATAAAACAATGTAAATTTTGTTTAAATAATTTTATTTTCATGAAATCTAATTAGAAATGTCGTTTTAAAATTTTTCGGGCTTTTAATTTTAAAATTATACAAAAAAAACGTTATTTTTAAGAAATAATGCGTTTTTCTTAAAAATCACACAAAAACTGCAGAAACTTTTTTATTTCTTCTTAAAAAAATGTAAATTTTGTTTAAATAATTTTATTTTCCTGAAATCTAATGAGAAATGTCGTTTTAATATTTTTTGGACTATTAATTTTAAAATTATACAAAAAAAACGTTAGTTTTAAGAAATAATGCGTTTTTCTTAAAAATCAAACAAAAACTGCAGAAACTTTTTTATTTCTTTATAAAAAAATGCTAATTTTGTTTAAATAATTTTATTTTCATTAAGTCTAATTACAAATGTCGTTTTAAAATTTTTCGGACGAATAATTTTAAAATTATACAAAAAAAACCTTTTTCTTAAAAATCACACAAAAACGGCAGAAACTTTTTTATTTCTTCATAAAAAAATTTAAATTTTGTTTAAATAATTTTATTTTCCTGAAATCTAATTATAAATGTCGTTTTAAAATTATTCGGGCTATTAATTTTAAAATTATACAAAAAAAAACGTTATTTTTAGAAATAATGCGTTTTTTCTTAAAAATCAAACAAAAACTGCGGTAACTTTTTTATTTCTATATAAAAAAATTTAAATTTTGTTTATATTATTTTATTTTCATGAAATCTAATTAGAAATGCCGTTTTATAATTTTTAAGACGATTAATTTTAAAATTATACAAAAGAAAAACGTTTTTCTTAAAAATCACACAAAAACTGCAGAAACTTTTTTATTTCTTCATAAAAAAATTTAAATTTTGTTTAAATAGATTTATTTTCCTGAAATCTAATTAGAAATGTCGTTTTAAAATTTTTCGGACTATTTATTTTAAGATGATACAAAAAAACGTTATTTTTAAGAAATAAAGCGTTTTTCTTAAAAATCAAACAAAAACTGCTGTAACTTTTTTATTTCTTCATAAAAAAATTTAAATTTTGTTTACATAATTTTATTTTCATGAAATCTAATTAGAAATGCCGTTTTAAAATTTGTCGGACGATTAATTTTAAAATTATACCAAAAAAAACGTTATTCTTAAAAATCACACAAAAACTGCAGAAACTTTTTTATTTCTTCATAAAAAAATTTAAATGTTGTTTAAATAATTTTACTTTCCTGAAATCTAATTAGAAATGGCGTTTTAAAATATTTCGGACGATTAATTTTAAAATTATACAAAAAAAACTTTATTTTTAAGAAATAAAGCGTTTTTCTTAAAAATCAAACAAAAACTGCGGTAACTTTTCTATTTCTATATAAAAAAATTTAAATTTTGTTTATATTATTTTATTTTCATGAAATCTAATTAGAAATGCCGTTTTATTATTTTTAAGACGATTAATTTTAAAATTATACAAAAAAAAACGTTTTTCTTAAAAATCACACAAAAACTGCAGAAACTTTTTTATTTCTTCATGAAAAAATTTAAATTTTGTTTAAATAGATTTATTTTCCTGAAATCTAATTAGAAATGTCGTTTTAAAATTTTTCGGACTATTAATTTTAAAATTATACAAAAAAAAACGTTATTTTTAAGAAATAAAGCGTTTTTCTTAAAAATCAAACAAAAACTGCTGTAACTTTTTTATTTCTTCATAAAAAAATGTAAATTTTGTTTAAATAATTTTATTTTCATGAAATCTAATTAGAAATGCCGTTTTAAAATTTGTCGGACGATTAATTTTAAAATTATACAAAAAAAAACCTTTTTCTTAAAAATCACACAAAAACGGCAGAAACTTTTTTATTTCTTCATAAAAAAATGTAAATTTTGTTTAAATAATTTTATTTTCATGAAATCTAATTAGAAATGGCGTTTTAAAATTTTTCGGACGATTAATTTTAAAATTATACAAAAAAAAAACGTTATTTTTAAGAAATAATGCATTTTTCTTAAAAATCAAACAAAACCTGCTGTAACTTTATTTCTTTATAAAAAAATGTAAATTTTGTTTATATAATTTTATTTTCATGAAATCTAATTAGAAATGCTGTTTTAAAATTTTCCGGACGATTAATTTTAAAATTATACAAAAAAACGTTATTTTTAAGAAATAATGCGTTTTTCTTAAAAATCAAACAAAAACTGCGGTAACTTTTTTATTTCTTTATAAAAAAATGTAAATTTTGTTTATATTATTTTATTTTCATGAAATCTAATTAGAAATGCCGTTTTATAATTTTTAGGACGATTAATTTTAAAATTATACAAAAAAACGTTTTTCTTAAAAATCACACAAAAACTGCAGAAACTTTTTTATTTCTTCATAAAAAAATGTAAATTTTGTTTAAATAATTTTATTTTCATGAAATCTAATTAGAAATGTCATTTTAAAATTTTTCGGACTATTAATTTTAAGATTATACAAAAAAAACGTTATTTTTAAGAAATAATGCGTTTTTCTAAAAAATCAAACAAAAACTGCTGTAACTTTTTTAATTCTTCATAAAAAAATGTAAATTTTGTTTAACTAATTTTATTTTCCTGAAATCTAATGAGAAATGTCGTTTTAAAATTTTTCGGACTATTAATTTTAAAATTATACAAAAAAACGTTATTTTTAAGAAATAATGCGTTGTTCTTAAAAATCAAACAAAAACTGCTGTAACTTTTTTATTTCTGCATAAAAAAATGTAAATTTTGTTTAAGTAATTTTATTTTCTTGAAATCTAATTAAAAAAGTCGTTTTAAAATTTTTCGGACGAATAATTTTAAAATTATACAAAAAAACGTTATTTTTAAGAAATAATGTATTTTTCTTAAAAATCAAACAAAAACTGCTGTAACTTTTATATTTCTTCATAAAAAAATGTAAATTTTGTTTAAATAATTTTATTTTCATGAAATCTAATTAGAAATAGCGTTTTAAAATTTTTCGGCGATTAATTTTAAAATTATACATAAAAAACGTTATTTTTAAGAAATAATGCGTTTTTCTTAAAAATCAAACAAAAACTGCTGTAACTTTTTTATTTCTTTATAAAAAAATGTAAATTTTGTTGATATTATTTTATTTTCATGAAATCTAATTAGAAATGCCATTTTATAATTTTTAGGACGATTAATTTTAAAATTATACAAAAAAAAACCTTTTTCTTAAAAATCACACAAAAACGGCAGAAACTTTTTTATTTCTTCATAAAAAAATTTAAATTTTGTTTAAATAATTTTATTTTCCTGAAATCTAATTATAAATGTCGTTTTAAAATTATTCGGACTATTAATTTTAAAATTATACAAAAAAAAACGTTTTTCTTAAAAATCACACAAAAACTGCAGAAACTTTTTATTTCTTCATAAAAAAATGTAAATTTTGTTTAAATAATTTTATTTTCATGAAATCTAATTAGAAATGGCGTTTTAAAATTTTTCGGACGATTAATTTTAAAATTATACAAAAAAAACGATATTTTTAAGAAATATTGCGTTTTTCTTAAAAATCAAACATAAACTGCAGTAACTTTTTTATTTCTTTATAAAAAAATGTAAATTTTGTTTATATTATTTTATTTTCATGAAATCTAATTAGAAATGCCGTTTTATAATTTTTAGGACGATTAATTTTAAAATTATACAAAAAAAAACATTTTTCTTAAAAGTCACACAAAAACTGCAGGAACTTTTTTATTTTTTCATAAAACAATGTAAATTTTGTTTAAATAATTTTATTTTCATGAAATCCAATTAGAAATGTCGTTTTAAAATTTTTCGGGCTTTTAATTTTAAAATTATACAAAAAAAACGTTATTTTTTAAAAATAATGCGTTTTTCTTAAAAATCACACAAAAACTGCAGAAACTTTTTTATTTCTTCTTAAAAAAATGTAAATTTTGTTTAAATAATTTTATTTTCCTGAAATCTAATGAGAAATGTCGTTTTAAAATTTTTTGGATCATTAATTTTAAAATTATACAAAAAAAAACGTTAGTTTTAAGAAATAATGCGTTTTTCTTAAAAATCAAACAAAAACTGCAGAAACTTTTTTATTTCTTTATAAAAAAATGCTAATTTTGTTTAAATAATTTTATTTTCATTAAGTCTAATTACAAATGTCGTTTTAAAATTTTTCGGACGAATAATTTTAAAATTATACAAAAAAAACCTTTTTCTTAAAAATCACACAAAAACGGCAGAAACTTTTTTATTTCTTCATAAAAAAATTTAAATTTTGTTTAAATAATTTTATTATCCTGAAATCTAATTATAAATGTCGTTTTAAAATTATTCGGGCTATTAATTTTAAAATTATACAAAAAAAAACGTTATTTTTAGAAATAATGCGTTTTTTCTTAAAAATCAAACAAAAACTGCGGTAACTTTTTTATTTCTATATAAAAAAATTTAAATTTTGTTTATATTATTTTATTTTCATGAAATCTAATTAGAAATGCCGTTTTATAATTTTTAAGACGATTAATTTTAAAATTATACAAAAGAAAAACGTTTTTCTTAAAAATCACACAAAAACTGCAGAAACTTTTTTATTTCTTCTTGAAAAAATTTTAATTTTGTTTAAATAGATTTATTTTCCTGAAATCTAATTAGAAATGTCGTGTTAAAATTTTTCGGACTATTTTTTTAAGATGATACAAAAAAACGTTATTTTTAAGAAATAAAGCGTTTTTCTTAAAAATCAAACAAAAACTGCTGTAACTTTTTTATTTCTTCATAAAAAAATGTAAATTTTGTTTACATAATTTTATTTTCATGAAATCTAATTAGAAATGCCGTTTTAAAATTTGTCGGACGATTAATTTTAAAATTATACCAAAAAAAACGTTATTCTTAAAAATCACACAAAAACTGCAGAAACTTTTTTATTTCTTCATAAAAAAATTTAAATGTTGTTTAAATAATTTTACTTTCCTGAAATCTAATTAGAAATGGCGTTTTAAAATATTTCGGACGATTAATTTTAAAATTATACAAAAAAAACGTTATTTTTAAGAAATAAAGCGTTTTTCTTAAAAATCAAACAAAAACTGCGGTAACTTTTTTATTTCTATATAAAAAAATTTAAATTTTGTTTATATTATTTTATTTTCATGAAATCTAATTAGAAATGCCGTTTTATAATTTTTAAGACGATTAATTTTAAAATTATACAAAAAAAAACCTTTTTCTTAAAAATCACACAAAAACGGCAGAAACTTTTTTATTTCTTCATAAAAAAATGTAAATTTTGTTTAAATAATTTTATTTTCATGAAATCTAATTAGAAATGGCGTTTTAAAATTTTTCGGACGATTAATTTTAAAATTATACAAAAAAAAAACGTTATTTTTAAGAAATAATGCATTTTTCTTAAAAATCAAACAAAACCTGCTGTAACTTTATTTCTTTATAAAAAAATATAAATTTTGTTTATATAATTTTATTTTCATGAAATCTAATTAGAAATGCTGTTTTAAAATTTTCCGGACGATTAATTTTAAAATTATACAAAAAAACGTTATTTTTAAGAAATAATGCGTTTTTCTTAAAAATCAAACAAAAACTGCGGTAACTTTTTTATTTCTTTATAAAAAAATGTAAATTTTGTTTATATTATTTTATTTTCATGAAATCTAATTAGAAATGCCGTTTTATTATTTTTAGGACGATTAATTTTAAAATTATACAAAAAAACGTTTTTCTTAAAAATCACACAAAAACTGCAGAAACTTTTTTATTTCTTCATAAAAAAATGTAAATTTTGTTTAAATAATTTTATTTTCATGAAATCTAATTAGAAATGTCATTTTAAAATTTTTCGGACTATTAATTTTAAGATTATACAAAAAAAACGTTATTTTTAAGAAATAATGCGTTTTTCTAAAAAATCAAACAAAAACTGCTGTAACTTTTTTAATTCTTCATAAAAAAATGTAAATTTTGTTTAACTAATTTTATTTTCATGAAATCTAATTAGAAATGCCGTTTTAAAATTTTTCGGACGATTAATTTTAAAATTATACCAAAAAAACGTTATTCTTAAAAATAACACAAAAACTGCAGAAAATTTTTTATTTCTTCATAAAAAAATTTAAATTTTGTTTATATAATTTTATTTTCCTGAAATCTAATGAGAAATGTCGTTTTAAAATTTTTCGGACTATTTATTTTAAAATTATACAAAAAAACGTTATTTTTAAGAAATAATGCGTTGTTCTTAAAAATCAAACAAAAACTGCTGTAACTTTTTTATTTCTGCATAAAAAAATGTAAATTTTGTTTAAGTAATTTTATTTTCTTGAAATCTAATTAAAAAAGTCGTTTTAAAATTTTTCGGACGAATAATTTTAAAATTATACAAAAAAACGTTATTTTTAAGAAATAATGTATTTTTCTTAAAAATCAAACAAAAACTGCTGTAACTTTTATATTTCTTCATAAAAAAATGTAAATTTTGTTTAAATAATTTTATTTTCATGAAATCTAATTAGAAATAGCGTTTTAAAATTTTTCGGCGATTAATTTTAAAATTATACATAAAAAACGTTATTTTTAAGAAATAATGCGTTTTTCTTAAAAATCAAACAAAAACTGCTGTAACTTTTTTATTTCTTTATAAAAAAATGTAAATTTTGTTGATATTATTTTATTTTCATGAAATCTAATTAGAAATGCCATTTTATAATTTTTAGGACGATTAATTTTAAAATTATACCAAAAAAAACCTTTTTCTTAAAAATCACACAAAAACGGCAGAAACTTTTTTATTTCTTCATAAAAAAATTTAAATTTTGTTTAAATAATTTTATTTTCCTGAAATCTAATTATAAATGTCGTTTTAAAATTATTCGGACTATTAATTTTAAAATTATACAAAAAAAAACGTTTTTCTTAAAAATCACACAAAAACTGCAGAAACTTTTTATTTCTTCATAAAAAAATGTAAATTTTGTTTAAATAATTTTATTTTCATGAAATCTAATTAGAAATGGCGTTTTAAAATTTTACGGACGATTAATTTTAAAATTATACAAAAAAAACGTTATTTTTAAGAAATAATGCTTTTTTCTTAAAAATCAAACAAAAACTGCTGTAACTTTTTTATTTCTTTATAAAAAAATGTAAATTTTGTTTATATTATTTTATTTTCATGAAATCTAATTAGAAATGCCGTTTTATAATTTTTAGGACGATTAATTTTAAAATTATACAAAAAAAAACATTTTTCTTAAAAGTCACACAAAAACTGCAGGAACTTTTTTATTTTTTCATAAAACAATGTAAATTTTGTTTAAATAATTTTATTTTCATGAAATCTAATTAGAAATGTCGTTTTAAAATTTTTCGGGCTTTTAATTTTAAAATTATACAAAAAAAACGTTATTTTTAAGAAATAATGCGTTTTTCTTAAAAATCACACAAAAACTGCAGAACCTTTTTTATTTCTTCATGAAAAAATTTAAATTTTGTTTAAATAGATTTATTTTCCTGAAATCTAATTAGAAATGTCGTTTTAAAATTT
Organism: Stenus bimaculatus; assembly: GCA_963971135.1. NCBI lineage: Eukaryota > Metazoa > Arthropoda > Insecta > Coleoptera > Staphylinidae > Stenus > Stenus bimaculatus. The sequence goes on from OZ020187.1 coordinate 13,296,705, forward strand.
TTCGGACTATTTATTTTAAGATGATACAAAAAAACGTTATTTTTAAGAAATAAAGCGTTTTTCTTAAAAATCAAACAAAAACTGCTGTAACTTTTTTATTTCTTCATAAAAAAATGTAAATTTTGTTTAAATAATTTTATTTTCATGAAATCTAATTAGAAATGCCGTTTTAAAATTTGTCGGACGATTAATTTTAAAATTATACCAAAAAAAACGTTATTCTTAAAAATCACACAAAAACTGTAGAAACTTTTTTATTTCTTCATAAAAAAATTTAAATGTTGTTTAAATAATTTTACTTTCCTGAAATCTAATGAGAAATGTCGTTTTAAAATTTTTCGGACTATTAATTTTAAAATTATACAAAAAAAACGTTATTTTTAAGAAATAATGTGTTTTTCTTAAAAACCAAACAAAAACTGCTGTAACTTTTTTATTTCTTCATAAAAAAATGTAAATTTTGTTTAAATAATTTTATTTTCCTTAAATCTAATGAGAAATGTCGTTTTCAAATTTTTCGGACTATTAATTTTAAAATTATACAAAAAAAAACGTTATTTTTAAGAAATAATGCGTTTTTCTTAAAAATAAAACAAAAACTGCTGTAACTTTTTTAATTCTTCATAAAAAAATGTAGATTTTGTATAAATTATTTTATTTTCATGAAATCTAATTAGAAATGTAGTTTTAAAATTTCTCGGACAATTAATTTTAAAATTATACAAAAAAAACGTTATTTTTAAGAAATAATGCGTTTTTCTTAAAAATCAAACAAAAACTGCGGTAACTTTTTTATTTCTTTATAAAAAAATGTAAATTTTGATTATATTACTTTATGTTCATGAAATCTAATTAGAAATGCCGTTTTATAATTTTTAGGACGATTAATTTTAAAATTATACAAAAAAAAACGTTATTCTTAAAAATCACACAAAATCTGCAGAAACTTTTTTTTTTCTTCATAAAAAAATGTAAATTTTATTTAAATAATTTTAATTTCCTGAAATCTAATTAGAAATGTCGTTTTAAAATTTTTCGGACGAATAATTTTAAGATTATACAAAAAAAAAACGTTATTTTTAAGAAATAATGCGTTTTTCTTGAGAATCAAACAAAAACTGCTGTATCTTTTTTATTTCGTTATAAAAAATTGTAAATATTGATTAAATAATTTTATTTTCATGAAATCTAATTAGAAATGTCGTTTTAAAATTTTTCGGACGATTAATTTTAAAATTATACAAAAAACGTTATTTTTAAGAAATAATGCGTTTTTCTTAAAAATCAAACAAAAACTGCTGTAACTTTTTTATTTCTTTATAAAAAAATGTAACTTTTGTTTAAATATTTTATTTTCATGAAATCTAATTAGAAATGTCGTTTTAAAATTTTTTGGACGATTAATTTTAAAATTATACCAAAAAAACGTTATTCTTAAAATTCACACAAAAACTGCAGAAACTTTTTTATTTCTTCATAAAAAAATTTAAATTTTGTTTAAATAATTTTATTTTCCTGACATCTAATTAGAAATGTCGTTTTAAAATTTTTCGGACGAATAATTTTAAGATTATACAAAAAAAAAAGTTATTTTTAAGAAATAATGCGTTTTTCTTAGAAATCAAAGAAAAACTGCTGTAACTTCTTTATTTCTTTATAAAAAAATGTAAATTTTGTTTAAATTATTTTATTTTCATAAAATCTAATTAGAAATGCCGTTTTAAAATTTTTCGGACGATTAATTTTAAAATTATACAAAAAAAACGTTATTTTTAAGAAATAATGTGTTTTTCTTAAGAATCAAACAAAAACTGCTGTAACTTTTTTATTTCTTTATAAAAAAATGTAACTTTTGTTTAAATATTTTATTTTCATGAAATCTAATTAGAAATGTCGTTTTAAAATTTTTCGGACGATTAATTTTAAAATTATACCAAAAAAGCGTTATTCTTAAAAATCACACAAAAACTGCAGAAACTTTTTAATTTCTTCACAAAAAAATTTAAATTTTGTTTAGATAATTCTATTTTCATGAAATCTAATTAGAAATGCCGTTTTAAAATTTTTCGGACGATTAATTTTAAAATTATACCAAAAAAACGTTATTCTTAAAAATCACACAAAAACTGCAGAAACTTTTTTATTTCTTCATAAAAAAATTTAAATTTTGTTTAAATAATTTTATTTTCAAGAAATCTAATTAGAAATGTCGTTTTAAAGTTTTCGGACGATTAATTTTAAAATTATACAAAAAAAACGTTATTTTTAAGAAATAATGCGTTTTTTTAAAAATCAAACAAAAACTGCTGTAACTTTTTTATTTCTTTATAAAAAAATCTAAATTTTGTTTAAATTATTTTATTTTCATAAAATCTAATTAGAAATGCAGTTTTAAAATTTTTCGGACGATTAATTTTAAAATTATACAAAAAACGTTATTTTTAAGAAATTATGCGTATTTCTTAAAAATCAAACAAAAACTGCTGTAACTTTTTTATTTCTTTATAAAAAAATGTAAATTTTGTTTAAATAATTTTATTTTCATGAAGTTTAATTAGAAATGCTGTTTTAAAATTTTTCGGACGATTAATTTTAAAATTATACAAAAAAAACGTTATTTTTAAGAAATAATACGTTTTTCTTAAAAATCAAACAAAAACTGCTGTAACTTTTTTATTTCTTCATAAAAAAATGTAAATTTTGTTTACATAATTTTATTTTCATGAAATCTAATTAGAAATGCCGTTTTAAAATTTGTCGGACGATTAATTTTAAAATTATACCAAAAAAAACGTTATTCTTAAAAATCACACAAAAACTGCAGAAACTTTTTTATTTCTTCATAAAAAAATTTAAATGTTGTTTAAATAATTTTACTTTCCTGAAATCTAATTAGAAATGGCGTTTTAAAATATTTCGGACGATTAATTTTAAAATTATACAAAAAAAACGTTATTTTTAAGAAATAAAGCGTTTTTCTTAAAAATCAAACAAAAACTGCGGTAACTTTTTTATTTCTATATAAAAAAATTTAAATTTTGTTTATATTATTTTATTTTCATGAAATCTAATTAGAAATGCCGTTTTATAATTTTTAAGACGATTAATTTTAAAATTATACAAAAAAAAACCTTTTTCTTAAAAATCACACAAAAACGGCAGAAACTTTTTTATTTCTTCATAAAAAAATGTAAATTTTGTTTAAATAATTTTATTTTCATGAAATCTAATTAGAAATGGTGTTTTAAAATTTTTCGGACGATTAATTTTAAAATTATACAAAAAAAAAACGTTATTTTTAAGAAATAATGCATTTTTCTTAAAAATCAAACAAAACCTGCTGTAACTTTATTTCTTTATAAAAAAATATAAATTTTGTTTATATAATTTTATTTTCATGAAATCTAATTAGAAATGCTGTTTTAAAATTTTCCGGACGATTAATTTTAAAATTATACAAAAAAACGTTATTTTTAAGAAATAATGCGTTTTTCTTAAAAATCAAACAAAAACTGCGGTAACTTTTTTATTTCTTTATAAAAAAATGTAAATTTTGTTTATATTATTTTATTTTCATGAAATCTAATTAGAAATGCCGTTTTATTATTTTTAGGACGATTAATTTTAAAATTATACAAAAAAACGTTTTTCTTAAAAATCACACAAAAACTGCAGAAACTTTTTTATTTCTTCATAAAAAAATGTAAATTTTGTTTAAATAATTTTATTTTCATGAAATCTAATTAGAAATGTCATTTTAAAATTTTTCGGACTATTAATTTTAAGATTATACAAAAAAAACGTTATTTTTAAGAAATAATGCGTTTTTCTAAAAAATCAAACAAAAACTGCTGTAACTTTTTTAATTCTTCATAAAAAAATGTAAATTTTGTTTAACTAATTTTATTTTCATGAAATCTAATTAGAAATGCCGTTTTAAAATTTTTCGGACGATTAATTTTAAAATTATACCAAAAAAACGTTATTCTTAAAAATAACACAAAAACTGCAGAAAATTTTTTATTTCTTCATAAAAAAATTTAAATTTTGTTTATATAATTTTATTTTCCTGAAATCTAATGAGAAATGTCGTTTTAAAATTTTTCGGACTATTTATTTTAAAATTATACAAAAAAACGTTATTTTTAAGAAATTATGCGTATTTCTTAAAAATCAAACAAAAACTGCTGTAACTTTTTTATTTCTTTATAAATAAATGTAACTTTTGTTTAAAGAATTTTATTTTCATGAAATCTAATTAGAAATGCCGTTTTAAAATTTTTCGGACGATTAATTTTAAAATTATACCAAAAAAACGTTATTCTTAAAAATCACACAAAAACTGCAGAAACTTTTTTATTTCTTCATAAAAAAATTTAAATTTTGTTTAAAGAATTTTATTTTCCTGAAATCTAATTAGAAATGTCGTTTTAAAATTTTTCGGACGATTAATTTTAAAATTATACCAAAAAATCGTTATTCTTAAAAATCACACAAAAACTGCAGAAACTTTTTTATTTCTTTATAAAAAAATGTAAATTTTGTTTATATTATTTTATTTTCATGAAATCTAATTAGAAATGCCATTTAAAAAATTTTTGGACGATTAATTTTAAAATTATACCAAAAAAACGTTATTTTTTAGAAATAATGCGTTTTTCTTAAAAATAAAACAAAAACTGCTGTAACTTTTTTATTTCTTTATAAAAAAATGTAACTTTTGTTTAAATAATTTTATTTTCATGAAATCTAATTAGAAATGCCGTTTTAAAATTTTTCGGACGATTAATTTTAAAATTATACCAAAAAAACGTTATTCTTAAAAATCACACAAAAACTGCAGAAACTTTTTTATTTCTTCATAAAAAAATTTAAATTTTGTTTAAAGAATTTTATTTTCCTGAAATCTAATTAGAAATGTCGTTTTAAAATTTTTCGGACGATTAATTTTAAAATTATACCAAAAAATCGTTATTCTTAAAAATCACACAAAAACTGCAGAAACTTTTTTATTTCTTCATAAAAAAATTTAAATTTTGTTTAAATAATTTTATTTTTATGAAATCAGATCAGAAATGTCGTTTTAATATTTTTCGGACGATTAATTTTAAAATTATACAAAATAAAACATTTTTCTTAAAAATCACACAAAAACTGCAGATACTTTTTATTTCTTCATAAAAAAATGTAAATTTTGTTTAAATAATTTTATTTTCATGAAATCTAATTAGAAATGTCGTTTTAAAATTTTTCGGACGATTAATTTTAAAATTATACCAAAAAATCGTTATTCTTAAAAATCACACAAAAACTGCAGAAACTTTTTTATTTCTTCATAAAAAAATTTAAATTTTGTTTAAATAATTTTATTTTTATGAAATCAGATCAGAAATGTCGTTTTAATATTTTTCGGACGATTAATTTTAAAATTATACAAAATAAAACGTTTTTCTTAAAAATCACACAAAAACTGCAGATACTTTTTATTTCTTCATAAAAAAATGTAAATTTTGTTTAAATAATTTTATTTTCATGAAATCTAATTAGAAATGTCGTTTTAAAATTTTTCGGACGATTAATTTTAAAATTATACAAAAAAAACGTAATTTTTAAGAAATAATGCGTTTTTCTTAAAAATCAAACAAAAACTGCTGTAACTTTTTTATTTCTTAATAAAAAAATGTAAATTTTGTTTAAATTATTTTATTTTCATAAAATCTAATTAGAAATGCAGTTTTAAAATTTTTCGGACGATTAATTTTAAAATTATACAAAAAACGTTATTTTTAAGAAATTATGCGTATTTCTTAAAAATCAAACAAAAACTGCTGTAACTTTTTTATTTCTTTATAAAAAAATGTAAATTTTGTTTAAATAATTTTATTTTCATGAAATCTAATTAGAAATGTCGTTTTAAAATTTTTCGGACGATTAATTTTAAAATTATACCAAAAAATCGTTATTCTTAAAAATCACACAAAAACTGCAGAAACTTTTTTATTTCTTCATAAAAAAATTTAAATTTTGTTTAAATAATTTTATTTTTATGAAATCAGATCAGAAATGTCGTTTTAATATTTTTCGGACGATTAATTTTAAAATTATACAAAATAAAACGTTTTTCTTAAAAATCACACAAAAACTGCAGATACTTTTTATTTCTTCATAAAAAAATGTAAATTTTGTTTAAATAATTTTATTTTCATGAAATCTAATTAGAAATGTCGTTTTAAAATTTTTCGGACGATTAATTTTAAAATTATACAAAAAAAACGTAATTTTTAAGAAATAATGCGTTTTTCTTAAAAATCAAACAAAAACTGCTGTAACTTTTTTATTTCTTAATAAAAAAATGTAAATTTTGTTTAAATAATTTTATTTTTATGAAATCAGATTAGAAATGTCGTTTTAATATTTTTCGGACGATTAATTTTAAAATTATACAAAAAAAAACGTTTTTCTTAAAAATCACACAAAAACTGCAGATACTTTTTATTTCTTCATAAAAAAATTTAAATTTTGTTTAAATAATTTTATTTTTATAAAATCAGATTAGAAATGTCGTTTTAAAATTTTTCGGACGATTAATTTTAAAATTATACAAAAAAAAAACGTTATTTTTAAGAAATAATGCGTTTTTTTAAAAATCAAACAAAAACTGCTGTAACTTTTTTATTTCTTTATAAAAAAATCTAAATTTTGTTTAAATTATTTTATTTTCATAAAATCTAATTAGAAATGCAGTTTTAAAATTTTTCGGACGATTAATTTTAAAATTATACAAAAAACGTTATTTTTAAGAAATTATGCGTATTTCTTAAAAATCAAACAAAAACTGCTGTAACTTTTTTATTTCTTTATAAAAAAATGTAAATTTTGTTTAAATAATTTTATTTTCATGAAGTTTAATTAGAAATGCTGTTTTAAAATTTTTCGGACGATTAATTTTAAAATTATACAAAAAAAACGTTATTTTTAAGAAATAATACGTTTTTCTTAAAAATCAAACAAAAACTGCTGTAACTTTTTTATTTCTTTATAAATAAATGTAACTTTTGTTTAAAGAATTTTATTTTCATGAAATCTAATTAGAAATGCCATTTAAAAAATTTTTGGACGATTAATTTTTAAATTATACCAAAAAAACGTTATTTTTTAGAAATAATGCGTTTTTCTTAAAAATCAAACAAAAACTGCTGTAACTTTTTTATTTCTTTATAAAAAAAATGTAACTTTTGTTTAAATAATTTTATTTTCATGAAATCTAATTAGAAATGCCGTTTTAAAATTTTTCGGACGAATAATTTTAAAATTATACCAAAAAAACGTTATTCTTAAAAATCACACAAAAACTGCAGAATCTTTTTTATTTCTTCATAAAAAAATTTAAATTTTATTTAAATAATTTTATTTTCCTCAAATCTAATTAGAAATGTCGTTTTAAAATTTTTCGGACTATTAATTTTAAAATTATACAAAAAAAAACCTTATTTTTAAGAAATAATGCGTTTTTCTTAAAAATAAAACAAAAACTGCTGTAACTTTTTTAATTCTTCATAAAAAAATGTAAATTTTGTATAAATTATTTTATTTTCATGAAATCTAATTAGAAATGTCGTTTTAAAATTTTTCGGACGATTAATTTTAAAATTATACAAAAAAAACTTTATTTTTAAGAAATAATGCGTTTTTCTTAAAAATCAAACAAAAACTGCGGTAACTTTTTTATTTCTTTATAAAAAAATGTAAATTTTGTTTATATTACTTTATTTTCATGAAATCTAATTAGAAATGCCGTTTTATAATTTTTAGGACGATTAATTTTAAAATTATACAAAAAAAACGTTTTTCTTAAAAATCACACAAAAACTGCAGAAACTTTTTTATTTCTTTATAAAAAAATCTAAATTTTGTTTAAATTATTTTATTTTCATAAAATCTAATTAGAAATGCAGTTTTAAAATTTTTCGGACGATTAATTTTAAAATTATACAAAAAAAACGTTATTTTTAAGAAATAATACGTTTTTCTTAAAAATCAAACAAAAACTGCTGTAACTTTTTTATTTCTTTATAAATAAATGTAACTTTTGTTTAAAGAATTTTATTTTCATGAAATCTAATTAGAAATGCCATTTAAAAAATTTTTGGACGATTAATTTTTAAATTATACCAAAAAAACGTTTTTTTTAGAAATAATGCGTTTTTCTTAAAAATCAAACAAGAACTGCTGTAACTTTTTTATTTCTTTATAAAAAAATGTAACTTTTATTTTAATAATTTTATTTTCATGAAATCTAATTAGAAATGTCGTTTTAAAATTTTTCGGACGATTAATTTTAAAATTATACCAAAAAAACGTTATTCTTAAAATTCACACAAAAACTGCCGAAACTTTTTTATTTCTTCATAAAAAAATTTAAATTTTGTTTAAATAATTTTATTTTCCTGAAATCTAATTAGAAAATTCGTTTTAAAATTTTTCGGACGATTAATTTTAAAATTATACCAAAAAAACGTAATTCTTAAAAATCACACAAAAACTGCAGAAACTTTTTAATTTCTTCATAAAAAAATTAAAATTTTGTTTAGATAATTCTATTTTCATGAAATCTAATTAGAAATGCCGTTTTAAAATTTTTCGGACGATTAATTTTAAAATTATACGAAAAAAACGTTATTCTTAAAAATCACACAAAAACTGCTGTAACTTTTTTATTTCTTTATAAAAAAATGTAAATTTTGTTTATAATATTTTATTTTCATCAAATCTAATTAGAAATGCCGTTTTATAATTTTTAGGACGATTAATTTTAAAATTATACAAAAAAAAACATTTTTCTTAAAAGTCACACAAAAACTGCAGGAACTTTTTTATTTCTTCAAAAAAAAATTTAAATTTTATTTAAATAATTTTATTTTCCTGAAATCTAATTAGAAAATTCGTTTTAAAATTTTTCCGACGATTAATTTTAAAATTATACCAAAAAAACGTTATTCTTAAAAATCTCACAAAAACTGCAGAAACTATTTTATTTCTTCATAAAAAAATTTAAATTTTGTTTAAATAATTTTATTTTCCTGAAATCTAATTAGGAATGTTGTTTTAAAAATTTTCGGACGATTAATTTTAAAATTATACCAAAAAAACGTTATTCTTAAAAATCACACAAAAACTGCAGAAACTTTTTTATTTCTTCATAAAAAAATTTAAATTTTGTTTAAATAATTTTATTTTCATGAAATCTAATTAGAAATGCCGTTTTAAAATTTTTTGGACGATTAATTTTAAAATTATTCAAAAAAAACGTTATTTTTAAGAAATAATGCATTTTTCTTAAAAATCAAACAAAAACTGCTGTAACTTTTTTATTTCTTTATAAAAAAATGTAAATTTTGTTTATATTATTTTATTTTCATGAAATCTAATTAGAAATGCCGTTTTATAATTTTTAGGACGATTAATTTTAAAATTATACAAAAAAAACGTTTTTCTTAAAAATCACACAAAAACTGCAGAAACTTTTTTATTTCTTCATAAAAAAATGTAAATTTTGTTTAAATAATTTTATTTTCCTAAAAATTATTTAAAAATATCGTTTTAAAATTTTTAGGACGATTAATTTTAAAATTATACAAAAACAACGTTATTTTTACGAAATAATGCGTTTTTCTTAAAAATCAAACCAAAACTGCGGTAACTTTTTTATTTCTTCATAAAAAAATTTAAATTTTGTTTAAATAATTTTATTTTCATGAAATTTAATTAAAAATGCCGTTTTAAAATTTATCGGACGATTAATTTACAAATTATACCAAAAAAACGTTATTCTTAAAAATCACACAAAAACTGCAGAAACTTTTTTATTTCTTCATAATAAATTTAAATTTTGGTTAAATAATTTTATTTTCCTGAAATCTAATGAGTAATGTCGTTTTCAAATTTTTCGGACTATTAATTTTAAAATTATACAAAAAAAAACCTTATTTTTAAGAAATAATGCGTTTTTCTTAAAAATAAAACAAAAACTGCTGTAACTTTTTTAGTTCTTTATAAAAAAATGTAAATTTTGTATAAATTATTTTATTTTCATGAAATCTAATTAGAAATGTCGTTTTAAAATTTTTCGGACGATTAATTTTAAAATTATACAAAAAAAACTTTATTTTTAAGAAATAATGCGTTTTTCTTAAAAATCAAACAAAAACTGCGGTAACTTTTTTATTTCTTTATAAAAAAATGTAAATTTTGTTTATATTATTTTATTTTCATGAAATCTAATTAGAAATGCCGTTTTATAATTTTTAGGACGATTAATTTTAAAATTATACAAAAAAAACGTTTTTCTTAAAAATCACACAAAAACTGCAGAAACTTTTTTATTTCTTCATAAAAAAATGTAAATTTTGTTTAAATAATTTTATTTTCCTAAAAATTATTTAAAAATATCGTTTTAAAATTTTTAGGACGATTAATTTTAAAATTATACAAAAACAACGTTATTTTTACGAAATAATGCGTTTTTCTTAAAAATCAACCAAAAACTGTGGTAACATTTTTATTTCTTTATAAAAAAATGAAAATTTTGTTTATATTATTTTATTTTCATGAAATCTAATTAGAAATGCCGTTTTATAATTTTTAGGACGATTAATTTTAAAATTATACAAAAAAACGTTTTTCTTAAAAATCACACAAAAACTGCAGAAACTTTTTTATTTCTTCATAAAAAAATGTAAATTTTGTTTAAATAATTTTATTTTCATGAAATCTAATTAGAAATGCCGTTTTAAAATTTTTCGGACGATTAATTTTAAAATTATACAAAAAAAACGTTATTTTTAAGAAATAATGCGTTTTTCTCAAAAATCAACCAAAAACTGCGGTAACATTTTTATTTCTTTATAAAAAAATGTAAATTTTGTTTATATTATTTTATTTTCATGAAATCTAATTAGAAATGCCGTTTTATAATTTTTAGGACGATTAATTTTAAAATTATACAAAAAAACGTTTTTCTTAAAAATCACACAAAAACTGCAGAAACTTTTTTATTTCTTCATAAAAAAATGTAAATTTTGTTTAAATAATTTTATTTTCATGAAATCTAATTAGAAATGTCATTTTAAAATTTTTCGGACTATTAATTTTAAGATTATACAAAAAAAACTTTATTTTTAAGAAATAATGCGTTTTTCTAAAAAATCAAACAAAAACTGCTGTAACTTTTTTAATTCTTCATAAAAAAATGTAAATTTTGTTTAACTAATTTTATTTTCATGAAATCTAATTAGAAATGCCGTTTTAAAATTTTTCGGACGATTAATTTTAAAATTATACAAAAAAAACGTTATTTTTAAGAAATAATGCATTTTTCTTAAAAATCAAACAAAAACTGCTGTAACTTTTTTATTTCTTTATAAAGAAATGTAAATTTTGTTTAAATAATTTTATTTTCATGAAGTTTAATTAGAAATGCTGTTTTAAAATTTTTCGGACGATTAATTTTAAAATTATACAAAAAAAACGTTATTTTTAAGAAATAATACGTTTTTCTTAAAAATCAAACAAAAACTGCTGTAACTTTTTTATTTCTTTATAAATAAATGTAACTTTTGTTTAAAGAATTTTATTTTCATGAAATCTAATTAGAAATGCCATTTAAAAAATTTTTGGACGAATAATTTTTAAATTATACCAAAAAAACTTTATTTTTTAGAAAAAATGCGTTTTTCTTAAAAATCAAACAAAAACTGCTGTAACTTTTTTATTTCTTTATAAAAAAATGTAACTTTTGTTTAAATAATTTTATTTTCATGAAATCTAATTAGAAATGTCGTTTTAAAATTTTTCGGACGATTAATTTTAAAATTATACCAAAAAAACGTTATTCTTAAAAATCACACAAAAACTGCAGAAACTTTTTTATTTCTTCATAAAAAAATTTAAATTTTGTTTAAATAATTTTATTTTCCTGAAATCTAATTAGAAATGTCGTTTTAAAATTTTTCGGACGATTAATTTTAAAATTATACCAAAAAAACGTTATTCTTAAAAATCACACAAAAACTGCAGAAACTTTTTTATTTCTTCATAAAAAAATTTAAATTTTGTTTAAATAATTTTATTTTCAAGAAATCTAATTAGAAATGCCGTTTTAAAATTTTTCGGACGAATAATTTTAAAATTATACAAAAAAAACGTTATTTTTAAGAAATAATGCGTTTTTCTTAAAAATCAACCAAAAACTGCGGTAACTTTTTTATTTCTTTATAAAAAAATGTAAATTTTGTTTATATTATTTTATTTTCATGAAATCTAATTAGAAATGCCGTTTTATAATTTTTAGGACGAATAATTTTAAAATTATACAAAAAAAAACATTTTTCTTAAAAGTCACACAAAAACTGCAGAAAATTTTTTATTTCTTCATAAAACTATGTCAATTTTGTTTAAATAATTTTATTTTCATGAAATCTAAATAGAAATGCCGTTTTAAAATTTTTCGGACGAATAATTTTAAAATTATACCAAAAAAACGTTATTCTTAAAAATCACACAAAAACTGCAGAATCTTTTTTATTTCTTCATAAAAAAATTTAAATTTTATTTAAATAATTTTATTTTCCTCAAATCTAATTAGAAATGTCGTTTTAAAATTTTTCGGACTATTAATTTTAAGATTATACAAAAAAAAACTTTATTTTTAAGAAATAATGCGTTTTTCTTAAAAATCAAACAAGAACTGCTGTAACTTTTTTATTTCTTTATAAAAAAATGTAACTTTTGTTTAAATAATTTTATTTTCATGAAATCTAATTAGAAATGTCGTTTTAAAATTTTTCGGACGATTAATTTTAAAATTATACCAAAAAAACGTTATTCTTAAAATTCACACAAAAACTGCCGAAACTTTTTTATTTCTTCATAAAAAAATTTAAATTTTGTTTAAATAATTTTATTTTCCTGAAATCTAATTAGAAAATTCGTTTTAAAATATTTCGGACGATTAATTTTAAAATTATACCAAAAAAACGTTATTCTTAAAAATCACACAAAAACTGCAGAAACTTTTTAATTTCTTCATAAAAAAATTTAAATTTTGTTTAGATAATTCTATTTTCATGAAATCTAATTAGAAATGCCGTTTTAAAATTTTTCGGACGATTAATTTTAAAATTATACGAAAAAAACGTTATTCTTAAAAATCACACAAAAACTGCTGTAACTTTTTTATTTCTTTATAAAAAAATGTAAATTTTGTTTATATTATTTTATTTTCATCAAATCTAATTAGAAATGCCGTTTTATAATTTTTAGGACGATTAATTTTAAAATTATACAAAAAAAAACATTTTTCTTAAAAGTCACACAAAAACTGCAGGAACTTTTTTATTTCTTCAAAAAAAAATTTAAATTTTATTTAAATAATTTTATTTTCCTGAAATCTAAATAGAAAATTCGTTTTAAAATTTTTCCGACGATTAATTTTAAAATTATACCAAAAAAACGTTATTCTTAAAAATCTCACAAAAACTGCAGAAATTATTTTATTTCTTCATAAAAAAATTTAAATTTTGTTTAAATAATTTTATTTTCCTGAAATCTAATTAGGAATGTTGTTTTAAAAATTTTCGGACGATTAATTTTAAAATTATACCAAAAAAACGTTATTCTTAAAAATCACACAAAAACTGCAGAAACTTTTTTATTTCTTCATAAAAAAATTTAAATTTTGTTTAAATAATTTTATTTTCATGAAATCTAATTAGAAATGCCGTTTTAAAATTTTTTGGACGATTAATTTTAAAATTATACAAAAAAAACGTTATTTTTAAGAAATAATGCATTTTTCTTAAAAATCAAACAAAAACTGCTGTAACTTTTTTATTTCTTTATAAAAAAATGTAAATTTTGTTTATATTATTTTATTTTCATGAAATCTAATTAGAAATGCCGTTTTATAATTTTTAGGACGATTAATTTTAAAATTATACAAAAAAAACGTTTTTCTTAAAAATCACACAAAAACTGCAGAAACTTTTTTATTTCTTCATAAAAAAATGTAAATTTTGTTTAAATAATTTTATTTTCCTAAAAATTAATTAAAAATGTCGTTTTAAAATTTTTAGGACGATTAATTTTAAAATTATACAAAAACAACGTTATTTTTACGAAATAATGCGTTTTTCTTAAAAATCAAACCAAAACTGCGGTAACTTTTTTATTTCTTCATAAAAAAATTTAAATTTTGTTTAAATAATTTTATTTTCATGAAATTTAATTAAAAATGCCGTTTTAAAATTTTTCGGACGATTAATTTACAAATTATACCAAAAAAACGTTATTCTTAAAAATCACACAAAAACTGCAGAAACTTTTTTATTTCTTCATAATAAATTTAAATTTTGGTTAAATAATTTTATTTTCCTGAAATCTAATGAGTAATGTCGTTTTCAAATTTTTCGGACTATTAATTTTAAAATTATACAAAAAAAAACGTTATTTTTAAGAAATAATGCGTTTTTCTTAAAAATAAAACAAAAACTGCTGTAACTTTTTTAATTCTTCATAAAAAAATGTAGATTTTGTATAAATTATTTTATTTTCATGAAATCTAATTAGAAATGTAGTTTTAAAATTTCTCGGACAATTAATTTTAAAATTATACAAAAAAAACGTTATTTTTAAGAAATAATGCGTTTTTCTTAAAAATCAAACAAAAACTGCGGTAACTTTTTTATTTCTTTATAAAAAAATGTAAATTTTGTTTATATTACTTTATGTTCATGAAATCTAATTAGAAATGCCGTTTTATAATTTTTAGGACGATTAATTTTAAAATTATACAAAAAAAAAACGTTATTCTTAAAAATCACACAAAATCTGCAGAAACTTTTTTTTTTCTTCATAAAAAAATGTAAATTTTATTTAAATAATTTTAATTTCATGAAAGCTAATTAGAAATGTCGTTTTAAAATTTTTCAGACGATTAATTTCCAAATTATACAAAAAAAACATTATTTTTAAGAAATAATGAGTTTTTCTTAAAAATCAAACAAAAACTGCTGTAACTTTTTTATTTCTTTATAAAAAAATGTAAATATTGTTTATATTATTTTATTTTCATGAAATCTAATTAGAAATGCCGTTTTAAAATTTTTCGGGCGATTAATTCTAAAATTATACCAAAAAAACGTTATTCTTAAAAATCACACAAAAACTGCAGAAACTTTTTTATTTCTTCATAAAAAAATTTAAATTTTGTTTAAATAATTTTATTTTCCTGAAATCTAATGAAAAATGTCGTTTTAAAGTTTTCGGACTATTAATTTTAAAATTATACAAAAAAACGTTATTTTTAAGAAATAATGCGTTTTTCTTAAAAATCAAACTAAAACTGCAGAAACTTTTTTATTTCTTCATAAAAAAATGTAAATTTTGTTTAAATAATTTTATTTTCATGAAATCAAATTAGAAATGTCGTTCTAAAATTTTTCGGACGATTAATTTTAAAATTATTAAAAAAAAAACGTTATTATTAAAAATCACACAAAAACTGCAAAAACTTTTTTATTTCTTCATAAAAAAATTTAAATTTTGTTTAAATAATTTTATTTTCCTGAAATCTAATGAAAAATGTCGTTTTAAAATTTTTCGGACTATTAATTTAAATTATACAAAAAAACGTTATTTTTAAGAAATAATGCGTTTTTCTTAAAAATCAAACAAAAACTGCAGAAACTTTTTTATTTCTTCATAAAAAAATGTAAATTTTGTTTAAATAATTTTATTTTCATGAAATCTAATTAGAAATGCCGTTTTATAATTTTTAGGACGATTAATTTTAAAATTATACCAAAAAACCTTATTCTAAAAAATCACACAAAAACTGCAGAAACTTTTTTAGTTCTTCATAAAAAAATTTAAATTTTGTTTAAATAATTTTATTTTCCTTAAATCTAATGAGAAATGTCGTTTTCAAATTTTTCGGACTATTAATTTTAAAATTATACAAAAAAAAACGTTATTTTTAAGAAATAATGCGTTTTTCTTAAAAATAAAACAAAAACTGCTGTAACTTTTTTAATTCTTCATAAAAAAATGTAGATTTTGTATAAATTATTTTATTTTCATGAAATCTAATTAGAAATGTAGTTTTAAAATTTCTCGGACAATTAATTTTAAAATTATACAAAAAAAACGTTATTTTTAAGAAATAATGCGTTTTTCTTAAAAATCAAACAAAAACTGCGGTAACTTTTTTATTTCTTTATAAAAAAATGTAAATTTTGTTTATATTACTTTATGTTCATGAAATCTAATTAGAAATGCCGTTTTATAATTTTTAGGACGATTAATTTTAAAATTATACAAAAAAAAAACGTTATTCTTAAAAATCACACAAAATCTGCAGAAACTTTTTTTTTTCTTCATAAAAAAATGTAAATTTTATTTAAATAATTTTAATTTCCTGAAATCTAATTAGAAATGTCGTTTTAAAATTTTTCGGACGAATAATTTTAAGATTATACAAAAAAAAAACGTTATTTTTAAGAAATAATGCGTTTTTCTTGAGAATCAAACAAAAACTGCTGTAACTTTTTTATTTCGTTATAAAAAATTGTAAATATTGATTAAATAATTTTATTTTCATGAAATCTAATTAGAAATGTCGTTTTAAAATTTTTCGGACGATTAATTTTAAAATTATACAAAAAAACGTTATTTTTAAGAAATAATGCGTTTTTCTTAAAAATCAAACAAAAACTGCTGTAACTTTTTTATTTCTTTATAAAAAAATGTAACTTTTGTTTAAATATTTTATTTTCATGAAATCTAATTAGAAATGTCGTTTTAAAATTTTTTGGACGATTAATTTCAAAATTATACCAAAAAAACGTTATTCTTAAAATTCAAACAAAAACTGCAGAAACTTTTTTATTTCTTCATAAAAAAATTTAAATTTTGTTTAAATAATTTTATTTTCAAGAAATCTAATTAGAAATGCCGTTTTAAAATTTTTCGGACGATTAATTTTAAAATTATACAAAAAAAACGTTATTTTTAAGAAATAATGCGTTTTTCTTAAAAATCAACCAAAAACTGCGGTAACTTTTTTATTTCTTTATAAAAAAATGTAAATTTTGTTTATATTATTTTATTTTCATGAAATCTAATTAGAAATGCCATTTAAAAAATTTTTGGACGATTAATTTTAAAATTATACCAAAAAAACGTTATTTTTTAGAAATAATGCGTTTTTCTTAAAAATAAAACAAAAACTGCTGTAACTTTTTTATTTCTTTATAAAAAAATGTAATGTAATTTTGTTTAAATAATTTTATTTTCATGAAATCTAATTAGAAATGCCGTTTTAAAATTTTTCGGACGATTAATTTTAAAATTATACCAAAAAAACGTTATTCTTAAAAATCACACAAAAACTGCAGAAACTTTTTTATTTCTTCATAAAAAAATTTAAATTTTGTTTAAAGAATTTTATTTTCCTGAAATCTAATTAGAAATGTCGTTTTAAAATTTTTCGGACGATTAATTTTAAAATTATACCAAAAAATCGTTATTCTTAAAAATCACACAAAAACTGCAGAAACTTTTTTATTTCTTCATAAAAAAATTTAAATTTTGATTAAATAATTTTATTTTTATGAAATCAGATCAGAAATGTCGTTTTAATATTTTTCGGACGATTAATTTTAAAATTATACAAAATAAAACGTTTTTCTTAAAAATCACACAAAAACTGCAGATACTTTTTATTTCTTCATAAAAAAATGTAAATTTTGTTTAAATAATTTTATTTTCATGAAATCTAATTAGAAATGTCGTTTTAAAATTTTTCGGACGATTAATTTTAAAATTATACAAAAAAAACGTAATTTTTAAGAAATAATGCGTTTTTCTTAAAAATCAAACAAAAACTGCTGTAACTTTTTTATTTCTTAATAAAAAAATGTAAATTTTGTTTAAATAATTTTATTTTCATGAAATCTAATTAGAAATGTCGTTTTAATATTTTTCGGACGATTAATTTTAAAATTATACAAAATAAAACATTTTTCTTAAAAATCACACAAAAACTGCAGATACTTTTTATTTCTTCATAAAAAAATGTAAATTTTGTTTAAATAATTTTATTTTCATGAAATCTAATTAGAAATGTCGTTTTAAAATTTTTCGGACGATTAATTTTAAAATTATACCAAAAAATCGTTATTCTTAAAAATCACACAAAAACTGCAGAAACTTTTTTATTTCTTCATAAAAAAATTTAAATTTTGTTTAAATAATTTTATTTTTATGAAATCAGATCAGAAATGTCGTTTTAATATTTTTCGGACGATTAATTTTAAAATTATACAAAATAAAACGTTTTTCTTAAAAATCACACAAAAACTGCAGATACTTTTTATTTCTTCATAAAAAAATGTAAATTTTGTTTAAATAATTTTATTTTCATGAAATCTAATTAGAAATGTCGTTTTAAAATTTTTCGGACGATTAATTTTAAAATTATACAAAAAAAACGTAATTTTTAAGAAATAATGCGTTTTTCTTAAAAATCAAACAAAAACTGCTGTAACTTTTTTATTTCTTAATAAAAAAATGTAAATTTTGTTTAAATAATTTTATTTTTATGAAATCAGATTAGAAATGTCGTTTTAATATTTTAAAATTATACAAAAAAAAACGTTTTTCTTAAAAATCACACAAAAACTGCAGATACTTTTTATTTCTTCATAAAAAAATTTAAATTTTGTTTAAATAATTTTATTTTTATGAAATCAGATTAGAAATGTCGTTTTAAAATTTTTCGGACGATTAATTTTAAAATTATACAAAAAAAAAAAACGTTATTTTTAAGAAATAATGCGTTTTTTTAAAAATCAAACAAAAACTGCTGTAACTTTTTTATTTCTTAATAAAAAAATCTAAATTTTGTTTAAATTATTTTATTTTCATAAAATCTAATTAGAAATGCAGTTTTAAAATTTTTCGGACGATTAATTTTAAAATTATACAAAAAACGTTATTTTTAAGAAATTATGCGTATTTCTTAAAAATCAAACAAAAACTGCTGTAACTTTTTTATTTCTTTATAAAAAAATGTAAATTTTGTTTAAATAATTTTATTTTCATGAAGTTTAATTAGAAATGCTGTTTTAAAATTTTTCGGACGATTAATTTTAAAATTATACAAAAAAAACGTTATTTTTAAGAAATAATACGTTTTTCTTAAAAATCAAACAAAAACTGCTGTAACTTTTTTATTTCTTTATAAATAAATGTAACTTTTGTTTAAAGAATTTTATTTTCATGAAATCTAATTAGAAATGCCATTTAAAAAATTTTTGGACGATTAATTTTTAAATTATACCAAAAAAACGTTATTTTTTAGAAATAATGCGTTTTTCTTAAAAATCAAACAAAAACTGCTGTAACTTTTTTATTTCTTTATAAAAAAATGTAACTTTTGTTTAAATAATTTTATTTTCATGAAATCTAATTAGAAATGCCGTTTTAAAATTTTTCGGACGAATAATTTTAAAATTATACCAAAAAAACGTTATTCTTAAAAATCACACAAAAACTGCAGAATCTTTTTTATTTCTTCATAAAAAAATTTAAATTTTATTTAAATAATTTTATTTTCCTCAAATCTAATTAGAAATGTCGTTTTAAAATTTTTCGGACTATTAATTTTAAGATTATACAAAAAAAACCTTATTTTTAAGAAATAATGCGTTTTTCTTAAAAATCAAACAAGAACTGCTGTAACTTTTTTATTTCTTTATAAAAAAATGTAACTTTTGTTTTAATAATTTTATTTTCATGAAATCTAATTAGAAATGTCGTTTTAAAATTTTTTGGACGATTAATTTTAAAATTATACCAAAAAAACGTTATTCTTAAAATTCACACAAAAACTGCCGAAACTTTTTTATTTCTTCATAAAAAAATTTAAATTTTGTTTAAATAATTTTATTTTCCTGAAATCTAATTAGAAAATTCGTTTTAAAATTTTTCGGACGATTAATTTTAAAATTATACCACAAAAACGTTATTCTTAAAAATCACACAAAAACTGCAGAAACTTTTTAATTTCTTCATAAAAAAATTTAAATTTTGTTTAGATAATTCTATTTTCATGAAATCTAATTAGAAATGCCGTTTTAAAATTTTTCGGACGATTAATTTTAAAATTATACGAAAAAAACGTTATTCTTAAAAATCACACAAAAACTGCTGTAACTTTTTTATTTCTTTATAAAAAAATGTAAATTTTGTTTATAATACTTTATTTTCATCAAATCTAATTAGAAATGCCGTTTTATAATTTTTAGGACGATTAATTTTAAAATTATACAAAAAAAAACATTTTTCTTAAAAGTCACACAAAAACTGCAGGAACTTTTTTATTTCTTCAAAAAAAAATTTAAATTTTATTTAAATAATTTTATTTTCCTGAAATCTAATTAGAAAATTCGTTTTAAAATTTTTCCGACGATTAATTTTAAAATTATACCAAAAAAACGTTATTCTTAAAAATCTCACAAAAACTGCAGAAACTATTTTATTTCTTCATAAAAAAATTTAAATTTTGTTTAAATAATTTTATTTTCCTGAAATCTAATTAGGAATGTTGTTTTAAAAATTTTCGGACGATTAATTTTAAAATTATACCAAAAAAACGTTATTCTTAAAAATCACACAAAAACTGCAGAAACTTTTTTATTTCTTCATAAAAAAATTTAAATTTTGTTTAAATAATTTTATTTTCATGAAATCTAATTAGAAATGCCGTTTTAAAATTTTTTGGACGATTAATTTTAAAATTATTCAAAAAAAACGTTATTTTTAAGAAATAATGCATTTTTCTTAAAAATCAAACAAAAACTGCTGTAACTTTTTTATTTCTTTATAAAAAAATGTAAATTTTGTTTATATTATTTTATTTTCATGAAATCTAATTAGAAATGCCGTTTTATAATTTTTAGGACGATTAATTTTAAAATTATACAAAAAAAAACGTTTTTCTTAAAAATCACACAAAAACTGCAGAAACTTTTTTATTTCTTCTTAAAAAAATGTAAATTTTGTTTAAATAATTTTATTTTCCTAAAAATTATTTAAAAATATCGTTTTAAAATTTTTAGGACGATTAATTTTAAAATTATACAAAAACAACGTTATTTTTACGAAATAATGCGTTTTTCTTAAAAATCAAACCAAAACTGCGGTAACTTTTTTATTTCTTCATAAAAAAATTTAAATTTTGTTTAAATAATTTTATTTTCATGAAATTTAATTAAAAATGCCGTTTTAAAATTTATCGGACGATTAATTTACAAATTATACCAAAAAAACGTTATTCTTAAAAATCACACAAAAACTGCAGAAACTTTTTTATTTCTTCATAATAAATTTAAATTTTGGTTAAATAATTTTATTTTCCTGAAATCTAATGAGTAATGTCGTTTTCAAATTTTTCGGACTATTAATTTTAAAATTATACAAAAAAAAACCTTATTTTTAAGAAATAATGCGTTTTTCTTAAAAATAAAACAAAAACTGCTGTAACTTTTTTAATTCTTCATAAAAAAATGTAAATTTTGTATAAATTATTTTATTTTCATGAAATCTAATTAGAAATGTCGTTTTAAAATTTTTCGGACGATTAATTTTAAAATTATACAAAAAAAACTTTATTTTTAAGAAATAATGCGTTTTTCTTAAAAATCAAACAAAAACTGCGGTAACTTTTTTATTTCTTTATAAAAAAATGTAAATTTTGTTTATATTACTTTATTTTCATGAAATCTAATTAGAAATGTCGTTTTAAAATTTTTCGGACGATTAATTTTAAAATTATACAAAAAAAAAACGTTTTTCTTAAAAATCACACAAAAACTGTAGAAACTTTGTTATTTCTTCATAAAAAAATGTAAAATTTATTTAAATAATTTTATTTTCATGAAATCTAATTAGAAATGTCGTTTTAAAATTTTTCGGACGATTAATTTTAAAATTATACAAAAAAAACGTTATTTTTAAGAAATAAAGCGTTTTTCTTAAAAATCAAACAAGAACTGCTGTAACTTTTTTATTTCTTTATAAAAAAATGTAACTTTTGTTTAAATAATTTTATTTTCATGAAATCTAATTAGAAATGTCGTTTTAAAATTTTTCGGACGAATAATTTTAAAATTATACCAAAAAAACGTTATTTTTTAGAAATAATGCGTTGTTCTTAAAAATCAAACAAAAACTGTAGTAACTTTTTTATTTCTTTATAAAAAAATGTAACTTTTGTTTAAATAATTTTATTTTCATGAAATCTAATTAGAAATGTCGTTTTAAAATTTTTGGGACGATTAATTTTAAAATTATACCAAAAAAACGTTATTCTTAAAAATCACACAAAAACTGCAGAAACTTTTTTATTTCTTCATAAAAAAATTTAAATTTTGTTTAAATAATTTTATTTTCATGAAATCTAATTAGAAATGCCGTTTTAAAATTTTTCGGACGATTAATTTTAAAATTATACAAAAAAAACGTTATTTTTAAGAAATAATGCGTTTTTCTCAAAAATCAACCAAAAACTGCGGTAACATTTTTATTTCTTTATAAAAAAATGTAAATTTTGTTTATATTATTTTATTTTCATGAAATCTAATTAGAAATGCCGTTTTATAATTTTTAGGACGATTAATTTTAAAATTATACAAAAAAACGTTTTTCTTAAAAATCATACAAAAACTGCAGAAACTTTTTTATTTCTTCATAAAAAAATGTAAATTTTGTTTAAATAATTTTATTTTCATGAAATCTAATTAGAAATGTCATTTTAAAATTTTTCGGACTATTAATTTTAAGATTATACAAAAAAAACTTTATTTTTAAGAAATAATGCGTTTTTCTAAAAAATCAAACAAAAACTGCTGTAACTTTTTTAATTCTTCATAAAAAAATGTAAATTTTGTTTAACTAATTTTATTTTCATGAAATCTAATTAGAAATGCCGTTTTAAAATTTTTCGGACGATTAATTTTAAAATTATACAAAAAAAACGTTATTTTTAAGAAATAATGCATTTTTCTTAAAAATCAAACAAAAACTGCTGTAACTTTTTTATTTCTTTATAAAAAAATGTAAATTTTGTTTAAATAATTTTATTTTCATGAAGTTTAATTAGAAATGCTGTTTTAAAATTTTTCGGACGATTAATTTTAAAATTATACAAAAAAAACTTTATTTTTAAGAAATAATGCGTTTTTCTTAAAAATCAAACAAAAACTGCGGTAACTTTTTTATTTCTTTATAAAAAAATGTAAATTTTGTTTATATTACTTTATTTTCATGAAATCTAATTAGAAATGCAGTTTTATAATTTTTAGGACGATTAATTTTAAAATTATACAAAAAAAAAACGTTTTTCTTAAAAATCACACAAAAACTGTAGAAACTTTGTTATTTCTTCATAAAAAAATGTAAAATTTATTTAAATAATTTTATTTTCATGAAATCTAATTAGAAATGTCGTTTTAAAATTTTTCGGACGATTAATTTTAAAATTATACAAAAAAAACGTTATTTTTAAGAAATAAAGCGTTTTTCTTAAAAATCAAACAAGAACTGCTGTAACTTTTTTATTTCTTTATAAAAAAATGTAACTTTTGTTTAAATAATTTTATTTTCATGAAATCTAATTAGAAATGTCGTTTTAAAATTTTTCGGACGATTAATTTTAAAATTATACCAAAAAAACGTTATTTTTTAGAAATAATGCGTTGTTCTTAAAAATCAAACAAAAACTGTAGTAACTTTTTTATTTCTTTATAAAAAAATGTAACTTTTGTTTAAATAATTTTATTTTCATGAAATCTAATTAGAAATGTCGTTTTAAAATTTTTGGGACGATTAATTTTAAAATTATACCAAAAAAACGTTATTCTTAAAAATCACACAAAAACTGCAGAAACTTTTTTATTTCTTCATAAAAAAATTTAAATTTTGTTTAAATAATTTTATTTTCATGAAATCTAATTAGAAATGCCGTTTTAAAATTTTTCGGACGATTAATTTTAAAATTATACAAAAAAAACGTTATTTTTAAGAAATAATGCGTTTTTCTCAAAAATCAACCAAAAACTGCGGTAACATTTTTATTTCTTTATAAAAAAATGTAAATTTTGTTTATATTATTTTATTTTCATGAAATCTAATTAGAAATGCCGTTTTATAATTTTTAGGACGATTAATTTTAAAATTATACAAAAAAACGTTTTTCTTAAAAATCACACAAAAACTGCAGAAACTTTTTTATTTCTTCATAAAAAAATGTAAATTTTGTTTAAATAATTTTATTTTCATGAAATCTAATTAGAAATGTCATTTTAAAATTTTTCGGACTATTAATTTTAAGATTATACAAAAAAAACTTTATTTTTAAGAAATAATGCGTTTTTCTAAAAAATCAAACAAAAACTGCTGTAACTTTTTTAATTCTTCATAAAAAAATGTAAATTTTGTTTAACTAATTTTATTTTCATGAAATCTAATTAGAAATGCCGTTTTAAAATTTTTCGGACGATTAATTTTAAAATTATACAAAAAAAACGTTATTCTTAAAAATCACACAAAAACTGCTGTAACTTTTTTATTTCTTTATAAAAAAATGTAAATTTTGTTTATATTATTTTATTTTCATCAAATCTAATTAGAAAATTCGTTTTAAAATTTTTCGGACGATTAATTTTAAAATTATACCAAAAAAACGTTATTCTTAAAAATCACACAAAAACTGCAGAAACTTTTTAATTTCTTCATAAAAAAATTTAAATTTTGTTTAGATAATTCTATTTTCATGAAATCTAATTAGAAATGCCGTTTTAAAATTTTTCGGACGATTAATTTTAAAATTATACGAAAAAAACGTTATTCTTAAAAATCACACAAAAACTGCAGAAACTTTTTAATTTCTTCATAAAAAAATTTAAATTTTGTTTAGATAATTCTATTTTCATGAAATCTAATTAGAAATGCCGTTTTAAAATTTTTCGGACGATTAATTTTAAAATTATACGAAAAAAACGTTATTCTTAAAAATCACACAAAAACTGCTGTAACTTTTTTATTTCTTTATAAAAAAATGTAAATTTTGTTTATATTATTTTATTTTCATCAAATCTAATTAGAAATGCCGTTTTATAATTTTTAGGACGATTAATTTTAAAATTATACAAAAAAAAACATTTTTCTTAAAAGTCACACAAAAACTGCAGGAACTTTTTTATTTCTTCAAAAAAAAATTTAAATTTTATTTAAATAATTTTATTTTCCTGAAATCTAAATAGAAAATTCGTTTTAAAATTTTTCCGACGATTAATTTTAAAATTATACCAAAAAAACGTTATTCTTAAAAATCTCACAAAAACTGCAGAAATTATTTTATTTCTTCATAAAAAAATTTTAATTTTGTTTAAATAATTTTATTTTCCTGAAATCTAATTAGGAATGTTGTTTTAAAAATTTTCGGACGATTAATTTTAAAATTATACCAAAAAAACGTTATTCTTAAAAATCACACAAAAACTGCAGAAACTTTTTTATTTCTTCATAAAAAAATTTAAATTTTGTTTAAATAATTTTATTTTCATGAAATCTAATTAGAAATGCCGTTTTAAAATTTTTTGGACGATTAATTTTAAAATTATACAAAAAAAACTTTATTTTTAAGAAATAATGCGTTTTTCTTAAAAATCAAACAAAAACTGCGGTAACTTTTTTATTTCTTTATAAAAAAATGTAAATTTTGTTTATATTACTTTATTTTCATGAAATCTAATTAGAAATGTCGTTTTAAAATTTTTCGGACGATTAATTTTAAAATTATACAAAAAAAAAACGTTTTTCTTAAAAATCACACAAAAACTGTAGAAACTTTGTTATTTCTTCATAAAAAAATGTAAAATTTATTTAAATAATTTTATTTTCATGAAATCTAATTAGAAATGTCGTTTTAAAATTTTTCGGACGATTAATTTTAAAATTATACAAAAAAAACGTTATTTTTAAGAAATAAAGCGTTTTTCTTAAAAATCAAACAAGAACTGCTGTAACTTTTTTATTTCTTTATAAAAAAATGTAACTTTTGTTTAAATAATTTTATTTTCATGAAATCTAATTAGAAATGTCGTTTAAAAATTTTTCGGACGATTAATTTTAAAATTATACCAAAAAAACGTTATTTTTTAGAAATAATGCGTTGTTCTTAAAAATCAAACAAAAACTGTAGTAACTTTTTTATTTCTTTATAAAAAAATGTAACTTTTGTTTAAATAATTTTATTTTCATGAAATCTAATTAGAAATGTCGTTTTAAAATTTTTGGGACGATTAATTTTAAAATTATACCAAAAAAACGTTATTCTTAAAAATCACACAAAAACTGCAGAAACTTTTTTATTTCTTCATAAAAAAATTTAAATTTTGTTTAAATAATTTTATTTTCATGAAATCTAATTAGAAATGCCGTTTTAAAATTTTTCGGACGATTAATTTTAAAATTATACAAAAAAAACGTTATTTTTAAGAAATAATGCGTTTTTCTCAAAAATCAACCAAAAACTGCGGTAACATTTTTATTTCTTTATAAAAAAATGTAAATTTTGTTTATATTATTTTATTTTCATGAAATCTAATTAAATGCCGTTTTATAATTTTTAGGACGATTAATTTTAAAATTATACAAAAAAAAACGTTTTTCTTAAAAATCACACAAAAACTGCAGAAACTTTTTTATTTCTTCATAAAAAAATGTAAATTTTGTTTAAATAATTTTATTTTCATGAAATCTAATTAAAAATGTCATTTTAAAATTTTTCGGACTATTAATTTTAAGATTATACAAAAAAAACTTTATTTTTAAGAAATAATGCGTTTTTCTAAAAAATCAAACAAAAACTGCTGTAACTTTTTTAATTCTTCATAAAAAAATGTAAATTTTGTTTAACTAATTTTATTTTCATGAAATCTAATTAGAAATGCCGTTTTAAAATTTTTCGGACGATTAATTTTAAAATTATACAAAAAAAACGTTATTTTTAAGAAATAATGCATTTTTCTTAAAAATCAAACAAAAACTGATGTAACTTTTTTATTTCTTTATAAAAAAATGTAAATTTTGTTTAAATAATTTTATTTTCATGAAGTTTAATTAGAAATGCTGTTTTAAAATTTTTCGGACGATTAATTTTAAAATTATACAAAAAAAACGTTATTTTTAAGAAATAATACGTTTTTCTTAAAAATCAAACAAAAACTGCTGTAACTTTTTTATTTCTTTATAAATAAATGTAACTTTTGTTTAAAGAATTTTATTTTCATGAAATCTAATTAGAAATGCCATTTAAAAAATTTTTGGACGAATAATTTTTAAATTATACCAAAAAAACTTTATTTTTTAGAAAAAATGCGTTTTTCTTAAAAATCAAACAAAAACTGCTGTAACTTTTTTATTTCTTTATAAAAAAATGTAACTTTTGTTTAAATAATTTTATTTTCATGAAATCTAATTAGAAATGTCGTTTTAAAATTTTTCGGACGATTAATTTTAAAATTATACCAAAAAAACGTTACTCTTAAAAATCACACAAAAACTGCAGAAACTTTTTTATTTCTTCATAAAAAAATTTAAATTTTGTTTAAATAATTTTATTTTCCTGAAATCTAATTAGAAATGTCGTTTTAAAATTTTTCGGACGATTAATTTTAAAATTATACCAAAAAAACGTTATTCTTAAAAATCACACAAAAACTGCAGAAACTTTTTTATTTCTTCATTAAAAAATTTAAATTTTGTTTAAATAATTTTATTTTCAAGAAATCTAATTAGAAATGCCGTTTTAAAATTTTTCGGACGATTAATTTTAAAATTATACAAAAAAAACGTTATTTTTAAGAAATAATGCGTTTTTCTTAAAAATCAACCAAAAACTGCGGTAACTTTTTTATTTCTTTATAAAAAAATGTAAATTTTGTTTATATTATTTTATTTTCATGAAATCTAATTAGAAATGCCGTTTTATAATTTTTAGGACGATTAATTTTAAAATTATACAAAAAAAAACATTTTTCTTAAAAGTCACACAAAAACTGCAGAAAATTTTTTATTTCTTCATAAAACTATGTCAATTTTGTTTAAATAATTTTATTTTCATGAAATCTAATTAGAAATGCCGTTTTAAAATTTTTCGGACGAATAATTTTAAAATTATACCAAAAAAACGTTATTCTTAAAAATCACACAAAAACTGCAGAATCTTTTTTATTTCTTCATAAAAAAATTTAAATTTTATTTAAATAATTTTATTTTCCTCAAATCTAATTAGAAATGTCGTTTTAAAATTTTTCGGACTATTAATTTTAAGATTATACAAAAAAAACCTTATTTTTAAGAAATAATGCGTTTTTCTTAAAAATCAAACAAGAACTGCTGTAACTTTTTTATTTCTTTATAAAAAAATGTAACTTTTGTTTAAATAATTTTATTTTCATGAAATCTAATTAGAAATGTCGTTTTAAAATTTTTCGGACGATTAATTTTAAAATTATACCAAAAAAACGTTATTCTTAAAATTCACACAAAAACTGCCGAAACTTTTTTATTTCTTCATAAAAAAATTTAAATTTTGTTTAAATAATTTTATTTTCCTGAAATCTAATTAGAAAATTCGTTTTAAAATTTTTCGGACGATTAATTTTAAAATTATACCAAAAAAACGTTATTCTTAAAAATCACACAAAAACTGCAGAAACTTTTTAATTTCTTCATAAAAAAATTTAAATTTTGTTTAGATAATTCTATTTTCATGAAATCTAATTAGAAATGCCGTTTTAAAATTTTTCGGACGATTAATTTTAAAATTATACGAAAAAAACGTTATTCTTAAAAATCACACAAAAACTGCTGTAACTTTTTTATTTCTTTATAAAAAAATGTAAATTTTGTTTATATTATTTTATTTTCATCAAATCTAATTAGAAATGCCGTTTTATAATTTTTAGGACGATTAATTTTAAAATTATACAAAAAAAAACATTTCTCTTAAAAGTCACACAAAAACTGCAGGAACTTTTTTATTTCTTCAAAAAAAAATTTAAATTTTATTTAAATAATTTTATTTTCCTGAAATCTAAATAGAAAATTCGTTTTAAAATTTTTCCGACGATTAATTTTAAAATTATACCAAAAAAACGTTATTCTTAAAAATCTCACAAAAACTGCAGAAATTATTTTATTTCTTCATAAAAAAATTTTAATTTTGTTTAAATAATTTTATTTTCCTGAAATCTAATTAGGAATGTTGTTTTAAAAATTTTCGGACGATTAATTTTAAAATTATACCAAAAAAACGTTATTCTTAAAAATCACACAAAAACTGCAGAAACTTTTTTATTTCTTCATAAAAAAATTTAAATTTTGTTTAAATAATTTTATTTTCATGAAATCTAATTAGAAATGCCGTTTTAAAATTTTTTGGACGATTAATTTTAAAATTATACAAAAAAAACGTTATTTTTAAGAAATAATGCATTTTTCTTAAAAATCAAACAAAAACTGCTGTAACTTTTTTATTTCTTTATAAAAAAATGTAAATTTTGTTTATATTATTTTATTTTCATGAAATCTAATTAGAAATGCCGTTTTATAATTTTTAGGACGATTAATTTTAAAATTATACAAAAAAAAACGTTTTTCTTAAAAATCACACAAAAACTGCAGAAACTTTTTTATTTCTTCATAAAAAAATGTAAATTTTGTTTAAATAATTTTATTTTCCTAAAAATTAATTAAAAATGTCGTTTTAAAATTTTTAGGACGATTAATTTTAAAATTATACAAAAACAACGTTATTTTTACGAAATAATGCGTTTTTCTTAAAAATCAAACCAAAACTGCGGTAACTTTTTTATTTCTTCATAAAAAAATTTAAATTTTGTTTAAATAATTTTATTTTCATGAAATTTAATTAAAAATGCCGTTTTAAAATTTTTCGGAAGATTAATTTACAAATTATACCAAAAAAACGTTATTCTTAAAAATCACACAAAAACTGCAGAAACTTTTTCATTTCTTCATAATAAATTTAAATTTTGGTTAAATAATTTTAT
Organism: Stenus bimaculatus; assembly: GCA_963971135.1. Lineage (NCBI taxonomy): Eukaryota > Metazoa > Arthropoda > Insecta > Coleoptera > Staphylinidae > Stenus > Stenus bimaculatus. The sequence goes on from OZ020187.1 coordinate 13,326,905, forward strand.
TTTCCTGAAATCTAATGAGTAATGTCGTTTTCAAATTTTTCGGACTATTAATTTTAAAATTATACAAAAAAAAACGTTATTTTTAAGAAATAATGCGTTTTTCTTAAAAATAAAACAAAAACTGCTGTAACTTTTTTAATTCTTCATAAAAAAATGTAAATTTTGTATAAATTATTTTATTTTCATGAAATCTAATTAGAAATGTCGTTTTAAAATTTTTCGGACGATTAATTTTAAAATTATACAAAAAAAACTTTATTTTTAAGAAATAATGCGTTTTTCTTAAAAATCAAACAAAAACTGCGGTAACTTTTTTATTTCTTTATAAAAAAATGTAAATTTTGTTTATATTACTTTATTTTCATGAAATCTAATTAGAAATGCAGTTTTATAATTTTTAGGACGATTAATTTTAAAATTATACAAAAAAAAAACGTTTTTCTTAAAAATCACACAAAAACTGCAGAAACTTTGTTATTTCTTCATAAAAAAATGTAAATTTTATTTAAATAATTTTATTTTCATGAAATCTAATTAGAAATGTCGTTTTAAAATTTTTCGGACAATTAATTTTAAAATTATACCAAAAAAACGTTATTCTTAAAAGTCACACAAAAACTGCAGAAACTTTTTTATTTCTTCATAAAAAAATTTAAATTTTGTTTAAATAATTTTATTTTCCTGAAATCTAATTAGAAATGTCGTTTTAAATTTCTCGGACGAATAATTTTAAGATTATACAAAAAAAACGTTATTTTTAAGAAATAATGCGATTTTCTTAGAAATAAAAGAAAAACTGCTGTAACTTATTTATAAAAAAATGTAAATTTTGTTTAAATTATATTATTTTCATAAAATCTAATTAGAAATGCCGTTTTAAAATTTTTCGGACGATTAATTTTAAAATTATACAAAAAAAAACGTTATTTTTAAGAAATAATGCGTTTTTTTAAAAATCAAACAAAAACTGCTGTAACTTTTTTATTTCTTTATAAAAAAATCTAAATTTTGTTTAAATTATTTTATTTTCATAAAATCTAATTAGAAATGCAGTTTTAAAATTTTTCGGACGATTAATTTTAAAATTATACAAAAAACGTTATTTTTAAGAAATAATGCGTAGTTCTTAAAAATCAAACAAAAACTGCTGTAACTTTTTTATTTCTTTATAAAAAAATGTAAATTTTGTTTAAATAATTTTATTTTCATGAAATTTAATTAGAAATGCTGTTTTAAAATTTTTCGGACGATTAATTTTAAAATTATACAAAAAAAACGTTATTTTTAAGAAATAATACGTTTTTCTTAAAAATCAAACAAAAACTGCTGTAACTTTTTTATTTCTTTATAAATAAATGTAACTTTTGTTTAAAGAATTTTATTTTCATGAAATCTAATTAGAAATGCCATTTTAAAATTTTTTGGACGATTAATTTTAAAATTATACCAAAAAAACGTTATTTTTTAGAAATAATGCGTTTTTCTTAAAAATCAAACAAAAACTGTTGTAACTTTTTTATTTCTTTATAAAAAAATGTAACTTTTGTTTAAATAATTTTATTTTCATGAAATCTAATTAGAAATGTCGTTTTAAAATTTTTCGGACGATTAATTTTAAAATTATACCAAAAAAACGTTATTCTTAAAAATCACACAAAAACTGCAGAAACTTTTTTATTTCTTCATAAAAAAATTTAAATTTTGTTTAAATAATTTTATTTTCATGAAATCTAATTAGAAATGCCGTTTTAAAATTTTTCGGACGATTAATTTTAAAATTATACAAAAAAAACGTTATTTTTAAGAAATAATGCGTTTTTCCCAAAAATCAACCAAAAACTGCGGTAACTTTTTTATTTCTTTATAAAAAAATGTAAATTTTGTTTATATTATTTTATTTTCATGAAATCTAATTAGAAATGCCGTTTTATAATTTTTAGGACGATTAATTTTAAAATTATACAAAAAAAAACATTTTTCTTAAAAGTCACACAAAAACTGCAGAAAATTTTTTATTTCTTCATAAAACTATGTCAATTTTGTTTAAATAATTTTATTTTCATGAAATCTAATTAGAAATGCCGTTTTAAAATTTTTCGGACGAATAATTTTAAAATTATACCAAAAAAACGTTATTCTTAAAAATCACACAAAAACTGCAGAAACTTTTTTATTTCTTCATAAAAAAATTTAAATTTTGTTTAAATAATTTTATTTTCATGAAATCTAATTAGAAATGCCGTTTTAAAATTTTTCGGACGATTAATTTTAAAATTATACCAAAAAAACCTTATTCTTATAAATCACACAAAAACTGCTGTAACTTTTTTATTTCTTTATAAAAAAATGTAAATTTTGTTTATATTATTTTATTTTCATCAAATCTAATTAGAAATGCCGTTTTATAATTTTTAGGACGATTAATTTTAAAATTATACAAAAAAAAACATTTTTCTTAAAAGTCACACAAAAACTGCAGGAACTTTTTTATTTCTTCATAAAAAAATTTAAATTTTGTTTAAATAAATTTATTTTCCTGAAATCTAATTAGAAAATTCGTTTTAAAATTTTTCGGACGATTAATTTTAAAATTATACCAAAAAAACGTTATTCTTAAAAATCACACAAAAACTGCAGAAACTTTTTTATTTCTTCATAAAAAAATTTAAATTTTGTTTAAATAATTTTATTTTCCTGAAATCTAATTAGAAATGTCGTTTTAAAATTTTTCGGACGATTAATTTTAAAATTATACCAAAAAAACGTTATTCTTAAAAATCACACAAAAACTGCAGAAACTTTTTTATTTCTTCATAAAAAAATTTAAATTTTGTTTAAATAATTTTATTTTCATGAAATCTAATTAGAAATGCCGTTTTAAAATTTTTCGGACGATTAATTTTAAAATTATACAAAAAAAACGTTATTTTTAAGAAATAATGCATTTTTCTTAAAAATCAAACAAAAACTGCTGTAACTTTTATATTTCTTCATAAAAAAATGTAAATTTTATGTAAATAATTTTATTTTCATAAAATTTAATTAAAAATGTCGTTTTAAAATTTTTAGGACGATTAATTTTAAAATTATACAAAAACAACTTTATTTTTACGAAATAATGCGTTTTTCTTAAAAATCAAACAAAAACTGCTGTAACTTTTTTATTTCTTCATAAAAAAATTTAAATTTTGTTTAAATAATTTTATTTTCATGAAATCTAATTAGAAATGCCGTTTTAAAATTTTTCGGACGATTAATTTTAAAATTATACCAAAAAAACGTTATTCTTAAAAATCACACAAAAACTGCAGAAACTTTTTTATTTCTTCATAATAAATTTAAATTTTGGTTAAATAATTTTATTTTCCTGAAATCTAATGAGTAATGTCGTTTTCAAATTTTTCGGACTATTAATTTTAAAATTATACAAAAAAAAACGTTTTTCTTAAAAATCACACAAAAACTGCAGAAACTTTTTAATTTCTTCATAAAAAAATGTAAATTTTATGTAAATAATTTTATTTTCATGAAATCTAATTAGAAATGTCGTTTTAAAATTTTTCAAACGATTAATTTTAAAATTATACAAAAAAAAACGTTATTTTTAAGAAATAATCCTTTTTTCTTAAAAATCAAACAAAAACTGCTGTAACTTTCTTATTTCTTTATAAAAAAATGTAACTTTTGTTTAAATAATTTTATATTCATGAAATCTAATTAGAAATGTCGTTTTAAAATTTTTCAAACGATTAATTTTAAAATTACACCAAAAAAAACGTTATTCTTAAAAATCACACAAAAACTGCAGAAACTTTTTTATTTCTTCATAAAAAATTTAAATTTTGTTTAAATAATTTTATTTTCCTGAAATCTAATTAGAAATGTCGTTTTAAAATTTTTCGGACGATTAATTTTAAGATTTTACAAAAAAAAAACGTTATTTTTAAGAAATAATGCGTTTTTCTTAGAAATCAAAGAAAAACTGCTGTAACTTCTTTATTTCTTTATAAAAAAATGTAAATTTTGTTTAAATTATTTTAATTTCATAAAATCTAATTAGAAATGCCGTTTCAAAATTTTTCGGACGATTAATTTTAAAATTATACAAAAAAAAAACGTTATTTTTAAGAAATAATGCGTTTTTCTTAAGAATCAAACAAAAACTGCTGTAACTTCTTTATTTCTTTATAAAAAATTGTAAATATTGTTTAAATAATTTTATTTTCATGAAATCTAATTAGAAATGTCGTTTTAAAATTTTTCGGACGATTAATTTTAAAATTATACAAAAAAAACGTTATTTTTAAGAAATAATGCGTTTTTCTTAAAAATCAAACAAAAACTGCTGTAACTTTTTTATTTCTTAATAAAAAAATGTAAATTTTGTTTAAATAATTTTATTTTTATGAAATCAGATTAGAAATGTCGTTTTAATATTTTTCGGACGATTAATTTTAAAATTATACCAAAAAACCGTTATTCTTAAAAATCACACAAAAACTGCAGAAACTTTTTTATTTCTTCATAAAAAAATTTAAATTTTGGTTAAATAATTTTATTTTCCTGAAATCTAATGAGTAATGTCGTTTTCAAATTTTTCGGACTATTAATTTTAAAATTATACAAAAAAAAACGTTATTTTTAAGAAATAATGCGTTTTTCTTAAAAATCAAACAAAAACTGCTGTAACTTTTTTATTTCTTTATAAAAAAATGTAACTTTTGTTTAAATAATTTTATTTTAATGAAATCTAATTAGAAATGTCGTTTTAAAATTTTTCGGACGATTAATTTTAAAATTATACCAAAAAAACGTTATTCTTAAAAATCACACAAAAACTGCAGAAACTTTTTTATTTCTTCATAAAAAAATTTAAATTTTGTTTAAATAATTTTATTTTCCTGAAATCTAATTAGAAATGTCGTATTAAAATTTCTCGGGCGATTAATTTTAAGATTATACAAAAAAAACGTTATTTTTAAGAAATATTGCGTTTTTCTTAGAAATCAAAGAAAAACTGCTGTAACTTCTTTATTTCTTTATAAAAAAATGTAAATTTTGTTTAAATTATTTTATTTTCATAAAATCTAATTAGAAATGCCGTTTTAAAATTTTTCGGACGATTACTTTTAAAATTATACAAAAAAAAAACGTTATTTTTAAGAAATAATGCGTTTTTTTAAAAATCAAACATAAACTGCTGTAACTTTTTTATTTCTTTATAAAAAAATCAAAATTTTGTTTAAATTATTTTTTTTTAATAAAATCTAATTAGAAATGCCGTTTTAAAATTTTTCGGACGATTAATTTTAAAATTATACCAAAAAAACGTTATTTTTTAGAAATAATGCGTTTTTCTTAAAAATCAAACAAAAACTGCTGTAACTTTTTTATTTCTTTATAAAAAATCTAAATTCTGTTTAAATTATTTTATTTTTATAAAATCTAATTAGAAATGCCGTTTTATAATTTTTCGGACGAATAATTTTAAAATTATACCAAAAAAACGGTATTTTTAAGAAATAATGCGTTTTTCTTAAAAATCAAACAAAAACTGCTGTAACTTTTTTATTTCTTTATAAAAAAATGTAACTTTTGTTTAAATAATTTTATTTTCATAAAATTTAATTAGAAATGCTGTTTTAAAATTTTTCGGACGATTAATTTTAAAATTATACAAAAAAAACGTTATTTTTAGGAAATAATGCGTTTTTCTTAAAAATCAAACAAAAACTGCTGTAACTTTTTTATTTCTTTATAAATAAATGTAACTTTTGTTTAAATAATTTTATTTTCATGATATCTAATTAGAAATGCCATTTTAAAATTTTTTGGACGATTAATTTTAAAATTATACCAAAAAAACGTTATTTTTTAGAAATAATGCGTTTTTCTTAAAAATCAAACAAAAACTGCTGTAACTTTTTTATTTCTTTATAAAAAATCTAAATTCTGTTTAAATTATTTTATTTTTATAAAATCTAATTAGAAATGCCGTTTTATAATTTTTCGGACGAATAATTTTAAAATTATACCAAAAAAACGTTATTTTTAAGAAATAATGCGTTTTTCTTAAAAATCAAACAAAAACTGCTGTAACTTTTTTATTTCTTTATAAAAAAATGTAACTTTTGTTTAAATAATTTTATTTTCATGAAATCTAATTAGAAATGTCGTTTTAAAATTTTTCGGACGATTAATTTTAAAATTATACCAAAAAAACGTTATTCTTAAAAATCACACAAAAACTGCTGTAACTTTTTTATTTCTTCATAAAAAAATTTAAATTTTGTTTAAATAATTTTATTTTCATGAAATTTAATTAAAAATGCCGTTTTAAAATTTTTCGGACGATTAATTTTAAAATTATACCAAAAAAACGTTATTCTTAAAAATCACACAAAAACTGCAGAAACTTTTTTATTTCTTCATAATAAATTTAAATTTTGGTTAAATAATTTTATTTTCCTGAAATCTAATGAGTAATGTCGTTTTCAAATTTTTTGGACTATTAATTTTAAAATTATACAAAAAAAAACGTTTTTCTTAAAAATCACACAAAAACTGCAGAAACTTTTTTATTTCTTCATAAAAAAATGTAAATTTTATGTAAATAATTTTATTTTCATGAAATCTAATTAGAAATGTCGTTTTAAAATTTTTCAAACGATTAATTTTAAAATTATACAAAAAAAAAACGTTATTTTTAAGAAATAATCCTTTTTTCTTAAAAATCAAACAAAAACTGCTGTAACTTTCTTATTTCTTTATAAAAAAATGTAACTTTTGTTTAAATAATTTTATATTCATGAAATCTAATTAGAAATGTCGTTTTAAAATTTTTCAAACGATTAATTTTAAAATTACACCAAAAAAACGTTATTCTTAAAAATCACACAAAAACTGCAGAAACTTTTTTATTTCTTCATAAAAAATTTAAATTTTGTTTAAATAATTTTATTTTCCTGAAATCTAATTAGAAATGTCGTTTTAAAATTTTTCGGACGATTAATTTTAAGATTATACAAAAAAAAACGTTATTTTTAAGAAAAAATGCGTTTTTTTAAAAATCAAACAAAAACTGCTGTAACTTTTTTATTTCTTTATAAAAAAATCTAAATTTTGTTTAAATTATTTTATTTTCATAAAATCTAATTACAAATGCCGTTTTAAAATTTTTCGGACGATTAATTTTAAAATTATACAAAAAAACGTTATTTTTAAGAAATAATGCGTATTTCTTAAAAATCAAACAAAAACTGCTGTAACTTTTTTATTTCTTTATAAAAAAATGTAAATATTTTTTATATTATTTTATTTTTATGAAATCTAATTAGAAATGCCGTTTTAAAATTTTTCGGACGATTAGTTTTAAAATTATACCAAAAAAACGTTATTCATAAAAATAACACAAAAACTGCAGAAACTTTTTTATTTCTTCATAAAAAAATTTAAATTTTGTTTAAATAATTTTATTTTCCTGAAATCTAATGAAAAATGTCGTTTTAAAATTTTTCGGACTATTAATTTTAAAATTATACAAAAAAAACGTTATTTTTAAGAAATAATGCGTATTTCTTAAAAATCAAACAAAAACTGCTGTAACTTTTATATTTCTTTATAAAAAATGTAAATTTTGTTTAAATAATTTTATTTTCATGAAATCTAATTAGAAATGCCGTTTTAAAATTTTTCGGACGATTAATTTTAAAATTATACACAAAAAACGTTATTTTTAAGAAATAATGCGTTTTTCTTAAAAATCAAACAAAAACTGCGGAAACTTTCTTATTTCTTTATAAAAAAATGTAAATTTTGTTTATATTATTTTATTTTCATGAAATCTAATTAGAAATGCCGTTTTATAATTTTTAGGACGATTAATTTTAAAATTATACAAAAAAAAAACGTTTTTCTTAAAAATCACACAAAAACTGCAGAAACTTTTTTATTTCTTCATAAAAAAATGTAAATTTTGTTTAAATAATTTTATTTTCATGAAATCTAATTAGAAATGTCGTTTTAAAATTTTTTGGACGATTAATTATAAATTATACAAAAAAACGTTATTTTTAAGAAATAATGCGATTTTCTTAAAAATCAAACAAAAACTGCTGTAACTTTTGTATTTCTTCATAAAAAAATGTCAATTTTGTTTAAATAATTTTATTTTCATGAAATCTAATTAGAAATGCCGTTTTAATATTTTTCGGATGTTTAATTTTAAAATTATACCAAGAAAACTTTATACTTAAAAATCACACAAAAACTGCAGAAACTTTTTTATTTCTTCATGAAAAAATTTAAATTTTATTTAAATAATTTTATTTTCCTGAAATCAAATGAGAAATGTCGTTTTAGAATTTTTCGGAGTATTAATTTAAAAATTATACAAAAAAAACTTTATTTTTAAGAAATAATGCGTTTTTCTTAAAAATCAATCAAAAACTGCTGTAACTTTTTTATTTCTTTATAAAAAAATGTAAGTTTTGTTTAAATAATTTTATTTTCATTAAATCTAATTCGAAATGCCGTTTTATAATTTTTAGGACGATTAATTTTATAATTATACAAAAAAAAACTTTTTTTTTAAAAATCACACAAAAACTGCAGAAAATTTTTTATTTCTTCATAAAAAAATTTAAATTTTGTTTAAATAGATTTATTTTCCTGAAATCTAATTAGAAATTTCGTTTTAAAATTTTTCGGACTATTAATTTTAAGATTATACAAAAAAAACGTTATTTTTAAGAAATAATGCGTTTTTCTTAAAAATCAAACAAAAACTGCTGTAACTTTTTTAATTCTTCATAAAAAAATGTAAATTTTGTTTAAATAATTTTATTTTCATGTAATCTAATTAGAAATGCCGTTTTAAAATTTTTCGGACGATTAATTTTAAAATTATACCAAAAAAACGTTATTTTTTAGAAATAATGCGTTTTTCTTAAAAATTAAACAAAAACTGCTGTAACTTTTTTATTTCTTTATAATAAAATCTAAATTTTGTTTAAATTTTTTTATTTTCATAAAATCTAATTAGAAATGCCGTTTTAAAATTTCGCGGACGATTAATTTTAAAATTATACAAAAAAAACGTTATTTTTAAGAAAAAATGCATTTTTCTTAAAAATCAAGCAAAAACTGCTGTAACTTTTTTATTTCTTTATAAAAAAATGTAAATTTTTGTTTAAATAATCTAACTTTCATGAAATTTAATTAGAAATGCTGTTTTAATATTTTTCGGACGAATAATTTTAAAATTATACAAAAAAACGTTATTTTTAAGAAATAATGCGTTTTTCTTAAAAATCAAACAAAAACTGCGGTAACTTTTTTATTTCTTTATAAAAAAATGTAAATTTTGTTTATATTATTTTATTTTCATGAAATCTATTTAGAAATGCCGTTTTATAATTTTTAGGACGATTAATTTTAAAATTATACAAAAAAAAACGTTTTTCTTAAAAATCACACAAAAACTGCAGAAACTTTTTTATTTCTTCATCAAAAAAAGTAAATTTTGTTTAAATAATTTTATTTTCATGAAATCTAATGAAAAATGTCATTTTAAAATTTTTCGGACTATTAATTTTAAAATTATACAAAAAAAAGTTATTTTTAAGAAATAATGCGTTTTTCTTAAAAATCAAACAAAAACTGCTGTAACTTTTTTATTTCTTAATAAAAAAATGTAAATTTTGTTTAAATAATTTTATTTTTATGAAATCAGATTAGAAATGTCGTTTTAATATTTTTCGGACGATTAATTTTAAAATTATACCAAAAAACCGTTATTCTTAAAAATCACACAAAAACTGCAGAAACTTTTTTATTTCTTCATAAAAAATTTAAATTTTGGTTAAATAATTTTATTTTCCTGAAATCTAATGAGTAATGTCGTTTTCAAATTTTTCGGACTATTAATTTTAAAATTATACAAAAAAAAAACGTTATTTTTAAGAAATAATGCGTTTTTCTTAAAAATAAAACAAAAACTGCTCTAACTTTTTTAATTCTTCATAAAAAAATGTAAATTTTGTATAAATTATTTTATTTTCATAAAATCTAATTAGAAATGTCATTTTAAAATTTTTCGGACGATTAATTTTAAAATTATACAAAAAAAACGTTATTTTTAAGAAATAATGCGTTTTTCTTAAAAATCAAACAAAAACTGCTGTAACTTTTTTATTTCTTTATAAAAAAATGTAACTTTTGTTTAAATAATTTTATTTTAATGAAATCTAATTAGAAATGTCGTTTTAAAATTTTTCGGACGATTAATTTTAAAATTATACCAAAAAAACGTTATTCTTAAAAATCACACAAAAACTGCAGAAACTTTTTTATTTCTTCATAAAAAAATTTAAATTTTGTTTAAATAATTTTATTTTCCTGAAATCTAATTAGAAATGTCGTATTAAAATTTCTCGGGCGATTAATTTTAAGATTATACAAAAAAAACGTTATTTTTAAGAAATATTGCGTTTTTCTTAGAAATCAAAGAAAAACTGCTGTAACTTCTTTATTTCTTTATAAAAAAATGTAAATTTTGTTTAAATTATTTTATTTTCATAAAATCTAATTAGAAATGCCGTTTTAAAATTTTTCGGACGATTAATTTTAAAATTATACAAAAAAAAAACGTTATTTTTAAGAAATAATGCGTTTTTTTAAAAATCAAACATAAACTGCTGTAACTTTTTTATTTCTTTATAAAAAAATCAAAATTTTGTTTAAATTATTTTTTTTTAATAAAATCTAATTAGAAATGCCGTTTTAAAATTTTTCGGACGATTAATTTTAAAATTATACCAAAAAAACGTTATTTTTTAGAAATAATGCGTTTTTCTTAAAAATCAAACAAAAACTGCTGTAACTTTTTTATTTCTTTATAAAAAATCTAAATTCTGTTTAAATTATTTTATTTTTATAAAATCTAATTAGAAATGCCGTTTTATAATTTTTCGGACGAATAATTTTAAAATTATACCAAAAAAACGTTATTTTTAAGAAATAATGCGTTTTTCTTAAAAATCAAACAAAAACTGCTGTAACTTGTTTATTTCTTTATAAAAAAATGTAACTTTTGTTTAAATAATTTTATTTTCATAAAATTTAATTAGAAATGCTGTTTTAAAATTTTTCGGACGATTAATTTTAAAATTATACAAAAAAAACGTTATTTTTAGGAAATAATGCGTTTTTCTTAAAAATCAAACAAAAACTGCTGTAACTTTTTTATTTCTTTATAAATAAATGTAACCTTTGTTTAAATAATTTTATTTTCATGATATCTAATTAGAAATGCCATTTTAAAATTTTTTGGACGATTAATTTTAAAATTATACCAAAAAAACGTTATTTTTTAGAAATAATGCGTTTTTCTTAAAAATCAAACAAAAACTGCTGTAACTTTTTTATTTCTTTATAAAAAATCTAAATTCTGTTTAAATTATTTTATTTTTATAAAATCTAATTAGAAATGCCGTTTTATAATTTTTCGGACGAATAATTTTAAAATTATACCAAAAAAACGTTATTTTTAAGAAATAATGCGTTTTTCTTAAAAATCAAACAAAAACTGCTGTAACTTTTTTATTTCTTTATAAAAAAATGTAACTTTTGTTTAAATAATTTTATTTTCATAAAATTTAATTAGAAATGCCGTTTTATAATTTTTCGGACGAATAATTTTAAAATTATACCAAAAAAACGTTATTTTTAAGAAATAATGCGTTTTTCTTAAAAATCAAACAAAAACTGCTGTAACTTTTTTATTTCTTTATAAAAAAATGTAACTTTTGTTTAAATAATTTTATTTTCATAAAATTTAATTAGAAATGCTGTTTTAAAATTTTTCGGACGATTAATTTTAAAATTATACAAAAAAAACGTTATTTTTAGGAAATAATGCGTTTTTCTTAAAAATCAAACAAAAACTGCTGTAACTTTTTTATTTCTTTATAAAAAAATGTAACTTTTGTTTAAATAATTTTATTTTCATGAAATCTAATTAGAAATGTCGTTTTAAAATTTTTCGGACGATTAATTTTAAAATTATACCAAAAAAACGTTATTCTTAAAAATCACACAAAAACTGCAGAAACTTTTTTATTTCTTCATAAAAAAATTTAAATTTTGTTTAAATAATTTTATTTTCATGAAATCTAATTAGAAATGCCGTTTTAAAATTTTTCGGACGATTAATTTTAAAATTATACAAAAAAAAACGTTATTTTTAAGAAATAATGCGTTTTTCTTAAAAATCAAACAAAAACTGCGGTAACTTTTTTATTTCTTTATAAAAAAATGTAAATTTTGTTTATATTATTTTATTTTCATGAAATCTAATTAGAAATGCCGTTTTAAAATTTTTCGGACGATTAATTTTAAAATTATACAAAAAAAACGTTATTTTTAAGAAATAATGCATTTTTCTTAAAAATCACACAAAAACTGCAGAAACATTTTTATTTCTTTATAAAAAAATGTAAATTATGTTTAAATAATTTTATTTTCATGAAATCTAATTAGAAATGACGTTTAAAAATTTTTCGGACGATTAATTTTAAAATTATACAAAAAAAACGTTATTTTTAAGAAATAATGCGTTTTTCTTAAAAATCAAACAAAAACTGCTGTAACTTTTTTATTTCCTTATAAAAAAATGTAAATTTTGTTTATATTATTTTATTTTCATGAAATCTAATTAGAAATGCCGTTTTATAATTTTTAGGACGATTAATTTTAAAATTATGCAAAAAAAAACATTTTTCTTAAAAGTCACACAAAAACTGCAGAAACTTTTTTATTTCTTCATAAAACTATGTCAATTTTGTTTAAATAATTTTATTTTCATGAAATCTAATTAGAAATGCCGTTTTAAAATTTTTCGGACGAATAATTTTAAAATTATACCAAAAAAACGTTATTCTTAAAAATCACACAAAAACTGCAGAAACTTTTTTATTTCTTCATAAAAAAATTTAAATTTAATTAGAAATGCTGTTTTAAAATTTTTCGGACGATTAATTTTAAAATTATACAAAAAAAACGTTATTTTTAAGAAATAATGCGTTTTTCTTAAGAATCAAACAAAAACTGCTGTAACTTCTTTATTTCTTTATAAAAAATTGTAAATATTGTTTAAATAATTTTATTTTCATGAAATCTAAATTAGAAATGTCGTTTTAAAATTTTTCGGACGATTAATTTTAAAATTATACAAAAAAAACGTTATTTTTAAGAAATAATGCGTTTTTCTTAAAATCAAACAAAAACTGCTGTAACTTTTTTATTTCTTAATAAAAAAATGTAAATTTTGTTTAAATAATTTTATTTTTATGAAATCAGATTAGAAATGTCGTTTTAATATTTTTCGGACGATTAATTTTAAAATTATACCAAAAAAACGTTATTCTTAAAAATCACACAAAAATTGCAGAAACTTTTTTATTTCTTCATAAAAAAATTTAAATTTTGTTTAAATAATTTTATTTTCATGAAATTTAATTAAAAATGCCGTTTTAAAATTTTTCGGACGATTAATTTTAAAATTATACCAAAAAACCGTTATTCTTAAAAATCACACAAAAACTGCAGAAACTTTTTTATTTCTTCATAAAAAAATTTAAATTTTGGTTAAATAATTTTATTTTCCTAAAATCTAATGAGTAATGTCGTTTTCAAATTTTTCGGACTATTAAGTTTAAAATTATACAAAAAAAAACGTTATTTTTAAGAAATAATGCGTTTTTCTTAAATATAAAACAAAAACTTCTCTAACTTTTTTAATTCTTCATAAAAAAATGTAAATTTTGTATAAATTATTTTATTTTCATAAAATCTAATTAGAAATGTCGTTTTAAAATTTTTCGGACGATTAATTTTAAAATTATACAAAAAAAACGTTATTTTTAAGAAATAATGCGTTTTTCTTAAAAATCAAACAAAAACTGCTGTAACTTTTTTATTTCTTTATAAAAAAATGTAACTTTTGTTTAAATAATTTTATTTTAATGAAATCTAATTAGAAATGTCGTTTTAAATTTTTCGGACGATTAATTTTAAAATTATACCAAAAAAACGTTATTCTTAAAAATCACACAAAAACTGCAGAAACTTTTTTATTTCTTCATAAAAAAATTTAAATTTTGTTTAAATAATTTTATTTTCCTGAAATCTAATTAGAAATGTCGTATTAAAATTTCTCGGGCGATTAATTTTAAGATTATACAAAAAAAACGTTATTTTTAAGAAATATTGCGTGGTTTTCTTAGAAATCAAAGAAAAACTGTTGTAACTTCTTTATTTCTTTATAAAAAAATGTAAATTTTGTTTAAATTATTTTATTTTCATAAAATCTAATTAGAAATGCCGTTTTAAAATTTTTCGGACGATTAATTTTAAAATTATACAAAAAAAAAACGTTATTTTTAAGAAATAATGCGTTTTTTTAAAAATCAAACATAAACTGCTGTAACTTTTTTATTTCTTTATAAAAAAATCAAAATTTTGTTTAAATTATTTTTTTTTAATAAAATCTAATTAGAAATGCCGTTTTAAAATTTTTCGGACGATTAATTTTAAAATTATACCAAAAAAACGTTATTTTTTAGAAATAATGCGTTTTTCTTAAATATCAAACAAAAACTGCTGTAACTTTTTTATTTCTTTATAAAAAATCTAAATTCTGTTTAAATTATTTTATTTTTATAAAATCTAATTAGAAATGCCGTTTTATAATTTTTCGGACGAATAATTTTAAAATTATACCAAAAAAACGTTATTTTTAAGAAATAATGCGTTTTTCTTAAAAATCAAACAAAAACTGCTGTAACTTTTTTATTTCTTTATAAAAAAATGTAACTTTTGTTTAAATAATTTTATTTTCATAAAATTTAATTAGAAATGCTGTTTTAAAATTTTTCGGACGATTAATTTTAAAATTATACAAAAAAAACGTTATTTTTAGGAAATAATGCGTTTTTCTTAAAAATCAAACAAAAACTGCTGTAACTTTTTTATTTCTTTATAAATAAATGTAACTTTTGTTTAAATAATTTTATTTTCATGATATCTAATTAGAAATGCCATTTTAAAATTTTTTGGACGATTAATTTTAAAATTATACCAAAAAAACGTTATTTTTTAGAAATAATGCGTTTTTCTTAAAAATCAAACAAAAACTGCTGTAACTTTTTTATTTCTTTATAAAAAATCTAAATTCTGTTTAAATTATTTTATTTTTATAAAATCTAATTAGAAATGCCGTTTTAAAATTTTTCGGACGATTAATTTTAAAATTATACAAAAAAAACGTTATTTTTAAGAAATAATGCGTTTTTCTTAAAAATCAAACAAAAACTGCGGTAACTTTTTTATTTCTTTATAAAAAAATGTAAATTTTGTTTATATTATTTTATTTTCATGAAATCTAATTAGAAATGCCGTTTTAAAATTTTTCGGACGATTAATTTTAAAATTATACAAAAAAAACGTTATTTTTAAGAAATAATGCATTTTTCTTAAAAATCACACAAAAACTGCAGAAACATTTTTATTTCTTTATAAAAAAATGTAAATTATGTTTAAATAATTTTATTTTCATGAAATCTAATTAGAAATGACGTTTAAAAATTTTTCGGACGATTAATTTTAAAATTATACAAAAAAAACGTTATTTTTAAGAAATAATGCGTTTTTCTTAAAAATCAAACAAAAACTGCTGTAACTTTTTTATTTCCTTATAAAAAAATGTAAATTTTGTTTATATTATTTTATTTTCATGAAATCTAATTAGAAATGCCGTTTTATAATTTTTAGGACGATTAATTTTAAAATTATGCAAAAAAAAACATTTTTCTTAAAAGTCACACAAAAACTGCAGAAACTTTTTTATTTCTTCATAAAACTATGTCAATTTTGTTTAAATAATTTTATTTTCATGAAATCTAATTAGAAATGCCGTTTTAAAATTTTTCGGACGATTAATTTTAAAATTATACAAAAAAAAACGTTATTTTTAAGAAATAATGCGTTTTTCTTAAAAATCAAACAAAAACTGCGGTAACTTTTTTATTTCTTTATAAAAAAATGTAAATTTTGTTTATATTATTTTATTTTCATGAAATCTAATTAGAAATGCCGTTTTAAAATTTTTCGGACGATTAATTTTAAAATTATACAAAAAAAACGTTATTTTTAAGAAATAATGCATTTTTCTTAAAAATCACACAAAAACTGCAGAAACATTTTTATTTCTTTATAAAAAAATGTAAATTATGTTTAAATAATTTTATTTTCATGAAATCTAATTAGAAATGACGTTTAAAAATTTTTCGGACGATTAATTTTAAAATTATACAAAAAAAACGTTATTTTTAAGAAATAATGCGTTTTTCTTAAAAATCAAACAAAAACTGCTGTAACTTTTTTATTTCCTTATAAAAAAATGTAAATTTTGTTTATATTATTTTATTTTCATGAAATCTAATTAGAAATGCCGTTTTATAATTTTTAGGACGATTAATTTTAAAATTATGCAAAAAAAAACATTTTTCTTAAAAGTCACACAAAAACTGCAGAAACTTTTTTATTTCTTCATAAAACTATGTCAATTTTGTTTAAATAATTTTATTTTCATGAAATCTAATTAGAAATGCCGTTTTAAAATTTTTCGGACGAATAATTTTAAAATTATACCAAAAAAACGTTATTCTTAAAAATCACACAAAAACTGCAGAAACTTTTTTATTTCTTCATAAAAAAATTTAAATTTAATTAGAAATGCTGTTTTAAAATTTTTCGGACGATTAATTTTAAAATTATACAAAAAAAACGTTATTTTTAAGAAATAATGCGTTTTTCTTAAGAATCAAACAAAAACTGCTGTAACTTCTTTATTTCTTTATAAAAAATTGTAAATATTGTTTAAATAATTTTATTTTCATGAAATCTAATTAGAAATGTCGTTTTAAAATTTTTCGGACGATTAATTTTAAAATTATACAAAAAAAACGTTATTTTTAAGAAATAATGCGTTTTTCTTAAAAATCAAACAAAAACTGCTGTAACTTTTTTATTTCTTAATAAAAAAATGTAAATTTTGTTTAAATAATTTTATTTTTATGAAATCAGATTAGAAATGTCGTTTTAATATTTTTCGGACGATTAATTTTAAAATTATACCAAAAAAACGTTATTCTTAAAAATCACACAAAAATTGCAGAAACTTTTTTATTTCTTCATAAAAAAATTTAAATTTTGTTTAAATAATTTTATTTTCATGAAATTTAATTAAAAATGCCGTTTTAAAATTTTTCGGACGATTAATTTTAAAATTATACCAAAAAACCGTTATTCTTAAAAATCACACAAAAACTGCAGAAACTTTTTTATTTCTTCATAAAAAAATTTAAATTTTGGTTAAATAATTTTATTTTCCTAAAATCTAATGAGTAATGTCGTTTTCAAATTTTTCGGACTATTAATTTTAAAATTATACAAAAAAAAACGTTATTTTTAAGAAATAATGCGTTTTTCTTAAATATAAAACAAAAACTTCTCTAACTTTTTTAATTCTTCATAAAAAAATGTAAATTTTGTATAAATTATTTTATTTTCATAAAATCTAATTAGAAATGTCGTTTTAAAATTTTTCGGACGATTAATTTTAAAATTATACAAAAAAAACGTTATTTTTAAGAAATAATGCGTTTTTCTCTTAAAAATCAAACAAAAACTGCTGTAACTTTTTTATTTCTTTATAAAAAAATGTAACTTTTGTTTAAATAATTTTATTTTAATGAAATCTAATTAGAAATGTCGTTTTAAAATTTTTCGGACGATTAATTTAAAATTATACCAAAAAAACGTTATTCTTAAAAATCACACAAAAACTGCAGAAACTTTTTTATTTCTTCATAAAAAAATTTAAATTTTGTTTAAATAATTTTATTTTCCTGAAATCTAATTAGAAATGTCGTATTAAAATTTCTCGGGCGATTAATTTTAAGATTATACAAAAAAAACGTTATTTTAAGAAATATTGCGTTTTTCTTAGAAATCAAAGAAAAACTGCTGTAACTTCTTTATTTCTTTATAAAAAAATGTAAATTTTGTTTAAATTATTTTATTTTCATAAAATCTAATTAGAAATGCCGTTTTAAAATTTTTCGGACGATTAATTTTAAAATTATACAAAAAAAAAACGTTATTTTTAAGAAATAATGCGTTTTTTTAAAAATCAAACATAAACTGCTGTAACTTTTTTATTTCTTTATAAAAAAATCAAAATTTTGTTTAAATTATTTTTTTTTAATAAAATCTAATTAGAAATGCCGTTTTAAAATTTTTCGGACGATTAATTTTAAAATTATACCAAAAAAACGTTATTTTTTAGAAATAATGCGTTTTTCTTAAATATCAAACAAAAACTGCTGTAACTTTTTTATTTCTTTATAAAAAATCTAAATTCTGTTTAAATTATTTTATTTTTATAAAATCTAATTAGAAATGCCGTTTTATAATTTTTCGGACGAATAATTTTAAAATTATACCAAAAAAACGTTATTTTTAAGAAATAATGCGTTTTTCTTAAAAATCAAACAAAAACTGCTGTAACTTTTTTATTTCTTTATAAAAAAATGTAACTTTTGTTTAAATAATTTTATTTTCATAAAATTTAATTAGAAATGCTGTTTTAAAATTTTTCGGACGATTAATTTTAAAATTATACAAAAAAAACGTTATTTTTAGGAAATAATGCGTTTTTCTTAAAAATCAAACAAAAACTGCTGTAACTTTTTTATTTCTTTATAAATAAATGTAACTTTTGTTTAAATAATTTTATTTTCATGATATCTAATTAGAAATGCCATTTTAAAATTTTTTGGACGATTAATTTTAAAATTATACCAAAAAAACGTTATTTTTTAGAAATAATGCGTTTTTCTTAAAAATCAAACAAAAACTGCTGTAACTTTTTTATTTCTTTATAAAAAATCTAAATTCTGTTTAAATTATTTTATTTTTATAAAATCTAATTAGAAATGCCGTTTTATAATTTTTCGGACGAATAATTTTAAAATTATACCAAAAAAACGTTATTTTTAAGAAATAATGCGTTTTTCTTAAAAATCAAACAAAAACTGCTGTAACTTTTTTATTTCTTTATAAAAAAATGTAACTTTTGTTTAAATAATTTTATTTTCATAAAATTTAATTAGAAATTGCCGTTTTATAATTTTTCGGACGAATAATTTTAAAATTATACCAAAAAAACGTTATTTTTAAGAAATAATGCGTTTTTCTTAAAAATCAAACAAAAACTGCTGTAACTTTTTTATTTCTTTATAAAAAAATGTAACTTTTGTTTAAATAATTTTATTTTCATAAAATTTAATTAGAAATGCTGTTTTAAAATTTTTCGGACGATTAATTTTAAAATTATACAAAAAAAACGTTATTTTTAGGAAATAATGCGTTTTTCTTAAAAATCAAACAAAAACTGCTGTAACTTTTTTATTTCTTTATAAAAAAATGTAACTTTTGTTTAAATAATTTTATTTTCATGAAATCTAATTAGAAATGTCGTTTTAAAATTTTTCGGACGATTAATTTTAAAATTATACCAAAAAAACGTTATTCTTAAAAATCACACAAAAACTGCAGAAACTTTTTTATTTCTTCATAAAAAAATTTAAATTTTGTTTAAATAATTTTATTTTCATGAAATCTAATTAGAAATGCCGTTTTAAAATTTTTCGGACGATTAATTTTAAAATTATACAAAAAAAACGTTATTTTTAAGAAATAATGCGTTTTTCTTAAAAATCAAACAAAAACTGCGGTAACTTTTTTATTTCTTTATAAAAAAATGTAAATTTTGTTTATATTATTTTATTTTCATGAAATCTAATTAGAAATGCCGTTTTAAAATTTTTCGGACGATTAATTTTAAAATTATACAAAAAAAACGTTATTTTTAAGAAATAATGCATTTTTCTTAAAAATCACACAAAAACTGCAGAAACATTTTTATTTCTTTATAAAAAAATGTAAATTATGTTTAAATAATTTTATTTTCATGAAATCTAATTAGAAATGACGTTTAAAAATTTTTCGGACGATTAATTTTAAAATTATACAAAAAAAACGTTATTTTTAAGAAATAATGCGTTTTTCTTAAAAATCAAACAAAAACTGCTGTAACTTTTTTATTTCCTTATAAAAAAATGTAAATTTTGTTTATATTATTTTATTTTCATGAAATCTAATTAGAAATGCCGTTTTATAATTTTTAGGACGATTAATTTTAAAATTATGCAAAAAAAAACATTTTTCTTAAAAGTCACACAAAAACTGCAGAAACTTTTTATTTCTTCATAAAACTATGTCAATTTTGTTTAAATAATTTTATTTTCATGAAATCTAATTAGAAATGCCGTTTTAAAATTTTTCGGACGAATAATTTTAAAATTATACCAAAAAAACGTTATTCTTAAAAATTACACAAAAACTGCAGAAACTTTTTTATTTCTTCATAAAAAAATTTAAATTTAATTAGAAATGCTGTTTTAAAATTTTTCGGACGATTAATTTTAAAATTATACAAAAAAAACGTTATTTTTAAGAAATAATGCGTTTTTCTTAAGAATTAAACAAAAACTGCTGTAACTTCTTTATTTCTTTATAAAAAATTGTAAATATTGTTTAAATAATTTTATTTTCATGAAATCTAATTAGAAATGTCGTTTTAAAATTTTTCGGACGATTAATTTTAAAATTATACAAAAAAAACGTTATTTTTAAGAAATAATGCGTTTTTCTTAAAAATCAAACAAAAACTGCTGTAACTTTTTTATTTCTTAATAAAAAAATGTAAATTTTGTTTAAATAATTTTATTTTTATGAAATCAGATTAGAAATGTCGTTTTAATATTTTTCGGACGATTAATTTTAAAATTATACCAAAAAAACGTTATTCTTAAAAATCACACAAAAATTGCAGAAACTTTTTTATTTCTTCATAAAAAAATTTAAATTTTGTTTAAATAATTTTATTTTCATGAAATTTAATTAAAAATGCCGTTTTAAAATTTTTCGGACGATTAATTTTAAAATTATACCAAAAAACCGTTATTCTTAAAAATCACACAAAAACTGCAGAAACTTTTTTATTTCTTCATAAAAAAATTTAAATTTTGGTTAAA
The DNA here is from genome assembly GCA_963971135.1 of Stenus bimaculatus. Classification (NCBI taxonomy): domain Eukaryota; kingdom Metazoa; phylum Arthropoda; class Insecta; order Coleoptera; family Staphylinidae; genus Stenus; species Stenus bimaculatus. Next base: position 13,348,126 of record OZ020187.1, read on the forward strand.
TAATTTTATTTTCCTGAAATCTAATGAGTAATGTCGTTTTCAAATTTTTCGGACTATTAATTTTAAAATTATACAAAAAAAAACGTTATTTTTAAGAAATAATGCGTTTTTCTTAAATGTAAAACAAAAACTGCTCTAACTTTTTTAATTCTTCATAAAAAAATGTAAATTTTGTATAAATTATTTTATTTTCATAAAATCTAATTAGAAATGTCGTTTTAAAATTTTTCGGACGATTAATTTTAAAATTATACAAAAAAAACGTTATTTTTAAGAAATAATGCGTTTTTCTTAAAAATCAAACAAAAACTGCTGTAACTTTTTTATTTCTTTATAAAAAAATGTAACTTTTGTTTAAATAATTTTATTTTAATGAAATCTAATTAGAAATGTCGTTTTAAAATTTTTCGGACGATTAATTTTAAAATTATACCAAAAAAACGTTATTCTTAAAAATCACACAAAAACTGCAGAAACTTTTTTATTTCTTCATAAAAAAATTTAAATTTTGTTTAAATAATTTTATTTTCCTGAAATCTAATTAGAAATGTCGTATTAAAATTTCTCGGACGATTAATTTTAAGATTATACAAAAAAAACGTTATTTTTAAGAAATATTGCGTTTTTCTTAGAAATCAAAGAAAAACTGCTGTAACTTCTTTATTTCTTTATAAAAAAATGTAAATTTTGTTTAAATTATTTTATTTTCATAAAATCTAATTAGAAATGCCGTTTTAAAATTTTTCGGACGATTAATTTTAAAATTATACAAAAAAAACGTTATTTTTAGGAAATAATGCGTTTTTCTTAAAAATCAAACAAAAACTGCTGTAACTTTTTTATTTTTTTATAAATAAATGTAACTTTTGTTTAAATAATTTTATTTTCATGATATCTAATTAGAAATGCCATTTTAAAATTTTTTGGACGATTAATTTTAAAATTATACCAAAAAAACTTTATTTTTTAGAAATAATGCGTTTTTCTTAAAAATCAAACAAAAACTGCTGTAACTTTTTTATTTCTTTATAAAAAATCTAAATTCTGTTTAAATTATTTTATTTTTATAAAATCTAATTAGAAATGCCGTTTTATAATTTTTCGGACGAATAATTTTAAAATTATACCAAAAAAACGTTATTCTTAAAAATCACACAAAAACTGCAGAAACTTTTTTATTTCTTCATAAAAAAAATTTAAATTTTGTTTAAATAATTTTATTTTCATGAAATCTAATTAGAAATGCCGTTTTAAAATTTTTCGGACGATTAATTTTAAAATTATACAAAAAAAACGTTATTTTTAAGAAATAATGCGTTTTTCTTAAAAATCAAACAAAAACTGCGGTAACTTTTTTATTTCTTTATAAAAAAATGTAAATTTTGTTTATATTATTTTATTTTCATGAAATCTAATTAGAAATGCCGTTTTAAAATTTTTCGGACGATTAATTTTAAAATTATACAAAAAAAACGTTATTTTTAAGAAATAATGCATTTTTCTTAAAAATCACACAAAAACTGCAGAAACATTTTTATTTCTTTATAAAAAAATGTAAATTATGTTTAAATAATTTTATTTTCATGAAATCTAATTAGAAATGACGTTTAAAAATTTTTCGGACGATTAATTTTAAAATTATACAAAAAAAAACGTTATTTTTAAGAAATAATGCGTTTTTCTTAAAAATCAAACAAAAACTGCTGTAACTTTTTTATTTCCTTATAAAAAAATGTAAATTTTGTTTATATTATTTTATTTTCATGAAATCTAATTAGAAATGCCGTTTTAAAATTTTTCGGACGATTAATTTTAAAATTATACAAAAAAAACGTTATTTTTAAGAAATAATGCATTTTTCTTAAAAATCACACAAAAACTGCAGAAACATTTTTATTTCTTTATAAAAAAATGTAAATTATGTTTAAATAATTTTATTTTCATGAAATCTAATTAGAAATGACGTTTAAAAATTTTTCGGACGATTAATTTTAAAATTATACAAAAAAAACGTTATTTTTAAGAAATAATGCGTTTTTCTTAAAAATCAAACAAAAACTGCGGTAACTTTTTTATTTCTTTATAAAAAAATGTAAATTTTGTTTATATTATTTTATTTTCATGAAATCTAATTAGAAATGCCGTTTTAAAATTTTTCGGACGATTAATTTTAAAATTATACAAAAAAAACGTTATTTTTAAGAAATAATGCGTTTTTCTTAAAAATCAAACAAAAACTGCTGTAACTTTTTTATTTCCTTATAAAAAAATGTAAATTTTGTTTATATTATTTTATTTTCATGAAATCTAATTAGAAATGCCGTTTTATAATTTTTAGGGCGATTAATTTTAAAATTATGCAAAAAAAAACATTTTTCTTAAAAGTCACACAAAAACTGCAGAAACTTTTTTATTTCTTCATAAAACTATGTCAATTTTGTTTAAATAATTTTATTTTCATGAAATCTAATTAGAAATGCCGTTTTAAAATTTTTCGGACGAATAATTTTAAAATTATACCAAAAAAACGTTATTCTTAAAAATCACACAAAAACTGCAGAAACTTTTTTTATTTCTTCATAAAGAAATTTAAATTTTGCTTAAATAATTTTATTTTCCTCAAATCTAATTAGAAATGTCGTTTTAAAATTTTTCGGACTATTAATTTTAAGATTATACAAAAAAAACCTTATTTTTAAGAAATAAAGCGTTTTTCTTAAAAATCAAACAAAAACTGCTGTAACTTTTTTATTTCTTTATAAAAAAATGTAAATTTTATTTAAATAATTTTATTTTCAATAAATCTAATTACAAATGTCGTTTTAAAATTTTTCGGACGATTAATTTTAAAATTATACAAAAAAAAAACGTTTTTCTTAAAAATCACACAAAAACTGCAGAAACTTTTTATTTCTTCATAAAAAAATGTAAATTTTGTTTAAATAATTTTATTTTCATGAAATCTAATTAGAAATATCGTTTTAAAATTTTTCGGACGATTAATTTTAAAATTATACAAAAAAAAACTTTATTTTTAATAAATAATGCGTTTTTTCTTAAAAATCAAACAAAAACTACTGTAACTTTTTTATTTCTTAATAAAAAAATGTAAATTTTGTTTAAATAATTTTATTTTTATGAAATCTGATTAGAAATGTCGTTTTAATATTTTTCGGACGATTAATTTTAAAATTATACCAAAAAAACGTTATTCTTAAAACTCACACAAAAACTGCAAAAACTTTTTTATTTCTTCATAAAAAAATTTACATTTTAATTAAATAATTTTATTTTCCTAAAATCTAATTAGAAATGTCATTTTAAAATTCTTCGGACGATTAATTTTAAAATTATACAAAAAAAACGTTATTTTTAAGAAATAATGCGTTTTTCTTAAAAATCAAACAAAAACTGCTGTAACTTTTTTATTTCTTAATAAAAAAATGTAAATTTTGTTTATATTATTTTATTTTCATGAAATCTAATTAGAAATGCCGTTTTATAATTTTTCGAACGATTTATTTTAAAATTATACAAAAAAAAACATTATTTTTAAAAAATAATGCGTTTTTCTTAAAAATCAAACAAAAACTGCTGTAACTTTTTTATTTCCTCATAAAAAAATGTAAATTTTGTATAAATAAATTTATTTTCATGAAATCTAATTATAAATGTCGTTTTAAAATTTTACGGACGATTAATTTTAAAATTATACAAAAAAAACCTTTTCCTTAAAAATCACACAAAAACTGCAGAAACTTTTTTATTTCTTCATAAAAAAATTTAAATTTTGTTTAAATAATTTTATTTTCATGAAATCTAATTAGAAATGTCGTTTTAAAATTTTTCGGACGATTAATTTTAAGATTATATAAAAAAAACGTTATTTTTAAGAAATAAAGCGTTTTTCTTAAAAATCAAACAAAAACTGCTGTAACTTTTTTATTTCTTTATAAAAAAATGTAAATTTTGTTTATATTATTTTATTTTCATGAAATCTAATTATAAATGCCGTTTTAAAATTTTTCGGACTATTAATTTTAAGATTATACAAAAAAACGTCATTTTTAAGAAATAATGCGTTTTTCTTAAAAATCAAACAAAAACTGCTGTAACTTTTTTATTTCTTTATAAAAAAATGTAAATTTTGTTTAAATTATTTTACTTTTATAAAATCTAATTAGAAATGTCGTTTTAAAATTTTTCGGACGATTAATTATAAATTATACAAAAAAACGTTATTTTTAAGAAATAATGCGTTTTTCTTGAAAATCAAACAAAAACTGCTGTAACTTTTGTATTTCTTCATAAAAAAATGTCAATTTTGTTTAAATAATTTTATTTTCATGAAATCTAATTAGAAATGCCGTTTTAATATTTTTCGGATGAATAATTTTAAAATTATACCAAAAAAACTTTATTCTTAAAAATCACACAAAAACTGCAGAAACTTTTTTATTTCTTCATAAAAAAATTTAAATTTTATTTAAATAATTTTATTTTCCTGAAATCTAATGAGAAATGTCGTTTTAAAATTTTTCGGAGTATTAATTTTAAAATTATACAAAAAAAACTTTATTTTTAAGAAATAATGCGTTTTTCTTAAAAATCAAACAAAAACTGCTGTAACTTTTTTATTTCTTTATAAAAAAATGTAAATTTTGTTTAAATAATTTTATTTTCATTAAATTTAATTACAAATGTCGTTTTAAAATTTTTCGGACGATTAATTTTAAAATTATACAAAAAAAACCTTATTTTTAAGAAATAATGCGTTTTTCTTAAAAATCAAACAAAAACTGCGGTAACTTTTTTATTTCTTTATAAAAAAATGTAGATTTTGTTTATATTATTTTATTTTCATTAAATCTAATTAGAAATGCCGTTTTATAATTTTTAGGACGATTAATTTTAAAATTATACAAAAAAAAACGTTTTTCTTAAAAATCACACAAAAACTGCAGAAAATTTTTTATTTCTTCATAAAAAAATTTAAATTTTGTTTAAATAGATTTATTTTCCTGAAATCTAATTAGAAATTTCGTTTTAAAATTTTTCGGACTATTAATTTTAAGATTATACAAAAAAAACGTTATTTTTAAGAAATAATGCGTTTTTCTTAAAAATCAAACAAAAACTGCTGTAACTTTTTTAATTCTTCATAAAAAAATGTAAATTTTGTTTAAATAATTTTATTTTCATTAAATCTAATTACAAATGTCGTTTTAAAATTTTTCGGACGATTAATTTTAAAATTATACAAAAAAAACCTTATTTTTAAGAAATAATGCGTTTTTCTTAAAAATCAAACAAAAACTGCGGTAACTTTTTTATTTCTTTATAAAAAAATGTAGATTTTGTTTATATTATTTTATTTTCATTAAATCTAATTAGAAATGCCGTTTTATAATTTTTAGGACGATTAATTTTAAAATTATACAAAAAAAAACGTTTTTCTTAAAAATCACACAAAAACTGCAGAAAATTTTTTATTTCTTCATAAAAAAATTTAAATTTTGTTTAAATAGATTTATTTTCCTGAAATCTAATTAGAAATTTCGTTTTAAAATTTTTCGGACTATTAATTTTAAGATTATACAAAAAAAACGTTATTTTTAAGAAATAATGCGTTTTTCTTAAAAATCAAACAAAAACTGCTGTAACTTTTTTAATTCTTCATAAAAAAATGTAAATTTTGTTTAAATAATTTTATTTTCATGTAATCTAATTAGAAATGCCGTTTTAAAATTTTTCGGACGATTAATTTTAAAATTATACAAAAAAAACGTTATTTTTAAGAAAAAATGCATTTTTCTTAAAAATCAAGCAAAAACTGCTGTAACTTTTTTATTTCTTTATAAAAAAATGTAAATTTTTGTTTAAATAATTTTATTTTCATGAAATTTAATTAGAAATGCTGTTTTAATATTTTTCGGACGAATAATTTTAAAATTATACAAAAAAACGTTATTTTTAAGAAATAATGCGTTTTTCTTAAAAATCAAACAAAAACTGCGGTAACTTTTTTATTTCTTTATAAAAAAATGTAAATTTTGTTTATATTATTTTATTTTCATGAAATCTATTTAGAAATGCCGTTTTATAATTTTTAGGACGATTAATTTTAAAATTATACAAAAAAAAACGTTTTTCTTAAAAATCACACAAAAACTGCAGAAACTTTTGTATGTCTTCATCAAAAAATGTAAATTTTGTTTAAATAATTTTATTTTCATGAAATCTAATGAAAAATGTCATTTTAAAATTTTTCGGACTATTAATTTTAAAATTATACAAAAAAAACGTTATTTTTAAGAAATAATGCGTTTTTTTTAAGAATCAAACAAAAACTGAGGTAACTTCTTTATTTCTTTATAAAAAAATGTAAATTTTGTTTAAATAATTTTATTTTTATGAAATCTAATTAGAAATGCCGTCTTAAAATTTTTCGGACGATTAATTTTAAAATTATACAAAAAAAACGTTATTTTTAAGAAATAATGCGTTTTTCTTAAGAATCAAACAAAAACTGCTGTAACTTTTTTATTTCTTTATAAAAAATTGTAAATATTGTTTAAATAATTTTATTTTCATGAAATCTAATTAGAAATGTCGTTTTAAAATTTTTCGGACGATTAATTTTAAGAGTAGACAAAAAAACGTTATTTTTAAAAAATAATGCGTTTTTCTTAAAAATCAAACAAAAACTGCTGTAACTTTTTTATTTCTTCATAAAAAAATGTCAATTTTGTTTAAATAATTTTATTTTCATGAAATCTAATTAGGAATGACGTTTAAAAATTTTTCAGACAATTAATTTTAAAATTATACAAAAAAAACGTTATTATTAAAAATCACACATAAACTGCAAAAACTTTTTTATTTCTCCATAAAAAAATTTAAATTTTGTTTAAATAATTTTATTTTCCTGAAATTTAATGAGAAATGTCGTTTTAAAATTTTTCGGACTATTAATTTTAAAATTATACAAAAAAAACGTTATTTTTAAAAATCACACAAAAACTGCAGAAACTTTTTTATTTCTTCATAAAAAAATTTAAATTTTGTTTAAATAATTTTATTTTCCTGAAATCTAATTAGAAATGTCGTATTAAAATTTCTCGGACGATTAATTTTAAGATTATACAAAAAAAAACGTTATTTTTAAGAAATATTGCGTTTTTCTTAGAAATCAAAGAAAAACTGCTGTAACTTCTTTATTTCTTTATAAAAAAATGTAAATTTTGTTTAAATTATTTTATTTTCATAAAATCTAATTAGAAATGCCGTTTTAAAATTTTTCGGACGATTAATTTTAAAATTATACAAAAAAAAACGATATTTTTAAAAAATAAGGCGTTTTTCTTAAAAATCAAACAAAAACTGCTGTAACTTTTTTATTTCTTTATAAAAAAATGCAAATTTTGTTTAAATAATTTTATTTTCATTAAGTCCAATTACAAATGTCGTTTTAAAATTTTTCGGACGATTAATTTTAAAATTATACAAAAAAAACCTTTTTCTTAAAAATCACACAAAAACGGCAGGAACTTTTTTATTTCTTCATAAAAAAATTTAAATTTTGTTTAAATAATTTTATTTTCCTGAAATCTAATTATAAATGTTGTTATAAAATTTTTCGGACTAATAATTTTAAAATTATACAAAAAAAAACGTTATTTTTAAGAAATAATGCGATTTTCTTAGAAATCAAAGAAAAACTGCTGTAACTTTTTTATTTCTTTATAAAAAAATGCAAATTTTGTTTAAATAATTTTATTTTCATTAAGTCCAATTACAAATGTCGTTTTAAAATTTTTCGGACGATTAATTTTAAAATTATACAAAAAAAACCTTTTTCTTAAAAATCACACAAAAACGGCAGGAACTTTTTTATTTCTTCATAAAAAAATTAAAAATTTTGTTTATATTATTTTATTTTCATGAAATCTAATTAGAAATGCCGTTTTATAATTTTTAGGACGATTAATTTTAAGAGTAGACAAAAAAACGTTATTTTTAAGAAATAATGCGTTTTTCTTAAAAATCTAACAAAAACTGCTGTAACTTTTTTATTTCCTCATAAAAAAATGTCAATTTTGTTTATATTATTTTATTTTCATGAAATCTAATTAGAAATGCCGTTTTATAATTTTTAGGACGATTAATTTTAAAATTATACAAAAAATAACGTTTTTCTTAAAAATCACACAAAAACTGCAGAAACTTTTTTATTTCTTCATAAAAAATGTAAATTTTGTTTAAATAATTTTATTTTCATGAAATCTAATTAGAAATGTCGTTTTAAAATTTTTCGGACGATTAATTTTAAAATTATACAAAAAAAACGTTATTATTAAAAATCACACAAAACCTGCAAAAACTTTTTTATTTCTTCATAAAAAAATTTAAATTTTGTTTAAATAGTTTTATTTTCCTGAAATCTAATGAAAAATGTCGTTTTAAAATTTTTCGGACTATTAATTTTAAAATTATACAAAAAAACCTTATTTTTAAGAAATAATGCGTTTTTCTTAAAAATCAAACAAAAACTGCTGTAACTTTTTTATTTCTTTATAAAAAAATCTAGATTTTGTTTAAATAATTTTATTTTCATGAAATCTAATTAGAAATGCCGTTTTAAGATTTTTCGGACGATTAATTTTAAAATTATACCAAAAAAACGTTATTCTTAAAAATCACACAAAAACTGCAGAAACTTTTTTATTTCTTCATAAAAAAATTTAAATTTTGTTTAAATAATTTTATTTTCCTGAAATCTAATGAAAAATGTCGTTTTAAAATTTTTCGGACTATTAATTTTAAAATTATACAAAAAAAACGTTATTTTTAAGAAATAATGCGTATTTCTTAAAAATCAAACAAAAACTGCTGTAACTTTTTTATTTCTTTATAAAAAAAAGTAAATTTTATTTAAATAATTTTATTTTCATGAAATCTAATTAGAAATGCCGTTTTAAAATTTTTCGGACGATTAATTTTAAAATTATACAAAAAAAACGTTATTTTTAAGAAATAATGCGTTTTTCTTAAAAATCAAACAAAAACTGCGGTAACTTTTTTATTTCTTTATAAAAAAATGTAAATTTTGTTTATATTATTTTATTTTCATGAAATCTAATTAGAAATGCCGTTTTATAATTTTTAGGACGAATAATTTTAAAATTATACAAAAAATAACGTTTTTCTTAAAAATCACACAAAAACTGCAGAAACTTTTTTATTTCTTCATAAAAAATGTAAATTTTGTTTAAATAATTTTATTTTCATGAAATCTAATTAGAAATGTCGTTTTAAAATTTTTCGGACGATTAATTTTAAAATTATACAAAAAAAACTTTATTATTAAAAATCACACAAAACCTGCAAAAACTTTTTTATTTCTTCATAAACAAATTTAAATTTTGTTTAACTAATTTTATTTTAAAAAAACGTTATTTTTAAGAAATAATGCGTTTTTCTTAAGAATCAAACAAAAACTGCTGTAACTTTTTTATTTCTTTATAAAAAATTGTAAATATTGTTTAAATAATTTTATTTTCATGAAATCTAATTAGAAATGTTGTTTTAAAATTTTTCGGACGTTTAATTTTTAAATTATACCAAAAAAACGTTATTCTTAAAAATCACACAAAAACTGCAGAAACTTTTTTATTTCTTCATAAAAAAATTTAAATTTTGTTTAACTAATTTTATTTTCCTAAAATCTAATTAGAAATGTCGTTTTAAAATTTTTCGGACGATTAATTTTAAGAGTAGACAAAAAAACGTTATTTTTAAGAGATAATGCGTTTTTCTTAAAAATCAAACAAAAACTGCTGTAACTTTTTTATTTCTTCATAAAAAAATGTCAATTTTGTTTAAATAATTATATTTTCATGAAATCTAATTAGAAATCCCGTTTTAAAATTTTTCGGACTATTAATTTTTAAATTATACCAAAAAAACGTTATTCTTAAAATTCACACAAAAACTGCAGAAACTTTTTTATTTCTTCATAAAAAAATTTAAATTTTGTTTAACTAATTTTATTTTCCTAAAATCTAATTAGAAATGTCGTTTTAAAATTTTTCGGACGATTAATTTTAAGAGTAGACAAAAAAACGTTATTTTTAAGAGATAATGCGTTTTTCTTAAAAATCAAACAAAAACTGCTGTAACTTTTTTATTTCTTCATAAAAAAATGTCAATTTTGTTTAAATAATTATATTTTCATGAAATCTAATTAGAAATCCCGTTTTAAAATTTTTCGGACGATTAATTTTAAAATTATACCAAAAAAAAACGTTATTATTAAAAATCATACAAAAACTGCAAAAACTTTTTTATTTCTCCATAAAATAATTTAAATTTTGTTTAAATAATTTTATTTTCCTGAAATCTAATTAGAAATGTCGTTTTAAATTTTTTCGGACTATTAATTTTAAAATTATACAAAAAAAACGTTATTTTTAAGAAATAATGCGTTTTTCTTAAGAATCAAACAAAAACTGCTGTAGCTTTTTTATTTCTTTATAAAAAATTGTAAATGTTGTTTAAATAATTTTATTTTCATGAAGTCTAATTAGAAATGTCGTTTTAAAATTTTTCGGACGATTAATTTTAAAATTATACAAAAAAAACGTTATTTTTAAGAAATAATGCGTTTTTCTTAAAAATCAAACATAAACTGCGGTAACTTTTTTATTTCTTTATAAAAAAATCTAAATTTTGTTTATATTATTTTATTTCATGAAATCTAATTAGAAATGCCGTTTTATAATTTTTCGGACGATTAATTTTAAAATTATACAAAAAAAACGTAATTTTAAGAAATAATGCGTTTTTCTTAAGAATCAAACAAAAACTGCTGTAAATTTTTTATTTCTTTATAAAAATTGTAAATATTGTTTAAATAATTTTATTTCATGAAATCTGAAAAATTTTAAAATTATACAAAAAAAACGTAATTTTTAAGAAATAATGCGTTTTTCTTAAAAATCAAACAAAAACTGCCGTAGCTTTTTTATTTCTTTATCAAAAATTGTAAATATTGTTTAAATAATTTTATTTTCATGAAATCTAATTAGAAATGTCGTTTTAAAATTTTTCGGACTATTAATTTTAAAATTATACAAAAAAAACGTTATTTTTAAGAAATAATGCGTTTTTCTTAAGAATCAAACAAAAACTGCTGTAACTTTTTTATTTCTTTATAAAAAATTGTAAATATTGTTTAAATAATTTTATTTTATTAAGTCTAATTACAAATGTCGTTTTAAAATTTTTCGGACGATTAATTTTAAAATTATACAAAAAAAACGTAATTTTTAAGAAATAATGCGTTTTTCTTAGAAATCAAAGAAAAACTGCTGTAACTTTTTTATTTCTTTATAAAAAAATGCAAATTTTGTTTAAATAATTTTATTTTCATTAAGTCCAATTACAAATGTCATTTTAAAATTTTTCGGACGATTAATTTTAAAATTATACAAACAAAACCTTTTTCTTAAAATTCACACAAAAACGGCAGGAACTTTTTTATTTCTTCATAAAAAAATTTAAATTTTGTTTAAATAATTTTATTTTCCTGAAATCTAATTAGAAATGTCGTTACAAAATTTTTCGGACTATTAATTTTAAAATTATACAAAAAAAAACGTTATTTTTAAGAAATAATGCGTTTTTCTTAAAAATAAAACAAAAACTGCTGTAACTTTTTTAATTCTTCATAAAAAAATGTAAATTTTGTATAAATTATTTTATTTTCATGAAATCTAATTAGAAATGTCATTTTAAAATTTCTCGGACAATTAATTTAAAAATTATATAAAAAAAATGTTATTTTTAAGAAATAATGCGTTTTTTTAAAAATCAAACAAAAACTGCTGTAACTTTTTTATTTCTTTATAAAAAAATCTAAATTTTGTTTAAATTATTTTATATTCATAAAATCTAATTAGAAATGCCGTTTTAAAATTTTTCGGACGAATAATTTTAAAATTATACAAAAAAACGTTATTTTTAAGAAATAATGCGTATTTCTTAAAAATCAAACAAAAACTGCTGTAACTTTTTTATTTCTTTATAAAAAAATCTAAATTTTGTTTAAATTATTTTATATTCATAAAATCTAATTAGAAATGCCGTTTTAAAATTTTTCGGACGAATAATTTTAAAATTATACAAAAAAACGTTATTTTTAAGAAATAATGCGTATTTCTTAAAAATCAAACAAAAACGGCTGTAACTTTTTTATTTCTTTATAAAAAAATGTAAATATTTTTTATATTATTTTATTTTCATGAAATCTAATTAGAAATGCCGTTTTAAAATTTTTCGGACTATTAATTTTAAAATTATACAAAAAAAACGTTATTTTTAAGAAATAATGCGTTTTTCTTAAAAATCAAACAAAAACTGCTGTAACTTTTTTATTTCTTTATAAAAAAATGCAAATTTTGTTTAAATAATTTTATTTTCATTAAGTCCAATTATAAATGTCGTTTTAAAATTTTTCGGACGATTAATTTTAAAATTATACAAAAAAAACCTTTTTCTTAAAAATCACACAAAAACGGCAGGAACTTTTTTATTTCTTCATAAAAAAATTTAAATTTTGTTTAAATAATTTTATTTTCCTGAAATCTAATTATAAATGTCGTTATAAAATTTTTCGGACTATTAATTTTAAAATTATACAAAAAAAAACGTTATTTTTAAGAAATAATGCGTTTTTCTTAAAAATAAAACAAAAACTGCTGTAACTTTTTTAATTCTTCATAAAAAAATGTAAATTTTGTATAAATTATTTTATTTTCATGAAATCTAATTAGAAATGCCGTTTTAAGATTTTTCGGACGATTAATTTTAAAATTATACCAAAAAAACGTTATTCTTAAAAATCACACAAAAACTGCAGAAACTTTTTTATTTCTTCATAAAAAAATTTAAATTTTGTTTAAATAATTTTATTTTCCTGAAATCTAATGAAAAATGTCGTTTTAAAATTTTTCGGACTATTAATTTTAAAATTATACAAAAAAAACTTTATTTTTAAGAAATAATGCGTATTTCTTAAAAATCAAACAAAAACTGCTGTAACTTTTTTATTTCTTTATAAAAAAATGTAAATTTTGTTTAAATAATTTTATTTTCATGAAATCTAATTAGAAATGCCGTTTTAAAATTTTTCGGACGATTAATTTTAAAATTATACAAAAAAAACGTTATTTTTAAGAAATAATGCGTTTTTCTTAAAAATCAAACAAAAACTGCGGTAACTTTTTTATTTCTTTATAAAAAAATGTAAATTTTGTTTATATTATTTTATTTTCATGAAATCTAATTAGAAATGCCGTTTTATAATTTTTAGGACGATTAATTTTAAAATTATACAAAAAATAACGTTTTTCTTAAAAATCACACAACACAAAAACTGCAGAAACTTTTTTATTTCTTCATAAAAAAATGTAAATTTTGTTTAAATAATTTTATTTTCATAAAATCTAATTAGAAATGTCGTTTTAAAATTTTTCGGACGATTAATTTTAAAATTATACAAAAAAACGTTATTTTTAAGAAATAATGCGTCTTTCTTAAAAATCAAACAAAAACTGCTGTAACTTTTTTATTTCTTTATAAAAAAATGTAAATATTTTTTATATTATTTTATTTTCATGAAATCTAATTAGAAATGCCGTTTTAAAATTTTTCGGACGATTTGTTTTAAAATTATACCAAAAAAACGTTATTCTTAAAAATCCCAAAAAAACTCCAGAAACTTTTTTATTTCTTCATAAAAAAATTGAAATTTTGTTTAAATAATTTTATCTTCCTGAAATCTAATGAAAAATATCGTTTTAAAATTTTTCGGGCTATTAATTTTAAAATTATACAAAAAAAACGTTATTTTTAAGAAATAATGCGTATTTCTTAAAAATCAAACAAAAACTGCTGTAACTTTTTTATTTATTTATAAAAAAATGTAGATTTTGTTTAAATAATTTTATTTTCATGAAATCTAATTAGAAATGCCGTTTTAAGATTTTTCGGACGATTAATTTTAAAATTATACCAAAAAAACGTTATTCTTAAAAATCACACAAAAACTACAGAAACTTTTTTATTTCTTCATAAAAAAATTTAAATTTTGTTTAAATAATTTTATTTTCCTGAAATCTAATGAAAAATGTCGTTTTAAAATTTTTCGGACTATTAATTTTAAAATTATACAAAAAAAACTTTATTTTTAAGAAATAATGCATATTTCTTAAAAATCAAACAAAAACTGCTGTAACTTTTTTATTTCTTTATAAAAAAATGTAAATTTTGTTTAAATAATTTTATTTTCATGAAATCTAATTAGAAATGCCGTTTTAAAATTTTTCGGACGATTAATTTTAAAATTATACAAAAAAAACTTTATTTTTAAGAAATAATGCGTTTTTCTTAAAAATCAAACAAAAACTGCGGTAACTTTTTTATTTCTTTATAAAAAAATGTAAATTTTGTTTATATTATTTTATTTTTAGGAAATCTAATTAGAAATGCCGTTTTATAATTTTTAGGACGATTAATTTTAAAATTATACAAAAAATAATGTTTTTCTTAAAAATCACACAAAAACTGCAGAAACTTTTTTATTTCTTCATAAAAAAATGTAAATTTTGTTTAAATAATTTTATTTTCCTGAAATCTAATGAGAAATGTCGTTTTAAAATTTTTCGGACTAATAATTTTAAAATTATACATAAAAACTTTATTTTTAAGAAATAATGCGTTTTTCTTAAGAATCAAACAAAAACTGCTGTAACTTTTTTATTTCCTTATAAAAAAATGTAAATTTTGTTTAAATAATTTTATTTTCATGAAATCTAATTATAAATGCCGTTTTAAAATTTTTCGGACGATTAATTTTAAAATTATACAAAAAAAACGTTATTTTTAAGAAATAATGCGTTTTTCTTAAGAATCAAACAAAAACTGCTGTAACTTTTTTATTTCTTTATAAAAAATTGTAAATATTGTTTAAATAATTTTATTTTCATGAAATCTAATTAGAAATGTCGTTTTAAAATTTTTCGGACGATTAATTTTTAAATTATACCAAAAAAACTTTATTCTTAAAAATCACACAAAAACTGCAGAAACTTTTTTATTTCTTCATAAAAAAATTTAAATTTTGTTTAACTAATTTTATTTTCCTGAAATCTAATTAGAAATGTCGTTTTAAAATTTTTCGGACGAATAATTTTAAGAGTAGACAAAAAAACGTTATTTTTAAGAAATAATGCGTTTTTCTTAAATATCAAACAAAAACTGCTGTAACTTTTTTATTTCTTCATAAAAAAATGTCAATTTTATTTAAATAATTTTATTTTCATGAAATCTAATTAGAACTGCCGTTTTAAAATTTTTCGGACGATTAATTTTAAAATTATACCAAAAAAAACGTTATTATTAAAAATCACACAAAAACTGCAAAAACTTTTTTATTTCTCCATAAAAAAATTTAAATTTTGTTTAAATAATTTTATTTTCCTGAAATCTAATTAGAAATGTCGTTTTAAAATTTTTCGGACTATTAATTTTAAAATTATACAAAAAAAACGTTATTTTTAAGAAATAATGCGTTTTTCTTAAGAATCAAACAAAAACTGCTGTAGCTTTTTTATTTCTTTATAAAAAATTGTAAATATTGTTTAAATAATTTTATTTTCATGAAATCTAATTAGAAATGTCGTTTTAAAATTTTTCGGACGATTAATTTTAAATTTATACAAAAAAAACGTTATTTTTAAGAAATAATGCGTTTTTCTTAAAAATCAAACATAAACTGCGGTAACTTTTTTATTTCTTTATAAAAAAATCTAAATTTTGTTTATATTATTTTATTTTCATGAAATCTAATTAGAAATGCCGTTTTATAATTTTTCGGACGATTAATTTTAAAATTATACAAAAAAAACGTAATTTTTAAGAAATAATGCGTTTTTCTTAAGAATCAAACAAAAACTGCTGTAACTTTTTTACTTCTTTATAAAAAATTGTAAATATTGTTTAAATAAGTTTATTTTCATGAAATCTAATTAGAAATGCCGTTTTAAGATTTTTCGGACGATTAATTTTAAAATTATACCAAAAAAACGTTATTCTTAAAAATCACACAAAAACTGCAGAAACTTTTTTATTTCTTCATAAAAAAATTTAAATTTTGTTTAAATAATTTTATTTTCCTGAAATCTAATGAAAAATGTCGTTTTAAAATTTTTCGGACTATTAATTTTAAAATTATACAAAAAAAACGTTATTTTTAAGAAATAATGCGTATTTCTTAAAAATAAAACAAAAACTGCTGTAACTTTTTTATTTCTTTATAAAAAAATGTAAATTTTGTTTAAATAATTTTATTTTCATGAAATCTAATTAGAAATGCCGTTTTAAAATTTTTCGGACGATTAATTTTAAAATTATACAAAAAAAACGTTATTTTTAAGAAATAATGCGTTTTTCTTAAAAATCAAACAAAAACTGCGGTAACTTTTTTATTTCTTTATAAAAAAATGTAAATTTTGTTTATATTATTTTATTTTCAGGAAATCTAATTAGAAATGCCGTTTTATAATTTTTAGGACGATTAATTTTAAAATTATACAAAAAATAACGTTTTTCTTAAAAATCACACAAAAACTGCAGAAACTTTTTTATTTCTTCATAAAAAAATGTAAATTTTGTTTAAATAATTTTATTTTCATGAAATCTAATTAGAAATGTCGTTTTAAAATTTTTCGGACGATTAATTTTAAAATTATACAAAAAAAACTTTATTATTAAAAAAAACACAAAAACTGCAAAAACTTTTTTATTTCTTCATAAACAAATTAAAATTTTGTTTAAATAATTTTATTTTCCTGAAATCTAATGAGAAATGTCGTTTTAAAATTTTTCGGACTATTAATTTTAAAATTATACAAAAAAAACTTTATTTTTAAGAAATAATGCGTTTTTCTTAAGAATCAAACAAAAACTGCTGTAACTTTTTTATTTCTTTATAACAAAATGTAAATTTTGTTTAAATAATTTTATTTTCATGAAATCTAATTAGAAATGCCGTTTTAAAATTTTTCGGACGATTAATTTTAAAATTATACAAAAAAAACGTTATTTTTAAGAAATAATGCGTTTTTCTTAAGAATCAAACAAAAACTGCTGTAACTTTTTTATTTCTTTATAAAAAATTGTAAATATTGTTTAAATAATTTTATTTTCATGAAATCTAATTAGAAATGTCGTTTTAAAATTTTTCGGACGATTAATTTTTAAATTATACCAAAAAAACTTTATTCTTAAAAATCACACAAAAACTGCAGAAACTTTTTTATTTCTTCATAAAAAAATTTAAATTTTGTTTAACTAATTTTATTTTCCTGAAATCTAATTAGAAATGTCGTTTTAAAATTTTTCGGACGATTAATTTTAAAAGTAGACAAAAAAACGTTATTTTTAAGAAATAATGCGTTTTTCTTAAATATCAAACAAAAACTGCTGTAACTTTTTTATTTCTTCATAAAAAAATGTCAATTTTATTTAAATAATTTTATTTTCATGAAATCTAATTAGAACTGCCGTTTTAAAATTTTTCGGACGATTAATTTTAAAATTATACCAAAAAAAACGTTATTATTAAAAATCACACAAAAACTGCAAAAACTTTTTTATTTTTCCATAAAAAAATTTAAATTTTGTTTAAATAATTTAATTTTCCTGAAATCTAATTAGAAATGTCGTTTTAAAATTTTTCGGACGATTAATTTTAAATTTATACAAAAAAAACGTTATTTTTAAGAAATAATGCGTTTTTCTTAAAAATCAAACATAAACTGCGGTAACTTTTTTATTTCTTTATAAAAAAATCTAAATTTTGTTTATATTATTTTATTTTCATGAAATCTAATTAGAAATGCCGTTTTATAATTTTTCGGACGATTAATTTTAAAATTATACAAAAAAAACGTAATTTTTAAGAAATAATGCGTTTTTCTTAAGAATCAAACAAAAACTGCTGTAACTTTTTTACTTCTTTATAAAAAATTGTAAATATTGTTTAAATAAGTTTATTTTCATGAAATCTAATTAGAAATGCCGTTTTAAGATTTTTCGGACGATTAATTTTAAAATTATACCAAAAAAACGTTATTCTTAAAAATCACACAAAAACTGCAGAAACTTTTTTATTTCTTCATAAAAAAATTTAAATTTTGTTTAAATAATTTTATTTTCCTGAAATCTAATGAAAAATGTCGTTTTAAAATTTTTCCGACTATTAATTTTAAAATTATACAAAAAAAACGTTATTTTTAAGAAATAATGCGTATTTCTTAAAAATAAAACAAAAACTGCTGTAACTTTTTTATTTCTTTATAAAAAAATGTAAATTTTGTTTAAATAATTTTATTTTCATGAAATCTAATTAGAAATGCCGTTTTAAAATTTTTCGGACGATTAATTTTAAAATTATACAAAAAAAACTTTATTTTTAAGAAATAATGCGTTTTTCTTAAAAATCAAACAAAACTGCGGTAACTTTTTTATTTCTTTATAAAAAAATGTAAATTTTGTTTATATTATTTTATTTTCAGGAAATCTAATTAGAAATGCCGTTTTATAATTTTTAGGACGATTAATTTTAAAATTATACAAAAAATAACGTTTTTCTTAAAAATCACACAAAAACTGCAGAAACTTTTTTATTTCTTCATAAAAAAATGTAAATTTTGTTTAAATAATTTTATTTTCATGAAATCTAATTAGAAATGTCGTTTTAAAATTTTTCGGACGATTAATTTTTAAATTATACCAAAAAAACGTTATTCTTAAAAATCTCACAAAAACTGCAGAAACTTTTTTATTTCTTCATAAAAAAATTTAAATTTTGTTTAACTAACTTTATTTTCCTGAAATCTAATTAGAAATGTCGTTTTAAAATTTTTCGGACGATTAATTTTAAGATTATACAAAAAAAAATCGTTATTTTTAAGAAATAATGCGTTTTTCTTAGAAATCAAAGAAAAACTGCTGTAACTTTTTTATTTCTTCATAAAAAAATGTCAATTTTGTTTAAATAATTTTATTTTCATGAAATCTAATTAGAAATGCTGTTTTAAAATTTTTCGGACGATTAATTTTAAAATTATACCAAAAAAACGTTATTATTAAAAATCACACAAAAACTGCAAAACCTTTTTTATTTCTCCATAAAAAAATTTAAATTTTGTTTAAATAATTTTATTTTCCTGAAATCTAATGAGAAATGTCGTTTTAAAATTTTTCGGACTCTTAATTTTAAAATTATACAAAAAAAACGTTATTTTTAAGAAATAATGCGTTTTTCTTAAGAATCAAACAAAAACTGCTGTAGCTTTTTTATTTCTTTATAAAAAATAGCAAATATTGTTTAAATAATTTTATTTTCATGCAATCTAATGTGAAATGTCGTTTTAAAATTTTTCGGACTCTTAATTTTAAAATTATACAAAAAAAACGTTATTTTTAAGAAATAATGCGTTTTTCTTAAGAATCAAACAAAAACTGCTGTAGCTTTTTTATTTCTTTATAACAAAATGTAAATTTTGTTTAAATAATTTTATTTTCATGAAATCTAATTAGAAATGCCGTTTTAAAATTTTTCGGACGATTAATTTTAAAATTATACAAAAAAAACGTTATTTTTAAGAAATAATGCGTTTTTCTTAAGAATCAAACAAAAACTGCTGTAACTTTTTTATTTCTTTATAAAAAATTGTAAATATTGTTTAAATAATTTTATTTTCATGAAATCTAATTAGAAATGTCGTTTTAAAATTTTTCGGACGATTAATTTTTAAATTATACCAAAAAAACGTTATTCTTAAAAATCTCACAAAAACTGCAGAAACTTTTTTATTTCTTCATAAAAAAATTTAAATTTTGTTTAACTAACTTTATTTTCCTGAAATCTAATTAGAAATGTCGTTTTAAAATTTTTCGGACGAATAATTTTAAGAGTAGACAAAAAACGTTATTTTTAAGAAATAATGCGTTTTTCTTAAAAATCAAACAAAAACTGCTGTAACTTTTTTATTTCTTCATAAAAAAATGTCAATTTTGTTTAAATAATTTTATTTTCATGAAATCTAATTAGAAATGCTGTTTTAAAATTTTTCGGACGATTAATTTTAAAATTATACCAAAAAAACGTTATTATTAAAAATCACACAAAAACTGCAAAACCTTTTTTATTTCTCCATAAAAAAATTTAAATTTTGTTTAAATAATTTTATTTTCCTGAAATCTAATGAGAAATGTCGTTTTAAAATTTTTCGGACTCTTAATTTTAAAATTATACAAAAAAAACGTTATTTTTAAGAAATAATGCGTTTTTCTTAAGAATCAAACAAAAACTGCTGTAGCTTTTTTATTTCTTTATAAAAAATAGCAAATATTGTTTAAATAATTTTATTTTCATGCAATCTAATGTGAAATGTCGTTTTAAAATTTTTCGGACTCTTAATTTTAAAATTATACAAAAAAAACGTTATTTTTAAGAAATAATGCGTTTTTCTTAAGAATCAAACAAAAACTGCTGTAGCTTTTTTATTTCTTTATAAAAAATTGCAAATATTGTTTAAATAATTTTATTTTCATGCAATCTAATGAGAAATGTCGTTTTAAAATTTTTCGGACTATTAATTTTAAAATTATACAAAAAAAACGTTATTTTTAAGAAATAATGCGTATTTCTTAAAAATCAAACAAAAACTGCTGTAACTTTTTTATTTCTTTATAAAAAAATGTAGATTTTGTTTAAATAATTTTATTTTCATGAAATCTAATTATAAATGCCGTTTTAAAATTTTTCGGACGATTAATTTTAAAATTATACAAAAAAAACGTTATTTTTAAGAAATAATGCGTTTTTCTTAAAAATCAAACAAAAACTGCGGTAACTTTTTTATTTCTTTATAAAAAAATGTAAATTTTGTTTATATTATTTTATTTTTAGGAAATCTAATTAGAAATGCCGTTTTATAATTTTTAGGACGATTAATTTTAAAATTATACAAAAAATAACGTTTTTCTTAAAAATCACACAAAAACTGCAGAAACTTTTTTATTTCTTCATAAAAAAATGTCAATTTTGTTTAAATAATTTTATTTTCATGAAATCTAATTAGAAATGCTGTTTTAAAATTTTTCGGACGATTAATTTTAAAATTATACCAAAAAAACGTTATTATTAAAAATCACACAAAAACTGCAAAAACTTTTTTATTTCTCCATAAAAAAATTTAAATTTTGTTTAAATAATTTTATTTTCCTGAAATCTAATGAGAAATGTCGTTTTAAAATTTTTCGGATTCTTAATTTTAAAATTATACAAAAAAAACGTTATTTTTAAGAAATAATGCGTTTTTCTTAAGAATCAAACAAAAACTGCTGTAGCTTTTTTATTTCTTTATAAAAAAATTGTTAATATTGTTTAAATAATTTTATTTTCATGAAATCTAATTAGAAATGTCGTTTTAAAATTTATCGGACAATTTATTTTAAAATTATACAAAAAAAACCTTATTTTTAAGAAATAATGCGTTTTTCTTAAGAATCAAACAAAAACGGCTGTAACTTTTTTATTTCTTTATAAAAAATTGTAAATTTTGTTTAAATAATTTTATTTTCATTAAGTCTAATTACAAATGCCGTTTTAAAATTTTTCGGACGATTAATTTTAAAATTATACCAAAAAAACGTTATTCTTAAAAATCACACAAAAACTGCAGAAACTTTTTTATTTCTTCATAAAAAAATGAAAATTTTATTTAAATAATTTTATTTTCATGAAATCTAATTAGAAATGTTGTTTTAAAATTTTTCGGACAATTAATTTTAAAATTATACAAAAAAAACGTTATTTTTAAGAAATAATGCGTTTTTCTTAAAAATCAAACAAAAACTGCTGTAACTTTTTTATTTCTTTATAAAAAATTGTAAATATTGTTTAAATAATTTTATTTTCATGAAATCTAATGAGAAATGTTGTTTTAAAATTTTTCGGACGATTAATTTTAAAATTATACAAAAAAAACTTTATTTTTAAGAAATAATGCGTTTTTCTTAAAAATCAAACAAAAACTGCTGTAACTTTTTTATTTCTTTATAAAAAAATGTAACTTTTGTTTAAATAATTTTATTTTCATGAAATCTAATTAGAAATGTCGTTTTAAAATTTTTCGGACCATTAATTTTATAATTATACCAAAAAAACGTTATTCTTAAAAATCACACAAAAACTGCAAAAACTTTTTTATTTCTTCATAAAAAAAATTAAATTTTGTTTAAATAATTTTATTTTCCTGAAATCTAATTAGAAATGTCGATTTAAAATTTTTCGGACCATTAATTTTAAAATTATACCAAAAAAACGTTATTCTTAAAAATCACACAAAAACTGCAGAAACTTTTTTATTTCTTCATAAAAAAATTTAAATTTTGTTTAAATAATTTTATTTTCCTGAAATCTAATTAGAAATGTCGTTTTAAAATTTTTCGGACGATTAATTTTAAGATTATACAAAAAAAAATCGTTATTTTTAAGAAATAATGCGTTTTTCTTAGAAATCAAAGAAAAACTGCGGTAACTTTTTTATTTCTTTATAAAAAAATGTAAATTTTGTTTATATTACTTTATTTTAATAAAATCTAATTAGAAATGCCGTTTTATAATTTTTAGGACGATTAATTTTAAAATTATACAAAAAAAAACGTTTTTCTTAAAAATCACACAAAAACGGCAGAAACTTTTTTATTTCTTCATAAAAAATATTAAATTTTGTTTAAATAATTTTATTTTCCTGAAATCTAATCATAAATGTCGTTATAAAATTTTTCGGACTATTAATTTTAAAATTATACAAAAAAAAACGTTATTTTTAAGAAATAATGCGTTTTTCTTAAAAATAAAACAAAAACTGCTGTAACTTTTTTAATTCTTCATAAAAAAATGTAAATTTTGTATAAATTATTTTATTTTCATGAAATCTAATTAGAAATGTCGTTTAAAAATTTCTCGGACAATTAATTTTAAAATTATACAAAAAAAACGTTATTTTTAAGAAATAATGCGTTTTTCTTAAAAATCAAACAAAAACTGCGGTAACTTTTTTTTTTCTATATAAAAAAATATAAATTTTGTTTATATTACTTTATTTTCATGAAATCTAATTAGAAATGCCGTTTTATAATTTTTAGGACGATTAATTTTAAGAGTAGACAAAAAAACGTTATTTTTAAAAAATAATGCGTTTTTCTTAAAAATCAAACAAAAACTGCTGTAACTTTTTTATTTCTTCATAAAAAAATGTCAATTTTGTTTAAATAATTTTATTTTCATGAAATCTAATTAGAAATGACGTTTAAAAATTTTTCAGACAATTAATTTTAAAATTATACAAAAAAAACGTTATTATTAAAAATCACACATAAACTGCAAAAACTTTTTTATTTCTCCATAAAAAAATTTAAATTTTGTTTAAATAATTTTATTTTCCTGAAATTTAATGAGAAATGTCGTTTTAAAATTTTTCGGACTATTAATTTTAAAATTATACAAAAAAAACGTTATTTTTAAAAATCACACAAAAACTGCAGAAACTTTTTTATTTCTTCATAAAAAAATTTAAATTTTGTTTAAATAATTTTATTTTCCTGAAATCTAATTAGAAATGTCGTATTAAAATTTCTCGGACGATTAATTTTAAGATTGTACAAAAAAAACGTTATTTTTAAGAAATATTGCGTTTTTCTTAGAAATCAAAGAAAAACTGCTGTAACTTCTTTATTTCTTTATAAAAAAATGTAAATTTTGTTTAAATTATTTTATTTTCATAAAATCTAATTAGAAATGCCGTTTTAAAATTTTTCGGACGATTAATTTTAAAATTATACAAAAAAAACGTTATTTTTAAAAAATAAGGCGTTTTTCTTAAAAATCAAACAAAAACTGCTGTAACTTTTTTATTTCTTTATAAAAAAATGCAAATTTTGTTTAAATAATTTTATTTTTATTAAGTCCAATTACAAATGTCGTTTTAAAATTTTTCGGACGATTAATTTTAAAATTATACAAAAAAACCTTATTTTTAAGAAATAATGCGTTTTTCTTAAAAATCAAACAAAAACTGCGGTAACTTTTTTATTTCTTTATAAAAAAATGTAAATTTTGTTTATATTATTTTATTTTCATTAAGTCCAATTACAAATGTCGTTTTAAAATTTTTCGGACGATTAATTTTAAAATTATACAAAAAAAACCTTTTTCTTAAAAATCACACAAAAACGGCAGGAACTTTTTTATTTCTTCATAAAAAAATTTAAATTTTGTTTAAATAATTTTATTTTCCTGAAATCTAATTATAAATGTTGTTATAAAATTTTTCGGACTAATAATTTTAAAATTATACAAAAAAAAACGTTATTTTTAAGAAATAATGTGTTTTTCTTAGAAATCAAAGAAAAACTGCTGTAACTTTTTTATTTCTTTATAAAAAAATGCAAATTTTGTTTAAATAATTTTATTTTCATTAAGTCCAATTACAAATGTCGTTTTAAAATTTTTCGGACGATTAATTTTAAAATTATACAAAAAAAACCTTTTTCTTAAAAATCACACAAAAACGGCAGGAACTTTTTTATTTCTTCATAAAAAAATTTAAATTTTGTTTATATTATTTTATTTTCATGCAATCTAATTAGAAATGCCGTTTTATAATTTTTAGGACGATTAATTTTAAGAGTAGACAAAAAAACGTTATTTTTAAGAAATAATGCGTTTTTCTTAAAAATCTAACAAAAACTGCTGTAACTTTTTTATTTCTTCATAAAAAAATGTCAATTTTGTTTATATTATTTTATTTTCATGAAATCTAATTAGAAATGCCGTTTTATAATTTTTAGGACGATTAATTTTAAAATTATACAAAAAATAACGTTTTTCTTAAAAATCACACAAAAACTGCAGAAACTTTTTTATTTCTTCATAAAAAATGTAAATTTTGTTTAAATAATTTTATTTTCATGAAATCTAATTAGAAATGTCGTATTAAAATTTCTCGGACGATTAATTTTAAGATTATACAAAAAAAACGTTATTTTTAAGAAATATTGCGTTTTTCTTAGAAATCAAAGAAAAACTGCTGTAACTTCTTTATTTCTTTATAAAAAAATGTAAATTTTGTTTAAATTATTTTATTTTCATAAAATCTAATTAGAAATGTCGTTTTAAAATTTTTCGGACGATTAATTTTAAAATTATACAAAAAAAACGTTATTATTAAAAATCACACATAAACTGCAAAAACTTTTTTATTTCTCCATAAAAAAATTTAAATTTTGTTTAAATAATTTTATTTTCCTGAAATTTAATGAGAAATGTCGTTTTAAAATTTTTCGGACTATTAATTTTAAAATTATACAAAAAAAACGTTATTTTTAAAAATCACACAAAAACTGCAGAAACTTTTTTATTTCTTCATAAAAAAATTTAAATTTTGTTTAAATAATTTTATATTCCTGAAATCTAATTAGAAATGTCGTATTAAAATTTCTCGGACGATTAATTTTAAGATTATACAAAAAAAACGTTATTTTTAAGAAATATTGCGTTTTTCTTAGAAATCAAAGAAAAACTGCTGTAACTTCTTTATTTCTTTATAAAAAAATGTAAATTTTATTTAAATTATTTTATTTTCATAAAATCTAATTAGAAATGTCGTTTTAAAATTTTTCGGACGATTAATTTTAAAATTATACAAAAAAAACGTTATTATTAAAAATCACACAAAACCTGCAAAAACTTTTTTATTTCTTCATAAAAAAATTTAAATTTTGTTTAAATAATTTTATTTTCCTGAAATCTAATGAAAAATGTCGTTTTAAAATTTTTCGGACTATTAATTTTAAAATTATACAAAAAAACCTTATTTTTAAGAAATAATGCGTTTTTCTTAAAAATCAAACAAAAACTGCTGTAACTTTTTTATTTCTTTATAAAAAAATGTAGATTTTGTTTAAATAATTTTATTTTCATGAAATCTAATTAGAAATGCCGTTTTAAGATTTTTCGGACGATTAATTTTAAAATTATACCAAAAAAACGTTATTCTTAAAAATCACACAAAAACTGCAGAAACTTTTTTATTTCTTCATAAAAAAATTTAAATTTTGTTTAAATAATTTTATTTTCCTGAAATCTAATGAAAAATGTCGTTTTAAAATTTTTCGGACAATTAATTTTAAAATTATACAAAAAAAACGTTATTTTTAAGAAATAATGCGTATTTCTTAAAAATCAAACAAAAACTGCTGTAACTTTTTTATTTCTTTATAAAAAAAAGGAAATTTTATTTAAATAATTTTATTTTCATGAAATCTAATTAGAAATGCCGTTTTAAA
The DNA here is from genome assembly GCA_963971135.1 of Stenus bimaculatus. NCBI lineage: Eukaryota > Metazoa > Arthropoda > Insecta > Coleoptera > Staphylinidae > Stenus > Stenus bimaculatus. Next base: position 13,374,613 of record OZ020187.1, read on the forward strand.
ATTTTTCGGACGATTAATTTTAAAATTATACAAAAAAAACGTTATTTTTAAGAAATAATGCGTTTTTCTTAAAAATCAAACAAAAACTGCGGTAACTTTTTTATTTCTTTATAAAAAAATGTAAATTTTGTTTATATTATTTTATTTTCATGAAATCTAATTAGAAATGCCGTTTTATAATTTTTAGGACGATTAATTTTAAAATTATACAAAAAATAACGTTTTTCTTAAAAATCACACAACACAAAAACTGCAGAAACTTTTTTATTTCTTCATAAAAAAATGTAAATTTTGTTTAAATAATTTTATTTTCATAAAATCTAATTAGAAATGTCGTTTTAAAATTTTTCGGACGATTAATTTTAAAATTATACAAAAAAACGTTATTTTTAAGAAATAATGCGTCTTTCTTAAAAATCAAACAAAAACTGCTGTAACTTTTTTATTTATTTATAAAAAAATGTAGATTTTGTTTAAATAATTTTATTTTCATGAAATCTAATTAGAAATGCCGTTTTAAGATTTTTCGGACGATTAATTTTAAAATTATACCAAAAAAACGTTATTCTTAAAAATCACACAAAAACTGCAGAAACTTTTTTATTTCTTCATAAAAAAATGTAAATTTTGTTTAAATAATTTTATTTTCATAAAATCTAATTAGAAATGTCGTTTTAAAATTTTTCGGACGATTAATTTTAAAATTATACAAAAAAAACGTTATTTTTAAGAAATAATGCGTTTTTCTTAAAAATAAAACAAAAACTGCTGTAACTTTTTTAATTCTTCATAAAAAAATGTAAATTTTGTATAAATTATTTTATTTTCATGAAATCTAATTAGAAATGCCGTTTTAAGATTTTTCGGACGATTATTTTTAAAATTATACCAAAAAAACGTTATTCTTAAAAATCACACAAAAACTGCAGAAACTTTTTTATTTCTTCATAAAAAAATTTAAATTTTGTTTAAATAATTTTATTTTCCTGAAATCTAATGAAAAATGTCGTTTTAAAATTTTTCGGACTATTAATTTTAAAATTATACAAAAAAAACGTTATTTTTAAGAAATAATGCATATTTCTTAAAAATCAAACAAAAACTGCTGTAACTTTTTTATTTCTTTATAAAAAAATGTAAATTTTGTTTAAATAATTTTATTTTCATGAAATCTAATTAGAAATGCCGTTTTAAAATTTTTCGGACGATTAATTTTAAAATTATACAAAAAAAACGTAATTTTTAAGAAATAATGCGCTTTTCTTAAAAATCAAACAAAAACTGCTGTAACTTTTTTATTTCTTTATAAAAAAATGCAAATTTTGTTTAAATAATTTTATTTTTATTAAGTCTAATTACAAATGTCGTTTTAAAATTTTTCGGACGATTAATTTTAAAATTATACAAAAAAAACGTAATTTTTAAGAAATAATGCGTTTTTCTTAGAAATCAAAGAAAAACTGCTGTAACTTTTTTATTTCTTTATAAAAAAATGCAAATTTTGTTTAAATAATTTTATTTTCATTAAGTCCAATTACAAATGTCATTTTAAAATTTTTCGGACGATTAATTTTAAAATTATACAAACAAAACCTTTTTCTTAAAATTCACACAAAAACGGCAGGAACTTTTTTATTTCTTCATAAAAAAATTTAAATTTTGTTTAAATAATTTTATTTTCCTGAAATCTAATTAGAAATGTCGTTACAAAATTTTTCGGAGTATTAATTTTAAAATTATACAAAAAAAAACGTTATTTTTAAGAAATAATGCGTTTTTCTTAAAAAAAAAACAAAAACTGCTGTAAATTTTTTAATTCTTCATAAAAAAATGTAAATTTTGTATAAATTATTTTATTTTCATGAAATCTAATTAGAAATGTCATTTTAAAATTTCTCGGACAATTAATTTAAAAATTATATAAAAAAAATGTTATTTTTAAGAAATAATGCGTTTTTTTAAAAATCAAACAAAAACTGCTGTAACTTTTTTATTTCTTTATAAAAAAATCTAAATTTTGTTTAAATTATTTTATATTCATAAAATCTAATTAGAAATGCCGTTTTAAAATTTTTCGGACGATTAATTTTAAAATTATACAAAAAAACGTTATTTTTAAGAAATAATGCGTATTTCTTAAAAATCAAACAAAAACTGCTGTAACTTTTTTATTTCTTTATAAAAAAATGTAAATATTTTTTATATTATTTTATTTTCATGAAATCTAATTAGAAATGCCGTTTTAAAATTTTTCGGACGATTAGTTTTAAAATTATACCAAAAAAACGTTATTCTTAAAAATCACAAAAAAACTGCAGAAACTTTTTTATTTCATCATAAAAAAATTTAAATTTTGTTTAAATAATTTTATTTTCCTGAAATCTAATGAAAAATGTCGTTTTAAAATTTTTTGGACTATTAATTTTAAAATTATACAAAAAAAACGTTATTTTTAAGAAATAATGCGTTTTTCTTAAAAATCAAACAAAAACTGCTGTAACTTTTTTATTTCTTTATAAAAAAATGCAAATTTTGTTTAAATAATTTTATTTTCATTAAGTCCAATTACAAATGTCGTTTTAAAATTTTTCGGACGATTAATTTTAAAATTATACAAAAAAAACCTTTTTCTTAAAAATCACACAAAAACGGCAGGAACTTTTTTATTTCTTCATAAAAAAATTTAAATTTTGTTTAAATAATTTTATTTTCCTGAAATCTAATTATAAATGTCGTTATAAAATTTTTCGGACTATTAATTTTAAAATTATACAAAAAAAAACGTTATTTTTAAGAAATAATGCGTTTTTCTTAAAAATAAAACAAAAACTGCTGTAACTTTTTTAATTCTTCATAAAAAAATGTAAATTTTGTATAAATTATTTTATTTTCATGAAATCTAATTAGAAATGCCGTTTTAAGATTTTTCGGACGATTAATTTTAAAATTATACCAAAAAAACGTTATTCTTAAAAATCACACAAAAACTGCAGAAACTTTTTTATTTCTTCATAAAAAAATTTAAATTTTGTTTAAATAATTTTATTTTCCTGAAATCTAATGAAAAATGTCGTTTTAAAATTTTTCGGACTATTAATTTTAAAATTATACAAAAAAAACTTTATTTTTAAGAAATAATGCGTATTTCTTAAAAATCAAACAAAAACTGCTGTAACTTTTTTATTTCTTTATAAAAAAATGTAAATTTTGTTTAAATAATTTTATTTTCATGAAATCTAATTAGAAATGCCGTTTTAAAATTTTTCGGACGATTAATTTTAAAATTATACAAAAAAAACGTTATTTTTAAGAAATAATGCGTTTTTCTTAAAAATCAAACAAAAACTGCGGTAACTTTTTTATTTCTTTATAAAAAAATGTAAATTTTGTTTATATTATTTTATTTTCATGAAATCTAATTAGAAATGCCGTTTTATAATTTTTAGGACGATTAATTTTAAAATTATACAAAAAATAACGTTTTTCTTAAAAATCACACAACACAAAAACTGCAGAAACTTTTTTATTTCTTCATAAAAAAATGTAAATTTTGTTTAAATAATTTTATTTTCATAAAATCTAATTAGAAATGTCGTTTTAAAATTTTTCGGACGATTAATTTTAAAATTATACAAAAAAAACGTTATTTTTAAGAAATAATGCATATTTCTTAAAAATCAAACAAAAACTGCTGTAACTTTTTTATTTCTTTATAAAAAAATGTAAATTTTGTTTAAATAATTTTATTTTCATGAAATCTAATTAGAAATGCCGTTTTAAAATTTTTCGGACGATTAATTTTAAAATTATACAAAAAAAACGTTATTTTTAAGAAATAATGCGTTTTTCTTAAAAATCAAACAAAAACTGCGGTAACTTTTTTATTTCTTTATAAAAAAATGTAAATTTTGTTTATATTATTTTATTTTTAGGAAATCTAATTAGAAATGCCGTTTTATAATTTTTAGGACGATTAATTTTAAAATTATACAAAAAATAATGTTTTTCTTAAAAATCACACAAAAACTGCAGAAACTTTTTTATTTCTTCATAAAAAAATGTAAATTTTGTTTAAATAATTTTATTTTCCTGAAATCTAATGAGAAATGTCGTTTTAAAATTTTTCGGACTAATAATTTTAAAATTATACATAAAAACTTTATTTTTAAGAAATAATGCGTTTTTCTTAAGAATCAAACAAAAACTGCTGTAACTTTTTTATTTCTTTATAAAAAAATGTAAATTTTGTTTAAATAATTTTATTTTCATGAAATCTAATTATAAATGCCGTTTTAAAATTTTTCGGACGATTAATTTTAAAATTATACAAAAAAAAACGTTATTTTTAAGAAATAATGCGTTTTTCTTAAGAATCAAACAAAAACTGCTGTAACTTTTTTATTTCTTTATAAAAAATTGTAAATATTGTTTAAATAATTTTATTTTCATGAAATCTAATTAGAAATGTCGTTTTAAAAATTTTCGGACGATTAATTTTTAAATTATACCAAAAAACTTTATTCTTAAAAATCACACAAAACTGCAGAAACTTTTTTATTTCTTCATAAAAAAATTTAAATTTTGTTTAACTAATTTTATTTTCCTGAAATCTAATTAGAATGTCGTTTTAAAATTTTTCGGACGATTAATTTTAAGAGTAGACAAAAAAACGTTATTTTTAAGAAATAATGCGTTTTTCTTAAATATCAAACAAAAACTGCTGTAACTTTTTTATTTCTTCATAAAAAAATGTCAATTTTATTTAAATAATTTTATTTTCATGAAATCTAATTAGAACTGCCGTTTTAAAATTTTTCGGACGATTAATTTTAAAATTATACCAAAAAAAAACGTTATTATTAAAAATCACACAAAAACTGCAAAAACTTTTTTATTTCTCCATAAAAAAATTTAAATTTTGTTTAAATAATTTAATTTTCCTGAAATCTAATTAGAAATGTCGTTTTAAAATTTTTCGGACTATTAATTTTAAAATTATACAAAAAAAACGTTATTTTTAAGAAATAATGCGTATTTCTTAAAAATAAAACAAAAACTGCTGTAACTTTTTTATTTCTTTATAAAAAAATGTAAATTTTGTTTAAATAATTTTATTTTCATGAAATCTAATTAGAAATGCCGTTTTAAAATTTTTCGGACGATTAATTTTAAATTATACAAAAAAAACGTTATTTTTAAGAAATAATGCGTTTTTCTTAAAAATCAAACAAAAACTGCGGTAACTTTTTTATTTCTTTATAAAAAATGTAAATTTTGTTTATATTATTTTATTTTCAGGAAATCTAATTAGAAATGCCGTTTTATAATTTTTAGGACGATTAATTTTAAAATTATACAAAAAATAACGTTTTTCTTAAAAATCACACAAAACTGCAGAAACTTTTTTATTTCTTCATAAAAAAATGTAAATTTTGTTTAAATAATTTTATTTTCATGAAATCTAATTAGAAATGTCGTTTTAAAATTTTTCGGACGATTAATTTTAAAATTATACAAAAAAAACTTTATTATTAAAAAAAACACAAAAACTGCAAAAACTTTTTTATTTCTTCATAAAAAAATTTAAATTTTGTTTAAATAATTTTATTTTCCTGAAATCTAATGAGAAATGTCGTTTTAAAATTTTTCGGACTCTTAATTTTAAAATTATACAAAAAAAACGTTATTTTTAAGAAATAATGCGTTTTTCTTAAGAATCAAACAAAAACTGCTGTAGCTTTTTTATTTCTTTATAAAAAATTGTAAATATTGTTTAAATAATTTTATTTTCATGAAATCTAATGTGAAATGTCGTTTTAAAATTTTTCGGACGATTTATTTTAAAATTATACAAAAAAAACGTTATTTTTAAGAAATAATGCGTTTTTCTTAAAAATCAAACAAAAACTGCTGTAACTTTTTTATTTCTTTATAAAAAAATTTAAATTTTGTTTAAATAATTTTATTTTCCTGATATCTAATGAAAAATGTCGTTTTAAAATTTTTCGGTCTATTAATTTTAAAATTATACAAAAAAAACGTTATTTTTAAGAAATAATGCGTATTTCTTAAAAATCACACAAAAACTACTGTAACTTTTTTATTTCTTTATAAAAAAATGTAGATTTTGTTTAAATAATTTTATTTTCATGAAATCTAATTATAAATGCCGTTTTAAAATTTTTCGGACGATTAATTTTAAAATTATACAAAAAAAACGTTATTTTTAAGAAATAATGCGTTTTTCTTAAAAATCAAACAAAAACTGCGGTAACTTTTTTATTTCTTTATAAAAAAATGTAAATTTTGTTTATATTATTTTATTTTTAGGAAATCTAATTAGAAATGCCGTTTTATAATTTTTAGGACGATTAATTTTAAAATTATACAAAAAATAACGTTTTTCTTAAAAATCACACAAAAACTGCAGAAACTTTTTTATTTCTTCATAAAAAAATGTCAATTTTGTTTAAATAATTTTATTTTCATGAATTCTAATTAGAAATGCTGTTTTAAAATTTTTCGGACGATTAATTTTAAAATTATACCAAAAAAACGTTATTATTAAAAATCACACAAAAACTGCAAAAACTTTTTTATTTCTCCATAAACAAATTAAAATTTTGTTTAAATAATTTTATTTTCCTGAAATCTAATGAGAAATGTCGTTTTAAAATTTTTCGGACTATTAATTTTAAAATTATACAAAAAAAACTTTATTTTTAAGAAATAATGCGTTTTTCTTAAGAATCAAACAAAAACTGCTGTAACTTTTTTATTTCTTTATAACAAAATGTAAATTTTGTTTAAATAATTTTATTTTCATGAAATCTAATTAGAAATGCCGTTTTAAAATTTTTCGGACGATTAATTTTAAAATTATACAAAAAAAACTTTATTTTTAAGAAATAATGCGTTTTTCTTAAGAATCAAACAAAAACTGCTGTAACTTTTTTATTTCTTTATAAAAAATTGTAAATATTGTTTAAATAATTTTATTTTCATGAAATCTAATTAGAAATGTCGTTTTAAAATTTTTCGGACGATTAATTTTTTAATTATACCAAAAAAACGTTATTCTTAAAAATCTCACAAAAACTGCAGAAACTTTTTTATTTCTTAATAAAAAAATTTAAATTTTGTTTAACTAACTTTATTTTCCTGAAATCTAATTAGAAATGTCGTTTTAAAATTTTTCGGACGAATAATTTTAAGAGTAGACAAAAAAACGTTATTTTTAAGAAATAATGCGTTTTTCTTAAAAATCAAACAAAAACTGCTGTAACTTTTTTATTTCTTCATAAAAAAATGTCAATTTTGTTTAAATAATTTTATTTTCATGAAATCTAATTAGAAATGCTGTTTTAAAATTTTTCGGACGATTAATTTTAAAATTATACCAAAAAAACGTTATTATTAAAAATCACACAAAAACTGCAAAACCTTTTTTATTTCTCCATAAAAAAATTTAAATTTTGTTTAAATAATTTTATTTTCCTGAAATCTAATGAGAAATGTCGTTTTAAAATTTTTCGGACTCTTAATTTTAAAATTATACAAAAAAAACGTTATTTTTAAGAAATAATGCGTTTTTCTTAAGAATCAAACAAAAACTGCTGTAGCTTTTTTATTTCTTTATAAAAAATTGTAAATATTGTTTAAATAATTTTATTTTCATGAAATCTAATGTGAAATGTCGTATTAAAATTTTTCGGACGATTTATTTTAAAATTATACAAAAAAAACGTTATTTTTAAGAAATAATGCGTTTTTCTTAAAAATCAAACAAAAACTGCTGTAACTTTTTTATTTCTTTATAAAAAAATTTAAATTTTGTTTAAATAATTTTATTTTCCTGATATCTAATGAAAAATGTCGTTTTAAAATTTTTCGGTCTATTAATTTTAAAATTATACAAAAAAAACGTTATTTTTAAGAAATAATGCGTATTTCTTAAAAATCAAACAAAAACTGCTGTAACTTTTTTATTTCTTTATAAAAAAATGTAGATTTTGTTTAAATAATTTTATTTTCATGAAATCTAATTATAAATGCCGTTTTAAAATTTTTCGGACGATTAATTTTAAAATTATACAAAAAAAACGTTATTTTTAAGAAATAATGCGTTTTTCTTAAAAATCAAACAAAAACTGCGGTAACTTTTTTATTTCTTTATAAAAAAATGTAAATTTTGTTTATATTATTTTATTTTTAGGAAATCTAATTAGAAATGCCGTTTTATAATTTTTAGGACGATTAATTTTAAAATTATACAAAAAATAACGTTTTTCTTAAAAATCACACAAAAACTGCAGAAACTTTTTTATTTCTTCATAAAAAAATGTCAATTTTGTTTAAATAATTTTATTTTCATGAAATCTAATTAGAAATGCTGTTTTAAAATTTTTCGGACGATTAATTTTAAAATTATACCAAAAAAACGTTATTATTAAAAATCACACAAAAACTGCAAAAACTTTTTTATTTCTCCATAAAAGAATATAAATTTTGTTTAAATAATTTTATTTTCCTGAAATCTAATGAGAAATGTCGTTTTAAAATTTTTCGGACTCTTAATTTTAAAATTATACAAAAAAAACGTTATTTTTAAGAAATAATGCGTTTTTCTTAAGAATCAAACAAAAACTGCTGTAGCTTTTTTATTTCTTTATAAAAAATTGTAAATATTGTTTAAATAATTTTATTTTCATGAAATCTAATTAGAAATGTCGTTTTAAAATTTATCGGACAATTTATTTTAAAATTATACAAAAAAAACGTTATTTTTAAGAAATAATGCGTTTTTCTTAAGAATCAAACAAAAACTGCTGTAACTTTTTTATTTCTTCATAAAAAATTGTAAATTTTGTTTAAATAATTTTATTTTCATTAAGTCTAATTACAAATGCCGTTTTAAAATTTTTCGGACGATTAATTTTAAAATTATACCAAAAAAACGTTATTCTTAAAAATCACACAAAAACTGCAGAAACTTTTTTATTTCTTCATAAAAAAATTTAAATTTTGTTTAAATAATTTTATTTTCCTGAAATCTAATGAGAAATGTCGTTTTCAAATTTTTCGGACTATTAATTTTAAAATTATACAAAAAAAAACGTTATTTTTAAGAAATAATGCGTTTTTCTTAAAAATCAAACAAAAACTGCGGTAACTTTTTTATTTCTTTATAAAAAAATGTAAATTTTGTATAAATTATTTTATTTTCATGAAATCTAATTAGAAATGTCGTTTTAAAATTTCTCGGACAATTAATTTTAAAATTATACAAAAAAAACGTTATTTTTAAGAAATGATGCGTTTTTCTTAAAAATCAAACAAAAACTTTATAAAAAAATGTAAATTTTGTTCACATTACTTTATTTTTATGAAATCTAATTAGAAACGCCGTTTTATAATTTTTAGGACGATTAATTTTAAAATTATACAAAAAAAAAACGTTTTTCTAAAAAATCACACAAAAACTGCAGAAACTTTTTTATTTCTTCATAAAAAAATGAAAATTTTATTTAAATAATTTTATTTTCATGAAATCTAATTAGAAATGTTGTTTTAAAATTTTTCGGACAATTAATTTTAAAATTATACAAAAAAAACAGTATTTTTAAGAAATAATGCGTTTTTCTTAAAAATCAAACAAAAACTGCTGTAACTTTTTTATTTCTTTATAAAAAATTGTAAATATTGTTTAAATAATTTTATTTTCATGAAATCTAATGAGAAATGTTGTTTTAAAATTTTTCGGACGATTAATTTTAAAATTATACAAAAAAAACTTTATTTTTAAGAAATAATGCGTTTTTCTTAAAAATCAAACAAAAACTGCTGTAACTTTTTTATTTCTTTATAAAAAAATGTAACTTTTGTTTAAATAATTTTATTTTCATGAAATCTAATTAGAAATGTCGTTTCAAAATTTTTCGGACCATTAATTTTAAAATTATACCAAAAAAACGTTATTCTTAAAAATCACACAAAAACAGAAAAAACTTTTTTATTTCTTCATAAAAAAAATTAAATTTTGTTTAAATAATTTTATTTTCCTGAAATCTAATTAGAAATGTCGTTTTAAAATTTTTCGGACGATTAATTTTAAGATTATACAAAAAAAAATCGTTATTTTTAAGAAATAATGCGTTTTTCTTAGAAATCAAAGAAAAACTGCGGTAACTTTTATATTTCTTTATAAAAAAATGTAAATTTTGTTTATATTACTTTATTTTAATGAAATCTAATTAGAAATGCCGTTTTATAATTTTTAGGACGATTAATTTTAAAATTATACAAAAAAAACGTTTTTCTTAAAAATCACACAAAAACGGCAGAAACTTTTTTATTTCTTCATAAAAAATATTAAATTTTGTTTAAATAATTTTATTTTCCTGAAATCTAATCATAAATGTCGTTATAAAATTTTTCGGACTATTAATTTTAAAATTATACAAAAAAAAACGTTATTTTTAAGAAATAATGCGTTTTTCTTAAAAATAAAACAAAAACTGCTGTAACTTTTTTAATTCTTCATAAAAAAATGTAAATTTTGTATAAATTATTTTATTTTCATGAAATCTAATTAGAAATGTCGTTTTAAAATTTCTCGGACAATTAATTTTAAAATTATACAAAAAAAACGTTATTTTTAAGAAATAATGCGTTTTTCTTAAAAATCAAACAAAAACTGCGGTAACTTTTTTTTTTCTATATAAAAAAATATAAATTTTGTTTATATTACTTTATTTTCATGAAATCTAATTAGAAATGCCGTTTTATAATTTTTAGGACGATTAATTTTAAAATTATACAAAAAAAAACGTTTTTCTTAAAAATCACACAAAAACTGCAGAAACTTTTTTATTTCTTAATAAAAAAATGTAAATTTTATTTAAATAATTTTATTTTCATGAAATCTAATCCGAAATGTCGTTTTAAAATTTTTCGGACGATTAATTTTCAAATTATACAAAAAAAAACGTTATTTTCAAGAAATAATGCGTTTTTCTTAAAAATCAAATAAAAACTGCGGTAACTTTTTTATTTCTTCATAAAAAAATTTAAATTTTGTTTAAATAATTTTATTTTCATGAAATCTAATTAGAAATGTCGTTTTAAAATTTTTCGGACCATTAATTTTAAAATTATACCAAAAAAACGTTTTTCTTAAAAATCAAACAAAAACTGCCGTAACTTTCTTATTTCTTTATAAACAAAATGTAACTTTTGTTTAAATAATTTTATTTTCATGAAATCTAATTAGAAATGTTGTTTTAAATTTTTTCAAACGATTAATTTTAAAATTATACCAAAAAAACGTTATTCTTAAAAATCACACAAAAACTGCAGAAACTTTTTTATTTCTTCATAAAAAATTTAAATTTTATTTAAATAATTTTATTTTCCTGAAATCTAATTAGAAATGTCGTTTTAAAATTTTTCGGACGATTAATTTTAAGATTATACAAAAAAAAACGTTATTTTTAAGATAGAATGCGTTTTTCTTAGAAATCAAAGAAAAACTGCTGTAACTTCTTTATTTCTTTATAAAAAAATGTAAATTTTGTTTAAATTATTTTATTTTCATAAAATCTAATTAGAAATGCCGTTTTAAAATTTTTCGGACGATTAATTTTAAAATTATACAAAAAGAAAACGTTATTTTTAAGAAATAATGCGTTTTTTTAAAAATCAAACAAAAACTGCTGTTACTTTTTTATTTCTTTATAAAAAAATGTAAATTTTGTTTAAATAATTTTATTTTCATGAAATCTAATTAGAAATGCCGTTTTAAAATTTTTCGGACTATTAATTTTAAAATTATACAAAAAAAACGTTATTTTTAAGAAATAATGCGTTTTTCTTAAAAATCAAACAAAAACTGCCGTAACTTTCTTATTTCTTTATAAAAAAATGTAACTTTTGTTTAAATAATTTTATTTTCATGAAATCTAATTAAAAATGTCGTTTTAAAATTTTTCAAACTATTAATTTTAAAATTATACCAAAAAAACGTTTTTCTTAAAAATCAAACAAAAACTGCCGTAACTTTCTTATTTCTTTATAAACAAAATGTAACTTTTGTTTAAATAATTTTATTTTCATGAAATCTAATTAGAAATGTTGTTTTAAATTTTTTCAAACGATTAATTTTAAAATTATACCAAAAAAACGTTATTCTTAAAAATCACACAAAAACTGCAGAAACTTTTTTATTTCTTCATAAAAAATTTAAATTTTATTTAAATAATTTTATTTTCCTGAAATCTAATTAGAAATGTCGTTTTAAAATTTTTCGGACGATTAATTTTAAGATTATACAAAAAAAAACGTTATTTTTAAGATAGAATGCGTTTTTCTTAGAAATCAAAGAAAAACTGCTGTAACTTCTTTATTTCTTTATAAAAAAATGTAAATTTTGTTTAAATTATTTTATTTTCATAAAATCTAATTAGAAATGCCGTTTTAAAATTTTTCGGACGATTAATTTTAAAATTATACAAAAAGAAAACGTTATTTTTAAGAAATAATGCGTTTTTTTAAAAATCAAACAAAAACTGCTGTTACTTTTTTATTTCTTTATAAAAAAATGTAAATTTTGTTTAAATAATTTTATTTTCATGAAATCTAATTAGAAATGCCGTTTTAAAATTTTTCGGACTATTAATTTTAAAATTATACAAAAAAAACGTTATTTTTAAGAAATAATGCGTTTTTCTTAAAAATCAAACAAAAACTGCCGTAACTTTCTTATTTCTTTATAAAAAAATGTAACTTTTGTTTAAATAATTTTATTTTCATGAAATCTAATTAAAAATGTCGTTTTAAAATTTTTCAAACTATTAATTTTAAAATTATACCAAAAAAACGTTTTTCTTAAAAATCAAACAAAAACTGCCGTAACTTTCTTATTTCTTTATAAACAAAATGTAACTTTTGTTTAAATAATTTTATTTTCATGAAATCTAATTAGAAATGTTGTTTTAAATTTTTTCAAACGATTAATTTTAAAATTATACCAAAAAAACGTTATTCTTAAAAATCACACAAAAACTGCAGAAACTTTTTTATTTCTTCATAAAAAATTTAAATTTTATTTAAATAATTTTATTTTCCTGAAATCTAATTAGAAATGTCGTTTTAAAATTTTTCGGACGATTAATTTTAAGATTATACAAAAAAAAAACGTTATTTTTAAGAAATAATGCGTTTTTCTAAAAATCAAACAAAAACTGCGGTAACTTTTTTATTTCTTTATAAAAAAATGTACATTTTATTTGTATTATTTTATTTTCATGAAATCTAATTAGAAATGCCGTTTTATAATTTTTAGGACGATTAATTTTAAAATTATACAAAAAGAAAACGTTATTTTTAAGAAATAATGCGTTTTTTTAAAAATCAAACAAAAACTGCTGTAACTTTTTTATTTCTTTATAAAAAAATCTAAATTTTGTTTAAATTATTTTATTTTCATAAAATCTAATTTGAAATGCCGCTTTAAAATTTTTCGGACGATTAATTTTAAAATTATACAAAAAAACGTTATTTTTAAGAAATAATGCGTATTTCTTAAAAATCAAACAAAAACTGCTGTAACTTTTTTATTTCTTTATAAAAAAATGTACATATTTTTTATATTATTTTATTTTCATGAAATCTAATTAGAAATGCCGTTTTAAAATTTTTCGGACGATTAGTTTTCAAATTATACCAAAAAAACGTTATTCTTAAAAATCACACAAAAACTGCAGAAACTTTTTTATTTCTTTATAAAAAAATGTAAATTTTGTTTAAATAATTTTATTTTCATGAAATCTAATTAGAAATGTAGTTTTAAAATTTTTAGGACGATTATTTTTAAAATTATATCAAAAAAACTTTTTTCTTAAAAATCACACAAAAACTGCAGAAACTTTTTTTATTTCTTTATAAAAACATGTAAATTTTGTTTAAATTATTTTATTTTCATAAAATCTAATTAGAAATGCCGCTTTAAAATTTTTCGGACGATTAATTTTAAAATTATACAAAAAAACGTTATTTTTAAGAAATAATGCGTTTTTCTTAAAAATCAAACAAAAACTGCCGTAACTTTCTTATTTCTTTATAAAAAAATGTAACTTTTGTTTAAATAATTTTATTTTCATGAAATCTAATTAAAAATGTCGTTTTAAAATTTTTCAAACTATTAATTTTAAAATTATACCAAAAAAACGTTATTCTTAAAAATCACACAAAAACTGCAGAAACTTTTTTATTTCTTCATACAAAAATTTAAATTTTGTTTAAATAATTTAATTTTCCTGAAATCTAATGAAAAATGTCGTTTTAAAATTTTTCGGACTATTAATTTTAAAATTATACAAAAAAACGTTATTTTTAAGAAATAATGCGTATTTCTTAAAAATCAAACAAAAACTGCTGTAACTTTTTTATTTCTTTATAAAAATATGTAGATTTTTTTTAAATAATTTTATTTTTGAAATCTAAATAGAAATGCCGTTTTAAAATTTTTCGGACGATTAGTTTTAAAATTGAATAATTTAAATCAAACAAAAACTGCTGTAACTTTTTTATTTCTTTATAAAAAAATGTAAATTTTGTTTAAATAATTTTATTTTCATGAAATCTAATTAGAAATGCCATTTTAAAATTTTTCGGTCGATTAATTTTAAAATTATACAAAAAAAACGTTAATTTTAAGAAATAATGCGTTTTTCTAAAAATCGAACAAAAACTTCGGTAACTTTTTTATTTCTTTATAAAAAAATGTACATTTTGTTTGTATTATTTTATTTTCATGAAATCTAATTAAAAACGCCGTTTTATAATTTTTAGGACGATTAATTTTAAAATTATACAAAAAATAACGTTTTTCTTAAAAATAACACAAAAACTGCAGAAACTTTTTTATTTCTTCATAAAAAAATTTAAATTTTGTTTAAATAATTTTATTTTCCTGAAATCTAATGAGAAATGTCGTTTTAAAATTTTTCGGACTATTAATTTTAAACTTATACAAAAAAAACTTTATTTTTAAGAAATAATGCGTTTTTCTTAAGAATCAAACAAAAACTGCTGTAACTTTTTTATTTCTTTATAAAAAAATGTAAGTTGTGTTTAAATAATTTTATTTTCCTGAAATCTAATTAGAAATGCCGTTTTAAAATTTTTCGGACGATTAATTTTAAAATTATACAAAAAAAACATTATTTTTAAGAAATAATGCGTTTTTCTTAAGAATCAAACAAAAACTGCTGTAACTTTTTTATTTCTTTATAAAAAATTGTAAATATTGTTTAAATAATTTTATTTTCATGAAATCTAATTAGAAATGTCGTTTTAAAATTTTTCGGACGATTAATTTTTAAATTATACCAAAAAAACTTTATTCTTAAAAATCACACAAAAACTGCAGAAACTTTTTTATTTCTTCATAAAAAAATTTAAATTTTGTTTAAATAATTTTATTTTCATGAAATCTAATTAAAAATGCCGTTTTAAAATTTTTCGGACGATTAATTTTAAAATTATACCAAAAAAATGTTATTCTTAAAAATCACACAAAAACTGCAGAAACTTTTTTATTTCTTCATAAAAAAATTTAAATTTTGTTTAAATAATTTTATTTTCCTGAAATCTAATGAGAAATGTCGTTTTCAAATTTTTCGGACTATTAATTTTAAAATTATACAAAAAAAACGTTATTTTTAAGAAATAATGCGTTTTTCTTAAAAATCAAACAAAAACTGCGGTAACTTTTTTATTTCTTTATAAAAAAATGTAAATTTTGTATAAATTATTTTATTTTCATGAAATCTAATTAGAAATGTCGTTTTAAAATTTCTCGGACAATTAATTTTAAAATTATACAAAAAAAACGTTATTTTTAAGAAATAATGCGTTTTTCTTAAAAATCAAACAAAAACTGCTGTAACTTTTTTATTTCTTTATAAAAAATTGTAAATATTCTTTAAATAATTTTATTTTCATGAAATCTAATTAGAAATGTCGTTTTAAAATTTTTCGGACGATTAATTTTTAAATTATACCAAAAAAACGTTATTCTTAAAAATCACACAAAAACTGCAGAAACTTTTTATTTCTTAATAAAAAAATTTAAATTTTGTTTAACTAATTTTATTTTCCTGAAATCTAATTAGAAATGTCGTTTTAAAATTTTTCGGACGATTAATTTTAAGAGTAGACAAAAAAAAGTTATTTTTAAGAAATAATGCGTTTTTCTTAAAAATCAAACAAAAACTGCTGTAACTTTTTTATTTCTTCATAAAAATATTTCAATTTTGTTTAAATAATTTTATTTTCATGAAATCTAATTAGAAATGCCGTTTTAAAATTTTTCGGACGATTAATTTTAAAATTATACCAAAAAAACGTTATTATTAAAAATCACACAAAAACTGCAAAAACTTTTTTATTTCTCCATAAAAAAATTTAAATTTTGTTTAAATAATTTTATTTTCCTGAAATCTAATGAGAAATGTCGTTTTAAAATTTTTCGGACTATTAATTTTAAAATTATACAAAAAAAACGTTATTTTTAAGAAATAATGCGTTTTTCTTAAGAATCAAACAAAAACTGCTGTAGCTTTTTTATTTCTTTATAAAAAATTGTAAATATTGTTTAAATAATTTTATTTTCATGAAATCTAATTAGAAATGTCGTTTTAAAATTTTTCGGACGATTAATTTTAAAATTATACAAAAAAAACCTTATTTTTAAGAAATAATACGTTTTTCTTAAGAATCAAACAAAAACTGCTGTAACTTTTTTATTTCTTTATAAAAAATTGTAAATATTGTTTAAATAATTTTATTTTCATGAAATCTAATTAGAAATGCCGTTTTAAAATTTTTCGGACGAATAATTTTAAAATTATACAAAAAAAACGTAATTTTTAAGAAATAATGCGTTTTTCTTAAAAATCAAACAAAAACTGCTGTAACTTTTTTATTTCTTTATAAAAAAATGCAAATTTTGTTTAAATAATTTTATTTTTATTAAGTCTAATTACAAATGTCGCTTTAAAATTTTTCGGACCATTAATTTTAAAATTATACCAAAAAAACGTTATTCTTAAAACTCACACAAAAACTGCAGAAACTTTTTTATTTCTTCATAAAAAAATTTAAATTTTGTTTAAATAATTTTATTTTCCTGAAATCTAATTAGAAATGTCGTTTTAAAATTTTTCGGACGATTAATTTTAAGATTATACAAAAAAAAAACGTTATTTTTAAGAAATAATGCGTTTTTCTTAGAAATCAAAGAAAAACTGCTGTAACTTCTTTATTTCTTGTTAAAAAAATGTAAATTTTGGTTAAATTATTTTATTTTAATAAAATCTAATTAGAAATGCCGTTTTAAAATTTTTCGGACAATTAATTTTAAAATTATACAAAAAAAACGTTATTTTTAAGAAATAATGCGTTTTTCTTAAAAATCAAACAAAAACTGCTGTAACTTTTTTATTTCTTTATAAAAAAATGTAGATTTTTTTTAAATAATTTTATTTTTGAAAACTAATTAGAAATGCCGTTTTAAAATTTTTCGGACGATTACTTTTAAAATTATACCAAAAAAACGTTATTCTTAAAAATCACACAAAAACTGCAGAAACTTTTTTATTTCTTCATAAAAAAATTTAAATTTTGTTTAAATAATTTTATTTTCCTGAAATCTAATGAAAAATGTCGTTATAAAATTTTTCGGACGATTAATTTTAAAATTATACAAAAAAAAACGTTTTTCTTAAAAATCACACAAAAACGGCAGAAACTTTTTTATTTCTTCATAAAAAAAATTAGATTTTATTTAAATAGTTTTATTTTCATGAAATCTAATCAGAAATGCCGTTTTAAAATTTTTCGGACGATTAATTTTAAAATTATACAAAAAAAAACGTTATTTTTAAGAAATAATGCGTTTTTCTTAAAAATCAAACAAAAACTGCTGTAACTTTTTTATTTCTTTATAAATAAATGTAACTTTTGTTTATATAATTTTATTTTCATAAAATCTAATTAGAAATGCCGTTTTAAAATTTTTCGGACGATTAATTTTAAAATTATACCAAAAAAACTTTATTCTTAAAAATCACACAAAAACTGCAGAAACTTTTTTATTTCTTCATAAAAAAATTTAAATTTTGTTTAAATAATTTTATTTTCATGAAATCTAATTAAAAATGCCGTTTTAAAATTTTTCGGATGATTAATTTTAAAATTATACCAAAAAAATGTTATTCTTAAAAATCACACAAAAACTGCAGAAACTTTTTTATTTCTTCATAAAAAAATTTAAATTTTGTTTAAATAATTTTATTTTCCTAAAATCTAATGAGAAATGTCGTTTTCAAATTTTTCGGACTATTAATTTTAAAATTATACAAAAAAAAACGTTATTTTTAAGAAATAATGCGTTTTTTTAAAAATCAAACAAAAACTGCTGTAACTTTTTTATTTCTTTATAAAAAAATCTAAATGTTGTTTAAATTATTTTATTTTAATAAAATCTAATTAGAAATGCCGTTTTAAAATTTTTCGGACGATTTATTTTAAAATTATACAAAAAAAATGTTATTCTTAAAAATCACACAAAAACTGCAGAAACTTTTTTATTTCTTCATAAAAAAATTTAAATTTTGTTTAAATAATTTTATTTTCCTAAAATCTAATGAGAAATGTCGTTTTCAAATTTTTCGGACTATTAATTTTAAGATTATACAAAAAAAACGTTATTTTTAAGAAATAATGCGTTTTTCTTAAAAATCAAACAAAAACTGCTGTAACTTTTTTAATTCTTCATAAAAAAATGTAAATTTGGTTTAAATAATTTTATTTTCATGAAATCTAATTAGAAATGCCGTTTTAAAATTTTTCGGACGATTAATTTTAAAATTATACCAAAAAAAAACGTTATTTTTAAGAAATAATGCGTTTTTTTAAAAATCAAACAAAAACAGCTGTAACTTTTTTATTTCTTTATAAAAAAATGTAAATTTTGTTTAAATAATTTTATTTTCATGAAATCTAATTAGAAATGCCGTTTTAAAATTTTTCGGACTATTAATTTTAAAATTATACAAAAAAAACGTTATTTTTAAGAAATAATGCGTATTTCTTAAAAATCAAACAAAAACTGCTGTAACTTTTTTATTTCTTTATAAAAAAATGTAGATTTTTTTTAAATAATTTTATTTTTGAAATCTAGATAGAAATGCCGTTTTAAAATTTTTCGGACGATTAGTTTTAAAATTATACCAAAAAAACGTTATTCTTAAAAATCACACAAAAACTGCAGAAACTTTTTTATTTCTTCATAAAAAAATTTAAATTTTGTTTAAATAATTTTATTTTCCTGAAATCTAATGAAAAATGTCGTTTTAAAATTTTTCGGACTATTAATTTTAAAATTATACAAAAAAAACGTTATTTTTAAGAAATAAAGCGTATTTCTTAAAAATCAAACAAAAACTGCTGTAACTTTTTTATTTCTTTATAAAAAAATGTAAATTTTGTTTAAATAATTTTATTTTCATAAAATCTAATTAGAAATGCCGTGTTAAAATTTTTCGGACTATTAATTTTAAAATTATACAAAAAAAACGTTATTTTTAAGGAAAAATGCGTATTTCTTAAAAATCAATCAAAAACTGCTGTAACTTTTTTATTTCTTTATAAAAAAATGTAAATTTTGTTTAAATAATTTTATTTTCATGAAATCTAATTAGAAATGTCGTTTTAAAATTTTTCGGACGATTAATTTTAAAATTATACAAAAAAAAACGTTATTTTTAAGAAATAATGCGTTTTTCTTAAAAATCAAACAAAAACTGCCGTAACTTTCTTATTTCTTTATAAAAAAATGTAACTTTTGATTAAATAATTTTATTTTCATGAAATCTCATTAGAAATGTCGTTTTAAATTTTTTCAAACGATTAATTTTAAAATTATACCAAAAAAACGTTATTCTTAAAAATCACACAAAAACTGCAGAAACTTTTTTATTTCTTCATAAAAAATTTAAATTTTATTTAAATAATTTATTTTCCTGAAATCTAATTAGAAATGTCGTTTTAAAATTTTTCGGACGATTAATTTTAAGATTATACAAAAAAAAAACGTTATTTTTAAGAAATAATGCGTTTTTCTTAGAAATCAAAGAAAAACTGCTGTAACTTCTTTATTTCTTTATAAAAAAATTTAAATTTTGTTTAAATTATTTTATTTTCATAAAATCTAATTAGAAATGCCGTTTTAAAATTTTTCGGACGATTAATTTTAAAATTATACAAAAAGAAAACGTTATTTTTAAGAAATAATGCGTTTTTTTAAAAATCAAACAAAAACTGCTGTAACTTTTTTATTTCTTTATAAAAAAATCTAAATTTTGTTTAAATTATTTTATTTTCATAAAATCTAATTAGAAATGCCGCTTTAAAATTTTTCGGACGATTAATTTTAAAATTATACAAAAAAAACGTTATTTTTAAGAAATAATACGTATTTCTTAAAAATCAAACAAAAACTGCTGTAACTTTTTTATTTCTTTATAAAAAAATGTAGATTTATTTTAAATAATTTTATTTTTGAAATCTAGATAGAAATGCCATTTTAAAATTTTTCGGACGATTAGTTTTAAAATTATTCCAAAAAAACGTTATTCTTAAAAATCACACAAAAACTGCAGAAACTTTTTTATTTCTTCATAAAAAAATTTAAATTTTGTTTAAATAATTTTATTTTCCTGAAATCTAATGAAAAATGTCGTTTTAAAATTTTTCGGACTATTAATTCTAAAATTATACAAAAAAAACGTTATTTTTAAGAAATAATGCGTATTTCTTAAAAATCAAACAAAAACTGCTGTAACTTGTTTATTTCTTTATAAAAAAATGTAAATTTTGTTTAAATAATTTATTTTCCTGAAATCTAATTAGAAATGTCGTTTTAAAATTTTTCGGACTATTAATTTTAAGATTATACAAAAAAAAAACGTTATTTTTAAGAAATAATGCGTTTTTCTTAGAAATCAAAGAAAAACTGCTGTAACTTCTTTATTTCTTTATAAAAAAATTTAAATTTTGTTTAAATTATTTTATTTTCATAAAATCTAATTAGAAATGCTGTTTTAAAATATTTCGGACGATTAATTTTAAAATTATACAAAAAGAAAACGTTATTTTTAAGAAATAATGCGTTTTTTTAAAAATCAAACAAAAACTGCTGTAACTTTTTTATTTCTTTATAAAAAAATCTAAATTTTGTTTAAATTATTTTATTTTCATAAAATCTAATTAGAAATGCCGCTTTAAAATTTTTCGGACGATTAATTTTAAAATTATACAAAAAAAACGTTATTTTTAAGAAATAATACGTATTTCTTAAAAATCAAACAAAAACTGCTGTAACTTTTTTATTTCTTTATAAAAAAATGTAGATTTATTTTAAATAATTTTATTTTTGAAATCTAGATAGAAATGCCATTTTAAAATTTTTCGGACGATTAGTTTTAAAATTATTCCAAAAAAACGTTATTCTTAAAAATCACACAAAAACTGCAGAAACTTTTTTATTTCTTCATAAAAAAATTTAAATTTTGTTTAAATAATTTTATTTTCCTGAAATCTAATGAAAAATGTCGTTTTAAAATTTTTCGGACTATTAATTTTAAAATTATACAAAAAAAACGTTATTTTTAAGAAATAATGCGTATTTCTTAAAAATCAAACAAAAACTGCTGTAACTTGTTTATTTCTTTATAAAAAAATGTAAATTTTGTTTAAATAATTTTATTTTCATGAAATCTAATTAGAAATGCCGTTTTAAAATTTTTCGGACAATTAATTTTAAAATTATACAAAAAAAACGTTAATTTTAAGAAATAATGCGTTTTTCTTAAAAATCAAACAAAAACTGAGGTAACTTTTTTTTTCTTTATAAAAAAATGTACATTTTGTTTATATTATTTTATTTTTATGAAATCTAATTAGAAATGCCGTTTTATAATTTTTAGGACGATTAATTTTAAAATTATACAAAAAATAACGTTTTTCTTAAAAATCACACAAAAACTGCAGAAACTTTTTTATTTCTTCATAAAAAAATGTAAATTTTATTTAAATAATTTTATTTTCATGAAATCTAATTAGAAATGTCGTTTTAAAATTTTTCGGACGATTAATTTTAAAATTATACAAAAAAAACGTTATTATTAAAAATCACACAAAAACTGCAAAAACTTTTTTATTTCTTCATAAAAAAATTTAAATTTTGTTTAAATAATTTTATTTTCCTGAAATCTAATGAGAAATGTCGTTTTCAAATTTTTCGGACTATTAATTTTAAAATTATACAAAAAAAACGTTATTTTTAAGAAACAATGCGTTTTTCTTAAGAATCAAACAAAAACTGCTGTAACTTTTTTATTTCTTTATAAAAAAATGTAAATTTTGTTTAAATAATTTTATTTTCATGAAATCTAATTAGAAATGCCGTTTTAAAATTTTTCGGACGAATAATTTTAAAATTGTACAAAAAAAACGTTATTTTTAAGAAATAATGCGTTTTTCTTAAGAATCAAACAAAAACTGCTGTAACTTTTTTATTTCTTTATAAAAAAATGTAAATTTTGTTTAAATAATTTTATTTTCATGAAATCTAATTAGAAATGCCGTTTTAAAATTTTTCGGACTATTAATTTTAAAATTATACAAAAAAAACGTTATTTTTAAGAAATAATGCGTTTTTCTTAAGAATCAAACAAAAACTGCTGTAACTTTTTTATTTCTTTATAAAAAATTGTAAATATTGTTTAAATAATTTTATTTTCATGAAATTTAATTAGAAATGTCGTTTTAAAATTTTTCGGACGATTAATTTTTAAATTATACCAAAAAAACTTTATTCTTAAAAATCACACAAAAACTGCAGAAACTTTTTTATTTCTTCATAAAAAAATTTAAATTTTGTTTAACTAATTTTATTTTCCTGAAATCTAATTAGAAATGTCGTTTTAAAATTTTTCGGACGATTAATTTTAAGAGTAGACAAAAAAACGTTATTTTTAAGAAATAATGCGTTTTTCTTAAAAATCAAACAAAAACTGCTGTAACTTTTTTATTTCTTCATAAAAAAATGTCAATTTTGTTTAAATAATTTTATTTTCATGAAATCTAATTAGAAATGCCGTTTTAAAATTTTTCGGACGATTAATTTTAAAATTATACAAAAAAAACGTTATTTTTAAGAAATAATGCGTTTTTCTTAAGAATCAAACAAAAACTGCTGTAACTTTTTTATTTCTTTATAAAAAATCGTAAATATTGTTTAAATAATTTTATTTTCATGAAATTTAATTAGAAATGTCGTTTTAAAATTTTTCGGACGATTAATTTTTAAATTATACCAAAAAAACTTTATTCTTAAAAATCACACAAAAACTGCAGAAACTTTTTTATTTCTTCATAAAAAAATTTAAATTTTGTTTAACTAATTTTATTTTCCTGAAATCTAATTAGAAATGTCGTTTTAAAATTTTTCGGACGATTAATTTTAAGAGTAGACAAAAAAACGTTATTTTTAAGAAATAATGCGTTTTTCTTAAAAATCAAACAAAAACTGCTGTAACTTTTTTATTTCTTCATAAAAAAATGTCAATTTTGTTTAAATAATTTTATTTTCATGAAATCTAATTAGAAATGCCGTTTTAAAATTTTTCGGACGATTAATTTTAAAATTATACCAAAAAAACGTTATTATTAAAAATCACACAAAAACTGCAAAAACTTTTTTATTTCTCCATAAAAAAATTTAAATTTTGTTTAAATAATTTTATTTTCCTGAAATCTAATGAGAAATGTCGTTTTAAAATTTTTCGGACTATTAATTTTAAAATTATACAAAAAAAACGTTATTTTTAAGAAATAATGCGTTTTTCTTAAGAATCAAACAAAAACTGCTGTAACTTTTTTAATTCTTTATAAAAAATTGTAAATATTGTTTTAATAATTTTATTTTCATGAAATCTAATTAGAAATGTCGTTTTAAAATTTTTCGGACGATTAATTTTAAAATTATACAAAAAAAACGTTATTTTTAAGAAATAATGCGTTTTTCATAAGAATCAAACAAAAACTGCTGTTACTTTTTTATTTCTTTATAAAAAATTGTAAATATTGTTTAAATAATTTTATTTTCATGAAATCTAATTAGAAATGCCGTTTTAAAATTTTTCGGACGATTAATTTTAAAATTATACAAAAAAAACGTTATTTTTAAGAAATAATGCGTTTTTCTTAAAAATCAAACAAAAACTGCTGTAACTTTTTTATTTCTTCATAAAAAAATTTAAATTTTGTTTAAATAATTTTATTTTCATGAAATCTAATTAAAAATGCCGTTTTAAAATTTTTCGGACGATTAATTTTAAAATTATACCAAAAAATTGTTATTCTTAAAAATCACACAAAAACTGCAGAAACTTTTTTATTTCTTCATAAAAAAATTTAAATTTTGTTTAAATAATTTTATTTTCCTGAAATCTAATGAGAAATGTCGTTTTCAAATTTTTCGGACTATTAATTTTAAAATTATACAAAAAAAACGTTATTTTTAAGAAATAATGCGTTTTTCTTAAAAATCAAACAAAAACTGCGGTAACTTTTTTATTTCTTTATAAAAAAATGTAAATTTTGTATAAATTATTTTATTTTCATGAAATCTAATTAGAAATGTCGTTTTAAAATTTTTTGGACAATTAATTTTAAAATTATACAAAAAAAACGTTATTTTTAAGAAATAATGCGTTTTTCTTAAAAATCAAACAAAAACTGCGGTAACTCTTTTATTTCTTTATAAAAAAATGTAAATTTTGTTTACAGTACTTTATTTTCATGAAATCTAAATAGAAATGCCGTTTTATAATTTTTTCGGACGATTAATTTTAAAATTATACAAAAAAAAACGTTTTTCTAAAAAATCACACAAAAACTGCAGAAAGTTTTTTATTTCTTCATAAAAAAATGTAAATTTTATTTAAATAATTTTATTTTCATGAAATCTAATTAGAAATGTTGTTTTAAAATTTTTCGAACGATTAATTTTAAAATTATACAAAAAAAACGATATTTTTAAGAAATAATGCGTTTTTCTTAAAAATCAAACAAAAACTGCGGTAACATTTTTATTTCTTTATAAAAAAATGTAAATTTTGTTAACAGTACTTTATTTTCATGAAATCTAATTAGAAATGCCGCTTTAAAATTTTTCGGACGATTAATTTTAAAATTATACAAAAAAAACGTTATTTTTAAGAAATAATACGTATTTCTTAAAAATCAAACAAAAACTGCTGTAACTTTTTTATTTCTTTATAAAAAAATGTAGATTTATTTTAAATAATTTTATTTTTGAAATCTAGATAGATATGCCATTTTAAAATTTTTCGGACGATTAGTTTTAAAATTATTCCAAAAAAACGTTATTCTTAAAAATCACACAAAAACTGCAGAAACTTTTTTATTTCTTCATAAAAAAATTTAAATTTTGTTTAATTAATTTTATTTTCCTGAAATCTAATGAAAAATGTCGTTTTAAAATTTTTCGGACTATTAATTTTAAAATTATACAAAAAAAACGTTATTTTTAAGAAATAATGCGTATTTCTTAAAAATCAAACAAAAACTGCTGTAACTTGTTTATTTCTTTATAAAAAAATGTAAATTTTGTTTAAATAATTTTATTTTCATGAAATCTAATTAGAAATGCTGTTTTAAAATTTTTCGGACGATTAATTTTAAAATTATACAAAAAAAACGTTAATTTTAAGAAATAATGCGTTTTTCTTAAAAATCAAACAAAAACTGAGGTAACTTTTTTTTTTCTTTATAAAAAAATGTACATTTTGTTTATATTATTTTATTTTCATGAAATCTAATTAGAAATGCCGTTTTATAATTTTTAGGACGATTAATTTTAAAATTATACAAAAAATAAGGTTTTTCTTAAAAATCACACAAAAACTGCAGAAACTTTTTTATTTCTTCATAAAAAAATGTAAATTTTATTTAAATAATTTTATTTTCATGAAATCTAATTAGAAATGTCGTTTTAAAATTTTTCGGACGATTAATTTTAAAATTATACAAAAAAAACGTTATTATTAAAAATCACACAAAAACTGCAAAAACTTTTTTATTTCTTCATAAAAAAATTTAAATTTTGTTTAAATAATTTTATTTTCCTAAAATCTAATGAGAAATGTCGTTTTAAAATTTTTCGGACTATTAATTTTAAAATTATACAAAAAAAACTTTATTTTTAAGAAATAATGCGTTTTTCTTAAGAATCAAACAAAAACTGCTGTAACTTTTTTATTTCTTTATAAAAAAATGTAAATTTTGTTTAAATAATTTTATTTTCATGAAATCTAATTAGAAATGCCGTTTCAAAATTTTTCGGACGATTAATTTTAAAATTATACAAAAAAACGTTATTTTTAAGAAATAATGCGTTTTTCTTAAGAATCAAACAAAAACTGCTGTAACTTTTTTATTTCTTTATAAAAAATTGTAAATATTGTTTAAATAATTTTATTTTCATGAAATTTAATTAGAAATGTCGTTTTAAAATTTTTCGGACGATTAATTTTTAAATTATACCAAAAAAACTTTATTCTTAAAAATCACACAAAAACTGCAGAAACTTTTTTATTTCTTCATAAAAAAATTTAAATTTTGTTTAACTAATTTTATTTTCCTGAAATCTAATTAGAAATATCGTTTTAAAATTTTTCGGACGATTAATTTTAAGAGTAGACCAAAAAAACGTTATTTTTAAGAAATAATGCGTTTCTCTTAAAAATCAAACAAAAACTGCTGTAACTTTTTTATTTCTTCATAAAAAAATGTCAATTTTGTTTAAATAATTTTCTTTTCATGAAATCTAATTAGAAATGCCGTTTTAAAATTTTTCGGACGATTAATTTTAAAATTATACAAAAAAAACGTTATTTTTAAGAAATAATGCGTTTTTCTTAAGAATCAAACAAAAACTGCTGTAACTTTTTTATTTCTTTATAAAAAATTGCAAATATTGTTTAAATAATTTTATTTTCATGAAATTTAATTAGAAATGTCGTTTTAAAATTTTTCGGACGATTAATTTTTAAATTATACCAAAAAAACTTTATTCTTAAAAATCACACAAAAACTGCAAAAACTTTTTTATTTCTTCATAAAAAAATTTAAATTTTGTTTAACTAATTTTATTTTCCTGAAATCTAATTAGAAATGTCGTTTTAAAATTTTTCAGACGATTAATTTTAAGAGTAGACAAAAAAACGTTATTTTTAAGAAATAATGCGTTTTTCTTAAAAATCAAACAAAAACTGCTGTAACTTTTTTATTTCTTCATAAAAAATGTCAGTTTTGTTTAAATAATTTTATTTTCATGAAATCTAATTAGAAATGCCATTTTAAAATTTTTCGGACGATTAATTTTAAAATTATACCAAAAAAACGTTATTATTAAAAATCACACAAAAACTGCAAAAACTTTTTTATTTCTCCATAAAAAAATTTAAATTTTGTTTAAATAATTTTATTTTCCTGAAATCTAATGAGAAATGTCGTTTTAAAATTTTTCGGACTATTAATTTTAAAATTATACAAAAAAAACTTTATTTTTAAGAAATAATGCGTTTTTCTTAAGAATCAAACAAAAACTGCTGTAACTTTTTTAATTCTTTATAAAAAATTGTAAATATTGTTTTAATAATTTTATTTTCATGAAATCTAATTAGAAATGTCGTTTTAAAATTTTTCGGACGATTAATTTTAAAATTATACAAAAAAAACGTTATTTTTAAGAAATAATGCGTTTTTCATAAGAATCAAACAAAAACTGCTGTTACTTTTTTATTTCTTTATAAAAAATTGTAAATATTGTTTAAATAATTTTATTTTCATGAAATCTCATTAGAAATGCCGTTTTAAAATTTTTCGGACGATTAATTTTAAAATTATACAAAAAAACGTTATTTTAAGAAATAATGCGTTTTTCTTAAAAATCAAACAAAAACTGCTGTAACTTTTTTATTTCTTCATAAAAAAATTTAAATTTTGTTTAAATAATTTTATTTTCATGAAATCTAATTAAAAATGCCGTTTTAAAATTTTTCGGACGATTAATTTTAAAATTATACCAAAAAATTGTTATTCTTAAAAATCACACAAAAACTGCAGAAACTTTTTTATTTCTTCATAAAAAAATTTAAATTTTGTTTAAATAATTTTATTTTCCTGAAATCTAATGAGAAATGTCGTTTTCAAATTTTTTGGACAATTAATTTTAAAATTATACAAAAAAAACGTTATTTTTAAGAAATAATGCGTTTTTCTTAAAAATCAAACAAAAACTGCGGTAACTTTTTTATTTCTTTATAAAAAAATGTAAATTTTGTATAAATTATTTTATTTTCATGAAATCTAATTAGAAATGTCGTTTTAAAATTTTTTGGACAATTAATTTTAAAATTATACAAAAAAAACGTTATTTTTAAGAAATAATGCGTTTTTCTTAAGAATCAAACAAAAACTGCTGTAGCTTTTTTATTTCTTTATAAAAAATTGTAAATATTGTTTAAATAATTTTATTTTCATGAAATCTAATTAGAAATGTCGTTTTAAAATTTATCGGACAATTTATTTTAAAATTATACAAAAAAAAACGTTATTTTTAAGAAATAATGCGTTTTTCTTAAGAATCAAACAAAAACTGCTGTAACTTTTTTATTTCTTTATAAAAAATTGTAAATTTTGTTTAAATAATTTTATTTTCATTAAGTCTAATTACAAATGCCGTTTTAAAATTTTTCGGACGATTAATTTTAAAATTATACCAAAAAAAACGTTATTCTTAAAAATCACACAAAAACTGCAGAAACTTTTTTATTTCTTCATAAAAAAATTTAAATTTTGTTTAAATAATTTTATTTTCCTGAAATCTAATGAGAAATGTCGTTTTCAAATTTTTCGGACTATTAATTTTAAAATTATACAAAAAAAAACGTTATTTTTAAGAAATAATGCGTTTTTCTTAAAAATCAAACAAAAACTGCGGTAACTTTTTTATTTCTTTATAAAAAAATGTAAATTTGTATAAATTATTTTATTTTCATGAAATCTAATTAGAAATGTCGTTTTAAAATTTCTCGGACAATTAATTTTAAAATTATACAAAAAAAAACGTTATTTTTAAGAAATGATGCGTTTTTCTTAAAAATCAAACAAAAACTGCTGTAACTTTTTTATTTCTTTATAAAAAATGTAACTTTTGTTTAAATAATTTTATTTTCATAAAATCTAATTAGAAATGGCGTTTTAAAATTTTTCGGACCATTAATTTTAAAATTATACCAAAAAAACGTTATTCTTAAAAATCACACAAAAACTGCAGAAACTTTTTTATTTCTTTATAAAAAAATGTAACTTTTGTTTAAATAATTTTATTTTTATGAAATCTAATTAGAAATGTAGTTTTAAAATTTTTCGGACGATTATTTTTAAAATTATATCAAAAAAACGTTATTTTTTAGAAATAATGCGTTTTTCTTAAAAATCAAACAAAAACTGCTGTAACTTTTTTATTTCTTTATGAAAAAATGTAAATTTTGTTTAAATAATTTTATTTTCATGAAATCTAATTAGAAATGTAGTTTTAAAATTTTTCGGACGATTATTTTTAAAATTATACCAAAAAAACGTTTTTCTTAAAAATCACACAAAAACTGCAGAAACTTTTTTATTTCTTTATAAAAAAATGTAAATTTTGTTTAAATAATTTTATTTTCTTGAAATCTAATTAGAAATGCCATTTTAAAATTTTTTGGACTATTAATTTTAAAATTACACCAAAAAAACGTTATTTTTTAGAAATAATGCGTTTTTCTTAAACTTAAAAATCAAACAAAAACTGCTGTAACTTATTTATTTCTTTATAAAATAAAGTAAATTTTGTTTAAATAATTTTTCTTTCATGAAATCTAATTAGAAATGCCGTTTTATAATTTCTAGGACGATTAATTTTTAAATTATACAAAAAAAAAAACGTTTTTCTTAAAAATCACACAAAAACTGCAGAAACTTTTTTATTTCTTCATAAAAAAATTTAAATTTTGTTTAAATAATTTTAATTTCATGAAATCTAATTAGAACTGTCGTTTTAAAATTTTTCGGACGATTAATTTTAAAATTATACAAAAAAAACGTTATTTTTAAGAAATAATGCGTTTTTCTTAAAAATCAAACAAAAACTGCTGTAACTTTTTTATTTCTTTATAAATAAATGTAACTTTTGTTTATATAATTTTATTTTCATAAAATCTAATTAGAAATGCCGTTTTAAAATTTTTCGCGCGATTAATTTTAAAATTATACCAAAAAAACGATATTCTTAAAAATCACACAAAAACTGCAGAAACTTTTTTATTTCTTCATAAAAAAATTTAAATTTTGTTTAAATAGATTTATTTTCCTGAAATCTAATTAGAAATGTCGTTTTAAAATTTTTCGGACTATTAATTTTAAGATTATACAAAAAAAACGTTATTTTTAAGAAATAATGCGTTTTTCTTAAAAATCAAACAGAAACTGCTGTAACTTTTTTATTTCTTTATAAAAAATCAAAATTTTGTTTAAATAATTCTATTTTTATAAAATCTAATTAGAAATGCCGATTTAAAATTTTTCGGACGATTAATTTTATAATTATACAAAAAAAAACGTTATTTTTAAAAAATAATGCGTTTTTTTAAAAATCAAACAAAAACTGCTGTAACTTTTTTATTTCTTCATAAAAAAATGTAAATTTTGTTTAAATAATTTTATTTCATGAAATCTAATTAGAAATGTCGTTTTAAAATTTCTCGGACGATTAATTTTAAAATTATACAAAAAAAAAGTTATTTTTAAGAAATAATGTATTTTTCCTAAAAATCAAACAAAAACTGCTGTAACTTTTTTATTTCTTTATAAAAAATCTAAATTTTCTTTAAATTATTTTATTTCCATAAAATCTAATTAGAAATGCCGTTTTAAAATTTATCGGACGGTTAATTTTAAAATTATACAAAAAAAACGTTATTTTTAAGAAATAATGCGGTTTTCTTAAAATCAAACAAAAACTGCGGTAACTTTTTTATTTCTTTATAAAAAAATGTAAATTTTGTTTAAATAATTTTTCATTCATGAGATCTAATTAGAAATGCAGTTTTATAATTTTTAGGACGATTAATTTTAAAATTATACAAAAAAAACATTTTTCTTAAAAATCACACAAAAACTGCAGAAACTTTTTTATTTCTTCATAAAAAAATTTAAATTTTGTTTAAATAATTTTATTTTCCTGAAATCTAATTAGAAATGTCGTTTTAAAATTTTTCGGACGATTAATTTTAAGAGTAGACAAAAAAAACGTTATTTTTAAGAAATAATGCGTTTTTCTTAAAAATCAAACAAAAACTGCTGTAACTTTTTTATTTCTTTATAAATAAATGTAACTTTTGTTTATATAATTTTATTTTCATAAAATCTAATTAGAAATGCCGTTTTAAAATTTTTCGCGCGATTAATTTTAAAATTACACCAAAAAAACGTTATTTTTTAGAAATAATGCGTTTTTCTTAAAAATCAAACAAAAACTGCTGTAACTTTTTTATTTCTTTATAAAAAAATGTAAATTTTGTTTAAATAATTTTTCTTTCATGAAATCTAATTAAAAATGCCGTTTTATATTTTTTGGGACGATTAATTTTTAAATTATACAAAAAAAAAACGTTTTTCTTAAAAATCACACAAAAACTGCAGAAACTTTTTTATTTCTTCATAAAAAAATTTAAATTTTGTTTAAATAATTTTAATTTCATCAAATCTAATTAGAACTGTCGTTTTAAAATTTTTCGGACGATTAATTTTAAAATTATACAAAAAAAACGTTATTCTTAAAAATCACACAAAAACTGCAGAAACTTTTTTATTTCTTCATAAAAAAATTTAAATTTTGTTTAAATTATTTTATGTTCCTGAAATCTAATTAGAAATGTCGTTTTAAAATTTTTCGGACGATGAATTTTAAGATTATACAAAAAAAAAACATTATTTTTAAGAAATAATGCGTTTTTCTTAGAAATCAAAGAAAAACTGCGGTAACTTTTTTATTTCTTTATAAAAAAATGTAAATTTTGTTTAAATAATTTTTCTTTCATGAAATCTAATTAGAAATGTAGTTTTAAATCTTTTCGGACGAATAATTTTAAAATTATACCAAAAAAACGTTATTCTTAAAAATCACACAAAAACTGCAGAAACTTTTTTATTTCTTCATAAAAAAATTTAAATTTTGTTTAACTAATTTTATTTTCCTGAAATCTAATTAGAAATGTCGTTTTAAAATTTTTCGGACGATTAATTTTAAGAGTAGACAAAAAAACGTTATTTTTAAGAAATAATGCGTTTTTCTTAAAAATCAAACAAAAACTGCTGTAACTTTTTTATTTCTTCATAAAAAAATGTCAATTTTGTTTAAATAATTTTATTTTCAAAAAATCTAATTAGAAATGCCGTTTTAAAATTTTTCGGACGATTAATTTTAAAATTATACAAAAAAAACGTTATTTTTAAGAAATAATGCGTTTTTCTTAAGAATCAAACAAAAACTGCTGTAACTTTTTTATTTCTTTATAAAAAATCGTAAATATTGTTTAAATAATTTTATTTTCATGAAATTTAATTAGAAATGTCGTTTTAAAATTTTTCGGACGATTAATTTTTAAATTATACCAAAAAAACTTTATTCTTAAAAATCACACAAAAACTGCAGAAACTTTTTTATTTCTTCATAAAAAAATTTAAATTTTGTTTAACTAATTTTATTTTCCTGAAATCTAATTAGAAATGTCGTTTTAAAATTTTTCGGACGATTAATTTTAAGAGTAGACAAAAAAACGTTATTTTTAAGAAATAATGCGTTTTTCTTAAAAATCAAACAAAAACTGCTGTAACTTTTTTATTTCTTCATAAAAAAATGTCAATTTTGTTTAAATAATTTTATTTTCATGAAATCTAATTAGAAATGCCGTTTTAAAATTTTTCGGACGATTAATTTTAAAATTATACCAAAAAAACGTTATTATTAAAAATCACACAAAAACTGCAAAAACTTTTTTATTTCTCCATAAAAAAATTTAAATTTTGTTTAAATAATTTTATTTTCCTGAAATCTAATGAGAAATGTCGTTTTAAAATTTTTCGGACTATTAATTTTAAAATTATACAAAAAAAACGTTATTTTTAAGAAATAATGCGTTTTTCTTAAGAATCAAACAAAAACTGCTGTAACTTTTTTAATTCTTTATAAAAAATTGTAAATATTGTTTTAATAATTTTATTTTCATGAAATCTAATTAGAAATGTCGTTTTAAAATTTTTCGGACGATTAATTTTAAAATTATACAAAAAAAACGTTATTTTTAAGAAATAATGCGTTTTTCATAAGAATCAAACAAAAACTGCTGTTACTTTTTTATTTCTTTATAAAAAATTGTAAATATTGTTTAAATAATTTTATTTTCATGAAATCTAATTAGAAATGCCGTTTTAAAATTTTTCGGACGATTAATTTTAAAATTATACAAAAAAAACGTTATTTTTAAGAAATAATGCGTTTTTCTTAAAAATCAAACAAAAACTGCTGTAACTTTTTTATTTCTTCATAAAAAAATTTAAATTTTGTTTAAATAATTTTATTTTCATGAAATCTAATTAAAAATGCCGTTTTAAAATTTTTCGGACGATTAATTTTAAAATTATACCAAAAAATTGTTATTCTTAAAAATCACACAAAAACTGCAGAAACTTTTTTATTTCTTCATAAAAAAATTTAAATTTTGTTTAAATAATTTTATTTTCCTGAAATCTAATGAGAAATGTCGTTTTCAAATTTTTCGGACTATTAATTTTAAAATTATACAAAAAAAACGTTATTTTTAAGAAATAATGCGTTTTTCTTAAAAATCAAACAAAAACTGCGGTAACTTTTTTATTTCTTTATAAAAAAATGTAAATTTTGTTTACAGTACTTTATTTTCATGAAATCTAAATAGAAATGCCGTTTTATAATTTTTTCGGACGATTAATTTTAAAATTATACAAAAAAAAACGTTTTTCTAAAAAATCACACAAAAACTGCAGAAAGTTTTTTATTTCTTCATAAAAAAATGTAAATTTTATTTAAATAATTTTATTTTCATGAAATCTAATTAGAAATGTTGTTTTAAAATTTTTCGAACGATTAATTTTAAAATTATACAAAAAAAACGATATTTTTAAGAAATAATGCGTTTTTCTTAAAAATCAAACAAAAACTGCGGTAACATTTTTATTTCTTTATAAAAAAATGTAAATTTTGTTTACAGTACTTTATTTTCATGAAATCTAATTAGAAATGCCGCTTTAAAATTTTTCGGACGATTAATTTTAAAATTATACAAAAAAAACGTTATTTTTAAGAAATAATGCGTTTTTCTTAAAAATCAAACAAAAACTGCTGTAACTTTTTTATTTCTTCATAAAAAAATTTAAATTTTGTTTAAATAATTTTATTTTCATGAAATCTAATTAAAAATGCCGTTTTAAAATTTTTCGGACGATTAATTTTAAAATTATACAAAAAAAACGTTATTTTTAAGAAATAATACGTATTTCTTAAAAATCAAACAAAAACTGCTGTAACTTTTTTATTTCTTTATAAAAAAATGTAGATTTATTTTAAATAATTTTATTTTTGAAATCCAGATAGAAATGCCATTTTAAAATTTTTCGGACGATTAGTTTTAAAATTATTCCAAAAAAACGTTATTCTTAAAAATCACACAAAAACTGCAGAAACTTTTTTATTTCTTCATAAAAAAATTTAAATTTTGTTTAAATAATTTTATTTTCCTGAAATCTAATGAAAAATGTCGTTTTAAAATTTTTCGGACTATTAATTTTAAAATTATACAAAAAAAACGTTATTTTTAAGAAATAATGCGTATTTCTTAAAAATCAAACAAAAACTGCTGTAACTTGTTTATTTCTTTATAAAAAAATGTAAATTTTGTTTAAATAATTTTATTTTCATGAAATCTAATTAGAAATGCCGTTTTAAAATTTTTCGGACGATTAATTTTAAAATTATACAAAAAAAACGTTAATTTTAAGAAATAATGCGTTTTTCTTAAAAATCAAACAAAAACTGAGGTAACTTTTTTTTTTCTTTATAAAAAAATGTACATTTTGTTTATATTATTTTATTTTCATGAAATCTAATTAGAAATGCCGTTTTATAATTTTTAGGACGATTAATTTTAAAATTATACAAAAAATAACGTTTTTCTTAAAAATCACACAAAAACTGCAGAAACTTTTTTATTTCTTCATAAAAAAATGTAAATTTTATTTAAATAATTTTATTTTCATGAAATCTAATTAGAAATGTCGTTTTAAAATTTTTCGGACGATTAATTTTAAAATTATACAAAAAAAACGTTATTATTAAAAATCACACAAAAACTGCAAAAACTT
Organism: Stenus bimaculatus; assembly: GCA_963971135.1. Lineage (NCBI taxonomy): Eukaryota > Metazoa > Arthropoda > Insecta > Coleoptera > Staphylinidae > Stenus > Stenus bimaculatus. The sequence continues at coordinate 13,410,271 of OZ020187.1, forward strand.
TTTTATTTCTTCATAAAAAAATTTAAATTTTGTTTAAATAATTTTATTTTCCTAAAATCTAATGAGAAATGTCGTTTTAAAATTTTTCGGACTATTAATTTTAAAATTATACAAAAAAAACGTTATTTTTAAGAAATAATGCGTTTTTCTTAAGAATCAAACAAAAACTGCTGTAACTTTTTTATTTCTTTATAAAAAAATGTAAATTTTGTTTAAATAATTTTATTTTCATGAAATCTAATTAGAAATGCCGTTTCAAAATTTTTCGGACGATTAATTTTAAAATTATACAAAAAAACGTTATTTTTAAGAAATAATGCGTTTTTCTTAAGAATCAAACAAAAACTGCTGTAACTTTTTTATTTCTTTATAAAAAATTGTAAATATTGTTTAAATAATTTTATTTTCATGAAATTTAATTAGAAATGTCGTTTTAAAATTTTTCGGACGATTAATTTTTAAATTATACCAAAAAAACTTTATTCTTGAAAATCACACAAAAACTGCAGAAACTTTTTTATTTCTTCATAAAAAAATTTAAATTTTGTTTAACTAATTTTATTTTCCTGAAATCTAATTAGAAATATCGTTTTAAAATTTTTCGGACGATTAATTTTAAGGGTAGACCAAAAAAACGTTATTTTTAAGAAATAATGCGTTTCTCTTAAAAATCAAACAAAAACTGCTGTAACTTTTTTATTTCTTCATAAAAAAATGTCAATTTTGTTTAAATAATTTTATTTTCATGAAATCTAATTAGAAATGCCGTTTTAAAATTTTTCGGACGATTAATTTTAAAATTATACAAAAAAAACGTTATTTTTAAGAAATAATGCGTTTTTCTTAAGAATCAAACAAAAACAGCTGTAACTTTTTTATTTCTTTATAAAAAATTGCAAATATTGTTTAAATAATTTTATTTTCATGAAATTTAATTAGAAATGTCGTTTTAAAATTTTTCGGACGATTAATTTTTAAATTATACCAAAAAAACTTTATTCTTAAAAATCACACAAAAACTGCAAAAACTTTTTTATTTCTTCATAAAAAAATTTAAATTTTGTTTAACTAATTTTATTTTCCTGAAATCTAATTAGAAATGTCGTTTTAAAATTTTTCAGACGATTAATTTTAAGAGTAGACAAAAAAACGTTATTTTTAAGAAATAATGCGTTTTTCTTAAAAATCAAACAAAAACTGCTGTAACTTTTTTATTTCTTCATAAAAAATGTCAGTTTTGTTTAAATAATTTTATTTTCATGAAATCTAATTAGAAATGTCGTTTTAAAATTTTTCGGACGAATAATTTTAAAATTATACAAAAAAAACGTTATTTTTAAGAAATAATGCGTTTTTCATAAGAATCAAACAAAAACTGCTGTAACTTTTTTATTTCTTTATAAAAAATTGTAAATATTGTTTAAATAATTTTATTTTCATGAAATCTCATTAGAAATGCCGTTTTAAAATTTTTCGGACGATTAATTTTAAAATTATACAAAAAAAACGTTATTTTTAAGAAATAATGCGTTTTTCTTAAAAATCAAACAAAAACTGCTGTAACTTTTTTATTTCTTCATAAAAAAATTTAAATTTTGTTTAAATAATTTTATTTTCATGAAATCTAATTAAAAATGCCGTTTTAAAATTTTTCGGACGATTAATTTTAAAATTATACCAAAAAATTGTTATTCTTAAAAATCACACAAAAACTGCAGAAACTTTTTTATTTCTTCATAAAAAAATTTAAATTTTGTTTAAATAATTTTATTTTCCTGAAATCTAATGAGAAATGTCGTTTTCAAATTTTTTGGACAATTAATTTTAAAATTATACAAAAAAAACGTTATTTTTAAGAAATAATGCGTTTTTCTTAAAAATCAAACAAAAACTGCGGTAACTTTTTTATTTCTTTATAAAAAAATGTAAATTTTGTATAAATTATTTTATTTTCATGAAATCTAATTAGAAATGTCGTTTTAAAATTTTTTGGACAATTAATTTTAAAATTATACAAAAAAAACGTTATTTTTAAGAAATAATGCGTTTTTCTTAAAAATCAAACAAAAACTGCGGTAACTTTTTTATTTCTTTATAAAAAAATGTAAATTTTGTTTACAGTACTTTATTTTCATGAAATCTAATTAGAAATGCCGTTTTATAATTTTTAGGACGATTAATTTTAAAATTATACAAAAAAAAAACGTTTTTCTAAAAAATCACACAAAAACTGCAGAAAGTTTTTTATTTCTTCATAAAAAAATGTAAATTTTATTTAAATAATTTTATTTTCATGAAATCTAATTAGAAATGTTGTTTTAAAATTTTTCGAACGATTAATTTTAAAATTATACAAAAAAAACGTTATTTTTAAGAAATAATGCGTTTTTCTTAAAAATCAAACAAAAACTGCTGTAACTTTTTTATTTCTTTATAAAAAAATGTAACTTTTGTTTAAATAATTTTATTTTCATGAAATCTAATTAGAAATGGCGTTTTAAAATTTTTCGGACCATTAATTTTAAAATTATACCAAAAAAACGTTATTCTTAAAAATCACACAAAAACTGCAGAAACTTTTTTATTTCTTTATAAAAAAATGTAACTTTTGTTTAAATAATTTTATTTTTATGAAATCTAATTAGAAATGTAGTTTTAAAATTTTTCGGACGATTATTTTTAAAATTATATCAAAAAAACGTTATTTTTTAGAAATAATGCGTTTTTCTTAAAAATCAAACAAAAACTGCTTTAACTTTTTTATTTCTTTATGAAAAAATGTAAATTTTGTTTAAATAATTTTATTTTCATGAAATCTAATTAGAAATGTAGTTTTAAAATTTTTCGGACGATTATTTTTAAAATTATACCAAAAAAACGTTTTTCTTAAAAATCACACAAAAACTGCAGAAACTTTTTTATTTCTTTATAAAAAAATGTAAATTTTGTTTAAATAATTTTATTTTCTTGAAATCTAATTAGAAATGCCATTTTAAAATTTTTTGGACTATTAATTTTAAAATTACACCAAAAAAACGTTATTTTTTAGAAATAATGCGTTTTTCTTAAATATCAAACAAAAACTGCTGTAACTTTTTTATTTCTTTATAAAATAAAGTAAATTTTGTTTAAATAATTTTTCTTTCATGAAATCTAATTAGAAATGCCGTTTTATAATTTCTAGGACGATTAATTTTTAAATTATACAAAAAAAAAACGTTTTTCTTAAAAATCACACAAAAACTGCAGAAACTTTTTTATTTCTTCATAAAAAAATTTAAATTTTGTTTAAATAATTTTAATTTCATGAAATCTAATTAGAACTGTCGTTTTAAAATTTTTCGGACGATTAATTTTAAAATTATACAAAAAAAACGTTATTTTTAAGAAATAATGCGTTTTTCTTAAAAATCAAACAAAAACTGCTGTAACTTTTTTATTTCTTTATAAATAAATGTAACTTTTGTTTATATAATTTTATTTTCATAAAATCTAATTAGAAATGCCGTTTTAAAATTTTTCGGGCGATTAATTTTAAAATTATACCAAAAAAACGTTATTCTTAAAAATCACACAAAAACTGCAGAAACTTTTTTATTTCTTCATAAAAAAATTTAAATTTTGTTTAAATAGATTTATTTTCCTGAAATCTAATTAGAAATGTCGTTTTAAAATTTTTCGGACTATTAATTTTAAGATTATACAAAAAAAACGTTATTTTTAAGAAGTAATGCGTTTTTCTTAAAAATCAAACAGAAACTGCTGTAACTTTTTTATTTCTTTATAAAAAATCAAAATTTTGTTTAAATTATTCTATTTTTATAAAATCTAATTAGAAATGCCGATTTAAAATTTTTCGGACGATTAATTTTATAATTATACAAAAAAAAACGTTATTTTTAAAAAATAATGCGTTTTTTTAAAAATCAAACAAAAACTGCTGTAACTTTTTTATTTCTTCATAAAAAAATGTAAATTTTGTTTAAATAATTTTATTTTCATGAAATCTAATTAGAAATGTCGTTTTAAAATTTCTCGGACGATTAATTTTAAAATTATACAAAAAAAAAGTTATTTTTAAGAAATAATGTATTTTTCCTAAAAATCAAACAAAAACTGCTGTAACTTTTTTATTTCTTTATAAAAAATCTAAATTTTCTTTAAATTATTTTATTTCCATAAAATCTAATTAGAAATGCCGTTTTAAAATTTATCGGACGATTAATTTTAAAATTATACAAAAAAAACGTTATTTTTAAGAAATAATGCGGTTTTCTTAAAAATCAAACAAAAACTGCGGTAACTTTTTTATTTCTTTATAAAAAAATGTAAATTTTGTTTAAATAATTTTTCATTCATCAGATCTAATTAGAAATGCAGTTTTATAATTTTTAGGACGATTAATTTTAAAATTATACAAAAAAAACATTTTTCTTAAAAATCACACAAAAACTGCAGAAACTTTTTTATTTCTTCATAAAAAAATTTAAATTTTGTTTAAATAATTTTATTTTCCTAAAATCTAATTAGAAATGTCGTTTTAAAATTTTTCGGACGATTAATTTTAAGATTATACAAAAAAAAAACGTTATTTTTAAGAAATAATGTGTTTTTCTTAGAAATCAAGGAAAAACTGCTGTAACTTCTTTATTTCTTTATAAAAAAATGTAAATTTTGTTTAAATTATTTTATTTTCATAAAATCTAATTAGAAATGCCGTTTTAAAATTTTTCGGACAATTAATTTTAAAATTATACAAAAAAAAACCGTTATTTTTAAGAAATAATGCGTTTTTTCAAAAATCAAACAAAAACTGCTGTAACTTTTTTATTTCTTTATAAAAAAATGTAACTTTTGTTTAAATAATTTTATTTTTATGAAATCTAATTAGAAATGTAGTTTTAAAATTTTTCGGACGATTATTTTTAAAATTATATCAAAAAAACGTTATTTTTTAGAAATAATGCGTTTTTCTTAAAAATCAAACAAAAACTGCTTTAACTTTTTTATTTCTTTATGAAAAAATGTAAATTTTGTTTAAATAATTTTATTTTCATGAAATCTAATTAGAAATGTAGTTTTAAAATTTTTCGGACGATTATTTTTAAAATTATACCAAAAAAACGTTTTTCTTAAAAATCACACAAAAACTGCAGAAACTTTTTTATTTCTTTATAAAAAAATGTAAATTTTGTTTAAATAATTTTATTTTCTTGAAATCTAATTAGAAATGCCATTTTAAAATTTTTTGGACTATTAATTTTAAAATTACACCAAAAAAACGTTATTTTTTAGAAATAATGCGTTTTTCTTAAATATCAAACAAAAACTGCTGTAACTTTTTTATTTCTTTATAAAATAAAGTAAATTTTGTTTAAATAATTTTTCTTTCATGAAATCTAATTAGAAATGCCGTTTTATAATTTCTAGGACGATTAATTTTTAAATTATACAAAAAAAAAACGTTTTTCTTAAAAATCACACAAAAACTGCAGAAACTTTTTTATTTCTTCATAAAAAAATTTAAATTTTGTTTAAATAATTTTAATTTCATGAAATCTAATTAGAACTGTCGTTTTAAAATTTTTCGGACGATTAATTTTAAAATTATACAAAAAAAACGTTATTTTTAAGAAATAATGCGTTTTTCTTAAAAATCAAACAAAAACTGCTGTAACTTTTTTATTTCTTTATAAATAAATGTAACTTTTGTTTATATAATTTTATTTTCATAAAATCTAATTAGAAATGCCGTTTTAAAATTTTTCGGGCGATTAATTTTAAAATTATACCAAAAAAACGTTATTCTTAAAAATCACACAAAAACTGCAGAAACTTTTTTATTTCTTCATAAAAAAATTTAAATTTTGTTTAAATAGATTTATTTTCCTGAAATCTAATTAGAAATGTCGTTTTAAAATTTTTCGGACTATTAATTTTAAGATTATACAAAAAAAACGTTATTTTTAAGAAGTAATGCGTTTTTCTTAAAAATCAAACAGAAACTGCTGTAACTTTTTTATTTCTTTATAAAAAATCAAAATTTTGTTTAAATTATTCTATTTTTATAAAATCTAATTAGAAATGCCGATTTAAAATTTTTCGGACGATTAATTTTATAATTATACAAAAAAAAACGTTATTTTTAAAAAATAATGCGTTTTTTTAAAAATCAAACAAAAACTGCTGTAACTTTTTTATTTCTTCATAAAAAAATGTAAATTTTGTTTAAATAATTTTATTTTCATGAAATCTAATTAGAAATGTCGTTTTAAAATTTCTCGGACGATTAATTTTAAAATTATACAAAAAAAAAGTTATTTTTAAGAAATAATGTATTTTTCCTAAAAATCAAACAAAAACTGCTGTAACTTTTTTATTTCTTTATAAAAAATCTAAATTTTCTTTAAATTATTTTATTTCCATAAAATCTAATTAGAAATGCCGTTTTAAAATTTATCGGACGATTAATTTTAAAATTATACAAAAAAAACGTTATTTTTAAGAAATAATGCGGTTTTCTTAAAAATCAAACAAAAACTGCGGTAACTTTTTTATTTCTTTATAAAAAAATGTAAATTTTGTTTAAATAATTTTTCATTCATCAGATCTAATTAGAAATGCAGTTTTATAATTTTTAGGACGATTAATTTTAAAATTATACAAAAAAAACATTTTTCTTAAAAATCACACAAAAACTGCAGAAACTTTTTTATTTCTTCATAAAAAAATTTAAATTTTGTTTAAATAATTTTATTTTCCTAAAATCTAATTAGAAATGTCGTTTTAAAATTTTTCGGACGATTAATTTTAAGATTATACAAAAAAAAAACGTTATTTTTAAGAAATAATGTGTTTTTCTTAGAAATCAAGGAAAAACTGCTGTAACTTCTTTATTTCTTTATAAAAAAATGTAAATTTTGTTTAAATTATTTTATTTTCATAAAATCTAATTAGAAATGCCGTTTTAAAATTTTTCGGACAATTAATTTTAAAATTATACAAAAAAAAACCGTTATTTTTAAGAAATAATGCGTTTTTTCAAAAATCAAACAAAAACTGCTGTAACTTTTTTATTTCTTTATAAAATAATCTAAATTTTGTTTAAATTAGTTTATTTTCATAAAATCTAATTAGAAATGCCGTTTTAAAATTTTTCGGACGATTAATTTTAAAATTATACAAAAAAACGTTATTTTTAAGAAATAATGCGTATTTCTTAAAAATCAAACAAAAACTGCTGTAACTTTTTTATTTCTTTATAAAAAAATGTAAATTTTGTTAAAATAATTTTATTTTCATGAAATTTAATTAGAAATGCTGTTTTAAAATTTTTCGGACGATTAATTTTAAAATAAAACAAAAAAAACGTTATTTTTAAGAAATAATGCGTTTTTATTAAAAATCAAACAAAAACTGCTGTAACTTTTTTATTTCTTTATAAATAAATGTAACTTTTGTTTAATAAATTTTATTTTCATGAAATCTAATTAGAAATGCCATTTTAAAATTTTTTGGACGATTAATTTTAAAATTACACCAAAAAAACGTTATTTTTTAGAAATAATGCGTTTTTCTTAAAAATCAAACAAAAACTGCTGTAACTTTTTTATTTCTTTATAAAAAAATGTAAATTTTGTTTAAATAATTTTTCTTTCATGAAATCTAATTAAAAATGCCGTTTTATATTTTTTGGGACGATTAATTTTTAAATTAAACAAAAAAAAAACGTTTTTCTTAAAAATCACACAAAAACTGCAGAAACTTTTTTATTTCTTCATAAAAAAATTTAAATTTTGTTTAAATAATTTTAATTTCATCAAATCTAATTAGAACTGTCGTTTTAAAATTTTTCGGACGATTAATTTTAAAATTATACAAAAAAAACGTTATTCTTAAAAATCACACAAAAACTGCAGAAACTTTTTTATTTCTTCATAAAAAAATTTAAATTTTGTTTATATAATTTTATGTTCCTGAAATCTAATTAGAAATGTCGTTTTAAAATTTTTCGGACGATGAATTTTAAGATTATACAAAAAAAAAACATTATTTTTAAGAAATAATGCGTTTTTCTTAGAAATCAAAGAAAAACTGCGGTAACTTTTTTATTTCTTTATAAAAAAATGTAAATTTTGTTTAAATAATTTTTCTTTCATGAAATCTAATTAGAAATGTAGTTTTAAATCTTTTCGGACGAATAATTTTAAAATTATACAAAAAAAACGTTATTTTTAAGAAATAATGCGTTTTTCTTAAAAATCAAACAAAAACTGCTGTAACTTTTTTATTTCTTTATAAAAAAATGTAACTTTTATTTAAATAATTTTATTTTCATGAAATCTAATTAGAAATGTCGTTTTAAAATTTTTCGGACGATTAATTTTAAGATTATACAAAAAAAAACGTTATTTTTAAGAAATAATGCGTTTTTCTTAGAAATCAAAGAAAAACTGCTGTAACTTCTTTATTTCTTTATAAAAAAATGTAAATTTTGTTTAAATTATTTTATTTTCATGAAATTTAATTAGAAATGTCGTTTTAAAATTTTTCGGACGATTAATTTTTAAATTATACCAAAAAAACTTTGTTCTTAAAAATCACACAAAAACTGCAGAAACTTTTTTATTTCTTCATAAAAAAATTTAAATTTTGTTTAACTAATTTTATTTTCCTGAAATCTAATTAGAAATGTCGTTTTAAAATTTTTCGGACGATTAATTTTAAGAGTAGACAAAAAAACGTTATTTTTAAGAAATAATGCGTTTTTCTTAAAAATCAAACAAAAACTGCTGTAACTTTTTTATTTCTTCATAAAAAAATGTCAATTTTGTTTAAATAATTTTATTTTCAAAAAATCTAATTAGAAATGCCGTTTTAAAATTTTTCGGACGATTAATTTTAAAATTATACAAAAAAAACGTTATTTTTAAGAAATAATGCGTTTTTCTTAAGAATCAAACAAAAACTGCTGTAACTTTTTTATTTCTTTATAAAAAATCGTAAATATTGTTTAAATAATTTTATTTTCATGAAATTTAATTAGAAATGTCGTTTTAAAATTTTTCGGACGATTAATTTTTAAATTATACCAAAAAAACTTTATTCTTAAAAATCACACAAAAACTGCAGAAACTTTTTTATTTCTTCATAAAAAAATTTAAATTTTGTTTAACTAATTTTATTTTCCTGAAATCTAATTAGAAATGTCGTTTTAAAATTTTTCGGACGATTAATTTTAAGAGTAGACAAAAAAACGTTATTTTTAAGAAATAATGCGTTTTTCTTAAAAATCAAACAAAAACTGCTGTAACTTTTTTATTTCTTCATAAAAAAATGTCAATTTTGTTTAAATAATTTTATTTTCATGAAATCTAATTAGAAATGCCGTTTTAAAATTTTTCGGACGATTAATTTTAAAATTATACCAAAAAAACGTTATTATTAAAAATCACACAAAAACTGCAAAAACTTTTTTATTTCTCCATAAAAAAATTTAAATTTTGTTTAAATAATTTTATTTTCCTGAAATCTAATGAGAAATGTCGTTTTAAAATTTTTCGGACTATTAATTTTAAAATTATACAAAAAAAACGTTATTTTTAAGAAATAATGCGTTTTTCTTAAGAATCAAACAAAAACTGCTGTAACTTTTTTAATTCTTTATAAAAAATTGTAAATATTGTTTTAATAATTTTATTTTCATGAAATCTAATTAGAAATGTCGTTTTAAAATTTTTCGGACGATTAATTTTAAAATTATACAAAAAAAACGTTATTTTTAAGAAATAATGCGTTTTTCATAAGAATCAAACAAAAACTGCTGTTACTTTTTTATTTCTTTATAAAAAATTGTAAATATTGTTTAAATAATTTTATTTTCATGAAATCTAATTAGAAATGCCGTTTTAAAATTTTTCGGACGATTAATTTTAAAATTATACAAAAAAAACGTTATTTTTAAGAAATAATGCGTTTTTCTTAAAAATCAAACAAAAACTGCTGTAACTTTTTTATTTCTTCATAAAAAAATTTAAATTTTGTTTAAATAATTTTATTTTCATGAAATCTAATTAAAAATGCCGTTTTAAAATTTTTCGGACGATTAATTTTAAAATTATACCAAAAAATTGTTATTCTTAAAAATCACACAAAAACTGCAGAAACTTTTTTATTTCTTCATAAAAAATTTAAATTTTGTTTAAATAATTTTATTTTCCTGAAATCTAATGAGAAATGTCGTTTTCAAATTTTTCGGACTATTAATTTTAAAATTATACAAAAAAAACGTTATTTTTAAGAAATAATGCGTTTTTCTTAAAAATCAAACAAAAACTGCGGTAACTTTTTTATTTCTTTATAAAAAAATGTAAATTTTGTTTACAGTACTTTATTTTCATGAAATCTAAATAGAAATGCCGTTTTATAATTTTTTCGGACGATTAATTTTAAAATTATACAAAAAAAAAACGTTTTTCTAAAAAATCACACAAAAACTGCAGAAAGTTTTTTATTTCTTCATAAAAAAATGTAAATTTTATTTAAATAATTTTATTTTCATGAAATCTAATTAGAAATGTTGTTTTAAAATTTTTCGAACGATTAATTTTAAAATTATACAAAAAAAACGATATTTTTAAGAAATAATGCGTTTTTCTTAAAAATCAAACAAAAACTGCGGTAACATTTTTATTTCTTTATAAAAAAATGTAAATTTTGTTTACAGTACTTTATTTTCATGAAATCTAATTAGAAATGCCGCTTTAAAATTTTTCGGACGATTAATTTTAAAATTATACAAAAAAAACGTTATTTTTAAGAAATAATGCGTTTTTCTTAAAAATCAAACAAAAACTGCTGTAACTTTTTTATTTCTTCATAAAAAAATTTAAATTTTGTTTAAATAATTTTATTTTCCTGAAATCTAATGAGAAATGTCGTTTTCAAATTTTTCGGACTATTAATTTTAAAATTATACAAAAAAAACGTTATTTTTAAGAAATAATGCGTTTTTCTTAAAAATCAAACAAAAACTGCGGTAACTTTTTTATTTCTTTATAAAAAAATGTAAATTTTGTTTACAGTACTTTATTTTCATGAAATCTAAATAGAAATGCCGTTTTATAATTTTTTCGGACGATTAATTTTAAAATTATACAAAAAAAAAACGTTTTTCTAAAAAATCACACAAAAACTGCAGAAAGTTTTTTATTTCTTCATAAAAAAATGTAAATTTTATTTAAATAATTTTATTTTCATGAAATCTAATTAGAAATGTAGTTTTAAATCTTTTCGGACGAATAATTTTAAAATTATACAAAAAAAACGTTATTTTTAAGAAATAATGCGTTTTTCTTAAAAATCAAACAAAAACTGCTGTAACTTTTTTATTTCTTTATAAAAAAATGTAACTTTTATTTAAATAATTTTATTTTCATGAAATCTAATTAGAAATGTCGTTTTAAAATTTTTCGGACGATTAATTTTAAGATTATACAAAAAAAAACGTTATTTTTAAGAAATAATGCGTTTTTCTTAGAAATCAAAGAAAAACTGCTGTAACTTCTTTATTTCTTTATAAAAAAATGTAAATTTTGTTTAAATTATTTTATTTTCATAAAATCTAATTAGAAATGCCGTTTTATAATTTTTCGGACAATTAATTTTAAAATTATACAAAAAAAAACGTTATTTTTAAGAAATAATGCGTTTTTTCAAAAATCAAACAAAAACTGCTGTAACTTTTTTATTTCTTAATAAAAAAATCTAAATTTTGTTTAAATTATTTTATTTTCATAAAATCTAATTAGAAATGCCGTTTTAAAATTTTTCGGACGATTAATTTTAAAATTATACAAAAAAACGTTATTTTTAAGAAATAATGCGTATTTCTTAAAAATCAAACAAAAACTGCTGTAACTTTTTTATTTCTTTATAAAAAAATGTAAATTTTGTTTAAATAATTTTATTTTCATGAAATTTAATTAGAAATGCTGTTTTAAAATTTTTCGGACTATTAATTTTAAGATTATACAAAAAAAACGTTATTTTTAAGAAATAATGCGTTTTTCTTAAAAATCAAACAAAAACTGCTGTAACTTTTTTAATTCTTCATAAAAAAATGTAAATTTTGTTTACAGTACTTTATTTTCATGAAATCTAAATAGAAATGCCGTTTTATAATTTTTTCGGACGATTAATTTTAAAATTATACAAAAAAAACGTTATTATTAAAAATCACACAAAAACTGCAAAAACTTTTTTATTTCTTCATAAAAAAATTTAAATTTTGTTTAAATAATTTTATTTTCCTGAAATCTAATGAGAAATGTCGTTTTAAAATTTTTCGGACTATTAATTTTAAAATTATACAAAAAAAACGTTATTTTTAAGAAATAATGCGTTTTTCTTAAGAATCCAACAAAAACTGCTGTAGCTTTTTTACTTCTTTATAAAAAAATGTAAATTTTGTTTAGATAATTTTATTTTCATGAAATCTAATTAGAAATACCGTTTTAAAATTTTTCGGACGATTAATTTTAAAATTATACAAAAAAAACGTTATTATTAAAAATCACACAAAAACTGCAAAAACTTTTTTATTTCTTCATAAAAAAATTTAAATTTTGTTTAAATAATTTTATTTTCCTGAAATCTAATTAGAAATGTCGTTTTAAAATTTTTCGGACGATTAATTTTAAGAGTAGACAAAAAAACGTTATTTTTAAGAAATAATGCGTTTTTCTTAAAAATCAAACAAAAACTGCTGTAACTTTTTTATTTCTTCATAAAAATATGTAAATTTTGTTTAATTACCTTTATTTTCATGAAATCTAATTAGAAATGCCGTTTTAAAATTTTTCGGACAATTAATTTTAGAATTATACAAAAAAAAAGCGTTATTTTTAATAAATAATGCGTTTTTTTAAAAATCAAACAAAAACTGCTGTAACTTTTTTATTTCTTTATAAATAAATTTAACTTTTGTTTAAATAATGTTATTTTCATGAAATCTAATTAGAAATGCCATTTTAAAATTTTTTGGACGATTAATTTTAAAATTACACCAAAAAAACGTTATTTTTTAGAAATAAAGCGTTTTTCTTAAAAATCAAACAAAAACTGCTGTAACTTTTTTATTTCTTTATAAAATAATGTAAATTTTGTTTAAATAATTTTTCGTTCATGAAATCTAATTAGTAATGCCGTTTTATAATTTCTAGGACGATTAATTTTAAAATTATACAAAAAAACGTTATTTTTAAGAAATAATGCGTTTTTATTAAAAATCAAACAAAAACTGCTGTAACTTTTTTATTTCTTTATAAATAAATTTAACTTTTGTTTAAATAATGTTATTTTCATGAAATCTAATTAGAAATGCCATTTTAAAATTTTTTGGACGATTAATTTTAAAATTACACCAAAAAAACGTTATTTTTTAGAAATAAAGCGTTTTTCTTAAAAATCAAACAAAAACTGCTGTAACTTTTTTATTTCTTTATAAAATAATGTAAATTTTGTTTAAATAATTTTTCGTTCATGAAATCTAATTAGAAATGCCGTTTTATAATTTCTAGGACGATTAATTTTAAAATTATACAAAAAAACGTTATTTTTAAGAAATAATGCGTTTTTATTAAAAATCAATCAAAAACTGCTGTAACTTTTTTATTTCTTTATAAATAAATTTAACTTTTGTTTAAATAATGTTATTTTCATGAAATCTAATTAGAAATGCCATTTTAAAATTTTTTGGACGATTAATTTTAAAATTACACCAAAAAAACGTTATTTTTTAGAAATAAAGCGTTTTTCTTAAAAATCAAACAAAAACTGCTGTAACTTTTTTATTTCTTTATAAAATAATGTAAATTTTGTTAAAATAATTTTTCTTTCATGAAATCTAATTAGAAATGCCGTTTTATAATTTCTAGGACGATTAATTTTTAAATTATACAAAAAAAAAAACGTTTTTCTTAAAAATCACACAAAAACTGCAGAAAATTTTTTATTTCTTCATAAAAAAATTTAAATTTTGTTTAAATAATTTTAATTTCATGAAATCTAATTAGAACTGTCGTTTTAAAATTTTTCGGACGATTAATTTTAAAATTATACAAAAAAAACGTTATTTTTAAGAAATAATGCGTTTTTCTTAAAAATCAAACAAAAAATGCTGTAACTTTTTTATTTCTTTATAAATAAATGTAACTTTTGTTTAAATAATTTTATTTTCATAAAATCTAATTAGAAATGCCGTTTTAAAATTTTTCGGACGATTAATTTTAAAATTAAACCAAAAAAACGTTATTCTTAAAAATCACACAAAAACAGCAGAAACTTTTTTATTTCTTCATAAAAAAATTTATATTTTGTTTAAATAGATTTATTTTCCTGAAATCTAATTAGAAATGTCGTTTTAAAATTTTTCGGACTATTAATTTTAAGATTATACAAAAAAAACGTTATTTTTAAGAAATAATGCGTTTTTCTTAAAAATCAAACAAAAACTGCGGTAACTTTTTTATTTCTTTATAAAAAATCAAAATTTTGTTTAAATTATTCTATTTTTATAAAATCTAATTAGAAATGCCGATTTAAAATTTTTCGGACGATTAATTTTATAATAATACAAAAAAAAAACGTTATTTTTAAGAAATAATGCGTTTTTTTTAAAATCAAACAAAAACTGCTGTAACTTTTTTATTTCTTCATAAAAAAATGTAAATTTTGTTTAAATAATTTTATTTTCATGAAATCTAATTAGAAATGTCGTTTTAAAATTTCTCGGACGATTAATTTTAAAATTATACAAAAAAAAATTATTTTTAAGAAATAATGTATTTTTCCTAAAAATCAAACAAAAACTGCTGTAACTTTTTTATTTCTTTATAAAAAAATCTAAATTTTGTTTAAATTATTTTATTTTCATAAAGTCTAATTAGAAATGCCGATTTAAAATTTTTCCGACGATTAATTTTATAATTATACAAAAGAAAAACGTTATTTTTAAAAAATAATGCGTTTTTTTAAAAATCAAACAAAAACTGCTGTAACTTTTTTATTTCTTCATAAAAAAATGTAAATTTTGTTTAAATAATTTTATTTTCATGAAATCTAATTAGAAATGTCGTTTTAAAATTTCTCGGACGTTTAATTTTAAAATTATACAAAAAAAAATTATTTTTAAGAAATAATGTATTTTTCTTAAAAATCAAACAAAAACTGCTGTAAATTTTTTATTTCTTTATAAAAAATCTAAATTTTGTTTAAATTATTTTATTTCCATAAAATCTAATTAGAAATGCCGTTTTAAAATTTTTCGGACGATTAATTTTAAAATTATACAAAAAAAAACGTTATTTTTAAGAAATAATGCGGTTTTCTTAAAAATCAAACAAAAACTGCGGTAACTTTTTTATTTCTTTATAAAAAAATGTAAATTTTGTTTAAATAATTTTTCTTTCATGAGATCTAATTAGAAATGCAGTTTTATAATTTTTAGGACGATTAATTTTAAAATTATACAAAAAAAACGTTTTTCTTTAAAATCACACAAAAACTGTAGAAACTTTTTTATTTCTTCATAAAAAAATGTAAATTTTGTTTAAATAATTTTATTTTCATGAAATCTAATTAGAAATGTCGTTTTAAAATTTTTCGGACGACTAATTTTAAAATTATACAAAAAAAACGTTATTTTTAAGAAATAATGCGTTTTTCTTAAAAATCAAACAAAAACTGCGGTAACTTTTTTATTTCTTTATAAAAAAATGTAAATTTTGTTTAAATTACTTTATTTTCATGAAATCTAAATAGAAATGCCGTTTTATAATTTTTAGGACGATTAATTTTAAAATTATACAAAAACAACGTTATTTTTAAGAAATAATGCGTTTTTCTTAAAAATCAAACAAAAACTGCTGTAACTTTTTTATTTCTTCATAAAAAAATTTAAATTTTGTTTAAATAATTTTATTTTCATGAAATCTAATTAGAAATGCAGTTTTAAAATTTTTCGGACGATTAATTTTAAAATTATACCAAAAAAACGTTATTCTTAAAAATCACACAAAAACTGCAGAAACTTTTTTATTTCTTCATAAAAAAATTTAAATTTTGTTTAAATAATTTTATTTTCCTGAAATCTAATGAGAAATGTCGTTTTCAAATTTTTCGGACTATTAATTTTAAAATTATACAAAAAAAAACGTTTTTCTTAAAAATCACACAAAAACTGCAGAAACTTTTTTATTTCTTCATAAAAAAATGTAAATTTTATTTAAATAATTTTATTTTCATGAAATCTAATTAAAAATGTCGTTTTAAAATTTTTCAAACTATTAATTTTAAAATTATACCAAAAAAACGTTATTCTTAAAAATCACACAAAAACTGCAGAAACTTTTTTATTTCTTCATAAAAAAATTTAAGTTTTGTTTAAATAATTTTATTTTCCTGAAATCTAATGAGAAATGTCGTTTTAAAATTTTTCGGAATATTAATTTTAAAATTATACAAAAAAAAAACGATATTTTTAAGAAATAATGCGTTTTTCTTAAAAATCAAACAAAAACTGCGGTAACTTTTTTATTTCTGTATAAAAAAATGTAAATTTTGTATAAATTATTTTATTTTCATGAAATCTAATTAGAAATGTCGTTTTAAAATTTCTCGGACAATTAATTTTAAAATTATACAAAAAAAAACCTTATTTTTAAGAAATAATGCGTTTTTCTTAAAAATCAAACAAAAACTGCGGTAACTTTTTTATTTCTTTATAAAAAAATGTAAATTTTGTTTACATTACTTTATTTTCATGAAATCTAATTAGAAATGCCGTTTTATAATTTTTAGGACGATTAATTTTAAAATTATACAAAAAAAAAACGCTTTTCTAAAAAATCACACAAAAACTGCAGAAACTTTTTTATTTCTTCATAAAAAAATGTAAATTTTATTTAAATAATTTTATTTTCATGAAATCTAATTAGAAATGTAGTTTTAAAATTTTTCGGACGAATAATTTTAAAATTATACAAAAACAACGTTATTTTTAAGAAATAATGCGTTTTTCTTAAAAATCAAACAAAAACTGCTGTAACTTTTTTATTTCTTTATAAAAAAATGTAACTTTTGTTTAAATAATTTTATTTTCATGAAATCTAATTAGAAATGTCATTTTAAAATTTTTCGGACGATTAATTTTAAAATTATACCAAAAAAACGTTATTCTTAAAAATCACACAAAAACTGCAGAAACTTTTTTATTTCTTCATAAAAAAATTTAAATTTTGTTTAAATAATTTTATTTTCCTGAAATCTAATTAGAAATGTCGTTTTAAAATTTTTCGGACGATTAATTTTAAGATTATACAAAAAAAAACGTTATTTTTAAGAAATAATGCGTTTTTCTTAGAAATCAAAGAAAAACTGCTGTAACTTCTTTATTTCTTTATAAAAAAATGTAAATTTTGTTTAAATTATTTTATTTTCATAAAATCTAATTAGAAATGCCGTTTTAAAATTTTTCGGACAATTAATTTTAAAATTATACAAAAAAAAAACGTTATTTTTAAGAAATAATGCGTTTTTTCAAAAATCAAACAAAAACTGCTGTAACTTTTTTATTTCTTTATAAAAAAATCTAAATTTGGTTTAAATTATTTTATTTTCATAAAATCTAATTAGAAATGCCGTTTTAAAATTTTTCGGTCGATTAATTTTAAAATTATACAAAAAAACGTTATTTTTAAGAAATAATGCGTATTTCTTAAAAATCAAACAAAAACTGCTGTAACTTTTTTATTTCTTTATAAAAAAATGTAAATTTTGTTTAAATAATTTTATTTTCATGAAATTTAATTAGAAATGCTGTTTTAAAATTTTTCGGACGATTAATTTTAAAATTAAACAAAAAAAACGTTATTTTTAAGAAATAATGCGTTTTTATTAAAAATCAAACAAAAACTGCTGTAACTTTTTTATTTCTTTATAAATAAATGTAACTTTTGTTTAATAAATTTTATTTTCATGAAATCTAATTAGAAATGCCGTTTTAAAATTTTTTGGACGATTAATTTTAAAATTACACCAAAAAAACGTTATTTTTTAGAAATAATGCGTTTTTCTTAAAAATCAAACAAAAACTGCTGTAACTTTTTTAATTCTTTATAAAAAAATGTAAATTTTGTTTAAATAATTTTTCTTTCATGAAATCTAATTAGAAATGCCGTTGTATAATTTTTGGGACGATTAATTTTTAAATTATACAAAAAAAAAACGTTTTTCTTAAAAATCACACAAAAACTGCAGAAACTTTTTTATTTCTTCATAAAAAAATTTAAATTTTGTTTAAATAATTTTAATTTTATGAAATCTAATTAGAACTGTCGTTTTAAAATTTTTCGGACGATTAATTTTAAAATTATACAAAAAAAACGTTACTTTTTAGAAATAATGCGTTTTTCTTAAAAATCAAACAAAAACTGCTGTAACTTTTTTAATTCTTCATAAAAAAATGTAAATTTTGTTTAAATAATTTTATTTTCATGATATCTAATTAGAAATGCCGTTTTATAATTTTTCGGACGATTAATTTTAAAATTATACCAAAAAAAAACGTTATTTTTAAGAAATAATGCGTTTTTTTAAAAATCAAACAAAAACTGCTGTAACTTTTTTATTTCTTTATAAAAAAATCTAAATTTT
The DNA here is from genome assembly GCA_963971135.1 of Stenus bimaculatus. Taxonomy (NCBI): domain Eukaryota; kingdom Metazoa; phylum Arthropoda; class Insecta; order Coleoptera; family Staphylinidae; genus Stenus; species Stenus bimaculatus. The sequence continues at coordinate 13,428,985 of OZ020187.1, forward strand.
GTTTAAATTATTTTACTTTATTAAAATCTAATTAGAAATGCCGTTTTAAAATTTTTCGGACGATTTATTTTAAAATTATACAAAAAAAAACGTTTTTCTTAAAAATCACACAAAACTGCAGAAACTTTTTTATTTCTTCATAAAAAAATGTAAGTTTTGTTTAAATAATTTTATTTTCATAAAATCTAATTAGAAATGTCGTTTTAAAATTTTTCGGACTATTAATTTTAAGATTATACAAAAAAAACGTTATTTTTAAGAAATACTGCGTTTTTCTTAAAAATCAAACAAAAACTGCTGTAACTTTTTTAATTCTTCATAAAAAAATGTAAATTTGGTTTAAATAATTTTATTTTCATGAAATCTAATTAGAAATGCCGTTGTATAATTTTTGGGACGATTAATTTTTAAATTATACAAAAAAAAAACGTTTTTCTTAAAAATCACACAAAAACTGCAGAAACTTTTTTATTTCTTCATAAAAAAATTTAAATTTTGTTTAAATAATTTTAATTTCATGAAATCTAATTAGAACTGTCGTTTTAAAATTTTTCGAACGATTAATTTTAAAATTATACAAAAAAAACGTTATTTTTAAGAACTAATGCGTTTTTCTTAAAAATCAAACAAAAACTGCTGTAACTTTTTTAATTCTTCATAAAAAAATGTAAATTTGGTTTAAATAATTTTATTTTAATAAAATCTAATTAGAAATGCCGTTTTAAAATTTTTCGGACGATTTATTTTAAAATTATACAAAAAAAAAACGTTTTTCTTAAAAATCACACAAAACTGCAGAAACTTTTTTATTTCTTCATAAAAAAATGTAAGTTTTGTTTAAATAATTTTATTTTCATGAAATCTAATTAGAAATGTCGTTTTAAAATTTTTCGGACTATTAATTTTAAGATTATACAAAAAAAACGTTATTTTTAAGAAATAATGCGTTTTTCTTAAAAATCAAACAAAAACTGCTGTAACTTTTTTAATTCTTCATAAAAAAATGTAAATTTGGTTTAAATAATTTTATTTTCATGAAATCTAATTAGAAATGCCGTTTTAAAATTTTTCGGACGATTAATTTTATAATTATACAACAAAAAAACGTTTTTCTTAAAAATCACACAAAAACTGCAGAAACTTTTTTATTTCTTCATAAAAAAATGTAAATTTTGTTTAAATAATTTTATTTTCATAAAATCTAATTAAAAATGTCGTTTTAAAATTTTTCGGACGATTAATTTTAAAATTATACCAAAAAAACGTTATTCTTAAAAATCACACAAAAACTGCCGAAACTTTTTTATTTCTTCATAAAAAAATTTAAATTTTGTTTAAATAATTTTATTTTCCTGAAATCTAATTAGAAATGTCGTTTTAAAATTTTTCGGACGATTAATTTTATAATTATACAAAAAAAAACGTTTTTCTTAAAAATCACACAAAAACTGCCGAAACTTTTTTATTTCTTCATAAAAAAATTTAAAGTTTGTTTAAATAATTTTATTTTCCTAAAATCTAATTAGAAATGTCGTTTTAAAATTTTTCGGACGTTTAATTTTAAGATTATACAAAAAAACGTTATTTTTAAGAAATAATGCGTTTTTCTTAAAAATCAAACAAAAACTGCTGTAACTTTTTTATTTCTTTATAAAAAAATGTAAATTTTGTTTAAATTATTTTATTTTCATAAAATCTAATTAGAAATGCCGTTTTAAAATTTTTCGGACGATTAATTTTAAAATTATACAAAAAAAAACGTTATTTTTAAGAAATAATGCGTTTTTTTTTAAATCAAACAAAAACTGCTGTAACTTTTTTATTTCTTTATAAAAAAATTTAAATTTTGTTTAAATTATTTTATTTTAATAAAATCTAATTAGAAATGCCTTTTTAAAATTTTTCGGACGATTTATTTTAAAATTATACAAAAAAAAAACGTTTTTCTTAAAAATCACACAAAACTGCAGAAACTTTTTTATTTCTGCATAAAAAAATGTAAATTTTGTTTAAATAATTTTATTTTCATGAAATCTAATTAGAAATGTCGTTTTAAAATTTTTCGGACGATTAATTTTAAAATTATACAAAAACAACGTTATTTTTAAGAAATAATGCGTTTTTCTTAAAAATCAAACAAAAACTGCTGTAACTTTTTTATTTCTTCATAATAAAATGTAAATTTTGTTTAAATAATTTTATTTTCATGAAATCCAATTAGAAATGTCGTTTTAAAATTTTTCGGACGATTAATTTTAAAATTATACAAAAACAACGTTATTTTTAAGAAATAATGCGTTTTTCTTAAAAATCAAACAAAAACTGCTGTAACTTTTTTATTTCTTCATAATAAAATGTAACTTTTGTTTAAATAATTTTATTTTCATGAAATCTAATTAGAAATGCCGTTTTAAAATTTTTTGGACGATTAATTTTAAAATTATACAAAAAAAACGTTATTTTTTAGAAATAATGCCTTTTTCTTAAAAATAAAAAAAAAACTGCGGTAACTTTTTTATTTCTTTATAAAAAAATGTAAATTTTGTTTATATTATTTTATTTTTATGAAATCTAATTAGAAATATTATATACATTATTACGCTGCGAGTAAGACGTGTTTTGCGCTGCTCCTAAAAATTTATTTCATATGAATAAAAGTTATTGAAGCTGATAAATATTAATATCTTTCAAAACAACTTAATTTTATCTAATATAGTAATATTCCAATTTGCAATGGTGCTAACAAGGGAAATCTTAACGGAAATTAATAAGTGTGTACGAGAAGCCATTGTGGCTACACTAAATGACGACGAAATAATTGAACGCATCGCAGGTATAGTTACCAAAAACTTAGATGAAAAACTTACAAAAGTCCAAAAGAAACAAACCGAAGATATAAATGAGTTATTAGCTGAAAATAACAAGTTACAAACCCAGTTAGATGTAATGAAAAAAAAACATGGAAGAAGTAGACATTAAAGCAAAAAGCAATACAATTCGTATATATGGGATAAATGAAGAAAGAGGTGAAAATTTGGAAGAAAAGGTAATCAAATTTATTAACGATAAGCTGGACGTAAATATTAACGAAGAATTTATAAATATTTGTCACCGCACGGGTCCTGTAAAAGCAAGTGAAACATCTGGAAATGCAATAAGACCAAGGCCAATAATACTAAAATTTGTCAACAATCGTATTAAAAATATATTTATACAAAACAGACGGAAGCTAAAGGGATCAAGAATTATAATTAAAGAAGAATTAACACAAAATACCGTCCGACTTTTGAGGTATGCAGAAGAAAAATTCGGAAATAAAAGCGTTTGGACCGTAAATGGTAAAATATGCGCTAAGGTCGGTAAAAATATTTATAGAAACTTAAAAACAAATGAGGATGTTGATAAAATCAAAATTTAATTTATCTACATATAAGTATTTATTTACTGTACATACAAAATTATTTGTTTATCTTTCTTTATACTTTGCTTAGTATATTATGCTCACTATTATCCTATTTTCATTTATTTACAAAAATAATATATTTATTTTTTAACTGTGGTTTTCAAATACATAAATCAAAATAAATTTTGGGGTGGGTTGCAAAGAATCGTTTAATTTAATTTATACTAGAAACAAAAAGTATACGAAAATATTATTTAAAAAATTAATAGGTTTAAAAGTATCTTAATATAAAAGCTATTTTTTGGACCACAAAATAGTAAAACTGAAATTGTACAAATTATTTTAAGTATCGCTTTATTACATTGTAATTATATGTATATAATTTAAAACTTAGAATTGTCGGGTTGCAAAGAACCGTTTAATTTAATTTACACTAGACAAAAAAAGTATTAAGTATTCGAAAATATTATTTAAATAATTAAAAGGTTTAAAAATATCTTAATTTAAAAGCTATTTTTTGGACCACAAAATAGTAAAACAGAAATTATACAAATTCTTTTAAATATAGTTTTATTAGATTGTAATTATATGTATAAAATTTAAAACATTGAATTGTCGCTTCATGCACGTAAGACAGGAAAACTAAAACAAATAAATATGAAAAACTTTACTATAGCTCACGTTAATGTACGATCTCTTTTAAATTGCCTAAACAGTTTTCAAAATCTAGTACTAGATGAAAGTTATGATATTGTTACAATAAGTGAAACTTGGTTAAACAGCGATATGCACAAAGATGTGATAAAAATACCGAATTATGTACTAATCCGTAGGGATCGTGATTTCGGAAAAGGTGGCGGTGTCGCAATACTTTTAAAAGAGGGACTCAATTACAAACCTATAAATCTATCACATAATCTTGAACATTGCTGGATTAATCTCAAACTTGATGGCATCTCATATGCAATTGGTGTATGTTACAGAGCTCCAAATTCTGATTTTGATCTTTTCTATAACGGAATGAATAACACTTTGAGTGAAATAGTTTTATCACATAATCGCGTTATTTTAACGGGTGATTTTAATGTAGATGCCCTCAAAATTGATGATTTCAAAACTCAAATATTGATGAATATGGCCGAATCGTATGGTTTAATTCAAATAATCAAAAACACAACCCGAAACTCCCCGACTTCTGCTACATTATTGGATCACATTTATGTATCTGACTTAAATTTTGTAGTTGATTCTGGTGTTAAAAGTACTGAAAATATTGCTGATCATGAGTTAATATACTGCTCGCTAAATACAAAAGCTAAAAATGAAACGATATACTTATAGATCGTATAAGTTTTTAAACCCTGTAGATTTTCATTCGGATTTAAGTCATGCGCCATTTCATGAAATAGTTCGAATTCAAAATATTGATGATAAACTGTCATTTTTCGTAAATATTTTTTTGACAATTTTTAATAATCACGCACCTTTTATCACACGCCGATTAACAAAACCACCAGCACCCTGGTTGACTCCAAATATCATATTAATGCAAAAAAAACGTGATAACTCATTAAAAAAATATCAAAAGTCAAACAATCCTAGTCACTTAAAATTTTACATAGAAATTCGAAATATCGTTAACACTGCAATCAAGCAGGAGAAAACACATTATTTTGAATTTAAATTTAAAAACTCAAACCCAGCCTCACAATGGAAAATATTGAAACGGAACAACATCATAAGTTCCAAAAATACTTTGATTCCACTTGCACTACAAAATGCTAATGAAATAAATGATTATTTTGTTAATTCTGTCCCTCAAAGTAACTCAAACAAAGACCTAATTAATTACTACAAAAATAAAGCTCCATCACATACATTTTCATTCAAATTAGTCGACTCAGAAATAATTTCAAAAATATTTTTTTCAATTAAATCGAATGCACAAGGCGCTGACGGAATTAATCTTACTATGTTAAAAATGTGTACTCCATTTATTTCTGAGTATATTGTGCATTTGATAAATACATGTTTATTAGAAGGCGTCTTTCCACAGTTGTGGAAAGAATCTATTATCCTACCCTTACCTAAGAAAACTTGCCCAACAGAATATAAGGACCTTAGACCCATAAGCCTACTCCCAACACTTTCAAAAGTACTTGAGAAAATAATTGATGAACAACTCGGCGAGTATTTGGAAATAAATCGATTACTTCCCGAAGAACAGTCGGGCTTTAGAAAAGGCCATAGCTGTGAAACAGCATTAAATAAGATCATTGATGATATCATACATAAAACAGACAATAATGAGATTACTGCTTTAATTTTATTGGACTTTTCTAAAGCCTTTGACACAATTGATCATGAATTGTTACTCGCGTTATTAACCTCATTGGGTCTTGATCGAGTATGTCTAAATTTTTTCAGAGCGTACTTAAAACAAAGGTACCAAAGTGTTAGGGTTGGTGAATATTTTTCAGAGAGGACGTTAATTAAAACTGGTGTACCCCAAGGGTCAATCCTGGGGCCAAAATTGTATTCAATATATGCTAGTTATATTAGAAATGCTATTATTCACTGTAATCATCACTTTTACGCAGACGACACACAAATATATTACTCTTTCAAAGAAAATGATCTAGATGTTGCGTCTAAATTAATTAATAGTGACCTTGAACGTCTGGCACGTGTCTCCACACAACACCAACTACACCTAAATGCTGCAAAAACAGAATTAATACTTTTAGGCCCAAAGCTAGCATGCAAACGCATACTTGAATCTGGAAAATTCAATATTTTTGTTAACCAGCACAAGTTAATACCAAAAGATAAAGTTAAGAATTTGGGTTTAATCATCGATTCGCGACTTAAATTTACACATCATGTCAATAAATGTATACAAAAAGCTAACTTCGTATTAAAATCAATTTACTCAAGCCGGCATTTTTTGACAAAACGCGTAAAAATAATGCTATGTGAGTCCCTAATTCTATCTAATCTAAACTACTGTGACTCTGTTTATGGTCCTTTTCTAGATAGATATAATTCAGAGCGTATACAAAAATTGCAGAACTCTTGTCTGCGTCTTATTTACGGAATCAAAAAATTTGATCACATATCATACAAACTTTTAGAGACAAAGTGGTTAAACATGGCAAACAGAATAAAATTATAACTACCGAAAAACCCCCGTATTTATTCAGAAAAATCATATTTAGATCGGATGTTCACTGTTTAAATTTAAGATTTAAGGGCATACTTACACCACCCAAACATACAACTGTGCTGTTTGAGTCAGGATTTTCTTATATGATGGCGAAAGTGTATAATGACATTGCAGATGATCTAAAAAAACTGCCCTTAAATGTTTTCAGAAAAAATATTAAAAAAAGTATGCTTAACTGAGTTATTAACACTTTTATCAATTTATGATTCCCTTTCTTTCTAACTGATTCTGTCTATCTGTGCATCAAGCGATAATATGTAGTCTGAATATAATATGTAAATATTTTCATCTTTTTTTTGAAATATTCAGCGCAACTGTTATTACTCTCGTTGTATTTATTTTGTTAAGGTTAAGTGGAAGAACAGACAAACTAGTCTGAACTTCGCCTTTTTAACTTACTACTGTATTCATTAATATACATTTATATTGTTTAAGAATGTAATTTTATTTTGTACTGTGAGTTAAATAAAGACCTATTATTATTATTAGTATTATTTTTTTTTTGTAGGAGCGACGTCGGAGTATCTCGCGCGTATTCAAAAATACTACTCCACGTCTTACGCTTCAGCTTCTTCCCGTAGGATGAGTAAGACTGAAGGGGAACGCTTAAATTGTTCATCGAGGTTGATCGCTAGACTAAGGATGATTCGCTTCATGGGTTCTAAGTATTCTCAAGGATCCGAGAAGAACGTACTTTTGCATCATGGTAAGTATTCCGCGTAAGTCTTTTTTATCTATGCCTGTTATCTTTTCTAGGTTCTTATATATATCCTGGTGTATGCCTCCCATTACCCCTATTATCAGTGGGATAAACGTGATGCTGTATTCTGGGTAAGTTTTCTTAAGTTCGAACAGTAAGTCTCTGTATTTCTCGATCTTTTCTTGTTGTTTTAATTTGATATTATTCTCAGCAGGACAGCTCATCTCAAGTATATACATTTTCTTATTCATTATATCTAGAACTGCCATATCTGGTCTGTTAGCCTTTAACTGTGTAGTGGTGTTGAAAGAGGTATTCCACATGATTTTGTATTTCTCATTAGATATCACAGCTTCTAATGCGCCTTCGATGTAGGCGGGTGCGAGAGTTTCGTCAAACTGGTACAATTTCCTTGGGTAATGATACACGACCCGTAATGCTGTATCGTGTCGGTTAATGTAGAGCGTCTTCGCGTATTTTGGACAGGCCGCGAGGAGGTGCATTGTTGTTTCCTCGATCTGTTTGCAAGCGCGGCATTTTGCGTCGGGTATCGAGATCCCTAGCACTCTTTTTCGGTAAGATAGACAGTTAAAGACTCCATCTTGCACTGCTGTAACATAACCCTCAGTTTCTGACTTTAGCTCATTACTTTGTAAAAAGGCATATGATAGACGAGGCGATAGATCTAGGTTTTTAAAATTTTTTTGGTATTGGCCATGGATGCTTTTACTTTCGTGTTCAATTTGGATTTTCTTTTGGAACGCGTCTTTAATTTTAGCTTTAAGAGCTGTTGGGTTTAAGTTGCTAATCTCGTCTGGGTTTCTATTGTTCTTCTTATCTAGGCATAAAACAAGGTCAATTTTTTCCGCTGCCTTTGTGGCTATCTGGTAGAGAAACCCGTTTCTTGTCTCTTCTAGCTTTTTGAAAATTTTTAACAGAGGGTCTTTGCTGTTTGCGATTTCACAGGCGGTTGTTATGGAAATTCTATCATGTAGTATTTCCATTGAGAGAAGTCCTCTGACTCCTTCCTTTCGAGGGAGGTATAAACGCTGCACTGAGGCGTTGGGGTGCAGGCTTCTGTACTCTCTCATTGTTTGACGAGTTAGTCTGTCAAGCTCTTTTAGGTCATTGACTGTCCATTTAAGAGCCCCAAATGTATGTGAGATCACTGGTACTGCTAGGGTATTAGTTGCAGAGATCTTATTTTTTCCAGTCAATTCTGAGTTCCAAATTTTTGAAATTAACAGTCTGTATTTTATTTTCAGGGCAAGCTTCACTGCGTTCTTGTCGTGCATCGACCTTTGTTGTACTTCTAGGTAAGTATAGTGTTCATTTGTACCTAGGTGGTGAATAGCTGTTCCATCTATTAGAGTTATTTCTTCACCCTCTTCCTTTGCTCCCTTTCCTCTCCTAACATGATACACTGCGCATTTATCTAATCCAAATTGCATATTTATATCCTCCGAGAAACTTTTGATTTCATTTAACATGTTGGACAGTTCTTTTTCGTTTTTGCGAAGATCTTAAGATCGTCCATATACAATAAGTGTGATATTTTTTGTGTTCGCGCATTTGGCGGCCCTGCTAGGTAACCTTGAGTTTGTCGTAGGGTTATTGAAAGTGGTAGTAGGGTCAGACAGAAAAGTATAGGGCTTAAAGAGTCTCCTTGAAATACTCCTCTGAAGTATTTGATGTAGCTGCTTTCAAACAGTTTCCCTTTAACTTTGACCACCAGTTTGGTCTTCCATTTAGACATCAGTTCCTTTATAGAGGCTCTGGTTCTGTCGTCTACATTTAATATCTGTAGCAGGTGTAGTATCAGGTTGTGAGGGGTGCTGTCAAACGCCTTTTTATAATCGATCCACCCCATTGAAAGGTTTCTCTTGTATAAAACGGCATCCTTACAGACTGAAGAGTCTATGAGCAGATTATCTCTTACTCCTGAGATGCCTTTTTTGCATCCTCTTTGATCAGGGTAATTTTCCCATATATTGGATATTTGTCTTGTAACTCTGTCTTTTAAAATGCTGGTGTATAACTTGTAAACGGTGTTTAAACATGTTATCGGGCGATAATTGCCCGGTTGGTCTGGGTCTCCTTTTTTGTATATAAGCGTTGTTCTTCCTTCTGGCAGCCAGTCCGGCAGTTCTACACTTTGCGACAAAAAATCAGAGAAAATACTGGCAAGATATTGGTGAGAAGGTCGGAATTTCTTCCACCAATACATATTTATACCATCTGCTCCGGGCGCTGAGAAGTTCGGTTTATCTTTAATAGCCTCTCTTATATCTGATAGTGCGATCACCGGTGCTGTTTTTGGGTCTCGTGCGAATTTAGAACATTGTTTTTCTAGGTCTTTGATAGATTTGTTTCTAACGTTTGCATCTACTTTGTTCTCATATAGCTGTTTCCAGTATTCTTCGCATTTGTTGATGTCTGGAAATTTTTGAAGGGAGTTACTTTTGGAATCTTTCAGAAACATAGACGGTTTATTTAAATATAGTCTATTTTCTTCAGAGCATTTTATAGTTCTCTTAATTTTAGTCTTTACTGCTACAAGGGATCTTATCTTGTCAACTGCTTTTTCTTTGATAGTGTTGTAACTGCTCAAATTTAGACGCTTATGGGTTCTTTTTAGATTGTTTACTATATTTCTGATTTTGTTGGTAAACTTCTTGCCCTGAATAATAAACTCTTTGGCAGCTTTTACTTGGGATGCTGTCTTCCTGTATATTTTTATTTTCATTTCTAATTTTTTTAATCTGCCTTTTAACTTTTCCAGGTATTTGTTTAATGGTTTAGAGTAATTAATGCTGGCTGCTGCGGCGTACACCATGCAGTTCACTTCCCAGAGGTTAGTAGCATACGGTAAGTATTTTTCTAATATTATATTTATTTCTTCCAGGGTGTTAGTTGGGGTAAATTGCGTGTGGTGTATTTTATAGGGCCTCTCTCCTATTTTTTGCTTTTTCAAGCATGGAGTTAAACTTTTCTTCAAGTTCCACGTTAATTTCAGGGGGTTCGTCTAACTGTGGTCTTTCCTCACAATGTTGGTTTTGTTTTGTGGGAAATTGAAATCCTCTAGATAGGAGTGAGGCTGCCTGGTCTCTGAGATTTTGGGGAGTGAACCTAGCGACCTCAGGGTGCATGTTATTCCATAGAGTGTGTAGTCTTTTCATGTACCCTCGTGTAGACGGATCACTTAAGGTGTAGCATGTCATGATGTCAAAATTGAGTTCTTGCGTCCATTCGAATTTTGTATTTACTCTTAGTTTTGCGATTTCTCGGGTATTGCGCTGTTGTCTGCTGCTCGCTGCTCCCAACTGTTTCTTGTACCGCATCCGAAACGGTATCATTGTGGATAGCTTTGTTCTGTAGGTTATCTTGAACTCTTTGTACCTTTTTTGGGCAGTTAACCCGTTAAAAAGCCGTCCAACTTCTTCTTGGTCCAACCTGTGTGGGAAGTTGGTACGATTTGGACCTCGTGCATGAGCAGTTTTGCCTCGGGAAATGCGGTGTCGCTACTCACCGAGAGTCCAGATGTTCGGACCTCCCTGCATTATTATTATTATTATTATTATTATTTTTTTTTTTTTTAGGGCGACTCTTGGACATCTAGCGCATATCACATGGTACTGCCCAAGGTCTTACGCGTCAACGTCTTCCTTTCGGATGAGTACGATGACGGGGAATGACTTTAAGAATGGTTTGCTTCGTGCGTTCGAAGGATTCTAAGCGATCCGAGGATTACATATTTTTGCATGTTGGTAAGTATGTTGTTTATCTCCGATTTATTAATGTTTTCAATTTTTTCCAGGTGTTTTTCAATTCGTCCGCTCATGCCTCCCAGAGCGCCTATTATGATTGGGATAAATTTGATGTTGTACTCGTGGTAAGTTTTCCTTAGTTCGAATAGGAGATCTCTATACTTTTCTATTTTTTCTTCTTCCTTCTTTTCAATGTTACTTTCTGCTGGACAACTAATTTCTATCACGTACATTTTCCTTGTTTTGATATCTAGCGCGACCAAATCCGGTTTATTTGCTTTGATTTGGGACGTTGTGTGGAAAGGGAAGTTCCAGTACAATTTAAAGTTGTCATTTGCCAACACCGATTCTGTGGCTCCCCTAACATATGGAGGTAGAGGTGACTGGTCGAAACCATACGCTTGCTTAAGTTTGTTATACAAGACTCGTAGAGCTGTGTCGTGCCTGCTAATATAGAGGTTTGGGGCATATGTAGGGCACGCTGCTATCAGGTGCATTAGGGTTTCTTCGGATTTTTTACAGGCTCTACAGGATAGGTTTTCTATAGGGAGCTTTAGTACTTTGGCCCGATATGATTGGCAGTTAAAAACGCCGTCCTGGCATGCCGTAATATAACCCTCCGTCTCCGATTTAAGAGAAGCCGATTTAAGAAAAGCGTATGTAAGTGTTCTTGAGAGGTCTTGTTGTTCGATGTTTTTCTGATACTGGCCGTGGAGGGGTTTAGCATAGTGTGCTTGTTTCAATTTATCGTGCCATGCCTTGCTTAATTTGGTCTTAAGATTTTTTGGACTCAGGTTTGTTAGGCTTTCCTTTGTGTTCGGTCTTCTTTTAAGATACAAATTTTCACCGATACTCTCTGCTGCTCTAATAGCAGCTTTGTATAGAAAACCATTTCCATCTAGTTCATGCTCCTTTACAATTTTTATCAGCGGATCCTTGGTATTGTGTATTTCGCATGCTTTCGCCACAACCATTCTTTCATGTAGACTCTCTATTTGTGTCAGGCCTCTTCCGCTATCTTTTCTGAGCATGTAAAGTCTCTGAACCGAAGCATTGGGGTGCAGGCTTCTATTTTCCCTCATGACCGATCTTGTTTTCCTGTCCAAGTTTTTGATTTCGTCCACATTCCACTTAAAAGCTCCAAACGTGTGTGTTAAAACTGCTGTCGCTAATGTGTTAGTTGCGTTTACTTTATTTTTTCCCGATAGTTCAGATGACCATATTTCCTTTAAGATATTTATATATTTAGCTTCTAGGGAGATTTTAACATTTTTTTTATTATGCAAAGTGTTTTGTGGCACTCCTAAATATGTGTAGCACTCGTTCTTCTGCAGGTGTCTTATCGCAGTTCCATCAATGAATCTGACCTCCTCGTTTTCGGTTTCCGCACCTTTTCCCCTTTTAATGTGGTATACGGCGCATTTATCAAATCCAAACTCCATATGAATATCATCTGAGTAGGTTTTTATAACATTTAGCATCGTTTTTAATTCAGTTTCATTTCTGGCGTATATTTTCAGGTCATCCACGTATAGTAGATGTGTGATCCTGTTTGTTTTGTTTCCTGGTCTCCCTGTTGAATATCCTTGGGACTGTTTAAGAATTACTGATAATGGAAGAAGGGTGATGCAGAATAATAACGGGCTCAGCGAGTCTCCCTGGAAGACTCCTCGTTGGTATTTGATGTACCCAGTTTGTGATTTTTCTAATCCTGAAGTCATTACTATTTTTGTCTCCCAGTTTGCCATTAGTTTTTCGACTACATCTACTATCTGCGGGTCTACTTCCATTATTCTCAGAAGGTGGATAATAAGATTGTGTGGGGTTCGATCGAAGGCCTTCTTGTAGTCTATCCATCCCATGGATAGGTGCCTCTTGTATTTTACCGCATCTTGGCATATGCACCCGTCTACAAGAAGGTTGTCCTTCACCCCCGCTAAACCTCTTTTTGCCCCTCTTTGCTCTGGGATTGAGTTTCAGATCGGATCTATATCTACCAGAATCCTCGTTCTCAGTATGTCTGTGAATATTTTATAGATGGAATTTAAGCAGGTAATGGGCCTTTGTTCATCCCCTTTTTTATAGATAAGGATTGTTTGACCTTTGGGAAACCAGCCTGGGATATCCGTTGTTCCATCCAGATATGTGCTAAATATCTCCGCCACTCTAGTGTAAGCTGCTTGCGCCTGTTTCCACCAGAACATATTGATCTTATCTGGACCCGGGGTTGAAAATTTCGGTTTTGTTTTAATGGCTGTCGTTATTTCATTGTTAGAGATCGGTGAGAAGATTGTTTTTTCCCGTTTTATTTTTGTACAGAATTTCTCGAACAATCTTATAGCTTCGGTTGGAAATTATAGCTTCGGTTTTCGTGTCAGCTTCTACCCTTTCTTCATATATGTTCTTCCAGTAGGTCTCGCATCTTTCTGCAGCAGGGAGCTTTTTATTTTGTGCTCTAGGTTTCTTAAGAAAGTTGGAAGGGGAATTAACAAAAATTTGATTTCGTTTTAAGCTGGTAAGTATTTTCTTTTTGGCGGCTGTTAGTGCTCTTGTTTTGTCAATAGCACGTTCTCTCACTAACGTGTATGACTGACTGTTTAATTTTATTCCTTTTTTTTCTCTGAATATGTACTATTTTCTTTATACCCTTACTAAATTTTTTTATTGTTTTTCAGATAGAAGATGACGTTGTTGAGCTGCGAGGCCTCCCTTCTGTACATGGTTATTTTCTTTTCCAGCATTCTAATTCTCTTTTTATATTTTATGACGCTTTTATTTTCAGGTGTCTTCCTTAAGAATGTAGATGCCGCTGCGTACACCATTTCGTCAATTTCCCACAGATTGTTCGCCTTTGGTAAGTATTTTTCTATTATCGCGTTGAGTTGCTCTGTTTGCTGTTTTGTGATGTACTGCTTTAAGTGTTAGTTTCTCGGTTCTATTTCCCTCTTTTACCTTTTCCCATTTTTCTAGAAAGATATTTTCTATTTCCTGGTCTATTGAAATTTGATTTTCAAGTCTGACATTTTGACTGATTGTTATTGGAGATTGCGCTCGATGTATGTCAAATCCGCGCTTTTTTAAGGCTCCAACTTGATCTCTCAGGTTTTGGGGGCTAAATCCGTCTAATTCTGGGTGCATATCGGACCACAGCTTATGCAGCCTTTTCATGTAACCTCTTTTGGAGCTTTCGCTTAGTTCGTAGCATGCCATAAGGTCGAAGTTAAGCTGTTCTGTCCAGTCGAAGCGCACGTTGCTTCTGTCTAAATGATCTCTGCTGCTCCCAACTATTCCGTGTACCCCTTCCGAAGGGGGTGCATTGTGGGCAGCATTTCTCCTGATTTTGTCTTGAACGAAAAACTAGCGAATACTGGGGAGTTAGCCCTATGTTCGCCGCCCAACTTTTTCTCGGTCTGTCGGAGTTCTTCCGCAAGTTGGTGCGATTCAGGCCTAGTGCCGGTGCACATTTGCTCGGGGAAGTGGTGTCGCTACTCACTAAAGGCCCCAGATGGAATGAGCCTCCCTGCTTATAAATTATTATTATTATTTCCTTTTTATCTCCTATTTCTAGGGTAATTAAAACTTATACGGTGCAATCACAAGTATAAGAATTCTGTTAATTTAGATCTATGTTTCCAAGTACTGTTCTAACAATTCAACAAGTGTCTAATATTACTGCCTTTTGAAGTTGTAGGTATATATTCTCTTTAATCTTTAATTCTTGGAGATTGGTTTTTAGGTTTTTAGGGACTTCACCTGTTGCGCCTATGGCAATAGGTACAATTCTTACTGCTTCCAGCTTCCATAATTCTTTGATTTCTTCAGCAAGAGGTAAGTATTTCGAAATCTTTTCTTGATGTTTTTTTTGAATGTTATTTGCTAACGGGATTGCAACATCAATAATTACTGCTTTGTTTTCAGATTTGTCTATAACAACTAAATCAGGCCTGTTATGCTGCATTGTTTTGTCAGTTGGTACATCCCAGTCCCAAAGGATTTTGCAATCATTGTTTTCAACTAGTTTCTCAGGCGAGTATTTATAATAAGGTAAGAGTTCTGTGTTGGTGTTGTATTTTTGACAGAGTTTTAGGTGTATTATCTTTGCCACATTATTGTGCCGGTCTGTATATTCTTTCGGAGCTAGTGTTGTACAACTACCGATTATATGGTCTATAGTCTCTCCGCCTTTTCCACACATTCTACATTTGTTCACAATGTCCTCTCCAATTATGTATTTTTTATAGTTTCTTGTACTGATCACCTGATCCTGAATTGCAATTAAAAATCCTTCTGTTTCCGCAAATAGATCTCCCTGTGTTAACCATGATAATGTAGCCTTTTTATCTAAAAATTGATTATCAAGTGCATTAGGGTATCTTCCATGTAGAGCTTTCGATTTCCAGTGATTTATTTTTTCCACATTTGTTTGGGTATCTCCTGTGTCGCAAAACTCTGCGTTATTTAGATGTAGTGGTGTTATTTTCTTGTCTGCTGATATTATAGCCCTGTGTAATTCACTGGTTTCTGCTTTACTAAAAAAATACTTTCGCAGATTATCTATTTGCTTTTGGTTTTGTTGGTATGTTTCTGGAATGCCTCTTCCCCCCTCACTTCTTGGTAGATGGAATCTTTCTTTGTTGCTTTTCGGATGATGTATTCGGTTTTTTGTACATTCTACTCTGGTAGCTATATCTATACTGTGTAGTTCTGTATTTGTCCATGGGACAACACCAAAGCTATAAGTTAAGAGGGAGCTTGCATATGTTCCAATTGCCTTGCATTTATTTTTTCCGCTCAGTTGGGTTTTCATGATGCTTTTAAGCCTTATCTCATATTGATGTTTAAGCTCTTCTTTTATGCCTTTATATTCCATTCCGCATGCTCGCCTATATCCCAAATATTTATAGAGTTCATTTTCTTCCATACCTTTTATGTTAGTTGTTTCGTTTAATCTAAACCCATCATCCTGTTTCCATTTTCCTTTTACCATTGCATGTGTACGACATTTATCAATGCCAAAATTCATTTTCAGGTCGTCGCTAAATTTCTTAGTACAGGTTAGTAGTGTAAGCATCCTTAGATTTGCGACTTGTAATAATTATTTGGGGTTTTTCAAAATTTAATCAATGTTTATTTAGTAAATTAATTTCGTTAAAGATTGTAAGTTAGTAGAAAGGTTCTCGCAAGTTCTTAATATTAAATCTGACCGGGAGATATTTATTTTCAGTAATTCAATATTTTTGGAAGTAATAAAGAACTCAAATACACTTAATTCTAAAATAGTGTTGCTTAAAGAGCAGTAATAAATTAGTAATATTTTGGAACATGTGGATAACATTTTGGGTGCATTAAAACATCCAGAGTAAAACTAATAAATTTTAAACCTTGCGAGGGTCGTTCTAATTCAGTTAGAAAAGGGAGTTTATAATATTCTTAAGTTTTGTTGTCATTGGTTGTTAGAAATACTTAAGTAAAACTCCTAGGGGTATGACGCGTTTTTGGGTTGGGTTTAATTAATAAAAGGGCTGAATTTTAAGGCAATCAGAAGAATGAGAAGACAATTGAAGAGTCACTCTAACTATTAATTATTTTTGTGTTTTGTGAATGATAGTGATTGTGTTTATTTTGGGTAAGTCCAAAAATGTATTATTTCTTGTATGTTTAATTTTGTAAATAAATAGTTTAAGTGTTATGTTAAAATGAAGTGTTTGAATTTGTATCAATAACCGTAATCCCAACGAACCCACTCAATTTAAATATGTCGTATTATCCTCGGTTGGTTTCTGAATTTAACAATTCAGAAATTATTAAAGTCTCCCTTTCAAACTAACATCTTACTTTTACAATCGGGGGTAGTTAACATTTGGTGTCAGGTGTGGGGTAGTTTAAAATTAAAATGATAAGAGTTGTGGGGTAGTTTAAAATTAAAATGATAAGAGTTGTGGGGTTGTTTAAAATTAAAATGATAAGAGTTGTGGGGCTGTTTAAAATTAAAATGAGTAGGTATTGTGGGGTCATTATTACTTAAATGATAGAGTTATGGGATGTTAAAATAAAAATGATGAAGATGTGGAGATAATTTAAAATGTTTTTGTTGTGGTAACTAAAAAGCAAAATTTATTTTTTTTTGTTGAGGAAATTATTAGTTTTAAAATTTATATATTGTTTATGTCATTTTAATTGGGGATTTTACGGTTGATACAAATTACGTGCATGTTTTTTTTTCTCTTTTACAGGAATTTTTATTGTCGTTTAATAATGTTGAATTATTATTTGATTATTGTATTTATGTTTATTTAGCATTGATTTTCTATTTTTTTTCCTCCATTGCATATATTAGGTGAAAATTATTTCAAGAAACATAATTCTAAAAATACGTTGTTCTTAGACTCCCACTGAGTCTTATAATTTGAATTATTTTTTTTTCTCTGTATTGTTATTCATGATGCGTGATGCGTTTTAGTATTTTTTTTAAGCAAATATTTTCTTTCTTGGAAAAAGATTGGATAAGTAGTTAATAAAAATTAAGCAATCATGCCTGAATTAGAGGAAGTATTTTCCGACCCTCAAGGGGGTACTAGCCATGGTAATTCAGGGTCTGTTGAGAGCACCGCGATTAAATTAGGGAATTTGTCGATGATCCAAACTTATGATGGATCTACAGATGTCGAAGAGTATACTGATCTGTTATTAGAAACAGCAAGTTTAATGCAATGGTCCGACAACGAAGTTTTATCGTTGCTAAAATTAAAATTACGGGGTGCGGCACGGCAATTTTTATTAAATGAACCAGATCTAAGAGTAGCCAAAGATTTAAATAAATTTATTAAAGAGTTAAAATTAAGATTTAGTAAAACGAAAACTTTAGGTGAAGCGCATTTTAAATTTGTAAATTGTAAGCAAAGGCGGGATGAGTCAGTGCGGGATTACGCGATGCGACTTAAGACAATCGGACGCGAGGTGCAACCGGATTCACAAGATGAAAATGAGGTGAAGTACGCATTGAAAAGGCTGGAAGAAGATTTAAGGACGCAGTTTTTGTTAGGACTGAAAAATCCTATACAACAAAGGACCTTGTCTGCGGTTCCTAACACATTTAAGGAAGCAATAACTATTGCCGAACGTGAGGAATTGATTGAAGTGATGACCAGCAATAAAGATCCAGTCAAGCGGGGTGGCGTATTTTTAAATTCAGAAAGTCACCAAAACAACGCAGCAGGACGTCGAGTCCAGTGGTCACCAGATGTTGAAAAAAGGGTCAACACTGCATCCAGCGCCAGAAATAATTCCAGGAATGGATGGTCTAATTCACCACGTCGATGGAATGATCAAGGACCTAGAAGAAACACTCAACAATGGGGCAATCGTAATCAAGGAAACACCGGAAACAATGGAGCATATAGGCAACGACCCACCACGTCGTCAGCTGGATCCAGTGGTCGAAACAACCGAAATATTATTTGTTTCTATTGCAAAAAAATTGGGCATATGAAAGGGGATTGTAGAGCATTGAATTGTTTTAATTGTGGTAAACAAGGTCATTTCGCCAGCAATTGTTTAAACGCGCAAGGCACTTCGCAAGAGCGCGGGCGGCCAGTGCCTCTCGATACTGGAACGCGCAGAAAAGACGGGCGACACCAGGGTGGTTCGCCGAACGCAGGTGTAAGCAAAGGGAACTCCTCGTTCCCTCGTTAAGTCATAATGGGGATGATGACAGTAAGCCCGCAAGAAATAAGTTAGTAGTTTTTATAAATGGTGTATTAAGAACGATTTTAGTTGATTCGGGGGCTACTGTATCTTTAATTAAGTCACATATTTTAGAAGAGGATAGTTATAAATATAAGTATTTAAATGAGCGATGTAATAAGTTATCGTCAGCAAGTGGGCATGAATTATGCACGGAAGGATCAATTAAGTTACATACTAAATTTCTAGAAAATTTACAAGGTTACAGTGAGTTTGCAATTGTAAAAGGGTTAAGAGTTAATGCAGATGCAATTATTGGCATGGATTTTTTGGCGGAAAATAAGTTAATTACGGATTGGGGTAAAGGTGTATTACATTTTAATGGAAGTAAGTTGTACATGAAAAGTGATGAGGAACTCGCTACTTATAATGAAGCAATGATCTCCAGCAACACATTTATGAGCGGTAGTAAGTTTTCGGATGATGTCAATCTGGAATCCCAGGATGCTCAACCTGAGGCCACAGGTACGAGAGGTTCCAAGGATGAAGATTACGAGCGTCAACCGCAACCGAACCAAGCCAGATGTGCGGAAGCAAGAGATCAAGTGCCAGTGGAAGTTAGAAATAAAAGTAAGGGCAGAAAACGAATTAAAAGAAAGTTGCGTACTCAAGAAGGTTTGGAAAGTAATGTTACAGGTGAAATTTTAAATGAGGTTAATGAATTGGTTAGTGATGAAGCAGGCGCAGAAAGCGTTGTAAGCAAAGTTAAGGAAGTAAAGGTTTATGAAGGGACTACGACAGGTGCAAGCAGAGTGGGTTTATTGAATGAAATTCGCCAACATCATGAAGAACTAAGTCTAGCTAACTCGGTTCATTTGATGGAAAAACTGTGTATACCACCAAGGTGTGAAGCAGTTGTAATGGCTAGAGTCTCACGGAAACTACCTGAAGCGCCATACGTAATTATTAGTCCTAGTAATGATTTACCAAGTGAAGTAATGCTAGCGAAAGTTGTGTGTAATAATAGAAGGCAGGTACCTGTGAGAATTATTAATGTTTCTGATGAAATACAGAGTTTAGGAAAAGATGTTCAGTTGGGATTTGTATGTGAAGTTTCGAAAGTGCACAGTGAAGAAAAAGTAAGTGATTTTGGAAGTAAAGTTATGATTAATAGTGTTGATAGAAGAAGAGTAGCGCATACTGATAGAAATGTTGTTGGTAAAATTTTTAATCAATTAGATTTGAGTGAGGTAAATGGTGAAAGGAAAGAAATCCTTTACAACTTAATTGAAGAGTTCGCAGATATTTTTAAGGTGGATGATGAACCATTGACATGTACAACGAAGGTACGACATAGAATTATCACCGAGGATAATTCTTTACCTGTAGTAAAAAGACCTTATAAAATTCCCCATGCAAAACGAGAAAAATTGGACAAGGAAATAGATAAAATGTTAAGTGAGGGTATAATTATGAAAGTAATTCGCCGTGGAATTCGCCGTGGAATTCGCCTATTGTGATTGTAGATAAAAAGACTAAACCAGGTGATGAACCTGAAATACGTGTGTGTATAGATTATCGTGGGTTAAATGCAATTACCAAACCAGACTTTTTCCCTCTGCCGCATTTAAGTGATACGATTGACCAGTTAACGGGTAGCAAATTATTCTCAGTAATGGACTTAGCGTCGGGTTATTTTCAAGTGGAAGTGCAACCGGAAGATAGAGAAAAGACTGCTTTTAGTACGACCAAAAATCATTATGAATTTGTTCGTATGGGTTTCGGATTACGTAATGCACCTGCTACTTGGCAAAGACTAATGTATGCGGTTTTAACGGGTTTAACGGGACTTACATGTTTAGTGTATTTGGATGACATTATAGTATTTTCTAGTGACAATTTAAGTGAACATGTTGAACGATTACGGAACGTATTTCTTAGATTACGCGAGAACAATTTGAAATTGAAACCTAGTAAATGTTGTTTCTTCAAACAGAAAGTAAAATACTTAGGTCATATTATTTCGGGAGAAGGTTGCCAAACAGATCCTGAAAAAACAGAGATAATTAAAAATTATCCAAGACCGAAAAGCGTTAAGGAGATTAGAGCATTTTTAGGACTTGTAGGATTTTATAGGAAATTTATTCCAAAATTTGCAGATTTAGCTAAACCTTTAACATTATTAACTAAAAAGGATAGTAAATTAGCATGGAATGATGTGCATGAAAAT
This sequence comes from Stenus bimaculatus, assembly GCA_963971135.1. Lineage (NCBI taxonomy): Eukaryota > Metazoa > Arthropoda > Insecta > Coleoptera > Staphylinidae > Stenus > Stenus bimaculatus. The sequence continues at coordinate 13,449,994 of OZ020187.1, forward strand.
GCATTTGAGAAATTGAAATTAGCGTTGATGACCCCTCCTATTCTAAAATATCCAGATTTCAATAAACCTTTTATATTAGTAACTGATGCAAGTGGTGTAGCAATTAGTGCAATTCTTTGTCAAAAGTATGATAATTCCGAACATCCGATTTCGTATGCAAGTAGAACTTTGAATGATCCTGAGTCTCGTTATTCAACAATAGAACGGGAAGCATTAGCCGTTGTTTGGGCGGTAAAGTATTTCCGTTGTTATTTAGTTGGTACTCATTTTACAGTTTATACAGATCATAGAAGTCTAAAATATTTACTTTCATTGAAAGATGTGAATAGTAGATTGTCCAGGTGGGCAATGTCACTTACGGAATATAATTTTGATATCGAATATAGACCAGGTAAAATTAATTCGAATGCAGATGCATTGACCAGGTTGAGAGAAGAGCCAGAGGTGATTGAAATTTCTAACAGGTTAGGAAAAATGAAGGAACTTGAAGTTATAGCAATTAACTTAGGTAGTGACGAGGACGATGAGGATGTCGACGTCATAATCGATGGAATTTGGGATAGTCATCAAATTAAGTCAGCACAGGAAAATGATCCACAAGTGTTAAAATATCTTGAAGATAATGAACACTTTTATAAACAGCATAATGGATTAGCGTACCGAGTAAGACAAGATGATGAAAGAGAAGATCAGTTACTTGTACCCAACGTAATGATACCTACAATTTTGCAATTATACCATGATGCACCAATAAGTTGCCATGTGAGCTTTGAAAAAATGCTCAATATGATACGGAGGCAATTCTTTTGGAAAAACATGGCTAAGCAAATTAAACAATTCTGCCGGGAGTGTCATTCATGTAACACTTATAAGTCATCGTACCAGAAGCTAGCAGAACAACAGGAGATGAACGTACCACATGGGATATGGGCTCGAGTTTCAATGGACATCGTGGGGCCTTTACATCAAACAAGGTATGGAAATAAGTATATTTTAACCGTAATTGATTATTTATCTAGGTATCCAGAATGTATACCATTGCCTGATATTAAAGCAAGTACAGTTGCTAAGGCATTTGTCACAAATGTAATTACACGTCATGGAGCACCGAGAACGCTCTTAACGGAATGCGGAACGCAATTTGTTTCAAAGATGTTTAAAGAAGTTTGTGAATATTTAGGTATCAAGAAAATTCAGACGTCGCCATGGCATCCGTGTTCCAACGGAGTAATTGAAAGGATGCATAAAACACTCAAAACCATGATTTCACATTATGTCAATAAACAAAATGATAGCTGGGACGACATGATCCCATTCGTTTGTATTGCGATCAGGAACAACATAAATAAGTCTACAGGGGAAACACCATTTTTCTTGATGCATTTAAGGGATATGGAATTACCATTCCATTCCCTAATTAATCCAATTAAATTAAGGTATGACCTAGATGAAAATTATTTGGCAGAAATGGTAACTCGAATGAGTATGGTACATCAAAAGGCAAGTGAAGTAATCTCTAAAAGCGCTGAAACCAGAAGGGTAAGATCTAATAAAAAGGCTAAGACAAAAATTTATAAGGTTGGTGAAAAAGTTTATATGAGGTGTCATAATATAAGTAAGGGTATTTCGTACAAGTTCCAACCAAAATGGTCGGGTCCTTATAGAATTCAAGAAATTAGGGGTCCAGTAAATTATTTGATTAAGGATATTTTTGGTAAATCAACTCACAGGGTGCATGTTGATCAGTTAAAACCATATTATGGTTCAGAAGGTGAAGATATCAGTGATGATGAAGAAAGCGAAGATGAAGTTCCAGATAATTTAGTAATTCCCACGGATAATGTTTTTAGGCAAGATAAAATTTGGGTTGATGAAACTGATGAAATTCCGATTCAACGGGATGAAATTCATCAGGATGAAATTCAACGGGAAGAAATTCAGCGAGAAACTGTTGAACAAGAGCAGGAACCACGAGCAGAAGTGCAGCAAGGAAATAATTTAGAGGAAAGGGTCAATGAAGCAATTGCAAGGTACCAGACACGAAGTCGAGGTCCAGTTGCTGATCATCCTTGGGTACTTCGTAAAAGGATTTAATAAATAGCTTTTGTTTGTTATTATTATTTTTGGTAGTAGTATTTTAGTACAAATGTGTGTTTGATTATAATTTATAGATTGAATTTTAGAGTTACATATTGTCATGTAAAATTAATATTTTGTATTAATGATGTTATATTTTAGAGTTAATTGAAGAATTATTTAGAAGCAGTACTCTTTTAGTAAATGCATTAATGGTTACGACTAATCCAATACATATTAGTCGTATTATGGATTTTTTTAATCGGGATTACGAAGAAAAAAATTTGGATGAAGATAATTCAAGAAACAGGTTTGATAGAAAGCTAAATCAACCCTTGAATGTTTATGGAAAATAATTAGTTGTATGTTGTATATTAAAATTTTTGGGGGTTAAATTTTTTTTAAATAGTATTCATTAGTATAGCATGGTTTTAGTTAAGTATTAAAACTTCAAACAAACGTTGCGTGTTATTTTATGAATTTTATTGTGGTTGATTTAGTAATTGATTCATTGTAAAGATTTTTATTGTCAGATTGAGTAAATTGCTATTTTTATAATTAAATACTTTGTTGGATAATGCAATCAGAATTTGGGAGTTTATTTTAATTTGAGTATTAGTATGAGATTGGTTAGTAATGGGTTGATAGGGTTTTATTTTATTTTACTACATAACACATTATGTGTCATTAATTCAAGGTCAATTCCGTATTGTTAATTAGTGCATATTGAGGCACGTTTACACTTCAGGAAACGGTGGTGAAGAAGCAAGGATGAAGAAACCTAATTATAGGTCCTTCCCTTAAACTTCCCTTCTGAAGTTTTTATATTTAATATGTTAAATTTAGTAGTGAATGAAATTTGGAAATGAGTAATGTAGAATGGTAGTGAAATGTATTAGAAATATTAGTTTGTTAGCCTTGTTAAGGTATTGCATGTTATTCTATTTTAAGTAGATGTAGCGGATAGTTTGAAAACTATATTATATTGTACTAATACATGTGTATTGTGTTTAAGCACCAATTATGGTGACCGCAACCATGGAGACACCAACAATACAATTCATTGGAGCAACTCCACCAAACCTTGGAGTAATACAAGTATCATGGAAGCCGGTAGCCGATGTAACAACGACTTATTTGGTGATGGGTAAAGAAGACGATGGAAATGGGGTAGCTGTACTTAGTTGGTTAACAAATGCAACATCAATCCGGTTGGTAATCAGGGACGCTGTTATGTACAAGTTCTGGGTCAGCAAGTTAGATGGAAATGGAAAGGTTGAAGAATATCTAAGTGAAGTGGATCTGGAGGCTGATGTAAAATTGCAGTTAAAATCTAGAAGACACATTCCAATTCACCTGTGGAAATTAGCACTATGGATTTCTGTGATTAATGGAATAATCATGTGTGCAATTATTGGTTCCCTTTGGTACACAAGAAGAGAAACAGCTGTAACCGAAGTTCGTCCATTAACAGGAATTGTGGAATCAAGTGATACAGAACTAATTAATATGGAAGTTCTGAAGGTGTCATCAGTATCATCATTATCATCAAAATTACAACCAGCCGAGCACTCACAATATAACTGGGAATTTAGAGAACCACAACCTCTCTATGATTCTCCAAGAAGTCCACCAGAACCAACGTATGCAGTTATGCAACCAAGTAAACAGCCAGTTATGCAACCTGATGTTCATTCAAGTACGCAAACAGATGGAAGTAAGACCAGACCTAGAGTCAATACGCCCCAGGAAGAAGAAACATTGTCAATCCAGAAGGAAGTTACAATTTTGGTCCAGGAAGAAGAAATGATATCGGTTCAGGAGAAGAAAAGTGGTAATGAAGAAGAGGAAAGTTGAATGTATTGGTGTACTCCTTGTTGTCAGTTTTGTATTTTGTATTTTGAGTTTGTTGTTTTATTCGTGTATTGTGTATTTTCAGTTTAGTTGTATTTTGAATTGTATTCTGAGTTTATTTGTTTTTATTCATGTATTGTCAGTTTAGTTGTTTTTCGAAGTGTATTTTGATTTAGATTTTGTTTGTGTAATTGTTCAATTAGATTTGTTATTGTGTAATGTTTTCTTTTGCGTCTTGTGTAACTTAGACAAAATCAAGTTATTTTTGAAACGTGATTTTGTGTAAGAGGAAGGGGTGTAATGTGAGCATCCTTAGATTTGCGACTTGTAATAATTATTTGGGGTTTTTCAAAATTTAATCAATGTTTATTTAGTAAATTAATTTCGTTAAAGATTGTAAGTTAGTAGAAAGGTTCTCGCAAGTTCTTAATATTAAATCTGACCGGGAGATATTTATTTTCAGTAATTCAATATTTTTGGAAGTAATAAAGAACTCAAATACACTTAATTCTAAAATAGTGTTGCTTAAAGAGTAGTAATAAATTAGTAATATTTTGGAACATGTGGATAACATTTTGGGTGCATTAAAACATCCAGAGTAAAACTAATAAATTTTAAACCTTGCGAGGGTCGTTCTAATTCAGTTAGAAAAGGGAGTTTATAATATTCTTAAGTTTTGTTGTCATTGGTTGTTAGAAATACTTAAGTAAAACTCCTAGGGGTATGACGCGTTTTTGGGTTGGGTTTAAGTAATAAAAGGGCTGAATTTTAAGGCAATCAGAAGAATGAGAAGACAATTGAAGAGTCACTCTAACTATTAATTATTTTTGTGTTTTGTGAATGATAGTGATTGTGTTTATTTTGGGTAAGTCCAAAAATGTATTATTTCTTGTATGTTTAATTTTGTAAATAAATAGTTTAAGTGTTATGTTAAAATGAAGTGTTTGAATTTGTATCAATAACCGTAATCCCAACGAACCCACTCAATTTAAATATGTCGTATTATCCTCGGTTGGTTTCTGAATTTAACAATTCAGAAATTATTAAAGTCTCCCTTTCAAACTAACATCTTACTTTTACAATCGGGGGTAGTTAACAGTAGTGTGTCTAGATGTTTTCTCCGATTAGAGTAAAGCTTAAGATCACCCATATATAAAAGATGACTCAGGCTAACTTCAGTATCGTTTATTTGTACACCTTTATTCTGTTTATTCAGGATGTTTGTAAGTGGCATTAATGCCATACAAAACTACAATAGACTAAGCGCATCGCCTTGGAATATTCCGCGCCAAATATTTATTTCTCCAGCGTTTATTGTGGTATTGTTACCTTTAAGCATCAGACAGGTTTGCCACTTGGTTATAATTTGCTGTAAAAATGAACATATAGTTGGTTCAATTTTATAAATGTGAAGCACTTCCAGTAACCATGTATGTGGTACACTGTCAAATGCTTTCTGGTAATCAATAAAGGCTGTGAATAATGACGTATTATTCTTTTTCGCTGTGCCTGTTATGAGGGAATCAATAATTAGTTGCTCTTTACAACCACGGGATCTTTTTCGGCAGCCTTTTTGCTCTTCCTGTAAGAGGTTATTATATTCCAGATGTAAGTAGATTTTATTCGCAACTATAGACGTGAGGAATTTATAGATGGTTGGTAGACATGTAATGGGTCGATATTTGGCTGGGTCCATAGATGGTTGGTCTGTTTTTGGAATGAGAAAGGTCGTGCCACATGTCATGAAACTTGGGATATCTTCTGGGCATGTTAGCATATGGTTAAAGTGAGTGACCAGTAAGCTGTGTACAGAAGTAAACCTTTTGTACCAGAAATTATGTATGCCATCATTTCCGGGTGCTTTCCAGTTAGGTGAATTAGCGAGGGCCGTTTTTAAGTCTTCATTTGTTATTTTATTTTCAATCATGGTGTTAATGTTCTCAATGGAGCTTTTTTCTTCTTGAATCCAATTTGCGTTCTTATGTTGTACTGGTTCTGACCACAACGATTCCCAATATTCTCTAATATCGTGTTTTGAAGGACTTTCATTTTGATAAATGTTTTCCTTATTATTTATTTTTCGGTAAAACATTTTTTCATTTGTATTAAACAAGTTGTTTTCTTGGCGTCTTTTTCTACTTGTTAGGTACCTCTTTAATCGTTTTGATGTTGCTGCTAGTAGTTGTTTGAGATATTCAAGAACTTCGCATATTGATTTTAACTTATCTGTTTTGTGTTTCTCTAGGATTTCATATGCAGCATTTTTTACTCTATTGCTGGGATTTCCCTTTGTTGACTTAGAAAGATGTGCTATTGATTTACGAAGCGTTTTAATTTTATTTTCATATCTGATCTCCCATCCTGGTTTTTGGTATCGAGATTGTTGTTTACCTCTTACTTGTGTAATTTTTTGCTGGTTTGTAGTTAGCGTGGTATACGCACCCGCATATATTAAAGAGTGTAGTCTAAGAAGATCTGTTTCAGAGCCAAGTTCTCTTTCAATTTTATTATTATTATTATTATTATTATTTTTTTTTTTTTTTTTTTTAGGGCGATGACAAGGCAGCTCGCGAATACCTTATCATCTGTTAATACATCGACATCTGCTTTAAGCTATTCAACTTAATGAGCAAACGTCGGGTTGCGGAAGATTCCACCTTAGGTCGTCGTGGTGGCTTCATGAAATCGCAAGGTATGTAATGATCCTAATATTACTGATTTCTGCATTTTAAAGGTAAGTGAACGCACTAGTGCTTTGTCTTCAATGATTTTCTTTAGGTTTTTTTCTAGGTTACAATGGATACTTCCCAAAACCCCAATTATTAAAGGTAAGAAAATTATGTTGTACTCAGCATATGTCTTTTTAAGTTCAAATAAAAGTTCATTATATTTTAATATTTTTTCTTCAGCTTTTGACACAACATTTTTTTCTCCAGGGCACGACATTTCCAGGATATACATGACTGAAGTATTTTTATCAATTAAGACCATATCTGGTTTGTTTGCTGAAATTTGGCGGGTGGTAGAGAATGAAAAATTCCAGAAAATTTTACACTTAGAATTTTCAACTACGGCTTCAACTGCTGGTTCTGCGTATGGTATACGTTGTTCCCTGTCTATCTCGTACAGTTTTCGCAGTGTAAAATAAACCTCTTTTAAGGCGGCATCGTGACGATTTATGTAGTGAGTCTTTGCATATTTCGGGCAAGCTGACAATAAATGCATGGTAGTTTCAGGACTGGTTTTGCATGCTCTACACCTTGAGTCGATGTTATGACCTATGATTCTCCTTTTATACTCCAAGGAGCTGAATACGCCATCTTGACAAGCGATGATGTAACCTTCAGTTTCAGATGTTAGGCTACTGGATTGTAAAAATGAGAATGATAGTTCCTTAGAAAGGTTTAAATTTTCCAGGTTTCTGTAGAAGAGTCCATGCATGGGTTTTGGCGTGTGGCTTGATAGCAGTAGCTTTAGTTGTTAATTCTTTACCGTCTCTGATATACTTTGAGGTGGTCTTGTAGCTATATTATTCTTACTGTTTCTTTTCTGGTCGGGATGGAAATATAGGTTAATTTCTTCTGCAGAGTTTGAAGCTCTTTTAAAGAGAAATGCTCCAATTCCCCTTTTTTCGTGGCTATTTACAAATTTCAGAAGTGGATCTTCACTATTGCAGATTTTACAAGCGAATGATATTATTGCTCTATTATGTAGTTTTTCAAGGTTTAACAAACCTCTGCCGCCTTGTTTTCTTGGTAAGTATATTCTTTCAGTTGAAGACTTAGGATGTAGACTTCGATATTTAGTTAAGATAGTTCTTGTGTCTCTATCTAGTTGTTTTAATTCGTTTACTTTCGAACTAAACGATCCAAAAGAGTGACTTACCAAGGGAATTGCTAAGATGTTGGTAGCTGATGTTTTATTTTTGCGGTTAGTTGAGAATCCCAAATTTTGTGTAGCAATTTTTTGTACTTGCCTATGATTTTCTCCTTAACCTGAGTCTTGTTATGCATTTTGTTCTGCTCAACTCCTAAGTACTTGTAATTCTCATATGGTTCCAGGTGTTTAATTGTGGTTCCATCTACTAATATTACATCTTCTGATACCTCAGGTGCTCTACCACGATGTAGGTTATATGTTGCACATTTGTCGATGCCAAATTCCATACCACAGTTTTTTGAGTATCGATGAACTGTTCTGATGGCTTCTTGTAATGCGTCATGATGTTTTGCGTATATCTTTAGGTCATCGACATAGAACAGATGACTTATTTTGTATTTTCTGTTATTTGGCTGACCTGCCATATATCCTGCTGATTTCCTGAGTGCAATAGATAGAGGAAGCAGGGTAATACAATATTATTTTTTTTTTCACAGGTGCTTCCTGGGGTTACATAGTTGACATTCGGGCACAAGTTGCCAAGAACGCCAAACTTTAAACTTTAAGAATCTTCAGCAAGAAACGATCTTACGATACTGGTTGTTTGTAGTATTACAGCTTTCTGCATTGGTAAGTATATATTGTAAGAGACATTTATCTTCATCAATTCCCCCTTCAACGAGTTTGGTATTACACCCATTGCAGATATTATTACGGGTATGACCGTTACTCTATTCATGTTCCACATATCTTTTATTTCGTATCCCAACTCTCTATATCTATTCTTCTTCTCTTGGTATTTAGTTTCTAAATTACTGGTGTTCGGTATAGATATATCAATTAGAAATGTTTCTTTTGTCTTTTTATTGATTAATGTAATATCTGGTCGGTTGTGATTCAAGGTCACATCTGTTATTATCCCTCTGTCCCAGTATATTTTATATGTATCGTTTTCTTCTACAGAGTTAGGTTTACATTTGTAGTAAGGTGTATTTGCTGGGTTAATAATACCACAGTTCTGCAGTATTTGTTGATGTAGTATGCAGGCAACTTGGTTATGCCTTTCGAGATATCTGTTTGCAGCTAGCTGTGGACATCCAGATATTATATGTTCGATGTTTTCTGTGTAGCTTTTACATTTCCTACATTTATCCGTGTCAATGTTTTCCTTCAATATGTAGCGCCTGTGGTTTCGAGTTGCTACTTCTTGGTCCTGTATGCTTATCATAAACCCCTCTGTTTCAGGAAACAGTTTACCTTCTTTCAGCCATCCTACGGAAGCTTGGCTATCTACTCCATCTTCTTGGAGGCAGTTCCAATATCTACCGTGAAGTTCTTTTGATGCCCAGGAGTCGGTCTTTATGCGGACAATTTCAGTGGAGGTTTGAGGTAAGTATTCATCATGTTTTAGATCTAATTGTGTTATGTTGTTATCGGCTGCGATTATTGTAGACATTATGCATTCATCTTTTCTCTCGTAAAAACGTTTTCTCATTTCAGCGATTTGGTTTTGGCACAGGATTTCAGCATCATGGAGCCCCCTGCCACCCGATGACCTAGGTAAGGTTACTCTCTCCTTAGATGCCCTCGGATGATGCATGCGGAATTTGGTAAGTAAAACTCTGACGCGTCTATTTAAGTCTTCTAGATCTGTTTTAGACCACGAAATTACTCCAAATGAGTATGAGAGTGCACCAATTGCGTAAGTGTTGATCGCTTTTGTTATGTTTTTAGAGTTTAGTTTTGTTTTAAGAATTAATTTAAGTCTCTTCTCTAGATCATTTCTGAGAGTTTCCTTAATTTTGGTGTGTTTTATGTTAGAATTTTGAGCCATACCCAGATATTTATAGGTGTCATCTCCTATTGAAGAGATTTGTAGGTTCTCATTTATTACAAGTTCCGGTGAGTCTTTCAGAATGCCCTTTTCCAGAGTTACAATTTTGCACTTGTTTAGACCAAATTTCATTCCAATGTCATCACTGATTTGGTGAATTAGTTTAAGGACAGTTTCAAGTTGTTTTCGCGTTGAGGTATATAATTTTAGGTCGTCCATATAAAGCAAGTGCGATAATTTTAGCGTGGTGTCTTTAGTCTTGATGTTAAAACCGTATCCTGTGTTTTTTAGGGTGTTTGACATGGGGTTCAAGGCCATGCAGAACCATAGAGCACTAAGAGCATCACCCTGGAATATGCCACGTTTTATTTGAATTGCATTTGTTTCAGTGTACCTTTCTTCGTATTTTAAAAGTATTTTTGTTGACCATTGTTGCATCGTCATTGACAGGAATCTTGTAATTATTGGGTTGATGTTATATATCTCGAGGATTTTAATGAGCCATGAATGTGGAACGGAATCAAAAGCCTTTTGATAGTCGATGTATGCCATGTTTAGGTTCCTTCTAGTTTTTCTGGCTTGTCCAAGTACTACAGCGTCTATTGTAAGCTGCTCTTTGCATCCTAATACATTCTGCTTACAACCTTTTTGTTCATCTGTGATGATATTATTGATTTATAGATGTTGGTATATTTTCTTGCAAAGAATACTGGATAACGTTTTATATAATGTTGATAGGCACGTAATTGGCCGATATTGAGATCGGTCAACAGTGTTACCTGCTTTGGGGATAAGGTAGGTTATTCCTTTGATTAAGAATTTAGGTATTGTTTCGGGGTGTCTTAAAATATTGTTATTATTATTATTTTTTTTTGTGGGCGATGACAAGGCAGCTCGCGAATACCTTATCATCTGTTAATACATCGACATCTGCTTTAAGCTATTCAACTTAATGAGCAAACGTCGGGTTGCGGAAGATTCCACCTTAGGTCGTCGTGGTGGCTTCATGAAATCGCAAGGTATGTAATGATCCTAATATAACTGATTTCTGCATTTTATTTAAAGGTAAGTGAACGCACTAGTGCTTTGTCTTCAATGATTTTCTTTAGGTTATTTTCTAGGTTACAATGGATACTTTCCAAAACCCCAATTATTAAAGGTAAGAAAATTATGTTGTACTCAGCATATGTCTTTTTAAGTTCAAATAAAAGTTCATTATATTTTAATATTTTTTCTTCAGCTTTTGACACAACATTTTTTTCTTCAGGGCACGACATTTCCAGGATATACATGACTGAAGTATTTTTATCAATTAAGATCATATCTGGTTTGTTTGCTGAAATTTGGCGGGTGGTAGAGAATGAAAAATTCTAGAAAAATATTATTTTTTTTTTTTTTAGGGGTCGAAGAAAAGAAGCATCTCGCGGATGTGCTTTGGGGCACACTACTTCTCTTCTTCTTGATCTTCCCGGACCGCGTCCAACCATAAGGTTAAGATGGGCGATTCGAGGTGCGGAATTTGGCTAGCTTATGAGTTCTCAATAGCTCGAAGGATGTGAAGGGAACCTAGTATCACACTTTTTTGGATGTTCTGTGTGAGTGACTCGACCTTATCATTACACGGTTTTATTTTTTTCAGGTTTTTTATGAAAGATTGCGGTATTCCTCCCAGGACTCCCATTATTAATGGAATAAAGATGATTTTATACTCCGGGTAAGTATGTTTAAGTTCAAATAACAAATCGCGGTATTTGTCAATTTTTTCCTTTTCCTTTAGTTCGATATTCTTTTCTCCAGGGCATGAAAATTCGATAACATACATGACTTTTTCATTTATATCTAGGACAGTAAGGTCAGGCTTGTTTGCGGATAGTTCTCTGGTTGTTGAGAAGGTAAAGTTCCAGAGTATTTTCGCCTTTTCATTTACAGCGACTGATGGTGTGTCTGCAGCAAATGGTAATTTAGGTTGCTCGTCTATCCCATATATATGTCTTAATTGAAAATATAGCGTCTTTAAAGCCGAATCGTGCCTTTTTATAAAGAGGTTTGGTGCAAGTCTGGGACAAGCTGATAGAATATGCATTAGAGTTTCACTATGCTTCCCACACATTCGGCATAAGACGCTGGGGATTTGCAGACCCAAAATATTTTTTTGGTACGCCCGAGTTCTAAATACCCCGTCTTGCACGGCGGTTATAAAGCCTTCCGTTTCCGCTCGAAGAGTGCCTGACTTTAAGAAAGCAAATGTGCGATTTTCGCATAAGTGGAGCTGTTCTATATTTTTGAAAAAGATACCATGCATCGCTTTATTTTTATGGTCTGTAAGCAGCTTTTTTGTTTCCTCAGATTTTATTAATTTCGTTCTCTTTGAGATTTCCAGGTGTAGGATGTTGTTAGTGTTTCCGAGTTCTTCATTAAAAACTAAGCTAAGATTGATCTCCTCCACTGCTCGTTTTGCAGCTTTAAAGAGAAACGTACCAACATTATTCAGTTCGTGGTTTTTTACAAATTTTGTGAGGTGTTCAGTGCTTTTGTAGACAGAACATGCTTCTTGGATAACGGCAAGGTTATGAGCGCTTTCCACGCTTATCAGTCCTCTTCCACCTTTGCTCCTTGGTAAATATACTCTCTGCACTGAGGCATTTGGATGAAGGCAGCGATTTTTATTCATCACTATCCGAGTGTATCTATCCAACTCCCGAAGTTCTGAAATATTCCATCTTAAACAGCCAAAGGTATGGCTGATTTTTGTGATTGCCATGGTGTTGGTAGCTGTAGCTTTATTTATGCTATTTAACTCCGACCTCCAGATTTTGTGGATCATTTCTTTGTACTTCATCGATAGTTCTTTTTTAACTTTAGAGATTTCCTGCGTGGCTTGTTGTTTAACGCCTAGGTAAGTATACGATTCAGATGCGAGTAAATGTCTCATCACTCTACCATCTGCCAATTCAACGTCCTTGTTCTCAAGACTACTTCTGCCTCGATTAAGAATGTATACCGCACATTTCTCTAACCCCATTCTCATTCCTATACTTTCGGCATACTGTTGTACGATTTCAATTTGTTGTTTTAACGCTTTGTGACTTTCCGCGTAGAGTTTGATATCGTCGACATATAGAAGATGAGTAATTTTTGTGTGGCGGTTATTCGGTGGTCCCGCTCTGTATCCATTGGTCGTTTTAAGATGAATCGATAGGGGCAAAAGTGAAATACAAAAAAGTAGTGGACTGAGTGAGTCGCCCTGAAATATCCCCCTTTTATATGAAATTAAATCTGTCTCGGAGGATTTTCCGTCGGTTCTTATGACAAATTTCGTTCTCCATAGAGGACATACTGTCTGTATTAGATTTACAAATGTTTGGCTGACTTTCATCGCCTCAAGAATTGCTGTTATGGCGCTGTGCGAAATTAAATCGTAGGCTTTCTCAAAATCCACCCAAGCCATTCCAGATTCCTTTTGTACTGGGTAGCCTCCTGGTATATACACCGGTCTACCAATAGGTTCTGTTTTAGCCCATTTATACCTCGTCTTTGCTCGTATACTTCTGCCCAGATATGCTGGATCTCTGACAAAAGTTTTTCATAAATTATCGAGGTAAACAGCTTATAGACTGTGTTGAGGCAAGTGATGGGCCGGTAGTTCTTAGGATTTTCCTGGTCTCCTTTCTTAAAGATGAGTGTGGTTACACCTCTAGGAAGCCATTCAGGGATTTTCTCGGGTGACTTAAGATACTCGTCGAGCCTGGAGCTGCATGATTTCTTTTATTCCTTAAGGCCACTTTAATATCGTCTGGAGTAATCTGTACATCTGTTCTATCGTAGGAGATTAATCTCTCACATTCTCTCCTGAACACTCGGATTGTTTCATTTTCTTGATATTCTGTTGGATTTGTCTCGAATATACTCCGCCAGTATTGCTCGATAGATTCTATTGATGGTATTGTGTTTGTAGACTGATTTTCTCTAAATACCAGACTTGGATTATTTCTAAAGTTCTTATTCTGCATTATCCTTAGTTTCTTTGAACTTATCTTTTTTCTCGCTGCTGTTAGCGATCTAAGCTTATCAGTAGCCAGTTCTTTCTCTGCTCTTATTCTGTCGAGTTTTAATGTCCCATATTTAACTTTGTATTTATTCGCTATTCCTTGCATGTTCTTTGTAAAGCGTCTATTATTTCTCAAATAGTTAATTATTTCAGCAGTCTGTGATATTTCTCGCCGTTTGTCTTTTATTTTTTTTGTTAACAGTTCAATCCTTTTTTTGCTTTTTTCCAATACAGTATCCTTTTCTTTTTCAGGTGCCAGAGTAATAGCAGCCGCATACACAACTTTCGTGATAGTAAGTAAGTCGGATTGGTGCGGTAAGTATTTCTTAATGATTTTATTCATATTTTCCAATTGTTTATTATCTATCCCTTTTCTTGTAACAGGAATCATTTTTCTGCTCTCTATTGGAATATTCTGATGTTCGACAAACACTTGTTCAACCACTTGACCAACAGAACCTTCCGACGTACTACTATCATGAGATTATATTGATTCACTAGATTCATTAGATGTATTATGAACCTCGTTTTCAAATCCTGTTTTTATTAGGAACGCTGCTTGGTCCCGTAAGTTCTGTTCACTAAATTTTTTCATGTCTGGATGGATTTCACACCATTTTTCCTTTAACCTTTTCATGTAGCCTCTTCGAGACGGGCTACTGTTGTGATAACAAGTCATAAGATCTTGTCTAAGTTCCTTTGTCCACTCGAACTTCGAGTTTCTAGCTCTTTGGATATTAATGTTAACGCTGCTTCCAACTCTTCCGCGAGACTCTTCCGATGGAGCCTCGTTGTGGGCAGCTTGTTCATCATTGCTGTCTTGAACATTCTTTCAGTTTAGCGGGTTGTTAACCCATCTAAGCCGACGGCCTACATTCTAGCGATTCGCCAATGGCTGCAGGGTCCGATTCGAATCGGGGGTGCTTGAGCACATTTGCGTCGGGTCCGTGGGGTCGCTACGCCCCAGAGGTCCAGATGTTGGGACCTCCCTGCGGCTTATTATTATTATTATTATCTTCACAATATCTCGTTTTTATAACGGTTAAGCTGCATTTAACGGGTTAATTAACCAGAGTTAAATGAGGATTGCTGTATTTTGATGGTAAGTATTTATTAAAATTATCTAACAAAAAAAAAATTAACAATTTAGAAACTTTCTCGTTAGGTTACATGTACTTAAAATTGTGGCCTTTTGCATTTCCACGAATAAGTTTTTATTTACTTTTAACACTTCCAGGGTATCGTGTAGCGTTTTAGGTATCAAGCCAGTCGCAGAGATTACTACAGGTAGCATCTTTACCTTACTTAGTTTAAATAACTGTTGCACTTCTATCAGTAGTTCAGAATATTTCTGCATTTTTTCTCTATGTGCTTTTTCTAGATTGTTCGAGCAGGGTATTGTTATATCAATTAAGTAAGCAGTATCAGCATTTTTGTCTATAATTGTTATATCTGGTCTGTTATGTTTTATTGTGCTATCTGTCAGAATACTTCTATCCCAATACATTTTTATTCCGTTGCTTTCCAGTATGTTTTGCGGTTTATATTTGTAGTATGGGACCCTTTCATTTATCAGCTTATATTGAAGTGCCAGTTCACTGTGTAATATTCTAGCAACATTGTCATGTCTTTGTTTGTAGTCCGTCGGAGCAATGGAAGGACAGGAAGATATGATATGTTGGATATTTTCGACATTTCCCTTACACATTCTACATGTGTCCTGAATATTCTCTTGTAAGATGTACCTTCTGTAATTTTTGGTTTTTATTACTTGATCTTGGATAGATATTAGAAAACCTTCTGTTTATTATTATTATTATTTTTTTTTTCACAGGTGCTTCCTGGGGTTACATAGTTGACATTCGGGCACAAGTTGCCAAGAACGCCAAACTTTAAACTTTAAGAATCTTCAGTCTTCAGCAAGAAACGATCTTACGATACTGGTTGTTTGTAGTATTACAGCTTTCTGCATTGGTAAGTATATATTGTAAGAGACATTTATCTTCATCAATTCCCCCTTCAACGAGTTTGGTATTACACCCATTGCAGATATTATTACGGGTATGATCGTTACTCTATTCATGTTCCACATATCTTTTATTTCGTATCCCAACTCTCTATATCTATTCTTCTTCTCTTGGTATTTAGTTTCTAAATTACTGGTGTTCGGTATAGATATATCAATTAGAAATGTTTCTTTTGTCTTTTTATTGATTAATGTAATATCTGGTCGGTTGTGATTCAAGGTCACATCTGTTATTATCCCTCTGTCCCAGTATATTTTATATGTATCATTTTCTTCTACAGAGTTAGGTTTACATTTGTAGTAAGGTGTATTTGCTGGGTTAATAATACCACAGTTCTGCAGTATTTGTTGATGTAGTATACAGGCAACTTGGTTATGCCTTTCGAGATATCTGTTTGCAGCTAGCAGTGGACATCCAGATATTATATGTTCGATGTTTTCTGTGTAGCTTTTACATTTCCTACATTTATCCGTGTCAATGTTTTCCTTCAATATGTAGCGCCTGTGGTTTCGAGTTGCTACTTCTTGGTCCTGTATGCTTATCATAAACCCCTCTGTTTCAGGAAACAGTTTACCTTCTTTCAGCCATCCTACGGAAGCTTGGCTATCTACTCCATCTTCTTGGAGCCAGTTCCAATATCTACCGTGAAGTTCTTTTGATGCCCAGGAGTCGGTCTTTATGCGGACAATTTCAGTGGAGGTTTGAGGTAAGTATTCATCATGTTTTAGATCTAATTGTGTTATGTTGTTATCGGCTGCGATTATTGTAGACATTATGCATTCATCTTTTCTCTCGTAAAAATGTTTTCTCATTTCAGCGATTTGGTTTTGGCACAGGATTTCAGCATCATGGAGCCCCCTGCCACCCGATGACCTAGGTAAGGTTACTCTCTCCTTAGATGCCCTCGGATGATGCAAGCGGAATTTGGTAAGTAAAACTCTGACGCGTCTATTTAAGTCTTCTAGATCTGTTTTAGACCACGAAATTACTCCAAATGAGTATGAGAGTGCACCAATTGCGTAAGTGTTGATCGCTTTTGTTATGTTTTTAGAGTTTAGTTTTGTTTTAAGAATTAATTTAAGTCTCTTCTCTAGATCATTTCTGAGAGTTTCCTTAATTTTGGTGTATTTTATGTTAGAATTTTGAGCCATACCCAGATATTTATAGGTGTCTTCTCCTATTGAAGAGATTTGTAGGTTCTCATTTATTACAAGTTCCGGTGAGTCTTTCAGAATGCCCTTTTCCAGAGTTACAATTTTGCACTTGTTTAGACCAAATTTCATTCCAATGTCATCACTGATTTGGTGAATTAGTTTAAGGACAGTTTCAAGTTGTTTTCGCGTTGAGGTATATAATTTTAGGTCGTCCATATAAAGCAAGTGCGATAATTTTAGCGTGGTGTCTTTAGTCTTGATGTTAAAACCGTATCCTGTGTTTTTTAGGGTGTTTGACATGGGGTTCAAGGCCATGCAGAACCATAGAGCACTAAGAGCATCACCCTGGAATATGCCACGTTTTATTTGAATTGCATTTGTTTCAGTGTACCTTTCTTCGTATTTTAAAAGTATTTTTGTTGACCATTGTTGCATCGTCATTGACAGGAATCTTGTAATTATTGGGTTGATGTTATATATCTCGAGGATTTTAATGAGCCATGAATGTGGAACGGAATCAAAAGCCTTTTGATAGTCAATGTATGCCATGTTTAGGTTCCTACTAGTTTTTCTGGCTTGTCCAAGTACTACAGCGTCTATTGTAAGCTGCTCTTTGCATCCTAATACATTCTGCTTACAACCTTTTTGTTCATCTGTGATGATATTATTGATTTATAGATGTTGGTATATTTTCTTGCAAAGAATACTGGATAACGTTTTATATAATGTTGATAGGCACGTAATTGGCCGGTATTGAGATGGGTCAACAGTGTTACCTGCTTTGGGGATAAGGTAGGTTATTCCTTTGATTAAGAATTTAGGTATTGTTTCGGGGTGTCATAAAATATTGTTAAATCCATCTGCTAAGAATTTGTGTGTGTTAGTTAATTTCTTTAGCCAGAAGTTCTGTACTTTATCAGCTCCCGGTGCCTTCCAATTTGATACGCCTTTAAGTGTGTTTGCTACATCATTCTCTGTTATATTAAGTTCATCCATTTGTGGGGTTTCTGTGTGTCTGCGTATTTCTTCTTCGATCCAAGGTGCTTTGTTATTATGCTGGAATTCTTTTCCCCATATATTATTCCAAAATTCCTCAATTGCACTTTGTGTTGGTAGATGATTTTTGTTGGTTGCTCCCACACTTATTATTATTATTATTATTATTGTTTTTTTTTTTTTTTAGGTTTTGAACGCAGCTCGCGAATACGTTCGTACCATTCTGCTAGATGGCCACGTCTCTCCTAAGAGAAATATGCGACCACCCCGGGAAGATGATGTTGAAGTCGGCTATATAGTTCGGGACGTTTCGTGTGCTCTGATAATATGCAGTGATCCCAAAATTACGTGCTTTTGCATTTGTCGGGTAAGTATATATGCATGATCTTTACAGGCTTGAATTTTTTCCAGGTTATGCGATATTGATGCTTTCATGCCTCCCAGTACTCCAATAATTATGGGTATAAATATAACTTTATAATCTGGGTAAGTTAATCGGAATTCAAACATCAGATCTCTATATTTGTTTATTTTTTCATCCTCTTTTTGGCTGATATTGTTTTCAGCGGGACTTGAAAACTCAATAACAAAGAAATGTTTTTTTTCAATATCCATGACAACAAGATCTGGTTTGTTCGCTTGAAGTTGGTTTGTGGTTGAAAAGCCAAAATCCCAAAATAGTTTAACTTTCTCATTTGTTACTATTTTTTCAGGATGAAGAGCGTAAGGTGGTATAAGTTTTTCGTCTATTCCGTATGCGTGTCTGAGATGGCAGTACAAAACTTTAAGGGCATTGTTGTGTCTCCTGAGATATAAGGATGGTGCGTACGTTGGACAGGAGGATAAGAGGTGCATTATGGTTTCTGAATGCAGGTGACATGCACGGCATTTATCACTTATGTTCTCTTTAAAGACGTGTTTTCGGTGTGCCAGGGTATTGATTACACCATCTTGGCAGGCAAGTATAAATCCCTCTGTTTCAGATCTTAAGCTGGAAGAATTAAGGAATGAGAAGGTAAGTGGCTTGCTTAGTTTAAGGTTTGCGATGTTTTTGTAGTACACTCCATGAAGGGGTTTACTGTTATGCGTCTCCTGAATCATGCTTATATACGCCGATTTACATTCTGCTTTTATTTCAGTTGGATTTTTAAGGATTATACTTTCTCCTCTAATATTTCTTGACGAAAAATCTCTTATTTTCAGTGGGAGTCCCAACTCTTCCGCTGCTCGGACAGCCGCCTTTATGAGAAATGCTCCGGTGTTGTTTATCTCATGATCACGCGCCATTTTAAGAAGAAAATCATTGGACTTATATATTCTTTCCGCAAAGGAGATGACTGCTGTTCTATGAGCTTGTTCAATGTTTAGCAATCCTCTACCCCCTTTTTTCCTATGTATGTAGAGTCTTTGGACAGAAGCTTTGGGATGATGACTTCTATGATCGGTGAGTATTTTCCTGGTAAGTCGATCGAGGTCTTTGATTTCATTCACATTCCATCGCACTGCACCAAACGTGTAAGTTAAGATAGGGATAGCTAACATGTTAGTAGCGGAGATTTTATTTTTCCCAGTCAACTGTGAGGCCCAGATTGATTTTAGTTTTGCCGTATATTTTGCTGTCAGCTGCGACTTTAGTATAGTGGTATCCTGAATTCCGCGCTCTTCAATACCCAAGTACGTATATGTTTCAGCTGGTCCTAAATGGCGTATGACCACATTATCTGTGAGTAGGATATCTTCACCCACATCTGTATTCCTTCCTCTATCCAAGTAAAAAACTGCACATTTATCAGTACCAAATCTCATACCGGTATCTTTGGTGAACTGGTTAACTCGCTCTATTTGATTTGCCAGTTCTTTTTTGTTAGACGCAAAGATTTTAAGGTCGTCTACGTAGAATAGGTGCGTGACCTTATTAGTTCTTGCGTTTGGTCTTCCCGCCATATATCCTTTTGTTGTCTTAAGCATTACTGAGATGGGGAGTAATGATATACAGAATAACAACGGACTAAGCGAGTCTCCTTGGTACACTCCTCTTCGGTAAGTTACTGAGTTTGTAACTATTTTCTTTTTATTGCACGAGATGGAAAATTTTGTCTTCCACATTGTAAATAGCCTGGATAAAGTATATCTTATTTGTGGATGGACTTTTAGGTGCTCCAAAAGCAGCAATATTAGCTCGTGAGATGTGGTGTCGAATGCCTTTTGATAATCTATCCATGCCATGCATAGATTTCTTTTATATTGCACTGCATCTTGGTATATACATCTGTCGATGAAGATGTTTTCTTTCAGTCCAGCCACGTCCCTCTTTCCACCTCGTTGCTCATTTATGTGTTTCCACACAGGTTGGATTTGCTTAAGAATACGTTCATATAGTATACTGGTAAATATTTTGTAGCTAGTGTTAAGGCACGTTATCGGGCGGTAGTTGCTGGCCTCTTAGGGATTACCCTTTTTGTAAATTAATGATGTTCTACCTTCAACAAACCAGGTCGGAATTTCCTCATTATTGCAGAGCATGTTGGTAAATATCCTTGCCAAATGTTTGTGAGTGGATTGAAGATATTTCCACCAGTAAGTATTTATTAGGTCGGTACCTGGCGCCGCAAAATTTCTCTTATTTTTTAGAGCTTTTGCGACTTCGTCCTCACCTATTGGATCGATAACATTTGGCCCCTCGACATATCGTTCACATGTTTTTTCAAAGCTTTCTATGGCTTCATTATAAATATTTATGACTGCTGGTTGTTCGTAGATTCCTTTCCAATAACTCTCTATGTTTTCAGCTGATGGGATTGTTTTGATTTCCGGAGTTTTTTCAAATAGTCTCGATGGTTTTTCTTTGAAAGTTTTATTTTGTTCATGCGTGTCTTTCGTAACTAACAATTTCTTTTTTATTGCAGTCAATGAACGTATTTTATCTAGTGCCTCTTCTTTTATACAGGTAAGTATGCTTTTTTTTATTGTGTGATGTTGTGCCTTAATGCGCTTTACTATATCTTTGATCTTGTGTGTGAATGTTTTATTTTCTGACATGTAGTGTAAGACTTCTGTTATTTGTGAAGCTTGTCTTCTTTTTTCCTTAATTTTGGCTTCAACCTTCTTCATTCTCTTTTGACATTAAGAACCATATTCATTTTTATTTCTTTCATTTTCAGGTGTAAGTACACAGGCAGCAGCATAGGCAGCTTTAATTATGTCCAGTAGATTTTATTATTATTTTTTTTTTTTTTTTTTTTTTTTTTTTAACGTCGACGTTGGGTATCTCGCGTACATCCAATGATGTTACCCAAGTCTTACATTTCAGCTTCTTCCCGAGGGATAAGAAAACTGATCGGGAACGCTCTAATTCTCTTGCACACTACCTTGCTTCAAGTGTTGGAATGATTGGCTTCATGGACTCTGAGGATTCTCAACGAGCCCAGCAGTACATATTTATGCATAGAGGTAAGTAAGCTTTTGATCTCTATCGTATTTATGTCATCTAATTTTTTCAAAGAATTGTATGTGTCTTGATGTATTCCACCCATTGCCCCGATGATTAGAGGGATAAATGTAATTTTATATTCTAAGTAAGTTTTTTGCAGCTCAAACATGAGATCTTTGTACTTCTCTATTTTCTCCTGATGCTTTGTCCTGATGTTGTTCTCCGCTGGACAGCTCATTTCAAGTACGTACATCTTCTTTTTACAGATGTCAAGAACGACCATGTCTGGTTTGTTCGCTGTTAGCTGTGTGGTGGTGCTGAATGAGAAATTCCAGAATATTTTGTAGTTCTCGTTGGTTACGACACTTTCGATATTGTCTTCGATGTACGGTGGTATAGGCTTGTCATCAAACTTATATTTTTTCCTAAGGTGGTAGTAGATCACTCGGAGGGCTGTGTCGTGTCTGCTGATGTACAATGTTTTGGCATATTTTGGGCAGGCGGAAAGGAGGTGCATGGTGGTTTCTTCCGATTTTTTACATGCGCGGCATCTTACGTCAGGTAATGCGATTCCTAGAATTTTTTGGCTATATGATAAGCAGTTGAATACTCCATCCTGCACCGCTGTGATATAGCCTTCTGTCTCCGATTTTAAGTCATTTGATTGAAGGAAGGCAAAGCTTAGGGATTTTGATAACCCTAGTGACTTAAAATTTTTTTGGTATTGTCCGTGCAATCTCTTTCCCTCGTGTTCGGAGTTAGTTTTTTCCTGGAAGGCTGCTTTTATCTTCAGTTTAAGTTCTTTCCGTTCTAGGTTACTGATACTATTGGTGGCTCTGTGTCTGGTTGTTAAGTTCAGGGGGAGTTCAATTAAATCAGCGGCTCTTTTTGCTCCCTTGAAGAGAAATCCATTTCCTGACCATTCTGCAGTTTTGACAATAGCTAATAACGGATCCTCGCTGTTTATTATCTCACTTGCGGTTGCAATCATGCTCCTTTCGTGGAGTGTTTCCAGGGAGAGTAGTCCTCGGCCTCCTTCTTTCCGAGGTATGTATATCCTCTCTACAGAGGCATTCGGGTGAAGGCACCTATGATCTCTCATCATTTTTCGTGTTGTTCGATCCAGTGTTTTCAGGTCATTTACTGTCCACTTTAAGGCGCTGAACGTATGGGATGTTTGGGTGTTTGTTGCGCTGATTTTGTTTTTTCCTGTGAGTTCCGAGCTCCATATCTCCTTTAGTATCCTCTTATACTTCTTTTCTAGGGTTTCTTTCGCCGATTTTCTGTTGTGCATAGCTCTTTGCTGTACTCCTAGGTAAGTATAACTCTCCGTACTATCAAGATGGTGGATTGCTGTTCCGTCAATTAGTATTGTCTCCTCTCCTTCATCCTTAGCTCCTTTTCCTCGTTTGATATGATAAACGGCACACTTGTCTAAGCCAAATTGCATTTTAATATCCTGTGAGTAAGCCTTTATATCGCTCATTGTTTGTTTCAGGTCTTTTTCACTTTTAGCGTAAATCTTCAAGTCATCCATATACATGAGATGTGTGATCTTCCTTGTCCTTCTGTTTGGCGGACCTGTTACATAACCTGGGCCTTGTCTTAGGGTGATCGACAGCGGGAGGAGAGTTAGGCAGAATAGCAGTGGGCTTAAGGAGTCTCCTTGGAAGACCCCTTTGGAGTATTTGATGTAGCTGGTCTCCAACGTCCGTCCGTTTCCCCTAAATATGAATTTCGTTTTCCATTTCGACATTAGTTCAGTCATCGTTGTTCTGGTGTTCACGTCCACGTTCAGAATTTCGAGAAGGTGGGTAATTAAGTTATGTGGCGTGCTGTCGAATGCCTTACGGTAGTCGATCCAGCCCATGGATAGATTTCGCTTATAGAGGGTCGCATCTCTACAGACGGCTGAATCAATGAGAAGATTATCTCTTACTCCGGATATCCCTTGTTTGCGTCCTCGTTGCTCTGGGTACTGGCTCCATATAGCCGATATCTGAGCAGTTACTCGGTCCTTTAACACACTGGTAAGTATTTTATAAATTGCGTTCAGACAGGTGATGGGTCTGTAATTTTGGGGTTGTTCTGGATCCCCATTTTTGAAGATAAGAGTAGTTCTTCCCTCCGGAAGCCATTCCGGTATAGGTTTTTTCATCGTTAGGTATTCAGTGAATATATCCGCTACTCTTTGGTGTGTGGCACTAAACTTTTTCCACCAGTATGTATTGATACCGTCCGCTCCAGGTGCCGAGAAGTTCGGCTTATCTTTAAGTGCATCGCCGATCTGCGATGGGGTTACGATGTCTTCAGGTTCCAGGACCCTTTGAATTTTCCTAGCTTGTTTTTCGAGTTCTTCTAATGACTTGTTGGTTAAGTCAGCTTCTGTTTCCTCTTCGTAAAGTAATCTCCAGTATTCCTCTATTTTCTTTGTATCTGATATCTTTGTTGTGCTAGGTTGGACCTGTTTAATGAAACTAGAAGGTTTCTCTGTGAAAAGTCTATTTTGTTCCGCAGTTTTCATTGTCTTTACAATTTTTCTCTTAGCTGCAACTAGGGATCTTACCTTATCTATTGACTTTTCTTTTATGAGGGTGTAAGTTTGATTATTATTATTATTATTATTATTATTCCCTTCTTTCTCAGATATAATCTGGTGAATTTAGAAAACTAAGCGGACACACGGTCAAGCATAGTTTCTATTCTGTTTAGAGTTCGGTGTAATTTTGGTTTAAAAATTTTCTGACTATAGAGCAAGTATCTAGTATGACGGACTTCTGTATTGGTATATATGTGCTTGGATGAAGTTGTAATTTCTGAATGCTGTCGTGTAGATTTCTTGGTATAACTCCTGTGTTTGATAGTATTATGGGTATTATAATTACTTTATCCTGATGCCACATGTCCTTTATTTCTTCTGAGAGGTGTATGTATTTTTCTATATTCTCTCCTAGTTTCTTTTGTAGATTGAGTGTGTTAGGAATGGAAATTTCTATTAGATAAGTAGTTTTGTTGTTTTTTTCTGTTAATGTAATGTCTGGTTTGTTCTGTGGAATTTTCTTGTCTGTGATAATTGATCTATTCCAATATAGTTTAGCATTCTCGTTTTCTAGTATGTTTTGTGGTGAATATTTATATGTTGGAACGCTTTCTTCTATGAGTTTGTATTGTTTAGCAAGTTGTTGGTGTATGTGCTTTGCTACGTTGTCATGTCTTCTCGTATATTCTGTATTTGCCAATATGTTGCACCCTCCTGTTATATGATCAATTGTTTCTATTTGTTGTTTGCACAGTCTACATTTGTCTGTTGGCGTGTTGAGATCCTTGATTATATGTTTACTGAAGTATCTGGTATTTATTGTTTGGTCTTGGATTGCAATCATAAATCCTTCTGTTTCACCAAATATATTGCCTTTAGTGAGCCACATGTGAGATGCCTCCGAATCTATGTGTTCTTGTGACAGATGTTGTGGATATTTTCCGTGTAGTGTTTTTCCTTTCCAGTTTTCTTTTTTTGTTGCTGGTGTTACTATTTTTTCTGTTGGATTGTATGTGTGGCTTGAGAATTTTAAGGGTGTACCTGATGTCTCAGAGTGTATGATTGCTTTATGTATGTTACTTATTTCTCCTCTTTCTTCAAAGTATCTTCTTAAGTTGTCTACCTGAGTGTAGTTCATATTTTTAATGTCTATAAAACCTCTTCCTCCTTCTCTTCTGTTGAGTGTAAATCGTTCCACTGCAGCATGTATATGATGTATTCTGTGTTTGTGACATTGTGAGCGTGTTAAAATATTTAGGTTATCGAGATCTGTATCACTCCATTTAACCACCCCCCTTGAATAAGTTAGTATTGGTATTGCGAACGTGTTGATTGCTCTGGTTTTATTTCGTGCTGATAGTTCTGTTTTGAGTATGCTTGTTAGTCTATGTTTGTATTTTTGTTTTAATTCCTCCTTTAGTGTTGCATGCTCTAATCCAATTTTTTGATTGAATCCTAGATATTTGTAGTAGTCTGTACTTTCCATACCTTGTATTATCTGATTGTTGTTGTAGTCTTCTTGCTTAGTTTGCTTTCCCTTGACGATGCTGTTTATCTTGCATTTATCTATTCCAAATGTCATATTTATGTCTGTGCTGAATGTTTGTGTAAGTTTAAGTAGGTGATTTAGTTGATGACCTGTTCCTGCTAGTAGTTTGAGGTCATCCATATAAAATAGATGAGATATTTTACATGGATGAAGACTTTTGATGTTGTACCCGTAGTTGGTATCGTTCAAGATGTTGGATAGCGGATTCAGGGCAAGGCAGAACCATAATGCACTTAGGGAATCTCCTTGAAAGATACCTCGATTAATTTGTATTGGTTTGGATGATACGTTTACTTCTCCCACTTTGATTGAGAGAGTTGTTTGCCAATTCTTCATTATGGATTCTAGAAATGTTGTTACATACGGATGCACCTTGTAGATTTGCAGTATTTGGATAAGCCAGGAATGTGGTACACTATCAAAAGCTTTTTGGTAGTCAATGTAGGCAAAGTAGAGAGATCTTTGTTTTATTTTTGCCTGATGCGTTATTTCTGCATCTATTATTAGTTGTTCTTTACATCCTCTAGTTCCTTGACGGCAGCCTTTCTGTTCCTCGCATAGTATATTATTTTCTGTTATATGTTCAGTTAGTTTCTGTGTGATGATTGATGTTAGTATCTTGTATATAGTAGGTAAACAGGTTATAGGTCGGTATTTGCTTGGATCATTTGTAACATTTCCTTTCGGTTTTAAATATGTTATGCCTTGTATCAGAGTATGAGGGGTTTGTTTTGGGTTTAATATATATGTGTTAAATAATATTGCAAGTTGTGAGTGAGTAGAGGGAAATTTTTTTAACCAGAAATTTGCTATTTTGTCTATTCCTGGAGCTTTCCAGTTGTGTGTTTGTGCTACTGCTTTTGAGATATCTTCTGATGTAATTTCTATTTTGGGCATTGGTTCGATGGTGTTGAATCTATCTCTTTCCGCTTGTATCCAATGTGCTTCCTCATTGTGCTCTGTGGGTTTTGACCAAATATTATTCCAGAAATTTTCAATGTCATCTACATTCACTTCACTATTGGTTATGTTTTCTTCTTGATTTTCTAACGTTTGGTAGAATTTCTTTTGATTTGTATTGAAAATGTAGTTTTGTTTCCTTCTGTTTGCGATTTTTTTGTACCGTCTTAATCTTTTCGCTAGTGCTTGTAGTTTTTGCTTTTTAATATCTAGTTGATCTCTTACTTCCTCATCTGTTTTCATTTCTATTGCCTTTCTCTTTTTTTTTGATAATTTTTCCTGTGTAAATTGTGTGAGTTGTCCGATATCTTTCCTAAGGGATTCAATTTTAGCTTGGAGCCTCCGTTGCCAGGCTGATGGTTTTGGTTGATAAGGCGTGTTAATCTGTTTCTGTTTTGTATGTAGTTGAGTGGTTGTAATTGCGCCTGTGTATATGAGTAATTGAATTTCTTCTATACTTGTGTCGGTACTTATTTTTTGTTTAATTATGTTATCTATGAAGTTGACTGTTGCTTTGGTGTGTATGTTTTCTTGTATTCTTTGTATATATGGTCTATAGCTTATTTCCATACCTTGGTATTTAATGTATGCGATTTCAAACTTTTCTCTTATTTCTATTTCTTGATCTCTCTGTTTTTGATTTAACGTTGTGTTAACTTGTGGCTCAGGAATCTGTGTTACGTGCACAACTTGAGGCTGTTCTGTTTGTATATCATCCACATTTGTTTCGTTAATTGTGTTACTTTTGATATTTTCTTGTGCTTCAGTTATGTCTTGATTTTCTATCGTAATGTCTGTATGACTGTTATCTTGTTTGCATGTTTGTTGGGCTTGTTTTTTCATCATTTCTAATTCAGGTTTCGGTATCCTGTTATTCCTTTTTATTACACGTACTTGGTCTGCCAATCGTTGTTCTGTTAAGTCGTCAAGTTCGGGATACTTGCTAATGAATGCTGCGTGCAGCTGTGGTCTGTATCCAGTTATGTTGGTTTCTAGATTTAGTTACTTGATAGTAGCAGAGCATGAGGTGTCTGTTTACATCATCTGTCCATTTCATTCTCTGTCTTTTTTTCCCGCCTAGAGTGGTTGCTGGGAGCATATCCTGCAAAACATCTCTGTTTGGGTTTGGTTCATTGTCCATTGTTGTAGCTATTTCGGTACCTTTGTGGTCGAGTTGTAGATTCCCGCGCCGTTCTCGACCGTCACGGCGCTCGTCCGAGGCGTTTCTAAATGTTTTTGGAACCCTCTTACTCACTAGAGGGTGGTTGGCCCTTCTAGCGGTGGTTTCTTCCTCTCGCGTCAGCCTTGTTTCTGCCAGTCTACCGGTTAACCGGTTTCTTGATGTCACAAGTTTCCAGGGTCCACCAACTTGGAGGTGCGAGTAGGAATTGAGTAGGAGAGGCTATTTGAGACGCATCACTACCCCGTTTAAACCCTTTATTATTATTATTATAATCTTGTTTTTTTTTTTTTTTTTTCTCAGGTATTCCTGGAGGGTTCAATATACTCGGATACGAAGTATCAAGAGCATACCTTAGTTGATGTAATATCTCCACTTAGGAAGGATCGTACTATGTGAGTAGTTTGTAGCACGACAGCCTTTTGCATTTTGTGGTAGGTATTATAATCTATTCGAATCTGTTGAAGTGCACTTTTCAGTGATTTAGGTATGATTCCTGTAGCAGAGATTATTATCGGAATAACAGTTACCTTTCATTCGCCACATGTCTTTAACTTCGTGTTTCAGTGGCTCATATTTGTTAATTTTTTCTTGAAATTTGTCTGAAAGGTTAATTGTGTTGGGTATTGAAATATCAATTAGAAACGTATGTTTGTCTTTTTTGTTAATTAACGTAATGTCCGGTCTGTTATGCTGTATTGTCACATCTGTGATGATTGTTCTATCCCAGTATATTTTGTAGCTCTCGTTTTCCTCGACAGGATTCGGTTTGTAATTATAATATGGCGTTTCAGTGGGGTCTAGTATTCCGCATGTCCTTAGTATCTCCTGGTGTACGATACCTGCTACTTGATTGTGCCGCGTAAGATATTTGGTGGGGGCTAAACATGGGCATCCTGAAATAATATGCTCTATGTTCTCGATATTTCCAGAGCATTTACGGCATCTATCACTCTCAATATCCTCTTTTAAAATATACTTGGCGTAGTTTCTGGTTTTGATTACCTGATCTTGAATAGCACAAACAAACCCTTCAGTTTCAGGAAATAAAGCCCCTTTCCTGATCCATCCGAGTGAAGCATCAGTGTCTACATCTTGGCTCTGCAGAGAGTTCCAGTATCTTCCATGCAGTTCTTTTGAGGCCCAATTGTTTATCTTATCGTTATTGGTGTTGGTGGAAGGTAATGGTAAGTATTCTCTGCTTTTTAGATTAAGAGGCGTTACATGTGAGTCTGCATTTATGATGGTCGAATATAGAAGTGTTTCCTCATTCCGATAGAAGTATTCGCGCATATTTCTAATTTCATTTTGGCACAGATTGGCCATGTCCATTATTCCCCGGCCTCCTGACGATCGGGGCAACGTAACTCTTTCTATAGATCCACGGGGATGGTGCATGCAGTATTTGGTAAGAGTAGTTCTAACTGCTCTATTTAGTGCTTCCAGGTCTGTCTGTGTCCATGAAACCACTCCAAATGAGTATATCAGAGGAGAAATTGCATAGGTGTTCAATGCTTTGGTCATGTTTATGCTATTAAGTTTAGTCTTGAGTAATTTTTTTACCCTGTTCTCAAACTCTTTTGTTAGGGATATTTTAATTTGTGTGTTTTTCAGGTTTGAAGTTTGTGCCATTCCAAGATATTTGTAGGGTATGTTTCCTACTGGCGGAATAGCGATTTCCTCATCAATATTAATATTCGGGGTATCCCTTAGAATGCCCTTTTCCAGAGTAACTGTGCGACATTTACTTATACCGAACTCCATACCGATGTCTTGGCTTATCTGGTGTACGAGCTTTAAGACAATTTCAAGTTGGTTCCGTGTTGCAGTATATATTTTCAGGTCATCCATGTAGAGTAGGTGCGATAGCTTTAGGCTCTGGTTAGGGCCTGTCTTGATGTTAAACCCATATTTTGTGTTTTTTAGTGCTTTAGAAAGCGGATTTAGAGCCATACAAAACCAGAGAGCGCTTAAGGAATCGCCCTGGAATATGCCTCTCTTTATATTAATTTCTTTTGTTTTAATATTCATGTCTTTGTTCTTTAGGAGAAGCTCCGTTGACCAGTTATGCATTGTTACTCGAAGAAGGTTAATGATTTTGGGGTCGAGTTTATAAATTTCTAGAACTTTTATTAGCCAAGAATGTGGAATTGAATCGAACGCCTTTTTATAGTCGATATACGCTATATTTAAGTTTCTGCTTGATGTTCTAGCCTGGTGTAAAACAATTGCATCTATGGTAAGTAGTTCTTTACAGCCAATTACGTTTTCTTTGCTGCCCTTTTGTTCAATGGTGAGGATGTTGTTATCATCTAGGTGTCGGTGGATTTTCTGGCATAGGATTGATGAAAATATTTTGTACATAGTTGGTAAGCATGTAATAGGACGATACTGCCCTGGATCTTCTACTTCTTCTGACTTTGGAAGCAGTATTGTGATACCTTTTGTGAGGAATTTGGGAGTAGTTTCTGGATGCTCCAATAAACGTGTAAAGCTGTTTGCCAGATTTTCATGAATGACTGGGAATTGTTTCCACCAGAAGTTGTGTATTTTGTCTTGTCCTGGTGCTCTCCAGTTTGGCGTTCCCTGTATCGCAGACTTGACATCATTCTCTGTTATTAGAATGGCGGCCATTGCCGGAAGGTTTGTGTTTGTTTCTTCTTCTTTCTGTACCCACGTGGATTCATTCTTATGTTTTATCTGTTGTGACCATATTGCTTCCCAGAACGTTTCAATTTCGATTTTTCCTGGCACTGTTGCATTTGTAGTTGTTATGTTTTCTACCTCTAGATCGCGATAGAATTTTCTTTCGTTTTGTGTGAAAGTTTTGTTTTGGGAGATACGCTTATTTCTTTCTTTGTATCGTCGCAGTCTTTTACTGTATGCTGCTTGTTTCTGCTTCAAGCTGTCCAGGTATTCGATAGCAAGAGGTTGGTTCTTTGTTAGCTTATTTATTTCTTTCATTCTCTGGGTAAGATTTTTCATTAATTTAGCGGACCTGTTGCCATTAACATATTGTTGGGTTCGACCAATATCTCTTCTAAGGCCATCTAGTCTTTTAAGAATTCGTTTTTCCCATGGTGGTATGTTAGGTCCGGTGGTGTTGGAGTCTTTCTTTGGAACGTTTATTTTCTCAATAAGCGCTCTAGCTGCTGCGTATACATGGAGGTTAATTTCTTCTATCTTATCTGTTTGGGGTATATTTTCTTTCAAGATATCATTCATTGTTTTGATACTTCTATGGTAGTTGGGTTTGTAGGTAAGTCTTTCAAGTGCTGGTCTTTTTGTTGGATCGGTGCCATCATACATTGTGACGAAGCGACGGTAGTTTTCTGCAAGAGTCTCTTTATCCACAGTTTGCTGGGTATCCACTTGTGTTCTTATGATGTTAGTACGCCTTCGTGCCTCAATATAGTTTGGCTCTTCTTCTACAACAGTTTCAATGCCTTGTACGGTTTCAGTGATAGTTTCAATAAGTTGGTTGATGTTTCCCTCTATTTGGTTTCGCACTTGATCCTTTATCTGGTCTATTACTTGTGCTGGGAGGAGATTGTTTCTTTCAATTACCCTTCTTTGATCGGAAAGTCTCTGCTCTGATAGATGTGCTAGATCAGGGTAAACTTTAACAAATTCGTCATGTAGGCCTTTTCTATGTGCAATTAATTCCTTTCCTAGTTTAGTTGCAATAAAGTAACAACGCATGACTTGTATGTTTATATCGTTCATCCATTTCATTCGTTGTCTTGGTAGACCAGCTTTAGTGGTTGCAACAGCAAGTGGTTGCACAGCACGTTCAGCTGGTGGAGAATTTTGTTCTAGTGCATTCTCCTCTAGATTCTGTTCTTCATTTGCGCTAGCTGCTTCGGGTTGATCCCGACGGGGTTCGCGCCTGCCCCGCCACTGGCTGTTCGTATGTAATTATAATTATTATTATTATTATTATTATTATTATTATTATTATTATTATTATTTTTTTTTTTTTTTTTTTTTTTTTTTCACAGATGCTTCCTGGGGTTACATAGTTGACATTCGGGCAGAAGTTGCCAAGAACGCCAAACTTTAAACTTTAAGAATCTTCAGCAAGAAACGATCTTACGATACTGGTTGTTTGTAGTATTACAGCTTTCTGCATTGGTAAGTATATATTGTAAGAGACATTTATCTTCATCAATTCCTCCTTCAACGAGTTTGGTATTACACCCATTGCAGATATTATTACGGGTATGATCGTTACTCTATTCATGTTCCACATATCTTTTATTTCGTATCCCAACTCCCTATATCTATTCTTCTTCTCTTGGTATTTAGTTTCTAAATTACTGGTGTTCGGTATAGATATATCAATTAGAAATGTTTCTTTTGTCTTTTTATTGATTAATGTAATATCTGGTCGGTTGTGATTCAAGGTCACATCTGTTATTATTGCTCTGTCCCAGTATATTTTATATGTATCATTTTCTTCTACAGAGTTAGGTTTACATTTGTAGTAAGGTGTATTTGCTGGGTTAATAATACCACAGTTCTGCAGTATTTGTTGATGTAGTATGCAGGCAACTTGGTTATGCCTTTCGAGATATCTGTTTGCAGCTAGCTGTGGACATCCAGATATTATATGTTCGATGTTTTCTGAGTAGCTTTTACATTTCCTACATTTATCCGTGTCAATGTTTTCCTTCAATATGTAGCGCCTGTGGTTTCGAGTTGCTACTTCTTGGTCCTGTATGCTTATCATAAACCCCTCTGTTTCAGGAAACAGTTTACCTTCTTTCAACCATCCTACGGAAGCTTGGCTATCTACTCCATCTTCTTGGAGGCAGTTCCTATATCTACCATGAAGTTCTTTTGATGCCCAGGAGTCGGTCTTTATGCGGACAATTTCAGTGGAGGTTTGAGGTAAGTATTCATCATGTTTTAGATCTAATTGTGTTATGTTGTTATCGGCTGCGATTATTGTAGACATTATGCATTCATCTTTTCTCTCGTAAAAATGTTTTCTCATTTCAGCGATTTGGTTTTGGCACAGGATTTCAGCATCATGGAGCCCCCTGCCACCCGATGACCTAGGTAAGGATACTCTCTCCTTAGATGCCCTCGGATGATGCATGCGGAATTTGGTAAGTAAAACTCTGACGCGTCTATTTAAGTCTTCTAGATCTGTTTTAGACCACGAAATTACTCCAAATGAGTATGAGAGTGCACCAATTGCGTAAGTGTTGATCGCTTTTGTTATGTTTTTAGAGTTTAGTTTTGTTTTAAGAATTAATTTAAGTCTCTTCTCTAGATCATTTCTGAGAGTTTCCTTAATTTTGGTGTGTTTTATGTTAGAATTTTGAGCCATACCCAGATATTTATAGGTGTCTTCTCCTATTGAAGAGATTTGTAGGTTCTCATTTATTACAAGTTCCGGTGAGTCTTTCAGAATGCCCTTTTCCAGAGTTACAATTTTGCACTTGTTTAGACCAAATTTCATTCCAATGTCATCACTGATTTGGTGAATTAGTTTAAGGACAGTTTCAAGTTGTTTTCGCGTTGAGGTATATAATTTTAGGTCGTCCATATAAAGCAAGTGCGATAATTTTAGCGTGGTGTCTTTAGTCTTGATGTTAAAACCGTATCCTGTGTTTTTTAGGGTGTTTGACATGGAGTTCAAGGCCATGCAGAACCATAGAGCGCTAAGAGCATCACCCTGGAATATGCCACGTTTTATTTGAATTGCATTTGTTTCAGTGTACCTTTCTTCGTATTTTAAAAGTATTTTTGTTGACCATTGTTGCATCGTCATTGACAGGAATCTTGTAATTATTGGGTTGATGTTATATATCTCGAGGATTTTAATGAGCCATGAATGTGGAACGGAATCAAAAGCCTTTTGATAGTCGATGTATGCCATGTTTAGGTTCCTACTAGTTTTTCTGGCTTGTCCAAGTACTACAGCGTCTATTGTAAGCTGCTCTTTGCATCCTAATACATTCTGCTTACAACCTTTTTGTTCATCTGTGATGATATTATTGATTTCCAGATGTTGGTATATTTTCTTGCAAAGAATACTGGATAACGTTTTATATAATGTTGATAGGCACGTAATTGGCCGGTATTGAGATGGGTCAACAGTGTTACCTGCTTTGGGGATAAGGTAGGTTATTCCTTTGATTAAGAATTTGGGTATTGTTTCGGGGTGTCTTAAAATATTGTTAAATCCATCTGCTAAGAATTTGTGTGTGTTAGTTAATTTCTTTAGCCAGAAGTTCTGTACTTTATCAGCTCCCGGTGCCTTCCAATTTGATACGCCTTTAAGTGTGTTTGCTACATCATTCTCTGTTATATTAAGTTCATCCATTTGTGGGGTTTCTGTGTGTCTGCGTATTTCTTCTTCGATCCAAGGTGCTTTGTTATTATGCTGGAATTCTTTTCCCCATATATTATTCCAAAATTCCTCAATTACACTTTGTGTTGGTAGATGATTTTTGTTGGTTGCTCCCACATTATTTTCTAAGTTTCTGTAGAAGTTTCTTTGGTTATTTTCAAAGTCCCTATTTTGTTGAATTCGGTCTCTTTGCTCTCTGAATCTTCTCAGCCTTTTACTGTAAGCTAGTAATTTTTGTTTTAATGTGTCTAGATGTTCAATCACAAGGTGGCGGTGGCAATTTTCTTTTATAAGTACAGTCATTATTTTCGGAAGGTTTTTTAATAGGTTTTTATTTCTAACTCCATTGGCATATTGTTGAACCCTACCAATTTCTCTTCTTATGTTTTCTATCTTCTTAACAATTCTTTGTTCCCACATTGGTTGTTTTCTTCCCATTGACTTCTTTTCCTTTTGACCATTGATGACTAGTATAGAAGCCTTTGCAGCACAATAGATGAAGAGGTGTAATTTTTCAATATCTATGTTATTGTACATGAAGTCTTTTATGATCCCATTCATTGTTTCTACAGTTTTGAAAACACTGGGTTTATAGTAAAGTCTGGTGAGTGATGGTAGTTTCGATGGGTCCATTCCCTCATATTGAGCTATGAGAGAAAT
The DNA here is from genome assembly GCA_963971135.1 of Stenus bimaculatus. Taxonomy (NCBI): domain Eukaryota; kingdom Metazoa; phylum Arthropoda; class Insecta; order Coleoptera; family Staphylinidae; genus Stenus; species Stenus bimaculatus. Next base: position 13,484,544 of record OZ020187.1, read on the forward strand.
AAAAGTTTCACGTAAAACTGGTTCTCGGTCTCGGTCTTGTGGTTCATTGTGTTCGGGCGCTCCATTCTCCTCTTGCTCGCTTTCATTGACTATGTCTGTCGAAGTGGAGGAGTTAGAGTCATCTAGGTTTAAATGTCCCTCCATCTCTTCTCTTACTTCGAGTCTTATCTGTTGGATAACTGGTTGAGGGAGAAGATTGTTGCGTAGAATAACCCGTTTTTGATCTGATAGTCGTTGTTCAGAGAGGTGTTTTAAATGTGGATATATTTTGATAAATTCGTCTCTAAGTTTACTTCTGTATGTTGTTAGGGTTGTTTCCAGATTCGTTACTTTTAAATAACAGCGCATTAGATCTCGGTTTATCTGATTAGTCCATTGCATGCGCTTTCTGGGTAAACCAGCTTTGGTGGATGCAACACTAGGTTGTTGCATTATTATTATTTTCTGTTTCAGGGCTCTAGCGTCCCGTTTACGACTTATACCGGTTCTTTCGAACAAGGTATAAGTTTCCTATTAAATTTCTCCTAACACTTTTCTTACAGTACGACAAGTTGCCAGGATAACCGCTTTTTGCGCTTCAAGGTAAGTATTTTCTTCTATTTCTAATTTTTTAAGATTTTGTTTCAGGCTTTTTGGAATCTCTCCAGTAGCTCCAATAATTATTGGGATAATAAAGACTTGTTCCTGGTTACACATTTCCTTAATTTCTTCAGCCAGTGGTAAGTATTTTTCAACTTTTTCTTTATATTTATTCTTTACATTAGCTGGTAGGGGGATTGCTATATCGATTATGTATGTATGTTTTAGTTCTTTATGTATTAGTATTATGTCTGGGATGTTGTGTTGTATGTGTTTATCTGTGATAACTTTCCAGTTCCAATATATTTTGTATGAATCGTTTTCAATAAATTTTTTAGGTTGGTATAAATAGTAAGGCTCATTATCATCATTAAGTTCGTGGTTTATACATAATTTTTTATATACAATTTTAGCGACGTTGTTATGTCTTTCCGTGTACTCTCTTGGCGCTAATACCGAGCATCCACTTATAATGTGGTCAATGGTTTCTCCTTTATCTGCACATAATCTACATTTGTCATCTATTTCCTGTTTCATTATGTGTTTTCTATAGTATTTTGTACTGATGACTTGGTCCTGTATGGAGAGAATAAATCCCTCAGTTTCGGAGTATAAATTGCCTTTATATAGCCAGGAGAAAGATGCTATTTTGTCAATATGATCCTGATCTAAAAGTGCTGGGTATTTGCCATGGAGTGGTTTTTGTTTCCACGCTTCAATTCTACTTGCTGTTGTTGTGATATTTTCCTGAGGGTTGTACTCAGTGTTCTTTAGTTTTAGTGGTGTAATATTTGTGTCATTTTTAATGACTGTACGATGTAGAATGCTTGTTTGTGCCTTTTCAATAAAGTACATTCTGGTCTTACTAACCTGACTGAAGTGCATGCCATGTATATTTAGAAGCCCCCTGCCTCCTTTTGATCTAGGTAGATGCACTCTATGAACTGAGCTTCTGGGATGATGTATTTTATGTTTAGTGCATGCAGTCCTTGTCTTTGTGTCTAAATTTTTAAGTTCAGTGTCAGTCCAGTTAATAATTCCAAAACTGTACGTTAGCAGCGATATTGCGAAGGTGTTTATTGCTCTTATTTTATTTCTTCCAAATAGTTCCGTTTTTAATATCATTTCTAACCTTTTAAAATATGCCTTCGTGATTTCCTGTTTTTCAGTTTTATATTGTATTGTGTTTCGCTGTCTACATCCCAGATATTTATATATTTCATCGCTTTCCATTCCTGTTATTAGTCTTTCTTGGTCTATTTGGTATCCCTCATGCTTCACCCATTTTCCTTTTTCAATACTGCTTGTCCTACATTTATTTAGCCCAAATTTCATATCAATATCTTCACTAAATTTAGTTGTTATATTTAGGAGTTGTTCAAGATGTGTTTTTGATGAAGAATATAATTTCAAATCGTCCATATATAACAAATGACTTACATTGACTTCAGAGTCATGTAGAGTGTACCCTTTATTGTTTTTATTTAGCATTGATGTTAACGGTTTCAATGCGATACAAAACCATAAAGCACTCAATGCGTCTCCCTGAAATATTCCCCTTTTGATAGGTATATCTGGTGTACTAATAGATTTGCTATTTATGTTGAGTCTTAGTGATGTTCTCCATTTTTGCATCGAGTTCTCTAAGAATTTACATATAGTTGGATTTATTATTATTATTATTATTATTTTTTTTTTTTTTTTTTTTTTTTTTTTTTTTTTTTTCTTTTTTTTCAGGCGTTCATCTTGCACATCTCGCGTATTGGTGTTACCCAACTATGCAATTGAACTAATACACCCTAGCTGCGACCGTTAGGTTGAGCAACTAGAGCAGGGACAGACACTTACTACTTAGGATGTAGGGTAAGTAGCTTCGTGCGCTCGAAGAGTCCGAAGAGTTCCTAGGATGACATATTTTTGCATTTCCGTAATTATATCTGTGACATTACTTTTAATTCTTTTTATTTTTTTCAGGTGATTCGCGGTGTTTGGATGGATCCCGCCTAGTACTCCAATTATAATTGGGATAAAGATTGCAGTATAATCTGGGTAAGTATGTCTTAATTCAAACATTAGGTCTCTGTACTTGGTGACCTTTTCTTCTTCCTTAGATACTATATTTCTTTCCCCAGGACATGACATTTCAATAATAAACAGTTCCTTCGTTTCCATATCCATAAGGACCATATCTGGTTTATTGGCTGAAATTTGGTTAGTAGTGGAAAATGGAAAGTTCCAAAATATCTTACATTTTGCTCCGATAGTGACACTTTCAGGACATTCGTCTACATATGGTGGGTTGACTTTTTTATCGATATCATACTTCACTCTAAGGTTTTGATAGACAACCTTTAATGCGCTGTCGTGCCTAGATATATAAAAGGTCGGTGCATATTTGGGGCATGCTGATAATAGATGCATTGTGGTTTCAGTAGATGTTTTACATGCTCTGCATCTAATTCCATGGCTGTTGTCTCCTAAAACTCTACTCCTGTATGCCAAGCTATTAAATACACCATCCTGGCACGCCACTATGTATCCCTCCGTTTCGGACTTCAACGAAGATGATCTTAGGAATGAAAATGTAAAATTTTTTGATAGACTCAGCTCCTCAATATTTTTATAGAATTGACCATGAATGTTTTTGTCTATATGCTCACGAAGATTTTTCTCCTGCATTGCAGTTTTAACTTTATTTTTCAGATCCTTCACTTCAAGATTGGTGATGCTCTGTCTTGATCTACCAGTGAGTTGTAGGTCTAGTTGCAACCCGAACTTTTGGGCGGCCCTGGAGGCGGATCGAAACAGGAAAGAGTTATTTTGTTCAAGTTCATGAACTCTAACAGCGCTTAGTAGGGGATCGTCTGTCTTTATTATTTTACACGCTTCAGCAATTACTATCCTGTCGTGGAGATCCTCTAGTGAGAGGAGTCCTCTTCCACCTAGGCACCGAGGTAAGTATATTCTTTGAACTGAGGATGTTGGGTGTAGACTTCTATTCTCTCTTAAAATATTTCTAGTTTTCCTGTCTAAATCTAGGAGTTCATCATGATTCCATTTCACTGCACCGAATGTGTGTGTTATGGTTGGAACAGCAAGGATATTGGTTGCTTTGACTTTGTTAATACCGGTAAGTTCTGATTTCCAAATCTCTGACACGATTTTAAAATATTTTTTTGACAAGGATGATTTAATGTCTTGGATATTAAGCAACTCCCTTTCTTTCACACCAAGGTAAGTATAGTGCTCGTTGTTTGGAAGATGTTGAATTTCAGTTCCATCCAGTAATACCACATTATTTTCAATATCCGTCGTTCTGCCTCTTTTTAGGTTGAATACAGCACACTTACTTAATCCGAAGGACATTCCAATGCAGTTAGAATATTCCTGTACTACATTTAGGGCTTTTTCCAAGTTCTTCTCATTTTGTCCATATATTTTTAGATCATCTATATAAAATAGATGCGTAACTTTATTGTTTCTTTCGCCTGGTGGTCCGGCTAAGTAACCTGGCTCTTCCCTTAACGCTACTGAGAGTGGAAGCAAAGTTAAACAGAAAAGCAGCGGGCTTAGTGTGTCCCCTTGAAAAATTCCTCTTGAAATCCTGATGACGGATGTTTCCACTTGCTTTTTTCCTCCGCCGATAAAAAATTTAGTTTTCCAGGAGGCCATAACAACTTTTAATATGTTAACGACTTTTGGGTTGACATGCATTTCCTCTAGTAAGTTGGTGACTAGTAAATGTGGAGTGCTATCGAACGCTTTTTTGTAGTCAATCCACGCCATTGAAATATTTCTTTTATACCTCCTCGCATCTTGGCATATTGTGCCATCTATAAGCAGGTTTTCTCGGATTCCTGCCACACCCCTCTTTGATCCTCTCTGCTCATATATGCTTTCCCATATTGGCGTTATTGTTGTTAGGATGTTGGTATAAAGTATACTGGTGAATAGTTTGTATATTGTGTTAAGACACGTTATAGGCCTATAATTTTCAGGAAGCTTTGGGTCACCTTTTTTATATATGAGCACAGTCCGACCTTCAGTGAACCATTCTGGCATTTCTATTTCTTTATTAACAAATGCATTAAATAATCTTGCTAGATGGTCATGAGTTGCGTGCAGCTTCTTCCACCAAAATATATTAATTGCATCAGGACCTGGGGCTTTATAGTTTGCTTTTCCCTTTAATTCTTTTCTAATTTGGTCTGCAGTTATTGGGCTATCGGGTGTAGCTACAAAGTCCATTGATCGGCATTTTCTTTTAAACTTTCTGATGATGTCATTGTCATACTGTATATTTACCTCTTCTTGGTAAATATTTCGCCAAAATACTTCCACTTCGCTTACATCTGGTAGCGGTCCTTCTTGATGCGCATTTGGACAGAGAAATTTACTCGGTGAGTCGTTAAAAGCCATATTTTGCTCAAGATATCTAATGCTTTTGTCGATTTTTTTCCTGATTGCTGTCAGCGCTCTTATCTTGTCAATCGATTTCTCTCTAATTGTTACATAGGTATTTAGTTTTGTAGTGTGATGTTGTTTCTTGAGCTCATTATTTATTTTTATTATTTTGGGTGTAAACTTTTTGTTTTCCTTTATATATCTTATTAAACTTTCAATTTGCGACGCTTTTTTCCGATGTATTGTGATTTTAGCATTAATTTGGCACTTTCTTTTTTTCAGTTTATCCAGTCTTTCGTTCCTTGGCTTCTTGTTTATCACTGCTGAGGCTCCCGCGTAAACTGCGTTATTTAACTCTGTGATGGTGCAATTGTTATGTAAGTATTTGGTAAGTAAACTGTTAACTATTTTTATTTTATCTGAGGTAAGTTTATGTTTTATATGTATGTTTCTTCTTCTATCTTGTATGTTGCAAGTCTTTAATTGTCTAAGAAAACTTTCTTCAACTTCTTTGTCTATGTCAATTGTTTGTGTGCTGTTTGTTTCTACTGCTTCTTCGTCTTCCCTACTTTCTCCGTTTTCTGTATTGCTTGATGGAGTATTTTTTGATGGAAGTGTGTATCCTCGCGCTTTGAGCGCGGCAACCTGATCACGCAGATTTTGTGCTGTGAACCTGTTTAATTCTGGATGCATGTCATTCCAGAGTTTGTGCAGGCGTTTCATATATCCCCTGGTGTTCGGGTCACTCAATTCATAACATACAAAAAGGTCAAAACATAGGGTATCAGACCATTCAAAGCGCACGGTAATATTCGTTGTGTCATTATTACTACTACTGCTCCCAACTTGTCCCAACGTCCTATCCGATTCAGACGCGTTGTGGGCAGCTTTACTCGGCTCATTGTTTGGAACCAGTTAATTTAAGTACGAAGGGGGTTAACCTGCGTACTTACGGCTAACTTTCCTGTATCCGTAGATCGCGGAATACAGGTCTGTGCGCCTATGCGGCGTTAGTCCAATACGCACATGGTGCTCGCGCACATTTGCTCGGGGAAGTGGTGTCGCTACTCACCAAAGGCCACAGATGGAATGGACCTCCCTGCTTATTATTATATTATATTATTATTATTATTATTATTTTTTTTTTTTTTTTTTTTTTTTTTTTTTTTCCGATAGACTTATAACTAGATCCTAATCTTCAGACTATTACGTCGTCATCACCTAGGATTTTAGTTAGTAGTCTAGAGCTGCAGTGGATTTGATCACTCCTATTACAGGTAAGCAATCACGCTCTTACGGTGGTATGCGCTCTCAATGTGTACAAAGATCCCAAGATTATTTCTTTTTGCATGTTCGCAGCTAGATGATTTTCCATTCCAGAGCAATGTGGAACTTTTTTAAGTTCCGTCAGAAATTTTGGGTGGATGCTACCCATTGCTCCGATTATAAGGACAGATAAAACAATTTTCAGTTCCGGATAGCTAGACTGCAATTCAAATATTAGATCGGTGTATTTTTCAACTTTCTCCTTAGTTTTGTGTTCGATGTTTGTATCCGCTGGTGAGGAAAATTCTATTACAGTCATGGTCGATAAGTTGTAATCTATTATTACCAGATCCGGTTTGTTTGCTTTTATTTTTCTCGTTGTAGTAAATGGAAAATTCCAGTATATCTTACATTTCAGATTACTTACAACAGAGTCAATTGAATTGGGAACGTATGGGATTATAGGGTTTTCGTCGATTCCGAATTTATTACGGAGATAAAAGTACAGAACTCGTAGAGCTCTGTCATGCCGTTTGATGTACAGGGTTGGTGCGTACGTTGGGCATGCTGTTAATATGTGCATAATAGTCTCCTCGTTTTTGTGGCATGCTCTACACTTAGTGTCATCGAGGTTCAGCTTTAAGACATGGTGCTGGTAGTGTCTGGTTGTTACTACACCGTCCTGGCATGCTATTATATACCCCTCTGTTTCAGCTTTTAATGATGGGGATTTTAAAAAGTTGAATGTTAGAGCTTTCGACAGACCTGATTTGTTTATTTCCCTAAAGAATACTCCATGTAATGGTTTTTGTTGATGGGTGGTTATTAGCTCACTAGTATGGAACTTTTTGAGGCATTTTTTGACTTCTCCCTGAGTGGACTGGGTAAGTTTAAATGGTGTGTCTATTTGGTTAATTTTTTTTTGTGTATTTTTCATTTTTTTTCAGGATAAACGCACCGGCCCCGTATTCCTCATGTGTTTTTACAATTTTAAGGAGGGGGTCATCAGTTTTCAAGATCTTTCTTGCTGTTTCAATGATGGTCTTCTGGTAAGTATATTCTATGTTAATAATACCTCTTCCTCCCTGAGCTCTCGGAATGTATAATCTCTGGACAGATGCATGTGGATGGTGACTGCGGTATTTGGTAAGTATGCTTCTCGATTTAGTATCTAATTCTTGAATTTCCTTTTCAGTCCACCAAATGACACCAAATGTGTACACTAGGATTGGAAGTGCAAGTGTATTTGTAGCGTTAGCTTTATTTTTGGCAGTTAATTCTGAACTCCAGATTTTCTCCAGAATTTTAAGGTATTTCTTTGTTGCCGTCTGTTTTGTAATATTTATGTCTTGAAGGTGTCTTTGCTCTATGCCCAGGTAAGTATACGTCTCGTTAGGTGACAAGTATTTTATTACACTTCCGTCGACTAGTTTTATGTCATCATTTTCTTCAGGTGATGTTCTTCCTCGTTTTACATGGACTATTGCACATTTATCGATGCCAAATGCCATTCCGATATCTGTGCTATATTTCAGAATGATTTCTAGAGTATTTTTAAGTTCTGTATTGTTTTTTGTATAGACCTTAAGGTCATCCATGTAGAATAGATGGGTTATTTTATTTTTTCGATTGGAAGGGGGACCACATACGTAACCCGGTCTTCTTTTTAGGTCTATTGACAGCGGTAAAAGACTTATGCAAAATAGAATAGGGCTAAGTGAATCACCCTGATAGACGCCCCTTTTATATGATATGAAGTTAGTGATATTCGTGCAGTTTTTATTTTTGATGTAGAATTTTGTCCTCCACTTGGTCATGAGTTCCTTTATACATGTGCTTAGACTTTCTGGTATTTTCAGATACTGTAGCAATAGGAGAAGTAGCTCGTGTGATGTTGAGTCGTACGCTTTTCGGTAATCCACCCACGCCATCGAAAGATTCCTTTTAAAGTACTTGGCGTCCTCGCATACACATCTGTCAATTAGCAGGTTCTCCTTGCATCCATTCAGTCCTCGTTTGGCTCCCCTTTGTTCAGCTGTTTCCTGCCAAATCGGGTCGATTAAGACGGTAAGTTGTTCATTTATGATTGAGGTGAATGTCTTATAGATTGTGTTTAGACATGTAATGGGACGGTAATTCTGTGGTTGTGTTAAGTCTCCCTTTTTCGGGATTAATATTGTGCGTCCTTCACATAACCATTGTGGGATAATGAGTTTCTGATATAAGATGTTTTGAAATATTTGTACCAAATATGGTCTAACTGCTTTCAGTTGTTTCCAGAAGTAGTTCTGAATCTTGTCGGGGCCTGGGGCCGCAAAGTTCTTCGACCTTTTAATTATTTCATCCAGCATCTCTTTTGTTATAGGTGGAGTTTCTACGTCATCAAGTTTCTTACATTTTTCTTTAAAATATGTTAGTGTCGGATTATGGATGTTGATTTTTTCTTCTCTGCTGTAAATTTCTTTCCAATATGTTTCGACTTGGTCGCTGTCTGGTGGTGTGTAGTTCAAGTCTTGCTGAGTTTCGAATAGTCTTCCGGGGTTGTTGTTGAAGGTCGAGTTTTGTTGAATAAAGTCTTCTCTCTTTTGGATTTTGCGTTTGGCCGCTGTTAGCGATCTAATTCTGTCTAAGTTCTTCTCTTTGATCGTTTCCATATTTCTCAGATTGATCGTATGGTATTTTGCTCTAAGTTTGTTACGTATGTGTGTTAGTTTTGTTGATAGTGTTCGTTTATTTTTAACATACTCTATGATAGTGTTTATTTGGGATGTTTCTTTTCTGATAATTTGAACTTTCTTATCAAGTTGTTCTCTACGTTTCATAAGTTTCTTAATTCCCAATTCCTCTTTTCTTTTTGTCGCGAACATAGATATTATTGTGTATACTGCGCAGTTAATTTCCCACAAGTCGCTGTCTTTATTTATATGCCTTTTAATAAGGCTATTCGCTTTTTGTATTAAGCTTTTACATAAAGGTTTTTTAACCATTATCATCTTTCTCTCATAGGTACTCAGGTGTTTAATTTTCTCCAGTTGGCTTTTAAAATTTTCTACGTCTTCTTCCGATATATCTGTTACTTCAATGTCTGTTTCTTCGATGTCTGTACTTTCATTGTCCATCTTTGGTTCCACATTCTCTCCCCGTTGAAGTAGATACGCAACCTGATCCCTTAGATGTTGTTCGGAACAGGTTGACTCTGGATATAGTTTTTTCCATTCTTTCTGAAGTCTTTTCATATATCCACGTACTTCAGGCTTACTCTCCTTATAGGCCTTTAGGAGGTTGTTTCTTAATTCCTCTGTCCATTTAGTTTTCGTAGGTTTTTCGATGGTGTTATTCGTTATTTCTTTTGCGATTTGGCTTTGAAATAATTTTGCATTATCGCGTAGGTTTTGTTGGCTGAAATGATGTTCAGGATGGAGGTTTAGCCAGTTTTCTTGTAGTCGCTTCATATAACCTTTCCGCGTAGGGCTTGATTTTTCTAGTGCTTTTATCAAGTCCTTTTTAAGATCTTCGGTCCATTTAAATGCGCGTTGATTAGTGTTTGTGCCGCTTCCAACGTCATTACGAAACTCCTCCGAGGCTGGAGTTTCATTGTTGGCGGCTCTCGTTTTCTGTCTCGTTTGAGGAACAACGTGTAGAAATGTGTAGGTTGTCAGCCATCACATTTCCGGCTAACTTTCCGTTACCCTGTCAGGGTTAACGACAGTGCACCTTTGGGTGTTAGTCCGTTTTGCACCTGGAGCTTGTGCTCGTTGCTCGGGTAAGTGGTGTCGCTACTCACCAAAGGCCACAGATGGTATGGGCCCCCCTGCCCATATTATTTTTTTTTTTTTTTTTTTTTTTTTTTTTTTTGCGAATGAGCGTAGCTCGCGAATACGCTCGTTCCTATGTGCAGAACAGCTACGTTCCTCAGAGAGGAATAGGCAACTATTCAGGGAAGTTGATTAAGTATTCGATCTTGACGATTCGTGGGCTCTAAGGATGTGGAGCGAGCCCAGTATTACGTGTTTCTGAATTTGAGTGGTAAGTATATAAGACTTTTCTTTGCAGACTTGAATTTTTTCCAGGTACCTCTTCAAGGATAGTTTCATGCCTCCAAGTACTCCGACTATAATAGGGATGAATGTGAATTTATACTCTGGGTAAGTATTCTTCAGTTCGAACATAAGGTCTCTGTATTTATTAATTTTTTCTTCTTCTTTTAAGGTTATATTACTTTCCGCTGGACAGGAGAATTCAATTACGAACGCTTCTTTATCTTCTATATTCATGACTACTAAGTCTGGTTTGTTAGCGTGTAGTTGTCTCGTAGTTGAGAAGGAGAAATCCCAATAAATTTTTACCCTAGAATTGGTGACTACTTTTTCTGGAGTTATAACGTATGGAATCTGTAAGTTTTCGTCTATTCCAAAGGCATGTCGAATATGGCAGTATAGTACTTTTAGAGCTGTATTATGTCTTTTTAGGTAAAGTGTTGGTGCGTATGTTGGGCACGACGATAAGAGATGCATGAGGGTTTCAGAGCTTGCGTGGCAAGCTCGGCATCTGTCATTAATATCCTCCTTGAGAACATGCTTTTTGTATGCTAGGGTGTTGATAACTCCATCCTGGCAGGCGATGATAAAGCCTTCGGTTTCTGACTTGAGACTTGGTGTTTGTAAGAACGAGAAAGTAAGTATTTCCGAGAGTTCGTTTCGCTCGAAATTCTTAAAGTATACGCCGTGCATGTTTTTAGCTTGGTGTTCAGATAATAGCTGGGTGGTGGTTGCGTGCTTTATCTTATTTTTTAGTTCTTCTGCTTTTATTGAGGCTAGGCTCTCTCCCCTTATTCTCTCAGAGCTAAAATCTTTGAGCTTTAATGGTAGTTTAAGGCTTTCAGCAGCGCTAACAGCTGCTTTTATTAAGAAAGCGCCAACATCGTTGATTTCATGATCTAAGACCATCCTCAAAAGACTATCTCTAGACTTAAAGATTTTAGTAGCGAAAGTTATTACAGCGCATTGGTGGGCATGCTCGATATTTATGAGGCCTCTACCTCCTTTACTTCTTTGGATGTATACCCTCTGCACAGAGGCTCTCGGGTGATGACTTCTGTTATTTGTGAGAGTCTTACGGGTAAGCCGATCAAGATTTTTAATTTCATCCACATTCCAACGAACGGCTCCGAAAGTGTGAGATAGGATTGGAAAGGCAAGTATGTTCGTGGCTGAAATTTTGTTTTGTGCTGATAAATGAGATGACCAAATCTGCTTAAGTTTTTGGGTATATTTGATTTTTAATTTATCTTTTAGTGCGCGTGTGTCTTGGATTGCCTGCTCATCAACGCCAAGGTAAGTATAATTTTCGGCAGGAAGTAGATGATGGATTGAGACGTTATCTACGACCTCTAGATCTTCACCAATTTCTTTATTTTTTCCTCTGGTAAGGTGAAAGGCAGCGCATTTATCAGTCCCAAATTCCATTCCAGTGTCGATGGAGTACTGGTGAATACGTTGGATTTGGCATTTTAATTCCTTTTTATTTGAGGAATATATCTTTAAATCGTCTATGTAGAGAAGATGAGTTACTTTGTGATTTCTTGCATTAGGTCTGCCTACCATGTATCCTTTAGTTGTCTTAAGCATTGCGGATAGGGGGAGAAGAGAAATGCAGAACAGCAAGGGACTGAGAGAGTCACCTTGAAATACGCCTCTTTGATAAGAAATAGGAGCAGTTACAACAGCTTGGCCTCTGCCCCTGACAATAAACTTAGTTCTCCATAGTTTAAATAGATTTCCTAACGTAAGTAGTATTTGTGGGTGTACTTTGAGGTGTTCTAGTAGTGCTAGTATAACTTCGTGTGATGTTGTGTCGAAGGCTTTTTTGTAGTCTATCCAGGCCATTGACAGACTTCTTTTATATTGGGTAGCGTCTTGGTATACACATCTGTCAATTAAGATGTTCTCTCTGACTCCCGCCATACCTCGCTTTCCCCCCCTTTGCTCATTTATCTCTTCCCATACCGGAGTAATTCTCTTCAGAATGCGCTCGTATATTACTGTGGTGAATATCTTATACATTGTGTTAAGACACGTTATAGGTCGATAGTTGTTTGGCTCCTCAGAGTTGCCTTTTTTGTAAATTAGCGATGTTCTGCCTTCTACAAGCCATTCTGGGATGTCTACTGAGGATATGAGCATGTCTGTAAATATTCGGGATAAGTGTTGGTGAGTTGCCTTTAGGTGTTTCCACCAATAGATGTTAATGCCATCTAGACCAGGTGTGGCGTAATTTGATTTATCTTTTAAGGCGTTTGAGATTTCTTTGCATGTTACAGGTGGGTTTTCATCATTTCCCAATATTTTTTTTTCGCAAAGGTCTTGGAAGATTATAAATGCCTCGCTCTGCAAATTTACAGGAATCGGTTTTTCATAAATGTCCCTCCAAAACTGCTCAATTGACTCAGCGCGTGGTAGTTTGGTCGGTGTACATTTTTCTTCGAAAACTTTGGATGGCTTCTCTTTAAATAATTTGTTTTGTTCGTATGTTAATTGTCTGCTTATTAATTTCTTTTTTATTGCTTTTAGTGCTCTCATTTTGTCAAGTGCTGACTCTTTTATAAGCGTAAGGTTGTTTTTGTTAACTGTATGATATTGGGCCCTAACCTTCTGTGCTATTTTTTTAACTTTCTTTGTAAATCTTTTCCCTTCTTCTATGTAGCGTAGTACTTCTGTTATTTGTGATGTTAATTGTCTCTTCTCTTTGATCTTATTTTCTAATTGTTCAATTCTCTTTTTTATTTTGCAGGTGGTGTTATTGCGATGTGTTTCTGGGGTAAGAATCGATGCCGCCGTGAACACTGCAGAGTTTACTTCGAGAAGTGTACAGTTATCAGAAAGATATTCAGCAATGATCTTATTAACCACATTCAATTTGTTCATGTCTATTTTAGATTTTTTATGTACCACTTTTCTTCTATTTGTGATGTCTGTGTTAGCGATTATTTCCTCATTAAATTTTTTTCGGAGGGCTTCCAGTTCTTCGCCATTTTCCTCTGGAGTGATTGGGCGTTGTTCACCAGGTTGGTTCGGCTCATTATTTGCGACGTCCTGTACTAAGGCCTCAGCTTCCAGGAAACCGCTTCGTTTTAGGTACCCTACCTGATCTCGGAGGTTCTGGGGTGTAAAGAAATTAAGTTCAGGATTGGTTTGGTCCCAAACCTCCTTGAGTCTTTTCATGTACCCTCTAATTTCAGGTCTGCTTTCCCAATAGCACTTCACCAGGTCCTTGCGAAAGTTATTTGTCCACTCAAATTTACCATCACTCGAAAAACTTAATAAATTTGTGCTACTCCCAACTCTTCCGTGCAGCGTATCCGATCCGCTGGCTTGGTGGGTAGCGTTACTTTGCTCTTCGTCTTGAACATGTTACAAGGCTGGGTAGGTTGTCAGCCATCCCAGCCTCGGCCAACTTCCAAGGAATTCTTGACAAGGATTCCCGGGTGTGCGCCTCTTTGGCGTTGGTCCATTTTGCACTCAGTGCCTGTGCACAACTGCTCGGGGAAGCGGTGTCGCTACTCACCAAAGGCCACAGATGGGATGGGCCTCCCTGCTTAGTTATTATTATTATTATTATTATTATTATTTTTTTTTTTTTTTTTTTTTTTTTTTTTTTTTCTTTCAGGTGTAAAACCTGGGTGCAAGTCAATCTCGAGCATGATGCTGCCAAGAGGATCGACCTTAGGAGTCTTCATCAAGAAAAGACCTCACTATACTTGCTGTCTGAAGAACGACAGCTTTCTGCATTGGTAAGTAAATATCTGTCGACACTTTCAGTTTCCTTAGCTCATCTTTCAAGCTCTTTGGTATTAAACCCATAGCGGATATTATAATTGGAACAACTGCCACTTTCTTCATTTTCCACATGTCCTTGATTTCGATACTTAACTCTCTATATTTGTTCTTTTTTTCCTTATATTTGCTTTCAACATTGGAGTTGTTTGGAATAGATATATCAATTAAATAAGTTTCTTGGTTTTGTTTATCAATCAGGGTTATATCTGGTCTGTTGTTGACGACCGTAATGTCAGTTATTATTCCCCTGTCCCAGTATATTTTATATCTTTCAGTTTCTTCCACTGGTTTGGGTACATACTTGTAGTAAGGTGTTAATGCATATTCAATTATACCACAGTTATGGAGTATTTGTTGGTGTAGAATTTTCGCAACCTGATTATGTCTTTCTAGATATTTATTTATAGCTAAAAATGGGCAACCAGATATGATGTGTTCTATATTTTCGGTATAAGTATTGCATTTTCTACATTTATCGGTAGTAGTATTTTCTTTTAGTATGAATCGTTTGTAGTTACGCGTTGCAACCACTTGGTCTTGGATGCTTATTATAAAACCTTCTGTTTCAGGAAAAATTTTGCCTTGTTTGAGCCAGCCCGTTGAAGCATTGATGTCAATATTACCTGCATTTAGGTAGTTCCAAAATCTGCCGTGCAGTTCTTTGGATGCCCAGGACTCTGTTTTTTGTTGAATTATTTCAACGGGATTTTGAGGTAAGTATTCACTAGCTTTTAGATTTAATTGCGTGATTTTATTGTCTGCTTCAATTATTGTCGATATTACTGTGTCATCTCTTTTCTCATAGAAATATTTCCGCATTTCAGTAATTTGGTTTTGGCATAAGATTTCAGCATCTTGAATACCTCTACCCCCTAATGATCTAGGCAGGGTAATTCGTTCTGTGGATGCTCTTGGGTGGTGCATACGATGTTTGGTCATTGCGACTCTAACACTTCGGTTAATGCCTTCAAGGTCTGTCTTTGACCATGCTATAATCCCAAACGAGTAAGATAGCGCTGCCAAAGCATATGTGTTGATTGCTTTAATTATGTTGGTGGAATTTAGCTTTGTTTTTAATACTCGTTTTAATCTGGTTTCCACTTCTTGTTTAAGTTGTTCTTTAATTTTTGTGTGTTTGATGTTCGAACTTTGAGCAATTCCTAAGTATTTATATGCTTCATTTCCTATGTCTGGAATCTGTATATCAACGTTAATTTTAAGGTCTTCTGACTCGATAAGTTTTCCTTTTTCTATAACGACAGTTCTACATTTGCTCATACCAAACTCCATTCTGATATCACTGCTGATTTTGTGAACCACTTTGAGAACAGTATCGAGTTGCTTTCTTGTTGACGTATAGAGTTTTAAATCGTCCATGTATAGTAAGTGTGAGATTTTTAGTGATGAGCCCTGAGTTTTGATGTTAAACCCGTACCCTGTATTTTTAAGCGTGTTTGAGAGGGGATTTAGAGCTACACAGAACCACAAAGCACTTAAAGTATCTCCCTGGAAAATACCTCGTTTTATTCGTATATCTTTTGTTTCTGTAGATATAGTTCCATTTTTTATGCACAGCCTAGTTACCCAATGTTTCATTGATTTTGAGAGGAAGTTTATGAGGCCCGGGTCAATCTTGTATATCTCAAGGATGCTAATTAGCCAAGAATGGGGTATGGAGTCAAATGCCTTTTTATAATCGATATATGCCATGTTAAGGTTTCTATGTGAGTTTCTGGCTTGACCCAGGACCACGGCATCAATTGTGAGTTGTTCTTTACATCCCAAGACATTCTGCTTACTTCCTTTTTGCTCATCTGTTAGGATTTTGTTTTCTTCTAAGTGAGATGATATCTTCTTGCTAATTATCGAAGATAGTGTTTTATAGATAGTTGGTAGACATGTAATTGGACGATATTGTGATGGGTCAATTATTATTATTATTATTTTTTTTTTTTTTTTTTTTTTTTTTTTTTCCCATCAGGTAGATGTCATTAGCGTCGTTCTTCAGGCCGCGAGGCTCATCATCTCAACGTCCACTACTTCCATCTACCAAGAGTGTACGTCTCGTGACTACTCCTTTAGTAAACCAAAGGTAAGTAATCACACTCTAATGGTGTTATGTGCCCTTACTATGTTTAGCGAACCCAAAATTACCTCTTTTTGTATTTCTTGGACTAGAGAAGTTTCATGTCCGTTGCAATGTGGGATTCTCTTCAATTCTTCAACGAAGAATGGATGTATGCTTCCCATCGCACCTACAATTAGGACAACTAGCGATATCGTTAGTTCTGGGTAAGTACTTTTTAATTCGAAAATTAAGTCTGTGTATTTGCTAATTTTTTCCTTTGTTTTTAGTGATATATTAGCTTCTCCAGGGCATGAAAATTCTATTACAGTCATTGATTTCCTTACGTTGTCTATAAGGACCATGTCTGGTTTGTTTGCATTCAACTGTCTAGTGGTACTGAAAGGAAAATTCCAAAATATTTTGCAGTCTTTATTAGTTACAACAGACTCAATTTCGTTTGGTACATAATGTATGACTTTTTCTTCATCAATTTTATAGCTGTATCGAAGATGGAAGTACAAAACCCGTAATGCACGATCATGTCGTTTGATATATTTATTTGGAGCGTAAGAGGGGCAGGATGTTAAAATATGCATGATCGTTTCCTCATGAGTCTTACAAGCTCTACATCTTGTGTCTGAAATATTTATCTTCATAACATATTTTTGATAATGTCTGGTGTTTATGACTCCGTCTTGGCACGCTATGATAAAGCCTTCGGTTTCAGATTTAAGAGAGTTTGCACCTAGAAAACTGAATGTGTGCGGATTTGAAAGATCTCCTCTGTCAAGCTCTCTAAAATATACGCCATGCAGTGGTTTATTGATGTGTTGAGAAATGATTTCGTTGGTTTGCGCTTCTTGGACTTCATTGCTCAATTGGTAATGATTAAGATTTTTTAGGTCTTGGATGGAATTAATTGATGGTAAGTTTTGCTCTGTGATTATTTTTGATGCTTTGCCAAGTATAAATGCTCCGGCCCCATATTTTTCATGTTTTAGTGTTATCTTCAGTAGCGGATCATCGGTGGATAGGATTTTCTGGGCTGTTTGTAAGATGATGTTATGATGTGTTTGCTCCACATTTATTAGCCCTCTGCCTCCCTTTTTCCGGGGGATGTAGAGTCTTTGGATGGATGCTCTAGGATGGTGGCTACGATGTTTGGTAAGTATTGTCCTGGTTTTGATATCTAACTGTTTTATTTCAGCACTGGTCCATTTGATGACTCCAAAAGTATAGGTGAGTATGGGTAACGCTAGTACATTGGTTGCTGTTATTTTATTTTTTGATGTTAGTTCAGAACACCAAATTTTATTTACTAGATTAATGTATTTTTTTGTTGCAATCTCTTTAGTGAGCTTTGTGTTTTGAAGGTGTCTTTGCTCCACTCCCAAATACCTGTAAGATTCATCACGTTCCAGGTATCTAATGATACTACCATCTACCAAATTTATGTCTTCTTCATTTGCCGGTGTTCTTCCTCTTAGGATGTTAGCAGTAGCGCATTTATCGAGTCCGAATGACATTCCAATGTGATTAGTATAGTCACTAACAACTTGTAATGCCTTTTTCAGTTCAATCTTATTTTTTGCGTAAAGCTTTAAATCGTCCATGTAGAACAAGTGGGTGATTTTGTTTTCCCGTTGTGCAGGTGGTCCGCACATATATCCTGGCATTATGCGTAATCCTATTGAAAGCGGTAGAAGGCTAAGGCAAAAAAGTAGAGGACTTAACGAGTCACCTTGGAACACACCACGTTTATATTCTATATAATCAGTTGTCAGAGAGTTCTTACCCGTGTTTATGGTAAATTTCGTCTTCCATTTTTCCATTAGACTTCTGATACAATTGACATAATGATCCGGGACCTTAAGTATGTCTTTATATTAATATTATTATTATTATTATTATTATTATTATTATTATTATTATTATTATTATTATTATTATTATTATTATTATTATAAATGCCGTTTTATAATTTTTAGGACGATTAATTTTAAAATTATACAAAAAAAAACGCTTTTCTTAAAAATCACACAAAACTGCAGAAACTTTTTTATTTCTTCATAAAAAAATGTAAATTTTGTTTAAATAATTTTATTTTCATGAAATCTAATTAGAAATGTCGTTTTAAAATTTTTCGGACGATTAATTTTAAAATTATACAAAAACAACGTTATTTTTAAGAAATAATGCGTTTTTCTTAAAAATCAAACAAAAACTGCTGTAACTTTTTTATTTCTTCATAAAAAAATGTAAATTTTGTTCAAATAATTTTATTTTCATGAAATCTAAATAAAAATGCCGTTTAAAAATTTTTCGGACGATTAATTTAAAAATCATACCAAAAAAACGTTATTCTTAAAAATCACACAAAAACGGCAGAAACTTTTTTATTTCTTCATAAAAAAATTAAAATTTTGTTTAAATAATTTTATTTTCCTGAAATCTAATAAGAAATGTCGTTTTCAAATTTTTCGGACTATTACTTTTAAAATTATACAAAAAAAAACGTTATTTTTAAGAAATAATGCGTTTTACTTAAAAATAAAACAATAACTGCTGTAACTTTTTTATTTCTTCATAAAAAAATGTAAATTTTGTTTAAATAATTTTATTTTCATAAAATATAATTAGAAATGTCGTTTTAAAATTAAAATTTTTCGGACGAATATTTTTAAAATTATACAAAAAAAACGTTATTTTTAAGAAATAATGTATTTTTCTTAAAAATCAAACCAAAACTGCTGTAACTTTTTTATTTCTTCATAAAAAAATGTAAATTTTGTTTGAATAATTTTATTTTCATGAAATCTAATTAGAAATGCCGTTTTAAAATTTTTTGGACGATTAATTTTAAAATTATACCAAAAAACGTTATTTTTTAGAAATAATGCGTTTTTCTTAAAAATCAAACAAAAACTGCTGTAACTTTTTTATTTCTTTATAAAAAAATCTAACTTTTGTTTAAATTATTTTATTTTCATAAAATCTAATTAGAAATGCCGTTTTAAAATTATTTGGACGATTAATTTTAAAATTATACCAAAAAAACCTCATTTTTTAGAAATAATGCGTTTTTCTTAAAAATCAAACAAAAACTGCTGTAACTTTTTTATTTCTTTATAAAAAAATGTAAATTTTGTTTAAATAATTTTTCTTTCATGAAATCTAATTAGAAATGCCGTTTTATAATTTTTAGGACGATTATTTTAAAATTATACAAAAAAAACGTTATTTTTAAGAAATAATGCGTTTTTCTTAAAAATCAAACAAAAACTGCTGTAACTTTTTTATTTCTTCATAAAAAAATGTAAATTTTGTTCAAATAATTTTATTTTCATGAAATCTAATTAAAAATGCCGTTTAAAAATTTTTCGGACGATTAATTTAAAAATCATACCAAAAAAACGTTATTCTTAAAAATCACACAAAAACGGCAGAAACTTTTTTATTTCTTCATAAAAAAATTAAAATTTTGTTTAAATAATTTTATTTTCCTGAAATCTAATAAGAAATGTCGTTTTCAAATTTTTCGGACTATTACTTTTAAAATTATACAAAAAAAAACGTTATTTTTAAGAAATAATGCGTTTTACTTAAAAATAAAACAAAAACTGCTGTAACTTTTTTATTTCATCATAAAAAAATGTAAATTTTGTTTAAATAATTTTATTTTCATAAAATCTAATTAGAAATGTCGTTTTAAAATTAAAATTTTTCGGACGATTATTTTTAAAATTATACAAAAAAAACGTTATTTTTAAGAAATAATGTATTTTTCTTAAAAATCAAACCAAAATTGCTGTAACTTTTTTATTTCTTCATAAAAAAATGTAAATTTTGTTTGAATAATTTTATTTTCATGAAATCTAATTAGAAATGCCGTTTTAAAATTTTTTGGACGATTAATTTTAAAATTATACCAAAAAACGTTATTTTTTAGAAATAATGCGTTTTTCTTAAAAATCAAACAAAAACTGCTGTAACTTTTTTATTTCTTTATAAAAAAATCTAAATTTTGTTTAAATTATTTTATTTTCATAAAATCTAATTAGAAATGCCGTTTTAAAATTATTTGGACGATTAATTTTAAAATTATACCAAAAAAACCTTATTTTTTAGAAATAATGCGTTTTTCTTAAAAATCAAACAAAAACTGCTGTAACTTTTTTATTTCTTTATAAAAAAATGTAAATTTTGTTTAAATAATTTTTCTTTCATGAAATCTAATTAGAAATGCCGTTTTATAATTTTTAGGACAATTATTTTAAAATTATACAAAAAAAACGTTATTTTTAAGAAATAATGCGTTTTTCTTAAAAATCAAACAAAAACTGCTGTAACTTTTTTAGTTCTTTATAAAAAAATCTAAATTTTGTTTAAATAATTTTATTTTCATGAAATTTAATTAGAAATGCTGTTTTAAAATCTTTCGGACGATTAATTTTAAAATTATACAAAAAAAACGTTATTTTTAAGAAATAATGCGTTTTTCTTAAAAATCAAACAAAAACTGCGGTAACTTTTTTATTTCTTTAGAAAAAAATGTAAATTTTGTTTATATTATTTTATTTTCATGAAATCTAATTAGAAATGCCGTTTTATAATTATTAGGACGAATAATTTTAAAATTATACAAAAAAAAAACGTTTTTCTTAAAAATCACACAAATCTGCAGAAACTTTTTTATTTCTTCATAAAAAAATGTAAATTTTGTTTAAATAATTTTATTTTCATGAAATCTAATTAGAAATGTCGTTTTAAAATCTTTCGGACGATTAATTTTAAAATTATACAAAAAAAACGTTATTTTTAAGAAATAATGCGTTTTTCTTAAAAATCAAACAAAAACTGCGGTAACTTTTTTATTTCTTTAGAAAAAAATGTAAATTTTGTTTATATTATTTTATTTTCATGAAATCTAATTAGAAATGCCGTTTTATAATTATTAGGACGAATAATTTTAAAATTATACAAAAAAAAAACGTTTTTCTTAAAAATCACACAAATCTGCAGAAACTTTTTTATTTCTTCATAAAAAAATGTAAATTTTGTTTAAATAATTTTATTTTTATGAAATCTAATTAGAAATGCCGTTTTATAATTTTTAGGACGATTAATTTTAAAATAATACAAAAAAACGTTTTTCTTAAGAATCACACAAAAACTGCAGTAACTTATTTATTCTTTCATAAGAAAATGTAAACTTTGTTTAAATAATTTTATTTTCATGAAATCTAATTAAAAATGCTGTTTTAAAATTTTTCGGACGATTAAGTTTAAAATTATACAAAAAAACGTTATTTTTAAGAAATAATGGGATTTTCTTAAAAATCAAACAAAAACTTCGGTAACTTTTTTATTTCTTTAAAGAAAAATGTAAATTTTGTTTAAATTATTTTATTTTTATGAAATCTAATTAGAAATGCCTATTTATAATTTTTAGGACGATTAATTTTGAAATTATACAAAAAAAACGTTTTTCTTAAAAATCACACAAAAACAGCTGAAACTTTTTTATTTCTCTATAAAAAATTTAAATTTTGTTTAAATAATTTTATTTTCATGAAATCTAATTAGAAATGTCGTTTTAAAATTTTTCGGACTATTAATTTTAAAATTATACAAAAAAAACGGTTTAATTAAGAAATAATGCATTTTTCTTAAAAATCAAACAAAAACTGCTGTAACTTTTTTATTTCTTCATAAAAAAATGTAAATTTTGTTTAAATAATTTTATTTTCATGAAATCTAATTAGAAATTTTGTTTTAAAATTTTTCGGATGATTAATTTTAAAATTATACAAAAAAAAAACGATATTTTTTAGAAATAATGCGTTTTCTTAAAAATTAAACAAAAACTGCTCTAACTTTTTTATTTCTTTATAAAAAAATGTAAATTTTCTTTAAATAATTTTATTTTCATGAAATCTAATTAGAAATGTCGTTTTAAAATTTTTCGGTCTATTAATTTTAAAATTATACAAAAAAAAACGTTTTTTTTAATAATCACACAAAAACTGCAGAAACTTTATTATTTCTTCATAAAAAAATGTAAATTTTGTTTAAATAATTTTATTTTCCTGAAATCTAATTAGAAATGTCGTTTTAAAATTTTTCGGACAATTAATTTTAAAATTATACAAAAAAACGTTATTTTTAAGAAATAATGCGGTTTTCTTAAAAATCAAACAAAAACTGCTGTAAATTTTTTATTTCTTCATAAAAAAAAGGAAATTTTGTTTAAATAATTTTATTTTCATAAAATCTAATTATAAGATTCGTTTTAAAATTTTTCGGAAAATTAATTTTAAAATTATACGAAAAAAACTTTATTTTTAAGAAATAATGCATTTGTCTTAAAAATTAAACAAAAACTGCTGTAACTTTTTTATTTCTTTATAAAAAAATGTAAATTTTGTTTAAGTAATTTTATTTTCATGAAATCTATTGGAAATGTCGTTTTAAAATTTTTCAGACGATTAATTTTAAAATTATACAAAAAAAAAGCGTTATTTTTAAGAAATAATGCGTTTTTCTTAAAAATCAAACAAAAACTGCTGTAACTTTTTTATTTCTTAATAAAAAAATGTAAATTTTGTTTAAATAATTTTATTTTCCTGAAATCTAATAAGAAATGTCGTTTTCAAATTTTTCGGACTATTACTTTTAAAATTATACAAAAAAAAACGTTATTTTTAAGAAATAATGAGTTTTACTTAAAAATAAAACAAAAACTGCTGTAACTTTTTTATTTCTTCATAAAAAAATGTAAATTTTGTTTAAATAATTTTATTTTCATAAAATCTAATTAGAAATGCCGTTTTAAAATTTTTCGGGCGATTAATTTTAAAATTATACAAAAAAACGTTTTTCTTATAAATCATACAAAAACTGCAGAAACTTTTTTATTTCTTAATAAAAAAATGAAAATTTTGTTTAAATAAGTTTATTTTCATGAAATCTAATTAGAAATGTCATTTTAAAATTTTTCGGATGAATAATTTTAACATTATACAAAAAAAACGTAATTTTTAAGAAATAATGCGTTTTTCTTAAAAATCAAACAAAAACTGCTTTAACTTTTTTATTTCTTCATAAAAAAATGTAAATTTTGTATAAATAATTTTATTTTCAAGAAATTTAATTAGAAATGCCGTTTTAGAATTTTTCGGACGAATAATTTTAAAATTATAGAAAAAAAAACGTTATTTTTAAGAAATAATGCGTTTTTCTTAAAAATCAAACAAAAACTGCTGTAACTTTTTTATTTCTTTATAAAAAAATGTAAATTTTGTTTAAATAATTTTATTTTCATGAAATCTAATTAGAAATGTCGTTTTAAAATTTTTCAGACGATTAATTTTAAAATTATACAAAAAAAACGTTATTTTTAAGTAATAATGCGTTTTTCTTAAAAATCAAACAAAAACTGCGGTAACTTTTATTTCTTTATAAAAAAATGTAAATTTTGTTTAAATTATTTTATTTTCATGAAATCTAATTAGAAATGCCGTTTTATAATTTTTAGGACGATTAATTTAAAAATTATACAAAAAAAAACGTTTTTCTTAAAAATCACACAAAAACTGCAGAAACTTTTTTATTTCTTCATAAAAAAATGTAAATTTTGTTTAAATAATTTTATCTTCCTGAAATCTAAGTAGAAATGTCGTTCTAAAAGTTCTCGGACGATTAATTTTAAAATTATACAAAAAAACGTTATTTTTAAGAAATAATGCGTTTTTCTTAAAAATCAAACAAAAACTGCTGTAACTTTTTTATTTCTTTATAAAAAAATGTAAATTTTGTTTAAATTGATTTATTTTCATGAAATCTAATTAGAAATGCCGTTTTATAATTTTTAGGACGATTAATTTTAAAATTATACAAAAAAAAACGTTTTTCTTAAAAATCACACAAAAACAGCAGAAACTTTTTTATTTCTTTATAAAAAAATGTAAATTTTGTTTAAATAATTTTATTTTAATGAAATCCAATTAGAAATGTCGTTTTAAAATTTTTCGGACGATTAATTTTAAAATTATACAAAAAAAACGTTATTTTTAAGAAATAATGCGTTTTTCTTAAAAATCAAACAAAAACTGCTGTAACTTTTTTATTTCTTAATAAAAAAATGTGAATTTTGTTTAAATAATTTTACTTTCATGAAATCTAATTAGCAATGCCGTTTTAAAATTTTTCGGACGATTAATTTTAAAATTATACAAAAAAAACGTTTTTCTTAAAAATCATACAAAAACTGCAGAAAGTTTTTTATTTCCTAATAAAAAATGAAAATTTTGTTTAAATAAGTTAATTTTCATGAAATCTAATTAGAAATGTCATTTTAAAATTTTTCGGATGAATAATTTTAAAATTATACAAAAAAAACGTTATTTTTAAGAAATAATGCGTTTTTCTTAAAAATCAAACAAAAACTGCTTTAACTTTTTTATTTCTTCATAAAAAAATGTAAATTTTGTATAAATAATTTTATTTTCATGAAATCTAATTAGAAAGGCCGTTTTAAATTTTTTCGGACGAATAATTTTAAAATTATACAAAAAAAAACGTTATTTTTAAGAAATAATGCGTTTTTCTTAAAAATCAAACAAAAACTGCTGTAACTTTTGTTTTTCTTCATAAAAAAATGTAAATATTGTTTAAATAATTTTATTTTCATGAAATTTAATTAAAAATGTCGTTTTAAAATTTTTGGACGAATAATTTTAAAATTATAACAAAAAAACGTTATTTTTAAAAAATAATGCGTTTTTTCTTAAAAATCATACAAAAACTGCTGTAACTTTTTTTATTTCTTTATAAAAAAATGTAAATTTTGTTTAAATAATTTTATTTTCATGAAATCTAATTAGAAATGTCGTTTTAAAAATTTTCAGACGATTAATTTTAAAATTATACAAAAAAAACGTTATTTTTAAGTAATAATGCGTTTTTCTTAAAAATCAAACAAAAACTGCGGTAACTTTTATTTCTTTATAAAAAAATGAAAATTTTGTTTAAATTATTTTATTTTCATGAAATCTAATTAGAAATGCCGTTTTATAATTTTTAGGACGATTAATTTAAAAATTATACAAAAAAAAACGATTTACTTAAAAATCACACAAAAACAGCAGAAACTTTTTTATTTCTTCATAAAAAAATGTAAATTTTGTATAAATAATTTTATTTTCATGAAATTTAATTAGAAATGCCGTTTTAGAATTTTTCGGACGAATAATTTTAAAATTATAGAAAAAAAAACGTTATTTTTAAAAAATAATGCGTTTTTCTTAAAAATCAAACAAAAACTGCTGTAACTTTTTTTTTCTTCATAAAAATATGTAAATTTTGTTTAAATAATTTAATTTTCATGAAATTTAATTAAAAATGTCGTTTTAAAATTTTTCGGACGAATAATTTTAAAATTATAACAAAAAAACGTTATTTTAAAAAAATAATGCGTTTTTCTTAAAAATCAAACAAAAACTGCTGTAACTTTTTTATTTCTTTATAAAAAAATGTAAATTTTATTTAAATAATTTTATTTTCATGAAATCTAATTAGAAATGCCGTTTTAAAGTTTTTAGGACGATTAATTTTAAAATTATACCAAAAAAACGTTATTCTTAAAACGTACACAAAAACTGCAGAAACTTTTTTATTTCTTCATAAAAAAATGAAAATTTTGTTGAAATAATTTTATTTTCTTGAAATCTAATTAGAAATATCGTTTTAAAATTTTTCGTACGATTAATTTTAAAATTATAAAAAAAAAACGTTATTTTTTAGAAATAATGCGTTTTCCTTAAAAATCAAACAAAAACTGCTGTAACTATTTTATTTCTTTATAAAAAAATGTAAATTTTATTTAAATAATTTTATTTTCATGAAATCTAATTACAAATGTCGTTTTAAAATTTTTCAGACGATTAATTTTAAAATTTTACAAAAAAAACGTTATTTTTAAGTAATAATGCGTTTTTCTTAAAAATCAAACAAAAACTGCGGTAACTTTTATTTCTTTATAAAAAAATGAAAATTTTGTTTAAATAATTTTATTTTCATGAAATCTAATTAAAAATGCTGTTTTAAAATTTTTCGGACGATTAATTTTAAAATTATACAAAAAAAACGTTATTTTTTAGAAATAATGAGTTTTTCTTAAAAATCAAACAAAAACCTCGGTATCTTTTTTATTTCTTTATAGAAAAATGTAAATTTTGTTTAAATTATTTTATTTTTATGAAATCTAATTAGACATGCCTATTTATAATTTTTAGGACGATTAATTTTGAAATTATACAAAAAAAACGTTTTTCTTAAAAATCACACAAAAACAGCAGAAACTTTTTTATTTCTCTATAAAAAAATGTAAATTTTATTTAAATAATTTTATTTTCATGAAATCTAATTAGAAATGTCGTTTTAAAATTTTTCGGACTATTAATTTTAAAATTATACAAAAAAAATATTTTAATTAAGAAATAATGCATTTTTCTTAAAAATCAAACAAAAACTGCTGTAACTTTTATATTTCTTCATAAAAAAATGTAAATTTTGTTTAAATAATTTTATTTTCATGAAATCTATTTATAAATGTCGTTTTAATATTTTTCGGAAGATTAATTTTAAAATTATACAAAAAAAACGTTATTTTTTAGAAATAATGCGTTTTTCTTAAAAATCAAACAAAAACTGCTGTAACTATTTTATTTCTTTATAAAAAATGTAAATTTTGTTTAAATTGATTTATTTTCATGAAATCTAATTAGAAATGCCGTTTTATAATTTTTAGGACGAATAATTTTAAAATTATACAAAAAAAAACGTTTTTTTTTATTAATAACACAAAAACTGCAGAAACTTTATTATTTCTTCATAAAAAAATGTAAATTTTGTTTAAATAATTTTATTTTCCTGAAATCTAATTAGAAATGTCGTTTTAAAATTTTTCGGACGATTAAATTTAATATTATACAAAAAAAACTTTATTTTTAAGAAATAATGCGTTTTTCTTAAAAATCAAACAAAAACTGCTGTAACTTTTTTATTCTTTCATAAGAAAATGTAAACTTTGTTTAAATAATTTTATTTTCATAAAATCTAATTAGAAATGCTGTTTTAAAATTTTTAGGACGAATAATTTTGAAATTATTCAAAAAAAACGTTTTTCTTAAAAATCACACAAAAACAGCAGAAACTTTTTTATTTCTTTATAAAAAAATGTAAATTTTGTATAAATAATTTTATTTTCATGAAATCTAATTAGAAATGTCGTTTTAAAATTTTTCGGACGATTAAATTTAATATTATACAAAAAAAACTTTATTTTTAAGAAATAATGCGTTTTTCTTAAAAATCAAACAAAAACTGCTGTAACTTTTTTATTTCTTCATAAAAAAATGTAAATTTTGTTTAAATAATTTTATTTTCCTTAAATCTAATTAGAAATGTCGTTTTAAAATTTCTCGGATGATTAATTTTAAAATTTTACAAAAAAAACGTTATTTTTAAGAAATAATGCGTTTTTCTTAAAAATCAAACAAAAACTGCTTTAGCTTTTTTATTTCTTCATAAAAAAATGTAAATTTTGTTTAAATAATTTTATTTTCATGAAATCTAATTAGAAATGCCGTTTTAAAATTTTTCGGAAGAATAATTTTAAAATTATACAAAAAACGTTATTTTTAAGAAATAATACGTTTTTCTTAAAAATCAAACAAAAACTGCTGTTACTTTTTTATTTCTTCATAAAAAAATGTAAATTTTGTTTAAATAATTTTATTTTCATGAAATCTAATTATAAATGTCGTTTTAAAATTTTTCGAAAGATTAATTTTAAAATTATACAAAAAAAACGTTATTTTTTAGAAATAATGCGTTTTTCTTAAAAATTAAACAAAAACTGCTGTAACTTTTTTATTTCTTTATTAAAAAATGTAAATTTTGTTTAAATAATTTTATTTTCATGAAATCTAATTAGAAATGTCGTTTTATAATTTTTAGGACGATTAATTTAAAAATTATACAAAAAAAAACGTTTTTTTTAAGTAATAATGCGTTTTTCTTAAAAATCAAACAAAAACTGCGGTAACTTTTATTTCTTTATAAAAAAATGTAAATTTTGTTTAAATTATTTTATTTTCATGAAATCTAATTAGAAATGCCGTTTTATAATTTTTAGGACGATTAATTTAAAAATTATACAAAAAAAAACGTTTTTCTTAAAAATCACACAAAAACTGCAGAAACTTTTTTATTTCTTCATAAAAAAATGTAAATTTTGTTTAAATAATTTTATTTTCCTGAAATCTAATTAGAAATGTCGTTTTAAAATTTTTCGGATGATTAATTTTAAAATTATACAAAAAAAACTTTATTTTTAAGAAATAATGCGTTTTTCTTAAAAATCAAACAAAAACTGCTTTAACTTTTTTATTTCTTCATAAAAGAATGTAAATTTTGTTTAAATAATTTTATTTTCATGAAATCTAATTAGAAATGCCGTTTTAAAATTTTTCGGACGAATAATTTTAAAATTATACAAAAAAAAAGTTATTTTTAAGAAATAATGCGTTTTTCTTAAAAATCAAACAAAAACTGCTGTAACTTTTTTATTTCTTAATAAAAAAATGTAAATTTTGTTTAAATAAGTTTATTTTCATGAAATCTAATTAGAAATGTCGTTTTATAATTTTTCGGACGATTAATTTTAAAATTATACAAAAAAACGTTATTTTTAAGAAATAATGCGTTTTTCTTAAAAATCAAACAAAAACTGCTGTAAGTTTTTTATTTCTTCATAAAAAAATGTAAATTTTGTTTAATTACCTTTATTTTCATGAAATCTAATTAGAAATGCCGTTTTAAAATTTTTCGGACGATTAATTTTAAAATTAAACAAAAAAAACGTTATTTTTAAGAAATAATGCGTTTTTCTTAAAAATGAAACAAAAATTGCTGTTACTTTTTTATTTCTTCATAAAAAAATTTAAATTTTGTTTAATTAACTTTATTTTCATGAAATCTAATTAGAAATGCCGTTTTAAAATTTTTCGGACGATTAATTTTAAAATTATACAAAAAAAAAACGTTATTTTTTAGAAATAATGCGTTTTTCTTAAAAATCAAACAAAAACTGGTGTAACTTTTTTATTTCTTTATAAAAAAATGTAAATTTTGTTTAAATAATTTTTCTTTCTTGAAATCTAATTAGAAATGCTGTTTTAAAATTTTTCGGACGATTAATTTTAAAATTATACAAAAAAAAAGTTATTTTTAAGAAATTTCATTTCATATATACGGACATGCCATTAGAATTACAAACCGGCAAAGATACACTAAACACAAAACCAACTAGGAACGAAGACGACGCCACATCTCAGCCTTAAACACTAGGTAGGAACAGTTGAAAATATCGATGGTATCACAACAGTATTGATAGATTTACAACATCTGATCATGGGATTGTTTTGCCCATATTGTGTCTTGTGGTAATCAATGTGGAATGTCTCACAATTTCGTAAACACCTAGGTGGAACATTTAAGTTAAAAGAACTCAAAATATACGGACACTCAATAAAATTATTAAAAACCCTATAAACAAAACAGGCACAAAAATACAAACGCCTGAGTTCCAGAGGAAACAACCCAAAATATTTAAGAATTAAGTCGTAGTTTTCACTCAAATATTGAATATTTGTTCTATAGCATAAATATTCCACAAAAAGTTTTTTGTTCTCTCCAGAAGAGTAATATGGATAGTGAGGTATGGGGCCCATAAGCTACAACAATAATCTAAGTGAGACCTGACCAGTGAACAATATAAAGTTATTAGTGCGCCGTACATCTTTTGACAAATCCAAGCATTTGACTAGCCTTATTGTTGATATTGTTAATGTGGTCCGAAAACTGCATTTTGTAGTCTAGTACCCTACCCAAGTCCCTAATAACCGTGACATCCTCAATGATATCCCCACCGATATAAAACCTAACAGATGATCTGTCAGATTTACGACTAAATAAAATACTTTTACATTTAGACACATTTAAGGACATCTGATTAACTTTACACCACGCCACCAAACCCTTCAAATCCTCCTGAAGGGAAACAATATCTCTATCAGAATAAATTGCTTTAAATAGCTTTAAATCGTCTGCAAAGAGTAGAAATTGACTTTGTTTAATTACGTCCTGTAAATAATTGATGTATAACAAAAACAGTATGGGACCCAAATGAGACCCTTGAGGGACACCACTGGGAATAGACATAAAGTCAGACAACTCCGAATTGAGTCTAACGCATTGACTTCGACCCGAAAGATACGACCGCAACCAGGATAACAAAGGATCGCCAATACCAAGACCTTGAAGTTTTAATAATAGCCTATGGTGATTCACCCTGTCAAAAGCTTTACTAAAGTCAGAGTAAACGCTCGCAATTTCCAATCCACCCTCGAGTCCAGAAATTATTTTGTTAATATATATGAAGAGGTTAGTTTCCGTACTACTTCCTCTCATAAATCCATGTTGTTCAGGAATGATAATGTTACGGTATGCACAGGAGATGGTATTGGCAACAATTTTATCCAGCATCTTAGGAATATGAGAAATAATTAAAATTGGCAGATAGTTTTCAACACGAGATTTATCAGCACTTTTATATACTGGAATAATATAAGATGTCTTCCAGGATGCCGCAAATATGCCTTCGTTAAGAGATCGATTAAACAGTAGGGCTATTGGCTCACACAGGAACGAAGAACAGTTTTTAAGAAGAACAGCGGGAAGCTCATCAGGTCCGCTGTTTAGATTGTCCTGCAAGTTATTTAATTCATGAAACACTTCAAGAGAATCAATAACGGTACTGTTCAATCTTAAATTGGAAAAATTGTCATAATCACTCTCAAGGTTGGAAACTTTGAATGACTTGTGAGCAAGTTTTTTAGAATATATTAATTTTTTAGTTACCAGGGTAACCCAGGGAGGATAAGAGTAGTTTCTAAGACCACTTCTGGAAATTTTGGGAGTAAATAAAACGATGCCCTCCATAAGCGCTTTATGAAACGAATCAACAGCATCATTAAAATCAACACAGGATAAGACCCGTGGCCAATCGACCTGGGACAAAAAGCGGTACAATAATTCAGAGTCAGTATCATTGAAATTGAAAGATAAAAAATAAAGCATTTTTCTTAAAAATCAAACAAAAACTGCTGTAACTTTTTTATTTCTTTATAAAAAAATGTAAATATTGTTTAAATTATTTTATTTTCATAAAATCTAATTAGAAATGCCGTTTTATAATTTTTAGGACGAATAATTTTGAAATTATACAAAAAAAACGTTTTTCTTAAAAATCGCACAAAAACAGCAGAAACTTTTTTATTTCTTCATAAAAAAAAGTAAATTTTGTTTAAATAATTTTATTTTCATCAAATCTAATTAAAAATGTCGTTTTAAAATATTTCGGACGATTAATTTTAAAATTATACAAAAAAACGTTATTTTTTAGAAATAATGCGTTTTTCTTAAAAATCAAACAAAAACTGCTGTAACTTTTTTATTTCTTCATAAAAAAATCTAATTTTTGTTTAAATTTTGTTTAAATAATTTTATTTTCCTGAAATCTAATTAGAAATGTCGTTTTAAAATTTTTCGGACGATTAATTTTAAAATTATACAAAAAAAAACGTTATTTTTTATAAAAAATGCGTTTTTCTTAAAAATCAAACAAAAACTGGTGTAACTTTTTGATTTCTTTATAAAAAAATGTAAATTTTGTTTAATTAATTATATTTTCATGAAATCTAATTAGAAATGCCGTTTAAAAAATTTTCGGACGATTGATTTTAAAATTATACAAAAAACGTTATTTTTAAGAAATAATGCGTTTTTCTTAAAAATCAAACAAAAACTGCTGTAACTTTTTTATTTCTTTATAAAAAAATGTAAATTTTGTTTAAATAATTTTATTTTCATGAAATCTAATTAGAAATGCCGTTTTAAAATTTTTCGGAAGATTAATTTTAAAATTATACCAAAAAAACGTTCATCTTAAAAATCACACAAAAACTGCAGAAACTTTTTTATTTCTTCATAAAAAAATGAAAATTTTGTTTAAATAATTTTATTTTCATGAAATCTAATTAGAAATGCCGTTCTAAAATTTATCGGAAGATTAATTTTAAAATTAAACCAAAAAACGTTATTTTTAAGAATAAATGCGTTTTTCTTAAAAATCAAACAAAAACTGCTTTTACTTTTTTATTTCTTAATAAAAAAATGTAAATTTTGTTTAAATAATTTTATTTTCATGAAATCTAATTAGAAATTCTGTTTTAATATTTTTCGGATGATTAATTTTAAAATTATACAAAAAAAAATTATTTTTAATAAATAATGCGTTTTTCTTAAAAATCAAACAAAAACTGCTGTAACTTTTTTATTTCTTTATAAAAAAATGTAAATTTTGTTTAAATAATTTTATTTTCATGAAATCTAATTATAAATGTCGTTTTAATATTTTTCGGAAGATTAATTTAAAAATTATACAAAAAAAACGTTATTTTTTAGAAATAATGCGTTTTTCTTAAAAATTAAACAAAAACTGCTGTAACTTTTTTATTTCTTTATAAAAAAATGTAAATTTTCTTTAAATAGTTTTATTTTTATGAAATCTAATTAGAAATGTCGTTTTAAAAATTTTCGGATTTTAGATTTTAAAATTATACAAAAAAAACGTTTTTTTTAATAATCACACAAAAACTGCAGAAACTTTATTATTTCTTCATAAAAAAATGTAAATTTTGTTTAAATAATTTTATTTTCCTGAAATCTAATTAGAAATGTCGTTTTAATATTTTTCGGAAGATTAATTTTAAAATTATAAAAAAAAAACTTTATTTTTAAGAAATAATGCGTTTTTCTTAAAAATCAAACAAAAACTGCTGTAACTTTTTTATTTCTTCATAAAAAAATGTAAATTTTGTTTAAATTATTTAATTTTCAAAAAATCTAATTAGAAATGCCGTTTTAAAATTTTTCGGAAAATTAATTTTAAAATTATACAAAAAAAAACGTTATTTTAAAGAAATAATGCGATTTTCTTAAAAATCAAACAAAAACTGCTGTAACTTTTCTATTTCCTTATAAAAATATGTAAATTTTGTATAAATAATTTTATTTTCATGAAATCTAATTAGAAATGCCGTTTTAAAGTTTTTAGGACGATTAATTTTAAAATTATACAAAAAAACGTTTCTCTTAAGAATCACACAAAAACTGCAGTAACTTTTTTATTCTTTCATAAGAAAATGTATACTTTGTTTAAATAATTTTATTTTCATGAAATCTAATTAGAAATGCTGTTTTAAAATTTTTCGGACGATTAATTTTAAAATTATACAAAAAAAACGTTATTTTTAAGAAATAATGCGTTTTTCTTAAAAATCAAACAAAAACTGCGGTAACTTTTTTATTTCTTTATAAAAAAATGTAAATTTTGTTTAAATAAGTTTATTTTCATGAAATCTAATTAGAAATGCCGTTTTAAAGTTTTTGGGACGATTAATTTTAAAATTATGCAAAAAAACGTTTTTCTTAAAAATCACACAAAAACTGAAGTAACTTTTTTATTTCTTAATAAAAAAATGTAGATTTTGTTTAAATAATTTTACTTTCATGAAATCTAATTAGAAATGTCATTTTAAAATTTTTCGGACGATTAATTTTAAAATTATACAAAAAAAACGTTAGTTTTAAGAAATTATGCGTTATTCTTAAATCAAACAAAAACTGCTGTAACTTTTTTATTTCTTCATAAAAAAATGTAAATTTTGTTTAAATAATTTTATTTTCATGAAATCTAATTAAAAATGCCGTTTTAAAATTTTTCGAAAGAATAATTTTAAAATTATACAAAAAAAACGTTATTTTTAAGAAATAATGCGTTTTTCTTAAAAATCAAACAAAAACTGCTGTAACTTTTTTATTTCTTCATAAAAAATGTAAATTTTATTTAAATAATTTTATTTTCATTAAATCTAACTAGAAATGCCGTTTTACAATTTTTCGGACGAATAATTTTAAAATGATACAAAAAAAACGTTATTTTTAAGAAATAATGCGTTTTTCTTTAAAATCAAACAGAAACTGCGGTAACTTTTATTTCTTTATTAAAAAATGTAAATTTTGTTTAAATTATTTTATTTTCATGAAATCTAATTAGAAATGCCGTTTTATAATTTTTAGGACGATTAATTTAAAAATTATACAAAAAAAACGTTTTTCTTAAAAATCACACAAAAACTGCAGAAATTTTTTTATTTTTTCATAAAAAAATCTAAATTTTGTTTAAATAATTTTATTTTCCTGAAATCTATTTAGAAATGTCGTTTTAAAATTTTTCGGAAGAGTAATTTTAAAATTATACAAAAAAAACGTTATTTTTAAGAAATAATGCGTTTTTCTTAAAAATCAAACAAAAACTGCTTTAACTTTTTTATTTCTTCATAAAAAAATGTAAATTTTATTTAAATAATTTTATTTTCATGAAATCTAATTATAAATGTCGTTTTACAATTTTTCGGAAGAATAATTTTAAAATTATACAAACAAAACGTTATTTTTTAGAAATAATGCGTTTTTCTTAAAAATTAAACAAAAACTGCTGTAACTTTTTTATTTCTTTATAAAAAAATGTAAATTTTGTTTAAATAATTTTATTTTCATAAAATCTAATTAGAAATGTCGTTTTAAAGTTTTTCAGACGATTAATTTTAAAATTATACAAAAAAATCGTTATTTTTAAGATATAATGCGTTTTTCTTAAAAATCAAACAAAAACTGCAAAAACTTTTTTATTTCTTCATAAAAAAATCTAAATTTTGTTTAAATAATTTTATTTTCCTGAAATCTATTTAGAAATGTCGTTTTAAAATTTTTCGTACGAGTAATTTTAAAATTATACAAAAAAAACGTTATTTTTAAGAAATAATGCGTTTTTCTTAAAAATCAAACAAAAACTGCTGTAACTTTTTTATTTCTTCATAAAAAAATGTGAATTTTATTTAAATAATTTTATTTTCATGAAATCTAATTATAAATGCCGTTTTAAAGTTTTTAGGACGATTAATTTTAAAATTATACAAAAAAACGTTTTTTTTTTAAATCACACAAAAACTGCAGTAACTTTTTTATTCTTTCATATGAAAATGTAAACTTTGTTTAAATAATTTTATTTTCATGAAATCTAATTAGAAATTCTGTTTTAAAATTTTTCGGACGATTAATTTTAAAATTATACAAAAAAAAATTATTTTTAAGAAATAATGCGTTTTTCTTAAAAATCAAACAAAAACTGCGGTAACTTTTTTATTTCTTTATAAAAAAATGTAAATTTTGTTTAAATTATTTTATTTTCATAAAATCTAATTAGAAATGCTGTTTTATAGTTTTTAGGACGATTAATTTTGAAATTATACAAAAAAAAACATTTTTCTTAAAAATCACACAAAAACAGCAGAAACTTTTTTATTTCTTCATAAAAAAATGTAAATTTTGTTTAAATTATTTTATTTTCATGAAATCTAATTATAAATGCCGTTTTAAAATTTTTCGGACGATTAATTTTATAATTATACAAAAAAAAACGTTATTTTTAAGAAATAATGCGTTTTTCTTAAAAATCAAACAAAAACTGCTGTAACTTTTTTATTTCTTCATAAAAAAATGTAAATTTTATTTAAAT
Source organism: Stenus bimaculatus (assembly GCA_963971135.1). Lineage (NCBI taxonomy): Eukaryota > Metazoa > Arthropoda > Insecta > Coleoptera > Staphylinidae > Stenus > Stenus bimaculatus. The sequence goes on from OZ020187.1 coordinate 13,520,461, forward strand.
AATTTTATTTTCATGAAATCTAATTATAAATGCCGTTTTAAAGTTTTTAGGACGATTAATTTTAAAATTATACAAAAAAACGTTTTTTTTTTAAATCACACAAAAACTGCAGTAACTTTTTTATTCTTTCATAAGAAAATATAAACTTTGTTTAAATAATTTTATTTTCATGAAATCTAATTAGAAATTCTGTTTTAAAATTTTTCGGATGATTAATTTTAAAATTATACAAAAAAAAGATATTTTTAAGAAATAATGCGTTTTTCTTAAAAATCAAACAAAAACTGCGGTAACTTTTTTATTTCTTTATAAAAAAATGTAAATTTTGTTTAAATTATTTTATTTTCATAAAATCTAATTAGAAATGCCGTTTTATAGTTTTTAGGACGATTAATTTTGAAATTAGACAAAATAAATCATTTTTCTTAAAAATCACACAAAAACAGCAGAAACTTTTTTATTTCTTCATAAAAAAATGTAAATTTTGTTTAAATAATTTTATTTTCATGAAATCTAATTAGAAATGCCGTTTTAAAATTTTTCGGAAGATTAATTTTAAAATTAAACCAAAAAACGTTATTTTTAAGAAATAATGCGTTTTTCTTAAAAATCAAACAAAAACTGCTGAAACTTTTTTATTTCTTCATAAAAAAATGTAAATTTTGTTTAAATTATTTTATTTTCAAAAAATCTAATTAGAAATGCCGTTTTAAAATTTTTCGGAAGATTAATTTTAAAATTATACAAAAAAACGTTATTCTTAAAAATCACACAAAAACTGCTGTAACTTTTTTATTCTTTCATAAGAAAATGTAAACTTTGTTTAAATAATTTTATTTTCATGAAATCTAATTAGAAATTCTGTTTTAAAATTTTTCGGACGATTAATTTTAAAATTATACAAAAAAAAAGTTATTTTTAAGAAATAATGCGTTTTTCTTAAAAATCAAACAAAAACTGCCGTAACTTTTTTATTTCTTTATAAAAAAATGTAAATTTTGTTTAAATTATTTTATTTTCATAAAATCTAATTAGAAATGCCGTTTTATAGTTTTTAGGACGATTAATTTTGAAATTATACAAAAAAAATCATTTTTCTTAAAAATCACACAAAAACAGCAGAAACTTTTTTATTTCTTCATAAAAATATGTAAATTTTGTTTAAATAATTTTATTTTCATGAAATCTAATTAGAAATGCCGTTTTAAAATTTTTCGGAAGATTAATTTTAAAATTAAACCAAAAAACGTTATTTTTAAGAAATAATGCGTTTTTCTTAAAAATCAAACAAAAACTGCTGTAACTTTTTTATTTCTTCATAAAAAAATGTAAATTTTGTTTAAATTATTTTATTTTCAAAAAATCTAATTAGAAATGCCGTTTTAAAATTTTTCGGAAGATTAATTTTAAAATTATACAAAAAAACGTTATTCTTAAAAATCACACAAAAACTGCAGTAACTTTTTTATTCTTTCATAAGAAAATGTAAACTTTGTTTAAATAATTTTATTTTCATGAAATCTAATTAGAAATTTTTGTTTAAACCTTTTCGGACGAATAATTTTAAAATTATACAAAAAAAATTTATTTTTAAGAAATAATGCGTTTTTCTTAAAAATCAAACAAAAACTGCGGTAACTTTTTTATTTCTTTATAAAAAAATGTAAACTATGTTTAAATAATTTTATTTTCATGAAATCTAATTAAAAATGCTGTTTTAAAACTTTTCGGACGATTAATTTTAAAATTATACAAAAAAAAACGTTATTTTTAAGAAATAATGCGTTTTTCTTAAAAATCAAACATTAACTGCGGTAACTTTTTTATTTCTTTATAAAAATATGTAAATTTTGTTTAATTTATTTTATTTTCATGAAATCTAATTAGAAATGCCGTTTTATAATTTTTAGGACGATTAATTTTAAAATTATACAAAAAAAAACGTTATTTTTAAGAAATAATCCGATTTTCTTAAAAATCAAACAAAAACTGCTGTAACTTTTTTATTTCTTCATAAAAAAATGTAGATTTTGTTTAAATTATTTTATTTTCATGAAATCTAATTAGAAAGGAATGGTTAATAATTGGCAAAAACGGACTTTGTAAAACTGTTTATTACATTGACCTTTCGTTAACGTTTCGCTTATCTGTCGTAAGCTTCTTTAGAACTGAAACAGTATTTAAAATTAGGAATCTTACTTATTAGTTAACATAATTAGCAAAGTATAATAAGAACAAGCAATACGTTTAATTAAAATCATACTAATTAGGCATTATAATGTATATTATTATTTTTATTTAAAATATGTCTGTATAATTAACATTTATAAACATTGGCACGATTATCATCAAGCGTTTCTTTAATCTGATAATCAACATTCACGATGTTTCAGGAATTAATTTTTCATTTTTATGTAGCATTTAATTATCTAAGATGTGTGGTTTTTCCCCCTTAGACACAATTTTGGAGATTAAGATATCACAGAGTGCACAAACATAAAAATTATTATAGACATATGTGATCGTAGAGGCGCGTATAAACAATTATAATGAATGTTACAATAATATAATATAATACTGGGTGTGTTACAATTTATTTATTAGTATATTCATATTTAAAGTTGATTCATTCGATCCATTTGTTTTTTAATAACATTAGAATATATGGAGCTAAGTCCTTCGGTATCCGTTCTAAAATTAATACAATCATCACTTAACCCCCAAAATTGTGTCTAAGGGGGAAAAACCACACATCTTAGATTAGAAGAACAAGCAATACGTTTAATTAAAATCATACTAATTAGGCATTATAAATTAGTATGATTTTAATTAAACGTATTGCTTGTTCTTACTATACTTTGCTAATTATGTTAACTAATAAGTAAGATTCCTAATTTTAAATAATGTTTCAGTTTTGAAAAAGCTTACGACAGATAAGCGAAACGTTAACGAAAGGCCAATGTAATAAACAGTTTTACAAAGTCCGTTTTTGCCAATTATTACCCATTCCATTCCAATCTGATCACGGACACAATTCCTATCCAATATCTAATTAGAAATGCCGTTTTAAAATTTTTCGGACTATTAATTTTAAAATTATACAAAAAAAACGTTATTTTTAAGAAATAATGCGTTTTTCTTAAAAATCAAACAAAAACTGCTGTAACTTTTTTATTTCTTTATAAAAAAATGTAAATTTTGTTTAAATAATTTTATTTTCATGAAATCTAATTAGAAATGCCGTTTTAAAATTTTTCAGACGATTAATTTTAAAATTATAAAAAAAACGTTATTTTTAAGAAATAATGCGTTTTTCTTAAAAATCAAACAAAAACTGCGGTAACTTTTTTATTTCTTTTTAAAAAAATGTAAATTTTGTTTAAATTATTTTATTTTCATGAAATCTAATTAGAAATGTCGTTTTAAAATTTTTCGGACGATTAATTTTAAAATTATACAAAAAAACGTTATTTTTAAGAAATAATGCGTTTTTCTTAAAAATCAAAGAAAAACTGCTGTAACTTTTCTATTTCTTTATAAAAAAATGTAAATTTTGTTTAAATAATTTTATTTTCCTAAAATCTAATTAAAAATGCCGTTTTAAAATTTTTCGGATGATTAATTTTAGAATTATACAAAAAAACGTAATTTTTAAGAAATAATGCGTTTTTCTTAAAAATCAAACAAAAACTGCGGTAACTTTTTATTTCTTTTTAAAAAAATGTAAATTTTGTTTAAATAATTTTATTTTTCTAATATCTAATTAAAAATGCCGTTTTAAAATTTTTCGGACGATTAATTTTAAAATTATACAAAAAAACGTTATTTTTAAGAAATAATGCGTTTTTCTTAAAAATCAAACAAAAACTGGGGTAACGTTTTTATTTCTTCATAAAAAAATGTGAATTTTGTTTAAATAATTTTATTTTCATGAAATCTAATTAGAAATGTCGTTTTAAAATTTTTCGGAAGATTAATTTTAAAATTATACAAAAAAAACGTTATTTTTTAGAAATAATGCGTTTTTCTTAAAAATCAAACAAAAACTGCTGTAACTTTTTTATTTCTTTATAAAAAAATGTAAATTTTGTTTAAATTATTTTATTTTCATAAAAGCTAATTAGAAATGCCGTTTTAAAATTCTTCGAAAGAATAATTTTAAAATTATACAAAAAAAACGTTATTTTTAAGAAATAATGCGTTTTTCTTAAAAATCAAACAAAAACTGCTGTAACTTTTTTATTTCTTTATAAAAAAATGTAAATTTTATTTAAATAATTTTATTTTCATGAAATCTAATTAGAAATGCCGATTTAAAGTTTTTAGGACGATTAATTTTAAAATTATACCAAAAAAACTTTATTCTTAAAAATCACACAAAATCTGCAGAAACTTTTTTATTTGTTCATAAAAAAATGAAAATTTTGTTGAAATAATTTTATTTTCTTGAAATCTAATTAGAAATATCGTTTTAAAATTTTTCGTACGATTAATTTTAAAATTATAAAGAAAAAACGTTATTTTTTAGAAATAATGCGTTTTCCTTAAAAATCAAACAAAAAGTGCGGTAACTTTTTTATTTCTTTTTAAAAAAATGTAAATTTTGTTTAAATTATTTTATTTTCATGAAATCTAATTAGAAATGTCGTTTTAAAATTTTTCGGACGATTAATTTTAAATTTATACAAAAAAACCTTATTTTTAAGAAATAATGCGTTTTTCTTAAAAATCAAACAAAAACTGCTGTAACTTTTCTATTTCTTTATAAAAAAATGTAAATTTTGTTTAAATAATTTTATTTTTCTAAAATCTAATTAAAAATGCCGTTTTAAAATTTTTCGGACGATTAATTTTAAAATTATACAAAAAAACGTTATTTTTAAGAAATAATGCGTTTTTCTTAAAAATCAAAGAAAAACTGCTGTAACTTTTCTATTTCTTTATAAAAAAATGTAAATTTTGTTTAAATAATTTTATTTTCCTAAAATCTAATTAAAAATGCCGTTTTAAAATTTTTCGGATGATTAATTTTAGAATTATACAAAAAAACGTAATTTTTAAGAAATAATGCGTTTTTCTTAAAAATCAAACAAAAACTGCGGTAACTTTTTATTTCTTTTTAAAAAAATGTAAATTTTGTTTAAATTATTATATTTTCATGAAATCTAATTAGAAATGACGTTTTAAAATTTTTCGGACGATTAATTTTAAATTTATACAAAAAAACCTTATTTTTAAGAAATAATGCGTTTTTCTTAAAAATCAAACAAAAACTGCTGTAACTTTTCTATTTCTTTATAAAAAAATGTAAATTTTGTTTAAATAATTTTATTTTTCTAATATCTAATTAAAAATGCCGTTTTAAAATTTTTCGGACGATTAATTTTAAAATTATACAAAAAAACGTTATTTTTAAGAAATAATGCGTTTTTCTTAAAAATCAAACATAAACTGGGGTAACGTTTTTATTTCTTCATAAAAAAATGTGAATTTTGTTTAAATAATTTTATTTTCATGAAATCTAATTAGAAATGTCGTTTTAAAATTTTTCGGAAGATTAATTTTAAAATTATACAAAAAAAACGTTATTTTTTAGAAATAATGCGTTTTTCTTAAAAATCAAACAAAAACTGCTGTAACTTTTTTATTTCTTTATAAAAAAATGTAAATTTTGTTTAAATTATTTTATTTTCATAAAAGCTAATTAGAAATGCCGTTTTAAAATTCTTCGAAAGAATAATTTTAAAATTATACAAAAAAAACATTATTTTTAAGAAATAATGCGTTTTTCTTAAAAATCAAACAAAAACTGCTGTAACTTTTTTATTTCTTTATAAAAAAATGTAAATTTTATTTAAATAATTTTATTTTCATGAAATCTAATTAGAAATGCCGATTTAAAGTTTTTAGGACGATTAATTTTAAAATTATACCAAAAAAACTTTATTCTTAAAAATCACACAAAATCTGCAGAAACTTTTTTATTTGTTCATAAAAAAATGAAAATTTTGTTGAAATAATTTTATTTTCTTGAAATCTAATTAGAAATATCGTTTTAAAATTTTTCGTACGATTAATTTTAAAATTATAAAGAAAAAACGTTATTTTTTAGAAATAATGCGTTTTCCTTAAAAATCAAACAAAAACTGCGGTAACTTTTTTATTTCTTTTTAAAAAAATGTAAATTTTGTTTAAATTATTTTATTTTCATGAAATCTAATTAGAAATGTCGTTTTAAAATTTTTCGGACGATTAATTTTAAATTTATACAAAAAAACCTTATTTTTAAGAAATAATGCGTTTTTCTTAAAAATCAAACAAAAACTGCTGTAACTTTTCTATTTCTTTATAAAAAAATGTAAATTTTGTTTAAATAATTTTATTTTTCTAAAATCTAATTAAAAATGCCGTTTTAAAATTTTTCGGACGATTAATTTTAAAATTATACAAAAAAACGTTATTTTTAAGAAATAATGCGTTTTTCTTAAAAATCAAACAAAAACTGCGGTAACGTTTTTATTTCTTTTTGAAAAAATGTAAATTTTGTTTAAATTATTTTATTTTCATGAAATCTAATTAGAAATGTCGTTTTAAAATTTGTGAGATGGCAATGATCAGCGACCCTGTCATCGCCCAAAATTTTTCCACATATATGGCAGTCATCTGTTCCATAAAATAACAATTTATCTAAATTATCTAATTCGCGCATTTTAACTATAGGTTTAAGGTAATTATCATATATTATCTGAATTTCATTTTCTATCGATTTTATAAATTCTTGTTGGCAATCTAAGCCCGTATATGTTTTAAATTTATTTAAGGAATTATTATATGAACACACAATATAATAAGCAAAACTGTAGGGAACATGTATATGAGTATTTTCTGTGAAACTTGTACTTGTTGGATTCGGGTGACATGTTGAAATTGGCTGAATTAGCGACTCAAAATCAGCGTAAATGCAGAAAGGCACTTTCATTTTGTTTTGATAATTTTGAAATTTAAGTATATTGCCAGGAAGTAAATCACCATTTCTTTGTAATTTTAAATTTTGCGAGGGAAGAATTGTGTAAACATAATTACAGTCATTTAAAGAATGGCGATCTAAAAGTGATTGAGATGAAAAGAAAGTTAAACATGCATCACATAAAAATTTTTTATGCTCGTGGCTGGATACTTGGGATGAAATTAATCTTGAAAGATTTTTAATCAATACATAGTGACTTTTGGCACCCTCTTCAATGTACAATAAGTTAATGTGTTTACTTTTTTTATTTTCTGCAAAATGTATCGGACCTACTACGATGTTTTTATTTGTTTTTTTGTTAAACTCTAAACCATAAATGTTTATACTTATATTATTTAAATTTTCAATTTTTTTAATATCATCTAATTTAACTGGAAACTTAATACTATCTAAATTTAATACGTCCTCATATTTCGGATAACTTGTCGGCCTACTCACGTTTGCTTGCGCTGGATACAAAGCTGCAACGATGCACCAAGCAAAACAGGCATCATCCGCGTTTCGGATATTTATACATGCTTTTTTGAGTTCTATGTCAGATGGTAAACTTATGAATGAAGATCCTTTCAGCGGTGTATACTTATTTATATTAATATCCAAATGGGATACAGCATAAAAGGCCCATCCACTATCCCTTTCCTTAAAAAATAAATCATTAAAATACGTAACGAAAATTATGTGAAATGCAAACTTACTTGAAATTCCTCACTCTTCGTTTTAAGGATATTGCACCAGCTTTTGTATAAGTCCCCAATATCACTTGATTTTGTTACAATCGTAAATTTTGTATTAAATGATTTTAATTCTGTTTTAATGTTTTGATCCGTGCCATTAGGCTTTATAAAAAAACCAAACAATTCTAAATTTACTTTAACACTAAAATTTTGAGTTGATTCTCTAATACAATTGCATGCTGTATCTTTAACAATTTCTAAAAATGTAACAAAATCAAGTTCAATCGGTTCATTTGGTGCATTTATTCTGTATGTAGCTATACGGTTCTTAAAGCTACTTGTAATTTTAATAACATTATTTTCTATTGAATGGGGAAGATTGCTTTGGTGTTTCCTTGATTTTAAATGGGCCGAAAAAAGTGTTGGAGTGTCGAGGGTCTCATCACAATTATGGCAATACCTTTTGTTGCTTTTATCTTCTTCATCCGAAATAATTTTTCTTTTCCGCGAAAAAGTTTGACTATGATTGTGTGCGATATATTCCAACCCTGAATTAAACAATTGTCCACATTCCGAACATAGCATGACCCAACATGTATGGTTTTAATATGACGTTTCAAAGCATCTTCCCTAGAAAAATATTTTTCGCAAATTTTGCAAGAAACACGGTTATTTAAATTTTTTTCATCTTGCTCTAACCTAAAAACAAAATTAATTAATGTATGCATTTCGGTTTTAATCTTTTAAAAACATAAAATTACTTTACAAAAGATTTGTCGAATTAGTGTTTTAATTACTCACTGTAATATAATATTTATAAATGAAACCAAAGACACAACACTTTAAAGTACAACGAATTTAAAAAATGCGACAAAGCATGAATGTTTTCTTTGCTCGACTTTGTTTAAATGATTTATAAACTTATTAGTTATTGCAATTTATTACAAATTAAAACTGCAATCCTGCAATTTTTTCATCCGAGGTTTATTCACCTCAATGATTTATAGTAAATATTTGGAAATTTTAAAATGGGTAAATTAAACTAAAGGAAATATACTTTTAAATAAGATTTTTTATTTATTATGAAAATATAAACAGTTAGATACTTTTTTATACATTTGATTTACCGCATATACAAATAGTTTTTAAGTGATTTACACAATTATGTTTATTTTCAACTAAAATATCACATTTTTTTTCCTCTTCTAAATTTATTATACTGTTTCGGGTAAAGTTCATTAAAAAATTCTTTTTTTGATGTCCTTTCACATAAAATGTATCTTCAAAACTGTTGGTGTATCTATCCAATATATTTTTAATTTCTTTAGTTTTAATAAATCCTGTGCTATATTTTAGACAATGATGATGATTATTTTCGAGCCAGGTAACCATTTTCTTATCTTCTTTATTTAAAACAAAAAATGCTTTCTCTGGTTTAAAAAGATAAGTGTCGACATCCACACCATTTTTGGAAACTGACATTTCTTTTGGGACAAATTTTCCATTAATGATAAATCCCTGAACGTCAACTATGATTAAATTAGGATTTGCCATTTTATTATTTTTATTTAGTGTATAATGCGTACAATTCCGGAAAGAGGTGTGTACTCAACTACTGCATCACTCAAAATGAGGCAATATGCTCTTATATTTTCATTAAATGATGCAGTTGTCTCCATCTCTATTTTTAGATCAACAGTCGAAGATTTTAAACTTTTCTTTTGCTTAGAACAATCAAAGACAAAAAGCATACGACCTTTGAATTGGCTATAATTAAAAAGAGGTTCATTTGTTGGTCGTGCATAGTAACTAGATTGAAATTGGGAGTACATGTAGTTAGTACGTTAGGGCATAATTATCCAAATCCATATTTTGTTTCATGTTATCATACGGGTAGCACTCTGAATTTAGGTAAACTTTAATGTCTTCGATATTCACATGATCAAATTGAGACATATTTTTATTGGCGGTATCCTTTTTATTATTTTGAAAACCGAGGATGACGTAATGGGGTTTTTCCATGTTTGTTGAAGTTTTTACACTCAATATTTCTTTTTTGGTGTTTTTTAGTCCCGGAAGTTCCAACAACTGCCACTTTCGGAAGGGAATTTTTATTGAAACATCCATATTAAGTAAACGATCTGACGATGATTTGGGATAGCAATTAATATCACTAGGAAAAATAAATCAATCCCAACTGTTTCCAGACAATATTTATTTGGTGTTCATGTTCATGTGACTAGTTTCGCCTTATTGAGGGCATCATCAGACACTGCAATTGTAATACAATATTATATATAATATATAAAATTTTTAACCGTTGTATTGCAATTGCAGTGTCTGATGATGCCCTCAATAAGGCGAAACTAGTCACATGAACATGAACACCAAATAAATATTGTCTGGAAACAGTTGGGATTGATTTATTTTTCCTAGTGATATTAATTGCTATCCCAAATCATCGTCAGATCGTTTACTTAAATTGAGGTGGATCCGACCAATTTGACAACGAAATATAGAAGGTTACTATTCAAACGAGTTCGTACGAACATGAGGATATGGTTCTTGACGCAGTGTAAAAAGAAAAAAGTGTTCCCGAAATTTATCAGCATTACCTGCAACACAAATTTGGAGCATGTGGACAACATCATCCAGAAAGCCAAACTTAAATGGCTTAAATTAGAACTAAGGTTAGCATATAGAGACCTAGAATTTTGTAATATAGAATCACTATTCTTACATAAACTCATTGCGTACAGTACCCATGTTATATTGTTCGATTACTTAGATAATTTGTTCCGTTCCAATGCGGCTGAACTTGGTAACCGTCTTAAATCTAAATTGCAATATAAAATTAACAACTTGGTTAAAAATAGTAGATCACATAAAATTAAATTTACTAACGTATACACTTATAATTACGCTATATACGACACTGATTTAAACAATAATAACTCTTATCATAACAACAATCATTACAATGTAAATAACTTTAATGACGTTAATACTTATAACGAGAGTCACCATAATGTCTCAGTTACTACATCACCGAATGTAATTACGAATATTAATAATGTAACCACTGTTGATGAAATACAACAAGAAGTAATTGATAACAATGAACTTAATAATAATAATCATGAAGTTGAACATTCACATAATATCTCTACTAACGATGTACAAAATATACAAGACATTAGAGATTCCATTTCCGTGTCCACAAACAATGTTGAGCCATTAATTTATCACAATTTGAAATACAATCTAAATAATATCTTCAAACAAAGAATACCAGATAAACAGTTTTATAATAGAGTATTAAACCTCTCTAACATTGACTTTGAGGACACAGAGATGGAATTGCTCAATTTAGGCCTCAAATATAATTCAAATGAAGTCTCAAATTTACCTTTACATGTTCAAACGTTAGGTTGTGAGATCATAAACTTGATCAATTGTTTTAGTATTAAAGATGACTCTGTTAAATCAGAAACATTAAAAATTTTAAAATCTATCTCCGAACACAAAGAGTCTAATCGATATGATAAAGTTTTTAAGAAAGTAAAGAAGAAAATAATCGATAATCATGTTATCCTTTCTCGTGCTGATAAGGGCAATACTTTAGTTTTAATCAATGAGGATGATTATTTAGGAATTGTAGAAAACTTTCTTAATGTAAATAATTTTAATATTTTAGAAACTGACCCTTCTATCAATTTCACGAAGTTGTTCAATAGTACCATTAAAACGCTAACGTCATCTTTAACTAACATTAGACAATTTTATAATATCAACCCTAGAGTACCTACACTATATTGTTTACCTAAAATCCACAAATGTAACCTAAATGAGGACCTAGTACCAGCTAACATCCCGGTAAGACCGGTAGTGTCATTCGTGAACTCCAATTGTTATAAACTTGCAAAATGGCTAACCCCCAGTATTATCAACTGACATTTAATTTTAAATGAGGTTTAATTTGACATATATAGTATTTTTATGAAGTTTGCATATAGTTTAAATGACATTTAGCTGCAAAATAGACTATATATGTCAAATTAAACCTCATTTAAAATTAAATGTCTGTTGATAATATTGGGGGTAAACAATATAATAAGGGGTACAACAGGGTTTAGCAACCCTAGAAGTATAAATAATACATATGATCTGGCTAACGAACTACAACATATAATTCTAACTGATAATGACATCTTAATTTCGTTTGATGTAGTCAATTTATTTACTTCAATCCCTATCATTGAATGTTTAAATCTTACAAAAGAGCTATTAATGACTACTAACTTGGACAACTATGAAATTGATACTATACTTGAACTATTAGAACTTAAATTTAAACAAAATTTTTTCATTTTTAACAATAAATTTTATGAACAGGTGGATGGTCTGACAATGGGATCCCCCCTTAGCCCATTGATGGCAGAAATCTTTATGCACCACATTGAAAATCATATTTTCTCGAGGGACATTGGAGCTATTAGTGGCATTAAATTTTGGCGTAGATATGTAGATGACATACTTATTATCTTCAATGGATGTGACAATTCCTTACAACATCTCCTGGAATACGTCAACTCCATTCATCCAAATATAAAGTTCACAATGGAAAAAGAAAATAACAACTCAATTGCTTTCCTCGATCTTTTACTCACCAGAAGCCAAAATAAAATTGAACTATCAATTTACAGGAAATCTAGTGCCACTGATACTACCATTAACTTCAGGTCGAACCATCCATTCGCTCATAAATTCGCTTCGTTTTATAGTTTAGCTAATAGACTGTTTAAAATACCGATGTCCTTGAAAAACTTCACTGATGAAATTCAATTAATCAGATTAATAGGTAAAAACAACAACTTCCCAGACAGTAGTATTAGAAAAGTGATTTTCAAAACCCAACTTAAATTATTATACAACAATGCATATTCACAAACAATACCCAGTGAATCGATTTTACAAAATAAATACTTCTCTTTAACTTATCTAAATACAGAATGTTCCAAATTGGCGAAGTTTTTCAAGGAGTTCGGTATAATTATTTCATTTAGGACAAATAATTCGTTAAATTCAATCAAAAGAAATCAACATGTAGAACCCCCCACAAAATCGAGCGGGGTGTATAAATTATTATGTGCGGATTGTAAAAGCGAATACATAGGTCAAACTAGACGTTCTTTTGTCACTAGATTTAAGGAGCATAATTCAGCAATAAGATTAAACAGACCCAATAAATCTAACTTCGCTGAACACATCATCAATTCTAAACACGGGTTCAATGTAAACACAAATTATGAAATACTCCATAAATCTAGAGGCAATAACATAGATAACTTAGAGAATCTAGAGATTTTAAGAAGCGAATTAAACAAAGATTGTAATACTCTCAACGTCCAACTTGATTGTGAACATTGTAACTTCTTAAAAGACTTACTTAAAATCTAATGAACATGACCTATTTACTTTATATTGACTAATGACAATGATCTCTCGATACTATATCATCTGTACACATCTAAAAAGAGATCATCGTCATTTATCTCAAACCGGATCTGACCTAAGAGCATAAGTTGGAATTTGTCGACAATTATTTTTTCTTTAAATTTTCCTCTCGTCTGTCTTTACCATGTTGCATGTGCTCTAGGGCCAACTGTCTAACTCAGTCAGCATTCATGAGTCTTTTTCTATTTTTATTTGACAAGTTCCAACTTTTACATCTTATACAATACTTATTATGACCAAACTTTGCTTCTAACTTTTCAAAACTTAAAAAAATTTTTTTTTTCATTTCTCGATAACGACTTAACACCGTGAAATCCGTTTCACTTTTAGTTTTGTGAGTACTATAACTTACTGGGTCGCCCATCAGGAGTCCTTGGCTTGCCAAAAATAAAAATTTATATAATGTATCTTTCGGCCTTGGTAGTCTACAAACGTCTGTACCTCGTCCCTCAGTTTAGGGGTGCGAGCCCGATAGACACATGCCCAGCGAATATAAACTATGTAGTGCACCCGACGTTGGTGGGGCTGACATGTCAATGTGTCGTGCTACGGCCTCGGCTCGATGGACGTGGTATAGATGTTTCGAAACTACACAATAATATATAGTGTATTTTAAATTTAATGTTTAAATAGTTGCGCCATCTATCATTAAATGTTATAATTTCGATAGGCACTTATTCCACATGCGCCAAAAATTCGCGCAACGCAACAAAGGCTTACACTTGTCATTCTGCAATAAGATGTCGGTCTCTTAAGAAACAATTATTAATCTAGTCATAAATTAAACATCTGTGATAATTATGTGATAATAATATTTTAATTAATTTTATCAATACTCCAAATACGTGTTTTAAACAATATTTTTAATAATCTAATTCAAAAATTATGACTTTAAGTAATTAAAACAAAAGCACATGTTGATCGAGCTGTAAATATTAAGTCGACATCTCGTAGCAGAAAAGAGCCCAATCGATGAAGAAAAACAAAATTGTTATAACTATGCGCTAGTGTTAAATGTTTAATTTCACTTAGTTGGTAAGATCTACATTTGTCTTATATAATATATAAAATTTTTAACCGTTGTATTGCAATTGCAGTGTCTGATGATGCCCTCAATAAGGCGAAACTAGTCACATGAACATGAACACCAAATAAATATTGTCTGGAAACAGTTGGGATTGATTTATTTTTCCTAGTGATATCCATATTAACTTTTTGAAGCATCTGAAGTTTCACCTCATCATTTATCATAATGTGGGGAATTCGCCATTTTAATTTATTTATTTGAAATTTAAAGTTTTTAGATCCTTTGTAAGCGTTTAAGTCCGTCCTAGAACGAAGTAATACCAATTCTTGTTTCGCATTGATGATTATTTTTTTATAATCTTCACCAAACCCCATAATCATTTTTAAAGGAATGCAAGCAAAAAATGAGTCTTTTTGTTGAAAATGATTTTCCATATGTGGACACCATCCAGCTAAATTTAACACTTTAGATTCTCTTTCCCCTAAGGAAACGTAACCTTTCATCGTTGATGTAATCCCAGGATCTCTAATTTTGTCAACCTCCACCCCATTTAGCTCGTATCTAATTTCTTCAAATAAAAACAAATACGAATTATTTATTAATTTAAAGTCCAAAGTTTGTCCTGCTTCAGGTGTCGGTTTTTTTATTATTCCCTCGAGGTAAATGTAACTCTCACATGGTAAAGTGTACAAGTCTTGATTTTGAATTAATATTCTTATTTCATCGTTATTTTCAAAATTTTGCGTTCTGGGCAAGTATGTGTGATATTCCTCTTTTACGATTGTCTCATCAAAAGAAATATCGTTAAATATTTTAAGTTTTGACATGATAGCCGAGAGCTTTTAACAAATTAATACTTTTTAGTGTTAACCGTTTGATGATTTTTTTCTTACTGGCTGTTGCAGACTGTTCTGTCAGCGTTTTATGCTCTTCTTCTTCTTGGACAAATACTATCCCCATTATTTTATCTTAGACCGTTCAAATAATTCAAGACGAACAATGATTTTTTCGTTTCTAAAGTTAACCAGCTCTCCGTTTTGGTCCAAAAGTCTAATTGTTATATTATCAATGGTTTTCGTATTTACTGATAAATATGAGATATTATGAGGTTCAATATTTATGGCAAATCCGGGATTTATCATCGTAATGACCCCGAAATAATATTACATTCAATTCTCACACTTGAAACTTTAATTATTTCAACCGGTTGATCAGAAACATGCAATTTGTTGGCTTGAAGAATTTGTTTGCGCGAAAATCCCAATAGTCTTCCTATCGAATCTGCTGGTTGAAAATCCACGTCATATGTACTAAATAATTCGCACTGTAAAGTATTATTATTCGGTTTTAGGCTAAACGACTTGTCCGGATCTGCAGCGTTTTGGGCATCAGCGGGCAAAATTAAATGTCGTCGCAAATATTTTTCTATATCAGTTATTTCGTAGGAACCAGTTGGGATTGTAATTGATGACGATCCAAAATAAAACTTATTACAACCTTCTTCTATGTTAGGTATCGTATTGAACGTATGAAATGCAATAAGCCCCAAACAATATTCGGCAGAATTCAGCTCAATTGGTGGGTAATAGTTTCTACTTAAAACAGACGTGTTACCTGTTAAGGTGAAAGTACGAGACATGACTAACAGGACATTGTTAAAGATACTATATTTATAATAAAAATTCGATATCGTGATTGTACATTATTTCGCTACCCCCAAAATAATTTTGAATTTCTTTAGGTGGTGCTAAGTTACCAAAACTGTCAAAATATTTAACAGTACTGCCTTGCTTTTTGTATGCTACCCATTGGGTTCCGGGTCCCGAGTAATTATCCATATTCACAATTCCACTTTCTCTAAAAAATGGTTTATTCGGTAATTTATCTCGCATAAAAACACCTCTAAAGAATTTAATCTTATTTTGTTTAATAAATTTCAAAATGTCCACATCACTAAGTGCTCTGCGGGGTAGCTGACTTAAAAGTTTTTTGAATTGCGAAAACAAATTCCAAATTCCTTTCGATATGGCTTTAAGTAGAGTCCTGTTCCTTTTTTCCCCAAGGCTATTGCTTCCATTGTTTTATTATGTCGTTCCGCTTCTTCAAGTTTTTTTGAGGCTGTTTTCGTATCCGAAACTGCTTTAGCAATTGCAGCTGTACCTCCAGCCAAACTTGCCAATGCACTAAGTCCAGCGAAAATGGGGATAAGCGGCAAAACTTCTCCAGTTTTGGGTATCGGAATAATACGTGGAGTTTTTATCTTTTTTCTTCCACCCACATCGCGTACAGCAGCCCTAGCCGCGGCTAATGCAATATTGGTTCCCTCCTTTAATAAGACTTGTGTTTGCTTACTTTTATTGTTTTTATGCTTGAGTCCTTTAATCGCATGTTTTGCTTTTTTTACAACACCACCAGTAAATGAATGATTTTTAGCATTTTTGTTACAGGATCTTATACCCATACCCAATTTTCGTTTTACTTTCATAGCCGATGCTACAGCCAAGGCACTCGCTTTTTCACCAAATTTTGCATCTTTTGATTTAAATCTCTGCCATGCAGCCTTTTCTAGAACTTTATCTGCCTTATGACGCTCACCCAAATCCATGTTTTGAGAATAGGAAATATCGTGTTGTTTACAAGCCGCGTCTAAAGGATTTACGCCGGGGTCTTGTCGATTTAATCTTTCCTCCAATTTTGTACCAGGTCCGCAATACTGATACCCGGGAATATGCAACTCAATCGGTAATTTATTTATTAGCGTGTTGATGATTCCTCTTCCAACGTGTGAAGCCATTTGAGAGATTTTTTTAAGAAACAATCATTATATATAGATATGTCGATGCTAAAATTTGTTAGTACGATGGAAACTGTAAAACAAAAAGATACCCTGGCGGTGGTAAACTTAGATGAGTACGTGGGTCAAGGATTAAATAAAGTGAAAAAGAAACATAGCAATTTATTGCCAAACTCGATTCGAGCAATTATATGTTGTCCCTCGAATTGTGGAAAAACGAATGTTATGCTTAGTTTAATCTTTGATCCAAATGGTTTAAAGTTTAAAAATATATACATGTATTCCAAGTCATTGTACCAGCCCAAATACCAGTTACTTAAAGAGGTTATGTGCTCCTTGCCCGAAATTGGATTTTTTCCTTATTCGGAGAATACCGAAATTATTAACATAAATGATGCCAAAGAAAATTCGATTTTTATTTTCGATGATGTGGCCTGTGAAAATCAACAGAAGATGAGAGATTTTTTTTCTATGGGTCGTCATAAAAGTCTCGATTCGTTTTATTTATGCCAAACTTATACCCGCATACCTAAGCATCTTATCAGAGACAACGCTACTTTCATCATATTATTTAAGCAAGATGATTTGAATTTAAAGCATGTTTATAATGATCACGTGGGTGGTGATATGAAATTTGAAGAATTTAAGGAATTATGCTCGCAATGTTGGAACGAGAAGTTCGGATTTTTTGAAATTGATAAGGAGAGTGATGTTAACAAAGGAAGATATAGAAAATATTTAGACAGATTTTTTACAAAACTTGTTAGTAACAATTAATCCTTTATCGAAACAAGTCATACGTAGACCTAATAAAACCTGTTCAAGACCTGATAAAACCTGATAAAACCTGTTCAAAAGCTGATAAAACCTGTTCAAAGCTGATAAAAAGCTGATAAAGCCTGTTCAAAACCTGACAAAACCTGATAAATAGCTGATAAAAGCTGATAAAACCTGTTCAAAAGCTGATAAAACCTGTTCAAGACCTGTTAAAAAGCTGATAAAACCTGTTCAAGACCTGTTAAAAAGCTGTTCCAGGTCGTACATCTATTATTTTAATATTGATAATATCTTGCTAAAATGAATAAGAAAGGCGTTGAGGTTAAGAAAAGTTTAATTAAAATTCAAAACGACATTAGGAAAAAGGTTCTTGCCTTAAAATTAGGACGATCTGATGCAGAAGAGCAGCTAGCTAAATCTTATAAGCCAATCTTAGAGCCATTAAAAAGAATTTTACTTCAGTCAGATAAAATTGCAGTTAAAGCTGAACCGAAAGAGGAACCGAAAGAAGAAAAATTGGAAGCGAATAATGATGAATCATTACGAAATTATAAAAGAAAAGCTACTTCTAACAAATATAAAGCACCTGTTAAAACACCTAAATTGACAGATACTGTATATGAGGATGTGGTACATGATGATTTGGATGATTATGTATTTGAGGAGGAGAGACCATTCTATCAATCATATCTTGAAGATGTAACACCTAAAGTTTATGATCAGTTTTTAGAACAATTTGATGAACTTCCAAAGCAGTACATTAATGGTTTAATGAAGGATACAAAAGATGAATATGATACCACCTATGGCATTATATATAACCCACTTACGGAAAACTGGCAAATTGGAAAATCTAACATTGTGTTAAATGGTGCAGATTTGATTATTGAAAAGAAGATCTACAAAGGAATCCCAGGTCTTTATGAACTTTTATTTAAGAAAGATCCTGAGAGATTTAATAATAATGATAAAGAAGCATATAAGGAAATATTGGAAAAGAGTTCTGCACTGAGAAGAAACGGTGATCCAAGTCAGCAAATTAAAGGTTCAAAGTCTTACAAATATCAAAATATAATAAAACCTTTATTTGTCGAACCAACTCTTCCAAACCGATTTCAGAGTTACAGCGGTCCTACAACAAGAGCATCACGAAATAGAATTGGAACCGGCTTTTTCAAATTAACACAAAAACCATTCTAATATGTTTACTGGGATGACCCTAATGAGCTGGTAGATCGATTGTGTTTATTACATGCGTCAAGAGGTGTGGGCAATAATTCTCATGAAAACGAAATTATTAGAATTGAGGAAGAACTTAGAGAGGCAAATTTAATTTTATAATTCACATAAATAGGTGTGCTAAGTCAAAAATATGCAGTTATTATTTATGATTGACATCATGAGCGTCGATAAATTTGGACGTCCCCTAAAAAATATCAATTCGATAAAACCTGGTCCTCCAGGTCCTGGCTTTTTGTTTACCAGAGATGGGAATTTTAATCTCGAAAATAGACGATTAACAGAAATATCAACACCAATCGATTCAATGGATGCTTTAAATAAAAAAATCGTTGATGATTTAGAATTAGAAATTATAAGATAAGAAAAATAAATAACTTAAAAACTACTTTAGAAAATGAGCATAATGAAAATATAAACAATATATTAAAAGATGTTAACCAGCTTATATCAAATTTAGAGAAAACTCTGGACTCAGTTACAAATAAACTTCTCTATCAGATGGATACAAAAATCGATAAGAGTACAGCAGAAATTAAATCGTACATTCACAATCAATATTTATATCAAGAAAAATGAGCGACGTGAAGCAAGATATTGTAAATGAACTTCATAAACCGGCTAGAAAAAAATTTCAAAGACGAAGAACTATTATTAAGGGCATTGATGATTTATGGCAAGCGGATTTAGCTGAATTTCAACTTTACGCACGGGAAAATAAAGGATTCAAGTATACATTGGTTGTTATTGATTGTTTTTCTAAATACTTATGGGCTGTTCCTGTAAAAGATAAAAGTGGATCCACCATAACAAACGCGATGATAGCAATATTTAAAATGGGGAGAAAACCTTCAAATTTGCAGACAGATCAAGGCAAAGAATTTTACAATAAAAACTTTTCAGAACTTATGAAAATCAACGGAATAAATCACTATTCAACATTTAGCATCATGAAGGCGTCCATTGCTGAACGTGTTATTCGCACATTAAAGGAAAAAATTTCAATAACACTTCAGTTTAGCTGGAAACTATAAGTGGTGTGATGTTCAGGACAAAATTATCGAATCTTACAATAATACTAAACACACAACAATAAAAATGAAGCCTGCTGACGTTTCAAAGAAAAATGAATATTTTTTATTAAATACAGTTTATTCTCATATAAAAATAGCCGGACGTGGTAAACTAAATGTTGGTGATGTCGTAAGAATTAGCAAGCAAAAAGCGGTTTTCGACAAAAGTTATTTGGTAAACTGGACCACTGAGCTATTTCGTGTAAAAAAAATAAATATTACCAATCCAATAACGTTAGAGGATATGCAGGGTCAATCCATAAAAGGAACATTTTACTCGGAGGAATTGCAAAAAGT
Source organism: Stenus bimaculatus (assembly GCA_963971135.1). Taxonomy (NCBI): domain Eukaryota; kingdom Metazoa; phylum Arthropoda; class Insecta; order Coleoptera; family Staphylinidae; genus Stenus; species Stenus bimaculatus. The sequence continues at coordinate 13,540,886 of OZ020187.1, forward strand.
TAAACATGAAGATGCATATCTTGTGGAAAAAATTGTTAGAAAAAAGAATAATAAAGTGTTTGTAAAGTGTAATAGCTGGATCAACAAAAATAATGTTTTGTAAAATAAGATGTTTATAAACGTTCCTTGTTTCATCTCTACTTACTTAAATTTCATTAAGTCTATTAAATTATTGCATAATAAACACTAAATTAAAAGTATTTATAAGTAAGCACATACTTGAAGTTACTTTAACCTCATTTAACCAAGATAATATATTCAAATAATTTAAATTATACTTACCCTTTTAAATATTTAAATTGTACTTACCTTTTTTTTACAATTGTAATTATAATAAAAGAAAAGGTTTATAATGGAAAAAAAAAAAGTAAAAAATTTAAGTTCACGTTTTTTTTTTAATTAATTTATTTATAAAAAATAGTATTTACAAGATTTATACATTATTTCTATAAAAATTATTACTTAAACTATCATCTAAATGTTTTTGTATGGAGTTTCTTAAAAAATAATTAAATTTTATATACAATTCATACAATAATTTGACTTCAGCGAGTTCTTCATCACTTTGCAATAGTCCTATTATGTCACTGTTTTGCACTGTGAATCGATTTTCATTAACACATTTTGTAAATACTTTATCAATGAGTATCTGGAAGGGTTGAACATCTCGAAGTCCCACTCGATTAAAAACATCTACGTAGAATTGAGCCATGTCATGAATATTTTGGAGAGATTGTATTCCCAGATAAAACACCTTTCCATCAACATTTCCCTTTAGTTGCACCCAATTACTTTGAATGGTCGCCACGTATTCGGTTAAGTAAATGGTATCTTCCTGCTTACCATTTAATAAGCTAATAATATTGGGCAGGAAAAGCAGCAATTCGTTGAATGTTGAGTAGACGAACTGAATACCATTACAATCCTCATAATTGGATTTAGTAATTGCCGCAACTGGTTGGAAGTTCGTAAAAGGATACAGTCCAAATCGGATGACTTTTGACCCGCAGGTGTTTATGGGGAATGTATCCTCAAATACCAATCTTTTTTCCTCATACTTCAACCCATAATTGGACTGGGGTGTTGGTTTCTCCACGAAGGTGTTTTGAGATGATCTTCCCTTCTAATGATTTTGAACATTGTAGTCATGCGATGTGGTCAGCCCCAGATCTTGAGATGATGTATGGGGTTGTGGTTGTAGTGGTCCAATAAACTTGAGGTTGCCAAATTCTTCTTTCGTTTGACTTGGTCCACAGTAGGGGGTTAAGGTGACTGGAGATGCTCTCCCCTTCCAATAGTTCTGGACGTCCTTGTCAATTGTTTGGAGCTGGGATGTTGTCAGCTCATCCAGATCTTCCAATGATGGTTGTTGTTCCAACATCTTCAGCTTGCCGAATTCTTCTTTCGTTTGACCATTTCCAGATCTGTAGTAGGGATTCCTCAACTGCTTGGATAAAATTGTCTTCTTAAACATCGTTGTTTTGCTTCTCGTTCTGTTGCGTGTTATAAACTCGAACTGATTGTGCACTTGTACCTTGACAATATTTATACAAAAAATTTGTAAATTCTACAAATTATATTTTCTATTTCATTAAATTTTTGCTGATTTAAAAGTTGAACGATCTAAATTGTTAAATCGCTTTGAACGACATTTTTTTTAAACAAAAATATTAAGTTTTAGATTGTATTAAATATGTGATTTATTGTGTACTAAACTATTTATTTTCATTCAAGTTATATTTTCTTTTCACTTTTTCAAAAATAAATATTATAATAAATTACCGAATAATATATACATATAAAACAAAATCATTTTTTAAATAAAAATCAAACTATTTTAAGAAATTAATATTTTTTTAACTCTACATTTCGTTAAATTTTTAGTAATTATGAAGTTGTATAATCTTAAAAATATTAAAGCGCTTTAAATAGCGTTTTCTTTTAAACAAAAATATGTATGATTCTGTTTTACATTATTTTAAATATTTGATTGATTGTTTACATTAAAGTTAATTATCAATTGGTTTAGTACTTTTTTTCCAAAGGTAAATAATAGAAAACATTTTAAATAAAAAATCTAATAATGAAACATATAAATTTATTTAAACATGTTTTAATTCCTTAAAAATAATCACAATGTTAAAGAAATTAAAAAAATAATTATGTTAGTTTATTTTATTATTGTAATTAATTGTTTTTTGTAAAGATGAATTTTGAAAATATACTTTTAAAGAAGAATTCTTTTCTTTAAATTAAGGTTAATGAACCTCTGAATATGTACAGTTGGCGATTTTTATACTAATTTGCACATGTGTATTTTATCATCAATTAAATATATTGCATATTTATCTTTACTAATAATAACTGCTTGGTGGTCTCAACCGCTAAGTCGTTGGACTTAGAAAAACGCGAAACAAAGACTGTGGCTTCGATTCACGGTGGCGAGTGTTTTTTTTAAGCTTTGACGCTTTGCCGCAAACTTCAGATGGCGCCACTAGAATTAGTAACTTAAGCTACCGAGTCGCAGATGGCAGCACTTACTTTAAGCAGGTAACCAATCAGCGTACTTGGGGTGGGGCCCTAATTAGGAAAATGGTCGCCGTAAATTTAGAGAGGGGCAACTGGAGGACCAATAGGAGCTCAAGAAGGAGGAGCTTAGGAGGGGGAAGGACCAATCAGAGCTTAGGAAGGAGGGGAGAACCGACCAATCAGAGCTCAGGTGGGAGGGATTTAGGTGGGGGGTGGGCGTGACACTCCTTATGGACACTTTACATGGGAGGCGGGCCCAGCAAAATGTGGAATGTGTGATCCAGAACCGGCTAATCCTCTCTACTGGGATGTTTTCCAGATACCTTAAAGCAAGGTAAGCTTGTACCAATCTTTAAGAAAGGGAACCAACACTTAATAGAAAACTATAGACCAATTACTTTATTAAGCTTCTTTTCTAAAATATATGAGAAAACAATGGCAAACAGACTTACTAACTTTTTTAAAAAATATGATCTTATTGCACCTCAACAAAATGGATTTGTACCCGGAAAAAATACAGAATCTGCCTTAATCGAAATAACACAAAAAATTCATAACAACCTAGACAAAGGTATTGGCACTATTGTTTGACTTGTCGAAAGCATTCGACTCGGTAGATCACGACAAGCTTTTGACAAAACTAGAAAACTTAGGAGTAAGAGGTACAACAAATAACTGGATACGTTCCTATCTAACGAATCGCAAATTTTCAGTACTCATCAAAGACCAACTATCTAACAGCCAAACAGTATCTCTGGGTGTGGGCCAAGGGTCAATCCTTGGACCGCTCTTATTTGTTGTATTTATAAACGACTTACCAAGCAGTATTGAAAACGGTTGCACGATCATGTACGTAGACGATACAACATTCTTGGTTGTCGGCGACAACTTGGAGGAGTTGCGATACAAGGGCAATAAAGTTATAAACGAATTCACGTCTTGGTGTAATAAAAATAGCTTAATTATTAATCTGGAAAAAACAGTAGCAATCCATTTCAAATCCAGACAAATAGTCCCTACGGATCTCAACTTAAATCTTACCTTAAGCAGCCTATTAGATCTATCAACTCATACGCGGATATTAGGTGTAAATCTTGATGAGAATCTCTCATGGAATTACCAAATAAATGCCGTATGCTCAACCTTAGCCAGAGTCACCTATGCTATAATTTTAATCAAGAAAGAACTTAATCAAGGCAACTTATTAAACCTGTACTATGCCTGCTTCTATTCTGTGGTATCTTACAACATAGTCAATTGGGGTCAGGCTACTGAAATCGAAAGAATATTTATACTACAAAAGAGAGTAATTAGAATCATGTTCAATTTATCCTTTAGGGAATCATGCCGCCCAACTTTTAAGGAACAAAAATTACTAACCATATGTTCGATTTACATCTATAAGATTAGTATATTTATATTCAATAATCTAAAAGATTTTAAACTTGTACTAGACACTCATTCTTACCCAACAAGAATGTCAAATAATTTAGCTATACAAAATTACTCGCATTCCAAGTACAAAAAGTCACCCCATTGTGCAGGGGCTTACATACATAACAAACTACCAAATCACATTAAAAAGAGTAAAAATCAGGGAAAATTTAAACAACAACTAAAGAATTTTTTAATAGAAAACTGCTTTTATAAATTGTCTGAATATTTCAATATGTAAATAATTTAAACGTATCCAATTGTATCGTATCTCATATATGTATGTGAATATTTATGTTTTGCAATTAATATGCTTTTATATTGTTTAATTGTAATTGTATTCTAATTGTAACGAGTGTGACATGTATTGTAGAAAGTACTCAATAAATATCTAATCTTATCTTATCAACTTTAACTAAATAATCCACAGCACCTTCTGTTTTACATGGTAGGTTAGAAGATGATATCACTAAGTCCAAAATTCTATTATTTTGATTAATCATTTTACTGCTCTGAGTTAAATCATTAAAATTTACGAAATTTTGAAAAGGGATTAAATTTTCTGTAAGCTTCCCCGTGAATAAAGCTGTTATATTCGGGAATGTTGAAGTCACCCATAATGATTACCTTTTCATCATAAAGTTTACTTTCCAATAAGTCGTATAAGTATTCATAATGGTAGTGTGTTAATGCTGGAGGACAGTAGACGCAGACCAGGAAAAAATAATCATGATTTATAGCTATCTTTACCATTAGAACATCGATGGGACTATTATCGTTACATAACTGTACTTGTTTGGATTTAAACGAATTTTTTTAAAGCAATTAATGCTCCACCACCTTTTTTGCTAATTCTGTCAGAGCGGTAAACTGTATACCTATTTGGAAATAGTTCTTCGTTGTGGACTCCAGGTTTTAGCCATGTTTCGGTTATGAATATACCATCAAAATTACACGAGCTTACATTATTAAATAATTCCAAAGTTTTAGTATTAAGGCCACGTGCATTTTGATAATAAAATAAGAGTGTTGTGTTTGGGTCAGTAAGTTGTTGGGTACAATTTAGTTTTTTGATGTATTATTGTTAAGTTTAACTATGTGAGGCTTATTATTTTTATATCTAATTATAAGATTCGATTCACCCTGCGATTTTCTATTGTTAAGCTCCATTACAATATTTCTTAGCTCGTCCCTTTGAGCAGGAGTACGATCTGTTGTTATTTTTATAGTCGAATTTTTAGGAAGCAATTATCTGTTTTTCATAATCTTTTTTACCATATTAGAATTTTCCAAGATAATTTTTATTGGCCTAGGGTTTTCTCCTTTTTTCCCAATTCGAAAATGCGATTTAATTACTGCTTCCTCATCTGATAACTTATACAGCGTAGGAAGTAGAACTTTCATATCATCACTTTTTATTGTTTCCACATCGGAAGCTTCAGATTCCTTTATGTTATAAATTATTAAATTTGATTCCCTAAATTTTTTGTCTTCAATCTCATTCATTATAGAAATGTTATCATCATTAGTATCATTTCTACGTTGAACCGAGGAATTTTCAATTGCTAGTACTCTTGAGGATAGGTCTGTTATCGCAACATTAGCAGTATTACCATTTTCTTCCAGAATAGACGTTTTTGTCCCAAACTAGTAATTTTCAGATCCAAATTCAACATTTTCTCATTAAGTGTATCAAGTGCGGATTCAAGTTTATCGGAGAATTTATTAAAATACTTCGAAAACATTCTTTCAAAAATATCTTTAATATCGTTTGTAGTTAGTTTTCTTGAGTCTGCGGAGGTTGCCTGCCCACTGTTCAGACAGCTGTGCTTTCCCTTCCCAGTTCCGATGCAACCTGGGTGACAATATTTTCATGGAGTCGAACCTCCAGTTTCTGAGTGGAAGCCAACGAGAGTTACTACGTGACTACGAAGTGCTTATCAAATCCTGACAATATTCATAATCGACGTTAAACTCAAACTAGTTGAACAATGAATCGGATCGAATAATACGTAACTTTGAAAAGGTAATAAATTTTTAGGTTAGTTTAGCAATTTAATATTGTAATTAAAGATTAAGTAAATACCAGTCGATTAGGTGCTACTACCGATACTTCCTGAGTAATCCATTATTAACACTATATTATTCGTTTTGATTTAATTAACTTTGTGATTTTTTCCATTAAAATACCGAGAACGACGAGAGCAAGAGCAATGTATACAAAATCATACAAATGTATACTTAATGAAAAAACTATAAATATAATAATTAAGAATGTTTTGTATGTACCAGAACTTGAAAATAATTTGTTATCAGTAAGAAAATTGGTAAATCAAGGTTTTCAAGTGAATTTTATTGATGACATTTGTCAAGTTCAAAGATTTGGTACGATTTATGCAATAGCAAAATTAGAAAATAATTTATATAAACTAAGATGCACTGAAAAAGTTTATTCAGCTTGGAATACAAATAGTATTGGTTGTATTCATAATTGGCATCGTAAATTTGGACATCGTGATCCAGAAATTATTAGAAAAATGTTTCAAGTTGATTATATTAAAGATATACAACTAAAAAATTGCAAAGAAAAACTAGTATGCGATTGTTGTATTAAGGGAAAAATGACAAGATTGCCATTTCTAAAAGAATCACTTAATAGATCGAAAGAAATTTTGGATTTAATTCACACTGACATATGTGGACCAATGGATACTGTTACACCAGGAAATAAAAAATACATATTAACAGTAATTGATGATTTTAGTCGTTATACATTTATATATTTACTTGAAAAAAAGTACGAAGTATTAAGTAAATTACAAGAATTTGTAAGAAGCATGGAAACTCAATTTAAAAAGAAACCAAAAATTATACGGTCTGATAGAGGAGGTGAATATATTGGAAAGAAAGTTAAAGAATTTTTAAAAACAGAAGGAATTTCATATCAATTAACAGCACCATATACACCACAGCAAAATGGAGTTGCTGAACGTAAAAATCGGTCATTGATAGAAATGACAAGATGCATGTTATTGGATGCCAATCTTGATAAGAAATATTGGGGTGAAGCAGTTTCGACCGCTAATTATCTACAAAATATTTTACCTACAAAAGGAACTACAGGTGAACTGCCATATAAATTATGGTTTGGAAAGAATCCAACCTTGGGACACTTACAAATTTTTGGAAGTCAAGCATATGCGCTTATTCCCATAGAAAAACGCAAAAAATTTGATGAAACATCTAAGCTATACGTTTTTGTTGGATATGAAAATGGTTCAAAAGCTTATAGATTATTGGACAAATGTACAAATAAAATTATTATTTGTAGAGATGTACACTTTATTCAAGAAGATCATAAATGTTATTTAAAGCCAAGTAAGTAGTGGATATTTACCGGTTCTGGATCATCCACAATCCACAATTTGGAAGCCCCGCCTCCCATGTAAAGTCCCCATAAGGAGTGTGACGCCCACCCCCCACCTAAATCCCTCCCACCTGAGCTCTGATTGGTCGATTCTCCCCTCCTTCCTGACGTCTGATTGTTCCTGCCCCACCTTAGCTCCTCCTTCTTGAGCTCCTATTGGTCCTCCAGTTGCCCCACTCTAATTTTATTGGACGTCGGCCATTTTCCTAATTATTGCCCCACCCCAAGTACGCTGATTGGTTACCTGCTTAAGTAAGTGCTGCCATCTGCGAATCGGTAGCTTAAGTTACTGATTCTAGTGGCGCCATCTGAAGTTTGCGGCAAAGCGCCAAAGCTTAAAAAAAACACTCGCCACCGTGAATCGAAGCCACAGTCTTTGTTTTGCGTTTTTTTAATTCCAACGACTTAGCGGTTGTGACCACCAAGCAGTTATCATTTCTTTAGTTAGATATGTAATATATATCGTATTTTACCTGAGACATTGGTATGTGGGGTGATTAAACTCATCAAGGATGTGTGTAATTTACTTTTATTAAATATTTACGCAATAATTATCTTAAAATTTGGTAAAAACCCAAAAATTATTATACGTAGAGCCAGATTATCATATTGGTTGTATATTAGAACTTTTGAATTATTTAAACTTATACAATAAAATGCATCCATCTCAAAATAATGTAAACGTAGAGCATAAAAGGTAACTTCCAACGTTTTGAAATGCTGAGGTAATTTAACATCTTAATCAGCAAAAAAAAATATTTCATTGAACTAATAAAAATCATTATTTTTTAATAATTTGTAATGTTAAATACATATTATAATTAATTGGGATATATTAAAAATCTTCATTCCAATAATTGTGAATTATTCATCTTACGCAAATGTGACATTTTTATTATTTACTCATTTTTTTATTATTATGTGTATGAGTGAAATGAAATGGTGATTAAATTACAATCTTGCAAAAAATAAGTATAAATATTGAACATTTACAATGCATAAAATAATTCCAATTTGTATTGTGCAACGGCAACCAAGAAGCAACAGTCAGCAGAATGTTCAAGAAGAATTCAAAAGTGTCAAAAAATATGCCCAAATTCAACTTCAACCCATACTACAAGCCAAGGCCCTCAACTCTTTTTTCTAATAATTTTTTTCAACGAGATATGCATCTTCATGTTTAACTTTTTGTAATTCCTCCGAGTAAAATGCTCCTTTTTATGGGTTGGCCCTGCATATCCTCTAATAAATACGTTATTGGATTGGTTATATTCATTTTTTTACACGAAATAGCTCAGTGGTCCAATTTACCAAATAACAAAAACACTTTCATAATTCATCTTTACAATAATAAACTAACCTAACCTAATTATTAAAAAATAAACACATTAAGTACTTAATTATTTATTATTTTTGTAATTTCTTTAACATCGTGATGCCCCCAAGCTAACGTTGTAACTCTATCTTCACGTAGCGCTTATCATCGTTACTTGATAATGCACATATATTCTGTTTACGAAAAGATAGTGTGATAAATAGATTTAAATAAATTTTGTTTTTTATAAATTTTTTATATTTTTGGGATCAAACAGGGTATTTTTAAAGTCTTTTTCGGTTAGATCATTTTTTACAACGCTAGTTTTAACACCTTTATCTTTTTTTTGTCCATTCACCAACCACATTGTATGCGTACATTTTGAGTTGTAATCCAACAAATTCGTACATTATCAGGCCACGATTTTCTTCCTTCATTAAACCTAATACTGCTTTATTAATTAATGGTATTCCATATGGATTATTTAAATTAAAATTTGAAGTGTCAAAAAGCTCATTATTATTTTTTTGTCTTTATTGAAATCTTCTGTCTCAATGTATAAGATAAAGCTGTCTGTATCCATATAACAAAGTTTAACTTTGCTTTCTTATTTCTTATTTCTTTTTAATAAAATTATAATAAAAATCATACATTAAAAATTTTGAAGTTTCTAACACACGAAATCGGTTTCGAAGAGTTGGTTCGACAAATAAAGGTCTTATTATATTTTGATATTTGTTAATCTTTTTAATGTCAATATACATTTATTTATTAACAACCGTTTCACATGTTTTTATAGTAATGCTGATTAAGCAGATGCATTATCTTAATTCTTGGAAGAAGTTTTATGGGGAAAATAAATACCTAATATCTAATTAATGTAAACTTATAAATAATTATTCAATTTACTAATACTTTTTTACTCAACATAGATTTTGAATACTAAACGTACGCAAAATTAGAAAAGCGACTTTTAAAAAAGATTTTTTTGTAAATTAATGAATAATGAAAAATGATGGAAAATGTTGATAAACTGGTGAATTCGTTGGAAGGATGTTGGAAAATGTAGAGGGGTGGAAAGTTTAATATCAAAAGAAAGAAAATGGGACTTCATGGTCCTGAATTTTCCTATTAAATGTTCCCCCCAGAAGTTCATCAATGGGTTAATATTTTTTAATGTCAAGTGTCGCCCCCTCAAAATAGATAGTCTAATTATATGAGTAAAAAAGTATTAGAAATCGAGTAATTTATTTTTCCACAAAACTTCTTCAAAGACTTAAGGTAGTACAGCTGCTTAATCAGCATAAACACATTTCATTGAACTTGACAAACAAGCAAATGGTGGATAATAAAAAATGCATACAACTCGAAAATTATAGAAACGTAACTTAAACATTTTATTAATTTATAATATATTACGAAAAATGTAACGTGAAAAAAATGTTATTCTAAATTTTTGAAGAATTTGTGCAATCCCCCTCACAATAAGCATCAACTTTTATATAACTTCACAAAGTAAATTTCATGGGTTTGAGACTTCACCAAATATTATAATCTCAGCATTTTGTACTAGGTAGAAGGACCAGTTTATAAAAAATTCGGTTAAATCTAAAAGTAAAAGATGAATTATATTTCAATTCGGTAAAAATCAGCTTTAACTGTAATTTTATCTGATTGATGTAATTTTATCTGATTGATGTAATTTTATCTGATTGATGTAAAATTCTTTTTATTGGCTCTAAGATTGGCTTATAAGATTTAGCCAGTTGCTCTTCTGCATCAGATCGTCCTAATTTTAAGGCAAGGACCTTTTTCCTAATTAAACTTCTCTTAACCTCAACGCCTTTCTTATTCATTTTAGCAAGATATTATCAATAAAATAAATACGACCTAGAACAGCTTTTTTATCAGGTTTTATCAGCTTTTATCAGCTTTTTATCAGGTTTTATCAGGTTTTGAAAAGGTTTTATCAGCTTTTGAACGGGTTTTATCAGCTTTTGAACGAGTTTTGTAAGCTTTTCAACGGGTTGACCCGTTAAAAAAGCTGTTCTGAGTCGTACAACTGTAGGTATCTTGATAAAATGAATAAGAAAGGTGTTGAGGTTAAGAAAAGTTTAATTAAAATTCAATAATGACATTAGGAAAAAGTCCTTGTCTTAAAATTAGGAAAAAGGTCCTTATCTTATAATTAGGACGATCTGATGCCTAAAAATCCTTTCACATTGTCTTTACGTTATCTTTACAGACCCCTTCCCAACCATTTTTAAAAATAAAATAAAATCCAAATTCAAAAGAACATAATTGCTTATATTAATTAAAAATTGCTTTTATTAATTAAAAATTGCTTATTATGGAAATATTTATCATAAATGATAACTTTTCAAGATGATTAAAGAATTGTGTATAAGTAAACGTTTAAAATAATATTTTGGAAAAAAGCCCTACCCCTAAAATTGGATGGAATGATCTGATGCAAAGGAGTAACTTATTAAATCTTATAAACTAATTTTAGAATCGATAAAACTAATTAAAAAAAAGTTTTAGCCCGACTTGGCTTGATGAATCATATTATCGTTGAATTAGAAAGAACGTTTCATGAAGGTCATATTGGGCTTATTAAATAAAGAGTAAATTTAAAATTTTTACTTACCATGATTTAATTATATATTTTAGTTGCAAAAGGTTCTGTATATTTTATTTAAGTTAAATAAGAAAAAAAAAATTTGTTAAATAAATTTATTATAATTAATATACATATATTTATATTAATGCTATATATTTTCTAATGCTATATATTTTCTAATGTGGGTGGGGTGGGGGGCACAACCATCAATGCCCAGGGCAACCTTCCGTATCCTCTTCATCTTCCTATAAGTAAGAAAAAGAAAAAAATATGTTAATAACAGTAAAAATGAAACACATACACATACTTACCATGTGAACAATAAACAGCTCATCATCATCCACTAGGTTCACGTAGATGGAATATTTCCACCCCCTGAAGCCCCTTTTAGAGGCGGCAAAAATTATGCACTCGTCAAGTTCTTTGGGGGCCTCCCCCACATACATTTTATTGAATGTCTAACAACAAAATAAATTTTTATTTAAAATTAAATTTTTTAATAATATTATTTTATAAACTTACTTGGAAAGGAGGCTCTAAAGAACTTTCTAATTGCCGCATAAACTCCAAGACACATAATTCACATTTACCGTTGAAAGGCATTTTTGGATTTGAAACAATTCTCACAAAAAACCATATTTATATGAGAAAACAGCAGACATACAACACCTCCTTATAGTTTTCTTGAGGTGGATTTGCATGATGGATAATGGGTAATATTCCACATAACGTCGTTTTGGAAGGGGATGGTATGGAGTCTCATAAATTCTATTATAATTTTGGCTTGCACACATTGAATTACCTACTTCTAGTGATTTTGAAATATGTCAATCATAGGTTTTGAAACGTTGACTTACATGTAAATCCACCTTTAAAGCTATTGAAAAATGAGATGATGACAGAGGTGACATCGTTAATTTTAAAATAACACGTAATGTTTTTTAACCGAATTGAAATATAATTCATCTTTTACTTTTAGATTTAGCCGAATTTTTTATAAACTGGTCCTTCTACCTAGTACAAAATGCTGAGATTACAATATTTGGTGAAGTCTCAAACCCATGAAATTTACTTTGTGAAGTTATATAAAAGTTGATGCTTATTGTGAGGGGGATTGCACAAATTCTTCAAAAATTTAGAATAACATTTTTTCCTAAATTTTTTTCACGTTACATTTTTCGTAATATATTATAAATTAATAAAATGTTTAAGTTACGTTTCTATAATTTTCGAGTTGTATGCATTTTTTATTATCCACCATTTGCTTGTTTGTCAAGTTCAATGAAATGTGTTTATGCTGATTAAGCAGCTGTACTACCTTAAGTCTTTGAAGAAGTTTTGTGGAAAAATAAATTACTCGATTTCTAATACTTTTTTACTCATATATATAATTAGACTATCTATTTTGAGGGGGCGACACTTGACATTAAAAAATATTAACCCATTGATGAACTTCTGGGGGGAACATTTAATAGGAAAATTCAGGACCATGAAGTCCCATTTTCTTTCTTTTGATATTAAACTTTCCACCCCTCTACATTTTCCAACATCCTTCCAACGAATTCACCAGTTTATCAACATTTTCCATCATTTTTCATTATTCATTAATTTACAAAAAAATCTTTTTTAAAAGTCGCTTTTCTAATTTTGCGTACGTTTAGTATTCAAAATCTATGTTGAGTAAAAAAGTATTAGAAAATTGAATAATTATTTATAAGTTTACATTAATTAGATATTAGGTATTTATTTTCCCCATAAAACTTCTTCCAAGAATTAAGATAATGCATCTGCTTAATCAGCATTACTATAAAAACATGTGAAACGGTTGTTAATAAATAAATGTATATTGACATTAAAAAGATTAACAAATATCAAAATATAATAAGACCTTTATTTGTCGAACCAACTCTTCGAAACCGATTTCGTGTGTTAGAAACTTCAAAAATTTTAATGTATGATTTTTATTATAATTTTATTAAAAAGAAATAAGAAAGCAAAGTTAAACTTTGTTATAGGGATACAGACAGCTTTATCTTATGCATTGAGACAGAAGATTTCGAAAAGCTTATAAAACTCGTTCAAAAGCTGATAAAACCCGTTCAAAAGCTGATAAAAGCTGATAAAACCTCTTCAAAAGCTGATAAAAGCTAATAAAACCTGTTCCGAAACTGCTAAAACCCGTTCAAAAGCTGATAAAACCTGTTCAAAAGCTGATAAACCTGTTCAAAAACTGATCAAACCTGTTCAAAAGCTGATAAAACCTTTAAACCATATCTGCCTTATGACGCTCACCCAAATCCATGTTTTGAGAATAGGAAATATCGTGTTGTTTACAAGCCGCGTCCAAAGGATTTACGCCGAGGTCTTGTCGATTTAATCTTTCCTCCAATTTTGTACCAGGTCCGCAATACTGATACCCGGAAATATGCAACTCAATCGATAATTTATTTATTAGTGAGTTGATTATTCCTCTTCCTACGTGTGAAGCCATTGGAAAGATTTTTTAAGAAACGATCATTATATATAGATATGTCGATACTAAAATTTGTTAGTACGATGGAAACTGTAAAACAAAAAGATACCCTGGCGGTGATAAACTTAGATGATTCAAGCAATAATATGTGGTCCCTCGAATTATTGTGGAAAAACGAATGTTCTGCTTAGTTTAATCTTTGATCCAAATGGTTTAAAGTTTAAAAATATATACATGTATTCAAAGTCATTGTACCAGCCCAAATACCAGTTACATAAAGAGGTTATGTGCTCCTTGTCCGAAATTGGATTTTTTCCTTATTCGGAGAATACCGAAATTATTAACATAAATGATGCCAAAGAAAATTCGATTTTTATTTTTGATGATGTGGCCTGTGAAAATCAACAGAAGACGAGAAATTTTTTCTATGGGTCGTCATAAAAGTCTCGATTCGTTTTATTTGTGCCAAACATACCCGCATACCTAAGCATCTTATCAGAGACAACGCAAATTTCATCATATTATTTAAGCAAGATGATTTGAATTTAAAGCATGTTTATAATGATCACGTGGGTGGTGATATGAAATTTGAAGAATTTAAGGAATTATGCTCGCAATGTTGGAACGAGAAGTTCGGATTTTTTGTACCTGATAAGGATAGTGATGTTAACAAAGGAAGATATAGAAAATATTTAGACTGATTTTTTACAAAACTTGTTAGTAACAATTAATCCTTTATCGTAACAAGTCATACGTAGACCTGATAAAACCTGTTCAAAACCTGTTCAAGACCTGTTCAAAACCTGTTCAAAACCTGATAAAACCTGTTCAAAACCTGATAAAACCTGTTCAAAAGCTGATAAAAACTGTTCAAGACCTGATAAAACCTGATAAAACCTGTTCAAAAGCTGATAAAACCTGTTCAAAGCTGATAAAACCTGTTCAAAGCTGATAAAAAGCTGATAAAACCCGATAAAAAGCTGATAAAACCCGATAAAACCTGTTCAGAAGCTGATAAAACCTGATAAAAAGCTGATAAAACCTGATAAAAAGCTGATAAAACCTGTTTAAAACCTGATAAAACCTGATAAAAAGCTGATAAAAGCTGATAAAACCTGTTCAAAACCTGATAAAAAGCTGATAAAGCTGTTCAAGACCTGTTAAGAAGCTGTTCTAGGTCGTACACCTATTTAATTTATTGATAATATCTTGCTAAAATGAATAAGAAAGGCGTTGAGGTTAAGAAAAGTTTAATTAGGAAAAAGGTCCTTGCCTTAAAATTAGGACGATCTGATGCGGAAGAGCAACTGGCTAAATCTTATAAGCTAATCTTAGAGCCAATAAAAAGAATTTTACATCAATCAGATAAAATTACATCAATCAGATAAAATTACAGTTAAAGCTGATTTTTACCGAATTGAAATATAATTCATCTTTTACTTTTAGATTTAACCGAATTTTTTATAAACTGGTCCTTCTACCTAGTACAAAATGCTGAGATTACAATATTTGGTGAAGTCTCAAACCCATGAAATTTACTTTGTGAAGTTATATAAAAGTTGATGCTTATTGTGAGGGGGATTGCACAAATTCTTCAAAAATTTAGAATAACATTTTTTCCTAAATTTTTTTCACGTTACATTTTTCGTAATATATTATAAATTAATAAAATGTTTAAGTTACGTTTCTATAATTTTCGAGTTGTATGCATTTTTTATTATCCACCATTTGCTTGTTTGTCAAGTTCAATGAAATGTGTTTATGCTGATTAAGCAGCTGTACTACCTTAAGTCTTTGAAGAAGTTTTGTGGAAAAATAAATACCTTATATCTAATTATTGTAAACTTATAAATAATTACTCGATTTCTAATGCTTTTTTACTCATATAATTAGACTATCTATTTTGAGGGGGCAACATCCTTCCAACGAATTCACCAGTCAACATTTTCCATCATTTTTCATTATTCATTAATTTACAAAAAAATCTTTTTTAAAAGTCGCTTTTCTAATTTTGCGTACGTTTAGTATTCAAAATCTATATTGAGTAAAAAAGTATTAGAAAATTGAATAATTATTTATAAGTTTACAATAATTAGATATTAGGCATTTATTTTCCCCATAAAACTTCTTCCAAGAATTAAGATAATGCATCTGCTTAATCAGCATTACTATAAAAACATGTGAAACGGTTGTTAATAAATAAATGTATATTGACATTAAAAAGATTAACAAATATCAAAATATAATAAGACCTTTATTTGTCGAACCAACTCTTCGAAACCGATTTCGGGTGTTAGAAACTTCAAAATTTTTAATGTATGATTTTTATTATAATTTTATTAAAAAAAAATAAGAAAGCAAAGTTAAACTTTGTTATATGGATACAGACAGCTTTATCTTATACATTGAGACAGAAGATTTCTATAAAGACATAAAAAATAATAATGAGCTTTTTGACACTTCAAATTTTAATTTAAATAATCCATATGGAATACCATTAATTAATAAAGCAGTATTAGGTTTAATGAAGGAAGAAAATCGTGGCCTGATAATGTACGAATTTGTTGGATTACAACTCAAAATGTACGCATACAATGTGGTTGGTGAATGGACAAAAAAAAGATAAAGGTGTTAAAACTAGCGTTGTAAAAAATGATCTAACCGAAAAAGACTTTAAAAATACGCTGTTTGATCCCAAAAATATAAAAAATTTATAAAAAACAAAATTTATTTAAATCTATTTATCACACTATCTTTTCGCAAACAGAATAAAAGTGCATTATCAAGTAACGATGATAAGCGCTACGTGCAGATAGAGTTACAACGTTAGCTTGGGGGCATCACGATGTTAAAGAAATTACCAAAATAATAAATAATTAAGTACTTAATGTGTTTATTTTTTAATAATTAGGTTAGGTTAGTTTATTATTGTAAAGATGAATTATGAAAGTGTTTTTGTTATTTGGTAAACTGGACCACTGAGCTATTTCGTGTAAAAAATGAATATAACCAATCCAATAACGTATTTATTAGAGGATATGCAGGGCCAACCCATAAAAAGGAGCATTTTACTCGGAGGAATTACAAAAAGTTAAACATGAAGATGCATATCTCGTTGAAAAAATTATTAGAAAAAAGAATGATAAAGTGTTTGTCAAGTGGTTCGGCCTTGATAAAACTCATAATAGCTGGATTAGCAAAAATAATGTTTTGTAAAGGAGTGTTGAACTGAATACTTTTAATTTTATTAAATTTAAATAATTTATTATGATAAATAATATTAAAAACAAAAAATGTTTACTTACCGTGCTTTATTTTAGTTAGTAAGTTATGGTGAATAAATTTAAAATATAAAAAAATAAATAAATTTAAATATGCATTTATTATTAAAAGACAAAAATAGTACCTAGATTAAAATTAAATATAAAAATTAAACCTTAAAATAAAAGAAACATATTTAATACAAACGATTTGTGTGCAAACTTAAATTTAAGAGATCCTGAATTTTTTTCTTTAAAAATGAATTAAACTTAATATACACCTCGCACAAAAATGGCCGAACATCCTCATTCAGATCCTCATTGATTTGTGCCAAAATATCGGAATTCTGGATCTCAAACCGATTATCATTCAGGACCCTGCTGTATACTTGGTGGAGGAAGTCCTCGAAGGGCTGCCAATTTCGGAGACCCACACTGTTGAACCTCTCCAGATAAAATAGAACCATGTCTTGCAGATTTTGGAGTGACTGCACCCCCAGATAGAAACATATTTTCTCGTCCCCATCAATCTTCTTCAGCTGGGCCCAGTTGCTTTGGATGTTCACCACGTACTCGGTGAGGTTGATAACATCTTCCCCCTTACTGTTGATAGTATTTATCATGTTCGGCACGAAGAATACTAATTCGTTAAAGGTGCTATGATTGAACCGAACAACATTTTCGTACCCAGTTTTCGACATTAAAACAACTGGCTGGAAGCTGTTGAAGGGATCCACTCCAAATCTAATCACCTTCGATCCGCAGATGTTAAGTGGGTACACTTCCTCAAATAACAGCCTCCTAGTTTCATATTTGATCCCATAATCACCGGACTTGGGTTTGTTGAGCTGTGGTGATGGGAACGCTTTTTCTACATCGGCATCAATTTTTTGCAGCTGGGATGGTGTTAACTGCCAATCGTCCTGGAGGAATGAGGATGGTTCGCATATCTTCAGCTTCCCTTCTTCCGCATTGGAGGTTGAGGGCCTTGGCTTGTAGTATGGGTTGAAGTTGAATTTGGGCATCTTTTTTGACACTTTTGAATTCTTCTTGAACATTCTGCTGACTGTTGCTTCTTGGTTGCCGTTGCACAATACAAATTGGAATTATTTTATGCATTGTAAATGTTCAATATTTATACTTATTTTTTGCAAGATTGTAATTTAATCACCATTTCATTTCACTCATACACATAATAATAAAAAAATGAGTAAATAATAAAAATGTCACATATGCGTAAGATGAATAATTCACAATTATTGGAATGAAGATTTTTAATATATCCCAATTAATTATAATATGTATTTAACATTACAAATTATTAAAAAATAATGATTTTTATTAGTTCAATGAAATATTTTTTTTTTGCTGATTAAGATGTTAAATTACCTCAGCATTTCAAAACGTTGGAAGTTACCTTTTATGCTCTACGTTTACATTATTTTGAGATGGATGCATTTTATTGTATAAGTTTAAATAATTCAAAAATGAAAATAAATTTGCTTCCTCTGCATATTAACATAATTTCAATCACCCAAGTTCTAATATACAACCAATATGATAATCTGGCTCTACGTATAATAATTTTTGGGTTTTTACCAAATTTTAAAATAATTATTGCGTAAATATTTAATAAAAGTAAATTACACACATCCTTGATGAGTTTAATCACCCCACATACCAATGTCTCAGGTAAAATACGATATATATTACATATCTAACTAAAGAAATGATAACTGCTTCGTGGTCACAACCACTAAGTCGTTGGAATTAAAAAAACGCAAAACATAGACTGTGGCTTCGATTCACGGTGGCGAGTGTTTTTTTTAAGCTTTGGCGCTTTGCCGCAAACTTCAGATGGCGCCACTAGAATCAGTAACTTAAGCTACCGATTCGCAGATGGCAGCACTTACTTAAGCAGGTAACCAATCAGCGTACTTGGGGTGGGGCAATAATTAGGAAAATGGCCGCCGTCCAATAAAATTAGAGTGGGGCAACTGGAGGACCAATAGGAGCTCAAGAAGGAGGAGCTAAGGTGGGGCAGGAACAATCAGACGTCAGGAAGGAGGGGAGAATCGACCAATCAGAGCTCAGGTGGGAGGGATTTAGGTGGGGGGTGGGCGTCACACTCCTTATGGGGACTTTACATGGGAGGCGGGGCTTCCAAATTGTGGATTGTGGATGATCCAGAACCGGTAAATATCCACTACTCAAGTATTAATAATAACGATCAAGAAGTTACAATTGGAATAAAGAAAAGGACAGAAGAAGAAGAAGAAACTTTTGGAAATGATAATGACATAAATGTTATAAATGTCAGTATTGACATTAATGACATAAATGTCAGTAATGACATAAATGTCAGAAGGTCTTCGCGAATAAATAAAGGAAAAACACCAATTCGTTATAAAAATGATGAAATTCTACTGGAAACAATAATTCAAGAAGAAATCAAGGAGGATCCACATACTTTTAAAGAAATATTAAAAAGAAATGATAAAGATAATTGGATACAAGCAATGGGAGAAGAAATGAACTCTATGAAAGAAAATAATGTATGGATTTTGACAAATGTACCTGAAAATAAGAATATTGTTGGTTGTAAATGGGTGTATAAAATAAAGACTAATGAAAAAAGACATATCGAACGTTACAAAGCCAGAATAGTAGCAAAAGGATACTCTCAAAAATATGGAGAAGATTATGATGAAGTTTTGGTTGAAATTCACTATAGGGTGTGGGCGTATCCACTCTCGAGAATCGTATCTTGGCGACAAGTATTTAAAATATTAACTGTCAGCCATAGCTGTCACCTGCTGTCGGCAATTATCAGCATTCGTTCAGACTCAAACAGTCACCTAAATTAAATTTGTAAAATAATAATGGAAAATATTAAAATAACAGCCAAATTTTTGTATGGGCTAGAGGAGTTTTAGTGTTTCTTTTGATGGCGAATGTCAGTTTTAGTTTAAATAATATTTATCTTCAAGAGGGTTATTATTCCTTTCTCCTTCATTGTTTTGAGATTTGACGGTAGGCACTAAACCATGGTAAAGAAAAACTTTTTTGAAAAAAATCAGCTACAGTATGGAATATCAAATTAAATGATACATTAGAAAATTTTGGATTTAAAAGGGGAACTGGTGATCCGTATTTATACACAAAAGAAAAAGATGGAACTCTTATTTATTTATTTATTAGTGTATGTTGATGATATTATTGTGGCATCAAAAGAAGAAGATCTTATAATGGAAGTAGAAAAAGTTTCATCAAAAATGTTTAAATTGCATTGTTTTGGAAATATACGTTATTATTTGGGCATACAAATTGAAAGAAACAATGATGGAATATTTCAAATATCTCAGCAAACGTATATTGATAAAATATTAAAGTATTTTAATATGATGGATGCGAAAGTTTCAAAGATACCACTTGACACTGGATATTACAAAAATAAAACAAACAAATTTTTAAACGACAAGGATAAATATAGAAAGGCAATAGCTGCACTTTTATATTTATCTGTAAATACAAGACCTGATATTGCTATAAGTGTTTCAATTTTAAGCAGAAATATATGCAAACCAACTGAAACAGATTGGACAGAAATTAAAAGGATATTTAAATATTTAAATGGTACCAGAAACTTAAAGATATTTTTAGGTGATGCAGATAAGCATAATAATATATTAGAAGGCTATGCAGATGCAGATTGGGGAGGAAATGTTGTAGACAGAAAATCAAATACGGGATATTTATTTAAACTTGTTAGTTGGAAAAGTAAAAAACAAGATTGTGTTTCACTTTCTTCAACAGAAGCAGAATTTGTAGCATTATCTGAAGCATGCCAAGAAGCAATATGGTTAAAAGAATTATTAAAAAATGATTTTAAAGAAAACATTAAAGAAATAATTATGTATGAAGATAATCAAAGCTGTTTAAAATTGATTGATAATGAAAAGGTTAATAACAGGACTAAGCATATAGATGTTAAATATAATTTTACAAAGGATTTAAAGAAGAGGAATATATTACGTTTTGAATATTGTGCCACAGAATTTATGATAGCAGATTTATTAACAAAACCACTGGAAGCACAAAAATTGGTCAAGTTAAGAAGTTTATTAGAATTGAAAGAATAATCATAATTGAGAAGGGGTGTTGGATTCATTTATGTTATTCTTTTGTTATGATATTTTTTATATACATATCTATGATCAGGGCTGCCGCCAGAGGTATGGCCGCTTGTGTGCAAAAGCTAAATATGCCGCCCCCTATAGGAAAATACCTAGTACCGAGTATCCACGAAACTAGGACCACCCCTGTATTTTTTTTACCAGAAATGACATCAACTTTCTTATTTTAAATATAACATCCTATTTTTTTCTACTTATTATTAAACATTGGTAAGTTCCAAGTATGTTTGTTACAAAAAAATTTTTTTTCGGAAGTTTCAAAAAAACGTTTATTTTTTTGGCAATTCTTTTAATAAAATGTATTAAAACTACTCCTAAATTATTGAAATAGATAAAATAAATTGTAAATGATGAAAATTCATTCGGCCGTTTTTGAGAAAATGATTTTTATAATTTTTAAAATGCGTTTTTTGCAAATAATCTTTATTTTTTCAAATGGCATGATAGTGGGGTCACTCCCTATTTAGATAGAGGATTTTTTTACGATTACATTCATACCCAGGTTGTAGGTAGAGTATAGAGTCCGTAAGTTTACGGAAAATTTTCGTCGCAAGCAAAACGCACCTTAACCGCTTGGTTTTTTGGTCAGACATATTAGAATAAATCCTTGTTTACATTAGTCGAGTAAACGGGCGAGTTTAAAATGCGAGATATACTCGACTAACGAACGTAAACTTTAGGCTTAAGGGGGTATTCTAGTCTAGAAATTTGAAAAAATCGAATTGTTTTTCCATATCGATAGTTTAGATATTCAAGAATATCTACCTAAAAGGATTTTTCAAAATTCGAATTATTTTTAAAGTTATAGTCATTTTAGTGACGTTCTTGAGTAGTGGATATTTACCGGTTCTGGATCATCCACAATCCACAATTTGGAAGCCCCGCCTCCCATGTAAAGTCCCCATAAGGAGTGTGACGCCCACCCCCCACCTAAATCCCTCCCACCTGAGCTCTGATTGGTCGATTCTCCCCTCCTTCCTGACGTCTGATTGTTCCTGCCCCACCTTAGCTCCTCCTTCTTGAGCTCCTATTGGTCCTCCAGTTGCCCCACTCTAATTTTATTGGACGGCGGCCATTTTCCTAATTATTGCCCCACCCCAAGTACGCTGATTGGTTACCTGCTTAAGTAAGTGCTGCCATCTGCGAATCGGTAGCTTAAGTTACTGATTCTAGTGGCGCCATCTGAAGTTTGCGGCAAAGCGCCAAAGCTTAAAAAAAACACTCGCCACCGTGAATGGAAGCCACAGTCTTTGTTTTGCGTTTTTTTAATTCCAACGACTTAGCGGTTGTGACCACCAAGCAGTTATCATTTCTTTAGTTAGAAATGTAATATATATCGTATTTTACCTGAGACATTGGTATGTGGGGTGATTAAACTCATCAAGGATGTGTGTAATTTACTTTTATTAAATATTTACGCAATAATTATCTTAAAATTTGGTAAAAACCCAAAAATTATTATACGTAGAGCCAGATTATCATATTGGTTGTATATTAGAACTTTGGTGATTGAAATTACGTTAATATGCAGAGGAAGCAAATTTATTTTCATTTTTGAATTATTTAAACTTATACAATAAAATGCATCCATTTCAAAATAATGTAAACGTAGGTAGTGTATAAAAAATAACTTGCAATGTTTTGAAGTGCTGAGGTATTTAATATCTTAATCAGCATAAAATATTTCATTGAACTTGTAATGTGTAAACTGCGTATATCTCAGAATGATGTAAGAAAATCAATATTTTTTTTAATAATTTGTAATGTTAAATACATATTATAATTAATTGGGACATAATATAAAATATTAAAAATACTTCATTCCAATAATTGGGAATTATTTAACAAGTGTATGCAATGGAATTTTTATTATTTACTAAATTTTTATTTTTATGTGACACGTGTATGAGTGAAATGGAATGGTGTTTAAATTGCAATCTTGCAAAAAATCAGTATAAATATTGAACATTTACTATGCAGAAAATAGTTCCAATTTGTATCGTGCAACGGCAGCCAAGAAGCAACAGTCAGCAAAATGTTCAAGAAGAATTCAAAAGTGTCGAAAAAGATGTCCAACTTCAATCCATACTACAAACCGAGACCCTCTACCTCCAATGCAGAAGAACGGAAGCTCAAGATTTGCGAACCATCCTCATTCCTCCAGGACGATTGGCAGTTAACACCATCCCAGCTGCAAAAAATTGATGCCGATGTAGAAAAAGCGTTCCCATCACCACAGCTCAACAAACCCAAGTCCGGTGATTATGGGATCAAATACGAAACTAGGAGGCTGTTATTTGAGGAAGTCTACCCACTTAACATCTGCGGATCGAAGGTGATTAGATTTGGAGTGGATCCCTTCAACAGCTTCCAGCCAGTTGTTTTGATATCGAAAACTGGGTACGAAAATGATGTTCGGTTCAATCGAAGCACCTTTAACGAATTATTATTCTTCGTGCCGAACATGATAAATACCATGAACAGTAAGGGGGAAGATGTTATCAACCTCACCGAGTACGTGGTGAACATCCAGAGCAACTGGGCCCAGCTTAAGAGGATTGACGTGGACGAGAAAATAGCTTTCTATCTGGGGGTGCAGTCGCTCCAAAACCTGCAAGACATGGTCCTATTTTATCTGGAGAGGTTCAACATTGTGGGAGTCCGAAATTGGCAGCCCTTCGAAGATTTCCTCCACCAAGTATACAGCAGGGTCCTGAATGATAATCGGTTTGAGGTCCAGAATTCTGATATTTTAGCACAAATCAATGATGATAAAAATGAGGATATTCGACCATTTTTGTGCGAGGTGTATATTAAGTTTAATTCATTTTTAAAGAAAAAAATTGAGGATCTCTTAAATTTAAATTTGCACACAAATCGTTTGTATTAAATATGTTTATTTTGTTTTAAGGTTTAATTTTTATATTTAATTTTTATGTCTTATTTTTTATATCTTTTATAAATAAATGCATATTTAGATTTTATTTTTTTTTATTTTTAAATTTATTTATCCTGATTTACAAACTAAAATTAAATTAAACATGGTAAGTAAACATTTTTTATCATAATAAATTATTTAAATTTAATAACATTAAAAGTAAGTTAATAAATCGTGCTTGGTTCCAAGAAAACAAGTTCAACACTACAAAACATTATTTTTGCTAATCCAGCTATTATGAGTTTTATCAAGCCCGAGCCACTTGACAAACACTTTATCATTCTTTTTTCTAATAATTTTTTCAACAAGATATGCATCTTCGTGTTTAACTTTTTGTAATTCCTCCGAGTAAAATGCTCCTTTTATGGGTTGGCCCTGCATATCCTCTAATAAATACGTTATTGGATTGGTTATATTCATTTTTTTTACACGAAATATCTCAGTGGTCCAGTTTACCAAATAACTTTTGTCGAAAACCGCTTTTTGCTTGCTAATTCTTACGACATCACCAACATTTAGTTTACCACGTCCGGCTATTTTTATATGAGAATAAACTGTATTTAATAAAATATATTCATTTATCTTTGAAACGTCAGCAGGTTTCATTTTTATTGTTGTGTGTTTAGTATTATTGTAAGATTCGATAATTTTTTCCAGAACATCACACCACTTATACTTTCCAGCTAAACTGAAGTGTTTGTAAATTTTTTCCTTTAATGTGCGAATAACACGTTCAGCAATAGACGCCTTCATGATGCTAAATGTTGAATAATGATTTATTCCGTTGATTTTCATAAGTTTTGAAAAGTTTTTATTGTAAAATTCTTTGCCTTGATCTGTCTGCAAATTTGAAGGTTTTCTCCCCATTTTAAATATTGCTATCATCGCGTTTGTTATGGTGGATCCACTTTTATCTTTTACAGGAACAGCCCATAAGTATTTAGAAAAACAATCAATAACAACCAAAATATACTTGAATCCTTTATTTTCCCGTGCGTAAAGTTGAAATTCAGCTAAATCCGCTTGCCATAAATCATCAATGCCCTTTATAATAGTTCTTCGTCTTTGAAATTTTTTTCTAGCTGGTTTATGAAGTTCATTTACAATATCTTGCTTTACGTCGCTCATTTTTCTTGATATAAATATTGATTGTGAATGTACGATTTAATTTCTGCTATACTCTTATCGATTTTTGAATCCATCTCATAGAGAAGTTTATTTGAAACTGAGTCGAGAGTTTTCTCTAAATTTGCTATAAGCTGATTAGTTTTCATCTCAGAACTAGAAATCTTCTTACTCATGGACTTATTAACATCTTTTAACATATTGTTTATATTTTCATTATGCTCATTTTTTAAATTGGTTTTTAAGTTATTTATTTTTTTTATTATTTCTAATTCTAAATCATCAACGAATTTCTTATTTACTGCATCCATTGTATCGATTGGTGTTGATAGTTCTGTTAATCGTCTGTTTTCAAGATTAAAATTCCCATCTCTGGTAAACAAAAAGCCTGGACCTGGAGGACCAGGTTTTATCGAATTGATATTTTTTAAGTGACGTCCAAATTTATCGACGCTCATGATGTCAATCATAAATGATAACTGGATATTTTTGATCTAGCACACCTATTTATGTGAATTATAAAATTAAATTTGCCTCTCTAAGTTCTTCCTCAATTCTAATAATTTCGTTTTCATGAGAATTATTGCCCACCCCTCTTGACGCATGTAATAAACACAATCGATCTACAAGCTCATTAGGGTCGTCCCAGTAAACATATTCCCATGGTTTTTGTGTTAATTTCAAAAAGCCGGTTCCAATTCTATTTCGTGATGCTCTTGTTGTAGGACCGCTGTAACTCTGAAGTCGGTTTGGAAGAGTTGGTTCGACAAATAAAGGTTTTATTATATTTTGATATTTGTAAGACTTTGAACCTTTAATTTGC
Organism: Stenus bimaculatus; assembly: GCA_963971135.1. Taxonomy (NCBI): domain Eukaryota; kingdom Metazoa; phylum Arthropoda; class Insecta; order Coleoptera; family Staphylinidae; genus Stenus; species Stenus bimaculatus. The sequence goes on from OZ020187.1 coordinate 13,567,029, forward strand.
TGACTTGGATCACCGTTTCTTCTCAGTGCAGAACTCTTTTCCAATATTTCCTTATATGCTTCTTTATCATTATTATTAAATCTCTCAGGATCTTTCTTAAATAAAAGTTCATAAAGACCTGGGGTTCCTTTGTAGATCTTCTTTTCAATAATCAAATCTGCACCATTTAACACAATGTTAGATTTTCCAATTTGCCATTTTTCCGTAAGTGGGTTATATATAATGCCATAGGTAGTATCATATTCATCTTGTGTATCTTTCATTAAACCATTAATGTACTGCTTCGGAAGTTCATCAAATTGTTCTAAAAACTGATCATAAACTTCAGGTCTTACATCTTCAAGATATGATTGATAGAATGGTCTCTCTTCCTCAAATACATAATCATCCAAGTCATTATGTACCACATCCTCATATACAGTATCTGTCAATTTTGGTGTTTTAACAGGTGCTTTATATTTGTTAGAAGTAGCTTTTCGTTTATAATTTCTTGATGATTCATCATTATTCGCTTCCAATTTTTCTTCTTTTGGTTCCTCTTTCGAATCCTCCTTCGGTTCAGCTTTAACTGAAATTTTATCTGACTGCTGTAAAATTCTTTTTAATGGCTCTAAGATTGGCTTATAAGATTTAGCCAGTTGCTCTTCTGCATCAGATCGTCCTAATTTTAAGGCAAGGACCTTTTTCCTAATGTCGCTTTGAATTTTAATTAAACTTTTCTTAACCTCAACGCCTTTCTTATTCATTTTAGCAAGATATTATCAATATTATATAAATAGGTGTACGACCTTGAACAGGTTTTATCAGCTTTTTATCAGCTTTTATCAGGTTTTGAACAGGTTTTATCAGGTTTTGAACAGGTTTTATCAGCTTTTTATCAGGTTTTATCAGCTTCTGAACAGGTTTTATCAGCTTCTGAACAGGTTTTATCGGGTTTTATCAGCTTTTTATCAGCTTTGAACAGGTTTTATCAGCTTTTGAACAGGTTTTATCAGCTTTTGAACAGGTTTTATCAGCTTTTATCAGGTCTTGAACAGGTTTTATCAGCTTTTGAACAGGTTTTATCAGGTTTTATCAGGTCTTGAACAGGTTTTATCAGGTCTACGTATGACTTGTTTCGATAAAGGATTAATTGTTACTAACAAGTTTTGTAAAAAATCTGTCTAAATATTTTCTATATCTTCCTTTGTTAACATCACTCTCCTTATCAATTACAAAAAATCCGAACTTCTCGTTCCAACATTGCGAGCATAATTCCTTAAATTCTTCAAATTTCATATCACCACCCACGTGATCATTATAAACATGCTTTAAATTCAAATCATCTTGCTTAAATAATATGATGAAATTTGCGTTGTCTCTGATAAGATGCTTAGGTATGCGGGTATAAGTTTGGCACAAATAAAACGAATCGAGACTTTTATGACGACCCATAGAAAAAAAATCTCTCATCTTCTGTTGATTTTCACAGGCCACATCATCAAAAATAAAAATCGAATTTTCTTTGGCATCATTTATGTTAATAATTTCGGTATTCTCCGAATAAGGAAAAAATCCAATTTCGGGCAAGGAGCACATAACCTCTTTAAGTAACTGGTATTTGGGCTGGTACAATGACTTTGAATACATGTATATATTTTTAAACTTTAAACCATTTGGATCAAAGATTAAACTAAGCATAACATTCGTTTTTCCACAATTCGAGGGACCACATATTATTGCTCGAATCGAGTTTGGTAATAAATTGCCATGTTTCTTCTTCACTTTATTTAATCCTTGACCCACATACTCATCTAAGTTTATCACCGCCAGGGTATCTTTTTGTTTTACAGTTTCCATCGTACTAACAAATTTTAGTATCGACATATCTATATATAATGATTGTTTCTTAAAAAAATCTTTCAAATGGCTTCACACGTTGGAAGAGGAATCATCAACACGCTAATAAATAAATTACCGATTGAGTTGCATATTCCCGAGTATCAGTATTGCGGACCTGGTACAAAATTGGAGGAAAGATTAAATCGACAAGACCTCGGCATAAATCCTTTGGACGCGGCTTGTAAACAACACGATATTTCCTATTCTCAAAACATGTATTTGGGTGAGCGTCATAAGGCAGATAAAGTTCTAGAAAAGGCTGCATGGCAGAGATTTAAATCAAAAGATGCAAAATTTGGTGAAAAAGCGAGTGCCTTGGCTGTAGCATCGGCTATGAAAGTAAAACGAAAATTGGGTATGGGTATGGGTATAAGATCCTGTAACAAAAATGCCAAAAATCGTTCTTTTACAGGTGGTGTTGTAAAAAAAGCAAAATATGCAATTAAAGGACTCAAGCATAAAAACAATAAAAGTAAGCAAACACAAGTCTTATTAAAGGAGGGGACCAATATTGCATTAGCCGCGGCTAGGGCTGCTGTACGCGATGTGGGTGGAAGAAAGAAGATAAAAACTCCGCGCATTATTCCGATACCCAAAACCGGAGGAGTTTTGCCGCTTATCCCCATTTTCGCTGGACTTAGTGCATTGGGAAGTTTGGCTGGAGGTACAGCAGCAATTGCTAAAGCAGTTTCGGATACGAAAACGGCCTCAAAAAAACTTCAAGAAGCGGAACGCCATAATAAAACAATGGAAGCAATAGCCTTGGGGAAAAAAGGAACAGGGCTCTACTTAAAGCCATATCGAAAGGGATTTGGAATTTGTCTTCGTAATTCAAAAAACTTTTAAGTCAGCTACCCCGCAGAGCACTTAGTGATGTGGACATTTTGAAATTTAATAAACAATATAAGATTAAATTCTTTAGAGGTGTTTTTATGCGAGATAAATTACCGAATAAACCATTTTTTAGAGAAAGTGGAATTGTGAATTTGGATAATTACTCGGGACCCGGAACCCATTGGGTAGCATACAGAAAGCAAGGCAATATTGTTAAATATTTTGACAGTTTTGGTAACTTACCACCACCTAAAGAAATTCAAAATTATTTCGGGGGTAGCGAAATAATGTATAATCACGATAGATATCAGAAATTTAATACGTATAATTGCGGTCATTTATGTATCGAATTTTTATTATAAATAAAGTTTTTTTAACAATGTCCTTTTAGTCATGTCTCGTACTTTCACCCTAACAGGTAACACGTCTGTTTTAAGTAGAAACTATTACCCACCAATTGAGCTGAATTCTGCCGAATATTGTTTGGGGCTTATTGCATTTCATACGTTCAATACGATACCTAACATAGAAGAAGGTTGTAATAAATTTTATTTTGGATCGTCATCAATTACAATCCCAACTGGTTCCTACGAAATAACTGATATAGAAAAATATTTGCGACGACATTTAATTTTGCCCGCTGATGCCCAAAACGCTGCAGATCTGGACAAGTCGTTTAGCCTAAAACCGAATAATAATACTTTACAGTGCGAATTATTTAGTACATATGACGTGGATTTTCAACCAGCATATTCGATAGGAAGACTATTGGGATTTTCGGGTAAACAAATTCTTCAAGCCAACAAATTGCACGTTTCTGATCAACCGGTCGAAATAATTAAAGTTTCAAGTGTGAGAATTGAATGTAATATTATTTCGGGCTCATATTACGATGATAAATCGGGTCATACGTTGCGTGAATTTTTTCCTTCGGTAGATCCCGGATTTGCCATAAATATTGAACCAAATAATATCTCATATTTATCAGTAAATACGAAAACCATTGATAATATAACAATTAGACTTTTGGACCAAAACGGAGAGCTGGTTAACTTTAGGAACGAAAAAATCATTGTTCGTCTTGAATTAATTGAACGGTCTAAGATAAAATAATGGGGATAGTATTTGTCCAAGAAGAAGAGCATAAAACGCTGACAGAAGAGTCTGCAACAGCCAGTAAGAAAAAAATCATCAAACGGTTAACACTAAAAAGTATTAATTTGTTAAAAGCTCTCGGCTATCATGTCAAAACTTAAAATATTTAACGATATTTCTTTTGATGAGACAATCGTAAAAGAGGAATATCACACATACTTGCCCAGGACGCAAAATTTTGAAAATAATGATGAAATAAGAATATTAATTCAAAATCAAGACTTGTACACTTTACCATGTGAGAGTTACATTTACCTCGAGGGAATAATAAAAAAACCGACACCTGAAGCAGGACAAACTTTGGACTTTAAATTAATAAATAATTCGTATTTGTTTTTATTTGAAGAAATTAGATACGAACTAAATGGGGTGGAGGTTGACAAAATTAGAGATCCTGGGATTACATCAACGATGAAAGGTTACGTTTCCTTCGGGGAAAGAGAATCTAAAGTGTTAAATTTGGCAGGATGGTGTCCACATATGGAAAATCATTTTCAACAAAAAGACTCATTTTTTGCTTGCATTCCCTTAAAAATGATTATGGGGTTTGGTGAGGATTATAAAAAAATAATCATCAATGCGAAACAAGAATTGGTATTACTTCGTTCTAGGACGGACTTAAACGCTTACAAAGGATCTGAAAACTTTAAATTTCAAATAAATAAATTAGAATGGCGAATTCCCCACGTTATGATAAATGATGAGGTGAAACTTCAGATGCTTGAAAAAGTTAATATGGATGTTTCAATAAAAATTCCCTTCCGAAAGTGGCAGTTGTTGGAACTTCCGGGACTAAAAAATACCAAAAAAGAAATATGGAGTGTGAAAACTTCAACAAACATGGAAAAGCCCCGTTACGTCATCCTCGGTTTTCAAAATAATAAAAAGGATACCGCCAATAAAAATATGTCTCAATTTGATCATGTGAATATCGAAAACATTAAAGTTTACCTAAATTCAGAGTGCTACCCGTATGATAACATGAAACAAAATATGGATTTGGATAAGTATGCCCTAACGTACTACATGTACTCCCAATTTCAATCTAGTTACTATGCACGAGCAACAAATGAACCTCTTTTTAATTATAGCCAATTCAAAGGTCATATGCTTTTTGTCTTTGATTGTTCTAAGCAAAAGGAAAGTTTAAAATCTTCGACTGTTGATCTAAAAATAGAGATGGAGACAACTGCATCATTTAATGAAAATATAAGAGCATATTGCCTCATTTTGAGTGATGCAGTAGTTGAGTACACACCTCTTTCCGGAATTGTGCGAATTATACACTAAAATGGCTAAACCTAATTTAATCATAGTTGACATTCAAGGCTTTACAATAAATGGTAAATTTGTTCCTAAAGAAATGTCAGTTTCCAAAAATGGTGTGGATGTCGACACTTTTCTTTTTAAACCGGAAAAACCATATTTTGCTTTAAACAAAGAAGATAGGAAACTGGTTACCTGGCTCGAAAATAATCATCATTGTCTAAAATATAGCACTGGATTTATTAAAACTAAAGAAATTAAAAATATATTGGATAGTTACACAGATAGTTTTCAAGATATTTTTTATGTAAAAGGCCACCAAAAGAAGAATTTTTTAATGAGATTTACCCGAAACAGTATAATAAATTTAGAAGAGGAAAAAATTTGTGAAGTTTTAGTTGATAGTAAACATAATTGTGTAAATCATTTAAAATATATTTGTATATGTAGTAAATCAAATGTTACAAAACTATGCAACTGTTTACATATTTATAATAAATAAAACATCTATTTATAAGTATATAATAGTTTTTTGTTTAATTGAAAATTACCTGTTTTTTTTGCAAATAATTAATATGAATCACTCAGTATGTCAGTAAATGCTGATCTTTAATAATGTGTAAAATGCAATTTTGCAATTTAACATTTTATTAAAATGTTCATACTAACAATATTGCTGATCATTTCAATATTGCGTTGAGCGAAGAACAAAGTGCTTTTTAACAATTTTTAGAGTTCGCTGTCCTTAAAAGTAGTACGTGTGTTTTATTTATAAATTAATTGCTATATTGGGGTAAGTTAATTTAAATAAAAACAATTAAAATAAATTTTTTAAACCTAATTATATTTATAGATTAAAACAAAATGAATTGCATTACTTGCAAAAAAGCATTTTCTTCAAAAAGCAATTTACAAAGGCACGAGAATAGTTGTGGAAAATCTATGCGAATTACTTGTAAAATTTGCAATAAAGATTTTTCCAGGGAAGATGCGTTGAAACGACATATAAGATCTGTCCATGTCGAATCGATTCTGTGTTCGGATTGTGGGCAAATTTTTAATTCGGCGTTGGAGTACACCAATCATACCCACACTTTTATTTCAACACCTAAACCAACTCTTAAAAGAAAAAATTCGAATGCAGCAGATAATTCCAACAAAAAGTATTGCCAACATTGCGATGAGACAATAAATAACCCTACACTCTTTTCGGCTCATTTAAAATCGAGGAAACATCAAAGCAATCTTCCCCAATCAACGGAAAATGGTGTCATACGTATTAAGAGCAGTTTTAAGAAACGTATTGCTACTTATAAAATAAACGCACCAAAAGAACCAATTGATATTGATTTTGTTACATTTTTAGATCATATAAAAAATAAAGTATATAATTGCATTAAAGAGTCAGTACAAAATACCTGCATTAAGGTAAATTTGGAATTGTTTGGGTATTTTATTAAACCTAATGGCACAGATGAAAATATCCAAACTGAATTGAAATCTTTTAACACAAAATTCACTATTGTAACAAAATCAAGTGATATTGGGAATTTATATAAAAACTGGTGCAAAGTACTCCAAACGAAAAGCGAAGAATTTCAAGTAAGAATTTATTAAACATAATGGTTTATAAGTATTTTATTCATTTATATATTTTAGGAAAAAGATAGTGGATGGGCTTTTTATGCGGTGTCACATTTGGAAATTAACATCAATAAATATACACCATTAAAAGGATCTTCATATATGAAATTGCCATCTGATATTGATAATAAAAAGGCATGCATCAATATTCAAAATGCTGATGATGCATGTTTGGCTTGGTGTATCGTTGCGGCTCTTTATCCATCTCAACACAACGTAAGTAGGACAACGAGTTACCCAAAATATGTTCTAAATTTGAAAGGTGTTACTTTTCCTGTTAAATTAGACGATGTTAAAAAAATTGAAGTTTTAAATGATATTAGTATAAATATTTATGGTTTAGAGTTTAGTAAAAAATTAAATAAAAACTTAGTAGTAGGTCCAATTCATCTTACACAAAATAAAAAAAATAAACATATTAATTTGTTATACATTGAAGAAGGCACAAAAAGTCATTACATTTTAATCAAAAACCTATCCAGATTAATTTCTTCACAAGTATCATCCTATGAACATAAGACATTTTTGTGTGATGCCTGTTTAACCTTTTTTTCATCTCAGTTACGCTTAGATCAGCATTGTTTAAATGATTGTAGCCATGTTTACACAATTCTTCCGTCAGAAGATTTAAAATTACAAAAAAATGGCGATTTAATTCCTGGCAATATATTAAAATTTCAAAATTATCAAAATAAAATGAAAGTACCATTTTGCATTTATGCGGATTTTGAGTCACTAATCCAACCAATTTCAACATGTCACCCTGATCCATCTGGCACAAGTTACACCGAAAATACTCACATTCATGTACCCTACAGTTTTGCTTATTATATTGTGTGTTCATATAATAATTCCTTTAATAAATTTAAAACATATACGGGCTTAGATTGTCAACAAGTTTTTATAAAATCCATAGAAAACGAAACGCAGATAATATATGAAAATCATCTTAAACCGATAGTTAAAATGAATAATTTAGATCCTTTAGATAAATTAGTATTTTATGCAACAGATGACTGTCATATATGTGGTAAAATTCTGGATGATGATAGGGTAGCTGATCATTGTCATCTCACAGGTCGATTTATTGGACCCGCTCATAAAAGGTGCAATTTAAATTACAAGGTACCGAATTTTATACCTGTTTTTTTTCATAATTTGGGAGGATATGATAGTCATCTCTTCATAAAAGAATTATGTGAACATGCAAATAGTAACCTCAATAAGACTAATGACGAAATGGACCCTACTTGTAGCAATGATGATTATGAATACGATGAAGAGGATGAGGAAAATTATAAAGATTTTCCAAAGATTGATTGCATTGCACAAACCAAAGAAAAATATATTTCTTTTTCGAAAAAAATTAATGTTGATATGTATTTGGATAAAGATGAAAAAATGAAGAATGTACACATTAGATTAAGATTTTTAGATTCATTTAAATTTATGAATTATAGTTTGGATAAATTGGCAAAAAATTTGGCAGCTGAAAAATTTTATCATTTAAAAACAAATTTTAATGCTTTGGAAAAATTTAAATTGGTTACTAAAAAAGGAGTATTTCCGTATAGTTATTTAGATTCAATGGAAAAATTATTAGATGAAAAATTACCTGAAAAAAATCATTTTTTTAATTCATTAACTAATTCAAACATATCAGAAGATGACTACCGGCATGCAATTAATGTTTGGACATCTTTTTCGTGTAAAAACTTAGGAGAGTATTCAAACATATATCTTAAGACTGACGTATTACTTTTGGCTGACATATTTGAAAATTTTAGATTAATTTGTATGAATACATATGACTTAGATCCAGCTCATTATTATACTGCTCCTGGGCTTAGTTGGGATGCTATGCTTAAATATAGTGATGTAGAATTGGAATTAATAACTGATTTAGACATGTATCAAATGATAAAGAAAGGTTTAAGAGGGGGTATTTGCCAGTGCAGCCTACGTCATGCGAAGGCGAATAATAAATACATGTCTAAATTTGATCCTCAAAAAACATCATCATATTTAGCATACATTGACGCTAACAATTTATACGGGTGGGCAATGTCTCAATACTTACCTATTGGGGGCTTTAAATGGCTATCTGGAGGTGAGATTGACGTTTTAGATATTTCAAATATTTCTGATGATTCGCCAATTGGATACTTTTTCGAAGTCGATATTGAGTACCCAAGAGAATTACATAATAAACACTGTGAGCTGCCATTTTTGGCTGAAAATATTTCGCCTCCAAATTCTAAATTTAACACCAAAAAGCTTATTGTAAATTTATATGATAAAGAAAAGTATGTAATTCATTATAGAAATTTAAAACAAGCTTTATTTCATGGCCTAAAAATTAAAAAAATACATAGGGTTTTATGTTTTAAACAAAATAATTGGTTAAAGAAATATATTGATTTGAATACCAGCTTAAGACAAAATTCTAAAAATGACTTTGATAAAGATTTTTATAAATTAATGAATAACAGCATATTTGGGAAAACTCTAGAGAATGTTGATAAAAGAAGAGATATTCAATTGGTAAATCATTGGAAAGATATTGGAAAGCGTAAAGGAGCTGAAAGTATGATTGCCAAACTTAATTTTAAAAGTGCAACCATATTTTCAGAAAACTTTGCTGCCATACATTTAGAAAAACTTAAAGTAATTTATAATAAACCCATTTATGTGGGATTTTCGGTGTTAGAAACTTCAAAATTTTTAATGTATGATTTTTATTATAATTTTATTAAAATAAAGTATGAAAATAGAGTTAAGCTTTGTTATATGGATACAGACAGCTTTATTTTATATATTGAGACAGAAGATGTTTATATGGACATAAAGCATAACAATGAGATGTTTGATACTTCAAATTTTGATTTAAGTAATCCCTACGAAATACCACTAATTAATAAAGCAGTATTGGGTTTAATGAAGGATGAAAATTGTGGGAAGATAATGTTTGAATTTGTTGGATTACGTCCCAAAATGTATGCATTTGATGTAGTAGGTGAGTGGACTAAAAAAGTGAAAGGTATAAAAACGTCTGTTGTTAAAAATGAAATAACAGAAAATGATTTTAATAAAACACTATTTGATCCTCAAAATATTAAAATTTATAAGAAACAAAATTTATTCAAATCCATTTATCACACAATTTTTTCCCAAACCCAAAATAAGGTAGCATTATCATGTAATGATGATAAGCGTTATATTTGTCAAGACAGGGTAAATACTCTTGCTTGGGGGCATTACGATATACCAAATAATGATGCAGATTCTTCAAAGTATACTTAATTGAAATGCTATTTTTTAATTTTTGTACATGTATATTTATTTTATTAGTTTTAGTTTTAGAATAATTTTAAAATATTTATTTTATTTAATATAATGTATCATACTAAATTTTGTTTATTTTGTATTTTGTAAATATTTTGTAAGTATGTATATTTAAAATAAAGGTAAATTTATACACACACATTATGAGTTTAATCACCCCACATACCAATATCTCAGGTAAAATACGATATATATTACATTTCTAACTAAAGAAATGATAACTGCTTGGTGGTCACAACCGCTAAGTCGTTGGAATTAAAAAAACGCAAAACAAAGACTGTGGCTTCGATTCACGGTGGCGAGTGTTTTTTTTAAGCTTTGGCGCTTTGCCGCAAACTTCAGATGGCGCCACTAGAATCAGTAACTTAAGCTACCGATTCGCAGATGGCAGCACTTACTTAAGCAGGTAACCAATCAGCGTACTTGGGGTGGGGCAATAATTAGGAAAATGGCCGCCGTCCAATAAAATTAGAGTGGGGCAACTGGAGGACCAATAGGAGCTCAAGAAGGAGGAGCTAAGGTGGGGCAGGAACAATCAGACGTCAGGAAGGAGGGGAGAATCGACCAATCAGAGCTCAGGTGGGAGGGATTTAGGTGGGGGGTGGGCGTCACACTCCTTATGGGGACTTTACATGGGAGGCGGGGCTTCCAAATTGTGGATTGTGGATGATCCAGAACCGGTAAATATCCACTACTTTCTTGTCGTCCAGACAGATCAAAAAACGGAGGTTCAGTGGCAATCAACAAGAAACTCTGGATGACTTTCAACACGATGATCCACAACTTACTGATAAAGTTTTAACAGTTTTAAAATCTATTTACGAAAGCCTGTCAAATGATTCTTTATTGGAACGTTGTTTGGGTTCCGAAATAACAACGAATCACTAAATTCTTTGATATGGACGTTTGCACCCAAACACGTCCATGCTGGAGTCCAGACAATCGAAATTGCTACTTATTTAGCAGTCAGTATTTTCAATGAAGGCTTTAATCTTATTTTAAATATAATGAAGCTTATGGGGATGAAAATTGGTGGGGAAACCCATGGCTTTGTTGTTAGGCGCAATGAAGTAAGAATGCAACGTTCTGAAGTTCGATCTTCAAATGCTTCAAAAGAAGGAAGAACTGTTCGTCTAGCGGAAAGAAAGCGCTTAAAATCAGCAATATGAAGTAAAAGAAGGCCCGATGTACGGAGCTGGGATGGCTGATTAAGAAAATGTAAGTTATATGTACGCAACTATCATCTATCAGTTACTGCCTGAAACTTAACCTAAAACTTTAAACGCGTTTTTTCTCGAAACTTCCTTTTTCGATGCGATGGACATAATATCTGAAGTTCTAGTCAACCGATTTACTTGAAATTTGGCATGAAGATTATTTATATATTCCTCTATCGTATGAACCAATAAAAACTAGAAATTTTTCATTTTTTATATATTTAAGAAAATTCGGGAAAGTTAAAAATATATTGGGAAAATCGACCTCAATTTTTGAGTAGTCACCATTTTGCGAAAAAAAATTTTCTCACTTTGTCTGGTTCATACGATACTGGCAATTATACTGATCAAAAATTATCCATAATTTTATTTTTCAAGTGACCAGGAGGGTAGATATCATGACGACCAGGACACGGCTTTTTTTCGCCCCTCTAGATCAACGACGCATAACTTGCTGAAATTTTAATATTTTTTTTATTTTTATTTTTTATGTACTCTTGAAATATAAATAAATAAGCCATAAAAAAATGGATTTTATGAATCCTCAAAAATCGTTCGAAATTCGGGCTTCTAGACTAGAATACTCCCTTAAGAGGATAGTCGGCGAATTTTAGCGCTGGATTTTGAAATTCGCTTGACATTTGCGGTTTTGGTCATAATATTTTTTCCAGTGAAGCTTTTTTAAAATTTCTTTTTTTGGTACTCAGAAGAGTCTTGTGGCTGCCAATTTCTTCTTTTTTTATTTTTGTAAGTCAAACCAAATACTCATACGGAAGCAGTAAAACGGGCTCTTTACAAAAAACGTTCGCTAAGCGGCGTTTTAGATTTTTATAAAAAACTAATTGAAATAATATGTAATTTCCAACGCTAACAATAAGTTAAGGTATAAGCGAAGAGTGTATAGACTTGTTTTTTGTTATAAAAATATTTTTAAACTTTTCACAGCGCTCCAAATATTTCTTAAAATTTTACTTAATATTTGGAGTGCTGTGAAAAGTTTAAAAATATTTTTATAACAAAAAACAAGTCTATACACTCTTCGCTTATACCTTAACTTATTGTTAGCGTTGGAAATGACATATTATTTCAATTAGTTTTTTATAAAAATCTAAAACGCCGCTTAGCGAACGTTTTTTGTAAAGAGCCCGTTTTACTGCTTCCGTATGAGTATTTGGTTTGACTTACAAAAATAAAAAAAGAAGAAATTGGCAGCCACAAGACTCTTCTGAGTACCAAAAAAAGAAATTTTAAAAAAGCTTTACTGGAAAAAAAATTATGACCAAAACCGCAAATGTCAAGCGAATTTCAAAATCCAGCGCTAAAATTCGCCGACTATCCTCTTAAGCACACCAAGTCTTATAGATTACTTATAAATACTCAATGTCTATCTATACAGAATTTTTTGATACGTAACTAGTACAGTTGCTTCCAGTTAGAAGTAGGACACAAAAGAATCACGAGTAAATATGGAGAAAAACGTGCAGGAGTACGCGGAGCAGCCAGAGCGCAGCCAAAGGTCGAGTCTTTTATGTCCTACTTCCGACTGGGACCAACTGTACTTCGATTTAAATTTGCTGATTATCGAAAATCCGTACAATATGCAATTGCACAATAAATACTATAATACTAAATGTTTGAGAATCTTGGAGGAAGAAGGGACATAAATACTGATGCGATTACGGATTTACGTGTTTCTAAAGAATGAGGAGACTGATGTCGACCTGGTGAAAATCGCCCGAGTCACGAGTGTTTGATTTTGATTGATTTTTGTAAAATTTAATATGGAGTAAAAATTTGGCGGCTGGGGGCCTGCGGCCGCCCCCTTACTTTGGCCGCCTGTATGCGCTGCACACATTGCATAATAGGACGCGGCGGCCCTGTCTATGATTATTAGAAAATATCTGAATGTTGAATGTTGTGTTAGACAGTTCATGTTTGTCATATTGTGATAATAAAAGTTTATAATAATCTCCTGTTAGTTTTCTAATTAATACATAGTCAAAATACCTTTGGTAAAAATTTGAAATCGTTAACTTTTATAGTTTTCGAGAAAAACGATAAAAATCGATTTCCATGAAAAATTTCAAGCCTTTTAAAAATATCTCAAACATTTTTTTTTAGAATTTTTTCAAAATCGACCATGCAAATGAAAGATAATAGAAAATGGATGAAATGTAGAGGGTTAGTTGCCCTCTTCACCCCCCAAAAAAAATTTTACACCCCAAAAACTCAAAAAATCAAAATTTTTTTAGGTAATGTACCTTAAAAAAAAATTAATAAGATAATAACGATAATTTTTAGAAACTTATCTGTACGAATTATTGTTTCTTAATTTTAGTTATTAAGCGAAATATGATTTTTTAACAATACAGATTTATTCATTTTTCAGAATGCCATATTTTATATAAAAATTCATATCTTTTGAACAAAAAGTCGTACTGCCTTGATTTTTTTTTTATTTTTTTCCTATTTCTTTATACTACTTTATACTATTTATTAACTTTCAAATTGTAAATTTGAAACCCGCATACTTGTTAATACCTAAACTTACATACCGCGCGGACATAAAGTAAATCCCCCCCCCCTGCTAACTTTTTAACGGTTATGTTTTTGATTCTGAAAATTTGTCTACCTAGGAATCTAATTGCGAACTTTCTAATAAATATAGAGTGGATGGCAACTTCCTTATTTTAAATGGAACACCCAGTATATTTTTGCATTTTCGTGTTCTCAATAAAAATACCATTAAATTGACCTAGCATATTGTGGTCTACGATTAATACTTTCGGAATTACGCCCATTTGAAAATCGTATTTTAATGCAACATCATTTACACCGGAAGTTGGACCCAACTGCCCCAACTTCGTTATTTTAAATGAAATATTTTGCAATTAAGTTAATAATAATAAATTTTAACAAAATTATATTTAATAGTAAATTCGATAATTTGGCTGATTAACATAACCACCTTCCACGTCTTGACAGTAATAAAATCTACATGAAATCTCTTGGATAAAAATTTTGTTTAAATTTAATGTTATTAACTTAATTGAAAATAAATCGTTTAAAATAAGGAAGTTGGGGCAATTGGGTCCAACTTCTGGCGTAAATGAATTTGCATAAAAATGCGATTTTCAAAAGGGCGTAATTCCGAAAGTATTAATCGTAGACCACACTATGCTAGGTCAATTTAATGGAATTTTTATGGAGAACACGAAAATGCAAGAATATACTGTGTTCCATTTCAAATAAGAAAGTTGCAATCCACTTTCGGTATAACCGAAAGTTCCACAAAATCAAAAATACCTCTATTAGAAAGTTCGGAATTAGATTCCTCGGTAGACAAATTTTCAGAATAAAAACATAACCATTCAAAAGTTAGCAGGGGGGGATTTATTTTATGTCCGCACTGTATGTGTTTTAATATGCGTACCTACATAAGTGTGTGTTAAGATTCATTTTCTAGAGCTTGGTGACTTACTCATCGGAAGTGGGGCTAGAGGGGACCCCGTAAGACGTCCCACTTTTGTGGAGCTTCGCTAAAAATGATCGAGCCAATCACTGTAAGGCTGGGTGTGCCTACTCCTGAGACATTCGCAACTCGTGCCTAGCGCGAAGTCGTGCTTTACCGTGTCTTTGTCCTCGAGTGTGTAACAGCTGCGCAAGCCGCAAGCGAGAACTTGTCTGTATTTTAAAAAACACCTGCGCTATTTTACTCCCGAATTCGCCAGAAGTTTGCTACTATAAAATTATCATATAATGTAGTAACGTCAATTTTAAGCGAAGGTGAAACAATTACAAATAAATATATTTACAAAATTTATTCATTTCAGAATTGTACAATCATAAACAAAAATAAATTATATTTGGTACATAAAACATATATTACAAAAATAAAATATGAGAATAAATGAATAGGAACTATAAAATACATACAGTTGAAATAATTAGTAAAAAATATTATTGTATAAATTAAAATGATTTTATTAAATTTTTTACATGTTATGTTAATTCGAAACAAATACATATACGAATTTTATAGAGTATCTAAATGCAGCGACAATAAAATTTTGCGTTCTAACGAATTAAAATAAATTTTTAAAAATAATTTTATTTTGTTTCAACGGAATTTATTAAACACTTTAAAACAATTAATTTATTTTAATTTTAATAAAGTACTAATACGGTTGGAGACAAGTTAAAATGGCAATTGCAAGATTACTCATAATTCTAATAAGCGCACAAGACATCGGCCACATAAAATTATTATCTAAACTATTTCTAAAATAGAAGTTATTTTAACCAAAATCAATTATTATGCAATATAAAACAATTAACAATGAGACTCCTTTACAAAAGATGCAACTAATGAACTAAGTATAATAATGCGTAATGTATAGTGCGTAGGAGTAGGGTTTTACCTAACGCATAAATATAAAAACAAATAATAAAAACAAAGTGACAAATTCTTTTTAACTCGTAAAAAGAAAGAAAAGAAATAGTCACCAATAATTTGATAAATTTATTTAAAGCCCTACTTTTATTCTATATTCATTATACAACACCCACTTATAAAAAAATTAAGTTTTAATTAATTTATCTGAGTAATTTACTTTAGTTGTCACAAAAAGATTAGGTAAATGTATATTACAATACATTTTGACAATAATTACAAAATCATTGCTACTATGAAAGTGCTATGATTTTGAGCAATATGTTTAAAAAGAATCAGACTATAATAGTTACGCTCTTCACTGATTGACTGACTAACTGACTCTGTAACCCTATATTGAAATATCATAATATCGAAAAATCAAATAATCAAAAAATCACAATCAACGGGCGCCTTACAATACATAGAACACGATATTTATTATAGATGAAATTTTCAAAAATTAAAAAAATATATTTTTAAAGAAGCAAATTGTAAACCTACATATTATTTTATTAGTTGTGGGTTCCAATACAACTTAGCAGATAGGAATTATAAAAAAATACAAAATACAAACTCCCAAAATTGCATAAAATTGATGTTGAAATAATTTTAGTTATCCACTACTAATTCAAAATTATTTCATCGTTCTGTTACACGTTTATTCCTTTTCCACTCCTGTTGACTAAGGGCTTCATTACTCAATCGATTTCAGTTGAGTAATGAACTATATTAACCACGTTCTTGATTTTAATGAAATAATAATGAAGACATGACATATTGACAAGTTTGGCACAGTAGTTTGATAATTTTGTATAAAACCAAAGTACAATAATATATGAAGTAGTTATCCCTGCTTTCTCGAGATCAGAATTTATTCCACAATTTATTTCTCTGATTCACTGTAAGTTTTTCGATAAATTTCAGGACAATTTCTAAGCTCAAAATCGTTTAATCCAAAGTACACGTAACGAATTTTCACGTTGTTATAGTTTGTCCTTTGCCTCATAAATGGATGTCGTTTGGGCTACCGAAAGAAAAGCAAACAATTTTGCTCACTTTCTTTTACATTTAAAAATCCGTAAACAAGGCAACTTTTGTGTGTACCGATGCTGATGCTGGGTTGAGGTCGCAGAAATTAACAATCCAGAGAGGTGACTATTACGTGACATGTTAGATTGGAAAAGAATTTTTTCGGCGTATGTACTATATCAACCCTCCAAATGATTAACATTGATAAAGGTGTCAAAATTCGTTTGAATTCAAAATAATGAGGCCGAATAGACGATTTCAAGAAAATAAATACGTTATTGAAAAGTAGAAGGCTGATCTCAACCGGGGATTTAATATAGTTCAGTAAAAAAATTAACCAATCATAAGACTAAACTTTCACATACTCTTAGAAATATAGTGATGGCTAAAAAAACATATTAGTTGTTTATTAGAAGCACAATAATTTTAAGTTGTAAGACCTGTGGCATCATCTACGATGTAGAAATATAATAAAGTAACAAAACAAATAAATTAAAATAGTGGATACAAAAACAAGAAAAACATTGGTTTTGGCTACTCTCATTTGCAACAAAAGTTACATCAAATAGGAGATATTTGTTTCAAGAAATTTACGACATCTGAGAAAAAAACATCAAGTAACTGATGAAAAAACCCGAAGAATTCATAGTAAATGCCTATCTTTTTGGTAAAATTTCTATATTAGGATATAACACCGGAAAAATAATTTAAATGTAAGAAACTAATGTCTAGAAATTTGCAAAAGTGCAGAAATCCGAATATCAAAGATAGAAATAACGATTGTAATATAATTTGCACATTTTACAGAAACTATATTCCTATTCTCGGCAAAAAGAAGCAAATTTCGAAAGAGCGTATTTGATTACAAATTTACAATAGATGGTCACAGTAGTATACCAGGCAAAATATTAGATGCCATCCGAATCGAGAACAATGGTTTTATTCGTAATTACGTTATGAATTTAGGGGAATCTATGACAGTTACAGCCAAAAATAGAATGTAAATAGTGGAAAAAATTAAAATCATTTGCTCAGAATTTTTGTAATATGCTGCTGATATACATTTTAAAAAACAAAGGAGTAGTAGTAGAGAGGATTAGCCGGTTCTGGATCACACATTCCACATTTTGCTGGGCCCGCCTCCCATGTAAAGTGTCCATAAGGAGTGTCACGCCCACCCCCCACCTAAATCCCTCCCACCTGAGCTCTGATTGGTCGGTTCTCCCCTCCTTTCTGAGCTCTGATTGGTCCTTCCCCCTCCTAAGCTCCTCCTTCTTGAGCTCCTATTGGTCCTCCAGTTGCCCCTCTCTAATTTTATTGGACGGCGACCATTTTCCTAATTAGGGCCCCACCCCAAGTACGCTGATTGGTTACCTGCTTAAAGTAAGTGCTGCCATCTGCGACTCGGTAGCTTAAGTTACTAATTCTAGTGGCGCCATCTGAAGTTTGCGGCAAAGCGTCAAAGCTTAAAAAAAACACTCGCCACCGTGAATCGAAGCCACAGTCTTTGTTTCGCGTTTTTTTAAGTCCAACGACTTAGCGGTTGAGACCACCAAGCAGTTATTATTAGTAAAGATAAATATGCAATATATTTAATTGTTGATAAAATACACATGTGCAAATTAATATAAAAATCGCCAACTGTACGCATTCAGAGGTTCATTAACCTTAATTTAAAGAAAAGACTTCGTGTTTAAAAACATATTTTTTAAAATAAAACACATTTTCTCAAATAAAAATATTTATTAAAAAAATAACAGATAATGAAGACATACCTAATCAATAAAAAGGAATTTAAAAACAAAAACAAAAACACTTTCAGAATTCATCTTTACAATAATAAACTAACCTAACCTAATTATTAAAAAATAAACACATTAAGTACCTAATTATTTATTATTTTTGTAATTTCTTTAACATCGTGATGCCCCCAAGCTAATGTTGTAACTCTATCTTCACAAATGTAGCGCTTATCATCGTTACTTGATAATGCAATTTTATTCTGTGTTTGCGAAAAAATAGTGTGATATATAGATTTAAATAAATTTTGTTTTTTATAAATTTTTATATTTTTGGGATCAAACAGGGTATCTTTAAAGTCTTTTTCGGTTAGATCATTTTTTACAACGCTAGTTTTAACACCTTTAACTTTTTTTGTCCATTCACCAACCACATTGTATGCGTACATTTTGGGTCGTAATCCAACAAATTCGTACATTATCAGGCCACGATTTTCTTCCTTCATTAAACCTAATACTGCTTTATTAATTAATGGTATTCCATATGGATTATGTAAATTAAAATTTGAAGTGTCAAAAAGCTCATTATTATTTTTTATGTCTTTATAGAAATCTTCTGTCTCAATATATAAGATAAAGCTGTCCGTATCCATATAACAAAGTTTAACTTTGCTTTCATATTTCTTTTTAATAAAATTATAATAAAAATCATACATTAAAAATTTTGACGTTTCTAACACCGAAAATCCCACATAAATTGGTTTATTATAGATAACTTTAAGTTTTTCTAAATGTATGGCAACGAAATTTTCAGAAAATATGGTTGCACTTTTAAAATTTAATTTAGCTATCAAGCTTTCAGCACCTCTACGTTTCCCTATATCTCTCCAATGATTTACCAATTGAATATCTCTTCGTTTGTCAACATTTTCAAGTGTTTTTCCAAATATACTGTTATTCATTAATTTATAAAAATCTTTATCGAATTCATTCTCAGACTCTTGTCTTAAACTAGTATTTAAATCAATATATTTTTTAAGCCAATTATTTTGTTTAAAAGACAAGACCCGATGTGTTTTTTTTAATTTTTAGACCATGTTCTAAAGCTTGTTTTAAATTTTTATAATGAATTATATAATTTTCTTTATTATATAAATTTGGAATAAGTTTTTTGATAGTAAATTTTGAATTTGGAGGTTGAATATTTTCTGCTAAAAATGGAAGTTCACAATGGTCATTGTGTAATTCTTTTGGGTACTCAATATCTACTTCTAAGAAATATCCAATTGGTGATTCATCTGAAATATTTGAAACATTAAAGGCGTTAATTTCTTCCCCTGACAACCACTTAAATTCCCCACAAGGTAAAAATTGAGACATTGCCCACCCATATAAATTATTAGCGTCGATGTATGTTAAATATGACGATGCTTTCTGTGGATCAAATGTAGACATGTATTTATTATTAGATCTTGCATAACGTAGGCTACATTGGCAAATTCCTCCCCGTAAACCCCTTTTTATCATTTGATACATATCTAAATCTGTTAACAGTTCCAATTCAACATCAGTATATTTAAGCATGGCATCCCAACTTAAGCCGGGGGCAGTATAATAATGAGCCGGATCTAAGTCATATGTATTTAAACAAATTAATCTAAAATTTTCAAATATGTCAGCTAAAAGTAATACGTCAGTCTTAAGGTAAACGTTTGAATAGTCCCCCAAGTTTTTACATGAAAATGACGTCCAAACATTAATTGCATGCTCATAATCTTCGTTGGATATGTTCGAATTTGTTAAAGAATTAAAAAAATATTTTTTATCGGGTAGCCTTTCGTATGATAATTTTTCTATCGAATCCATAAAATTGTAAGGAAATACCCCTTTTTTCATGACTAAATTAAATTGTTCTAAAATGCCAAAATGCTTTTTTAAATGACAAAATTTTTCAGTTACCAAATTTTTTGCTAATTTATCTAGGCTGTAATTCATAAACTTAAATGAATCTAAAAATCTTAATTTTATATATACACCTTTTATTTTATCACATTCGTCCAAAATCGAATCAACTTTAAGTTTTTTGGAGAAAGAAATATATTTTTCTTTGGTTTGTGCAATGCAATCAATTTTTGGGAAGTCTTTGTATTTTTCGTCCTCATCGTCATCGCTATAAATGTCGTCTTTTTCGTCATTATCAATATTCTCATTTAGGTTATTATCTGTGTGTTCACATAATTCTTTTATGAAAAGATGACTGTCATATCCACTTAAATTGTGAAAAAATATTGGTATGAAATTAGGTATTTTATAATTTAAGTTGCATCTTTTATGAGCGGGTCCATTAAATCGCCCTGTGAGATGGCAATGATCAGCGACCCTGTCATCGCCCAAAATTTTTCCACATATATGGCAGTCATCTGTTCCATAAAATAACAATTTATCTAAATTATCTAATTCGCGCATTTTAACTATAGGTTTAAGGTAATTATCATATATTATCTGAATTTCATTTTCTATCGATTTTATAAATTCTTGTTGGCAATCTAAGCCCGTATATGTTTTAAATTTATTTAAGGAATTATTATATGAACACACAATATAATAAGCAAAACTGTAGGGAACATGTATATGAGTATTTTCTGTGAAACTTGTACTTGTTGGATTCGGGTGACATGTTGAAATTGGCTGAATTAGCGACTCAAAATCAGCGTAAATGCAGAAAGGCACTTTCATTTTGTTTTGATAATTTTGAAATTTAAGTATATTGCCAGGAAGTAAATCACCATTTCTTTGTAATTTTAAATTTTGCGAGGGAAGAATTGTGTAAACATAATTACAGTCATTTAAAGAATGGCGATCTAAAAGTGATTGAGATGAAAAGAAAGTTAAACATGCATCACATAAAAATTTTTTATGCTCGTGGCTGGATACTTGGGATGAAATTAATCTTGAAAGATTTTTAATCAATACATAGTGACTTTTGGCACCCTCTTCAATGTACAATAAGTTAATGTGTTTACATTTTTTATTTTCTGTAAAATGTATCGGACCTACTACGATGTTTTTATTTGTTTTTTTGTTAAACTCTAAACCATAAATGTTTATACTTATATTATTTAAATTTTCAATTTTTTTAATATCATCTAATTTAACTGGAAACTTAATACTATCTAAATTTAATACGTCCTCATATTTCGGATAACTTGTCGGCCTACTCACGTTTGCTTGCGCTGGATACAAAGCTGCAACGATGCACCAAGCAAAACAGGCATCATCCGCGTTTCGGATATTTATACATGCTTTTTTGAGTTCTATGTCAGATGGTAAACTTATGAACGAAGATCCTTTCAGCGGTGTATACTTATTTATATTAATATCCAAATGGGATACAGCATAAAAGGCCCATCCACTATCCCTTTCCTTAAAAAATAAATCATTAAAATACGTAACGAAAATTATGTGAAATGCAAACTTACTTGAAATTCCTCACTCTTCGTTTTAAGGATATTGCACCAGCTTTTGTATAAGTCCCCAATATCACTTGATTTTGTTACAATCGTAAATTTTGTATTAAATGATTTTAATTCTGTTTTAATGTTTTGATCCGTGCCATTAGGCTTAATAAAAAAACCAAACAATTCTAAATTTACTTTAACACTAAAATTTTGAGTTGATTCTCTAATACAATTGCATGCTGTATCTTTAACAATTTCTAAAAATGTAACAAAATCAAGTTCAATCGGTTCATTTGGTGCATTTATTCTGTATGTAGCTATACGGTTCTTAAAGCTACTTGTAATTTTTATAACATTATTTTCTATTGAATGGGGAAGATTGCTTTGGTGTTTCCTTGATTTTAAATGGGCCGAAAAAAGTGTTGGAGTGTCGAGGGTCTCATCACAATTATGGCAATACCTTTTGTTGCTTTTATCTTCTTCATCCGAAATAATTTTTCTTTTCCGCGAAAAAGTTTGACTATGATTGTGTGCGATATATTCCAACCCTGAATTAAACAATTGTCCACATTCCGAACATAGCATTGACCCAACATGTATGGTTTTAATATGACGTTTCAAAGCATCTTCCCTAGAAAAATATTTTTCGCAAATTTTGCAAGAAACACGGTTATTTAAATTTTTTTTCATCTTGCTCTAACCTAAAAACAAAATTAATTAATGTATGCATTTCGGTTTTAATCTTTTAAAAACATAAAATTACTTTACAAAAGATTTGTCGAATTAGTGTTTTAATTACTCACCGTAATATAATATTTATAAATGAAACCAAAGACACAACACTTTAAAGTACAACGAACTTAAAAAATGCGACAAAGCATGAATGTTTTCTTTGCTCGACTTTGTTTAAATGATTTATAAACTTATTAGTTATTGCAATTTATTACAAATTAAAACTGCAATCCTGCAATTTTTACATCCGAGGTTTATTCACCTCAATGATTTATAGTAAATATTTGGAAATTTTAAAATGGGTAAATTAAACTAAAGGAAATATACTTTTAAATAAGATTTTTTATTTATTATGAAAATATAAACAGTTAGATATTTTTTTTACATTTGATTTACTGCATATACAAATATTTTTTAAGTGATTTACACAATTATGTTTATTTTCAACTAAAATACCACAATTTTTTTCCTCTTCTAAATTTATTATACTGTTTCGGGTAAAGTTCATTAAAAAATTCTTTTTTTGATGTCCTTTCACATAAAATGTATCTTCAAAACTGTTGGTGTAACTATCCAATATATTTTTAATTTCTTTAGTTTTAATAAATCCTGTGCTATATTTTAGACAATGATGATTATTTTCGAGCCAGGTAACCATTTTCTTATCTTCTTTATTTAAAACAAAAAAGGCTTTCTCTGGTTTAAAAAGATAAGTGTCGACATCCACACCATTTTTGGAAACTGACATTTCTTTTGGGACAAATTTTCCATTAATGATAAATCCCTGAACGTCAACTATGATTAAATTAGGATTTGCCATTTTATTTTTTTATTTAGTGTATAATGCGTACAATTCCGGAAAGAGGTGTGTACTCAACTACTGCATCACTCAAAATGAGGCAATATGCTCTTATATTTTCATTAAATGATGCAGTTGTCTCCATCTCTATTTTTAGATCAACAGTCGAAGATTTTAAACTTTCCTTTTGCTTAGAACAATCAAAGACAAAAAGCATACGACCTTTGAATTGGCTATAATTAAAAAGAGGTTCATTTGTTGCTCGTGCATAGTAACTAGATTGAAATTGGGAGTACATGTAGTACGTTAGGGCATAATTATCCAAATCCATATTTTGTTTCATGTTATCATACGGGTAGCACTCTGAATTTAGGTAAACTTTAATGTTTTCGATATTCACATGATCAAATTGAGACATATTTTTATTGGCGGTATCCTTTTTATTATTTTGAAAACCGAGGATGACGTAACGGGGTTTTTCCATGTTTGTTGAAGTTTTTACACTCCATATTTCTTTTTTGGTGTTTTTTAGTCCCGGAAGTTCCAACAACTGCCACTTTCGGAAGGGAATTTTTATTGAAACATCCATATTAACTTTTTGAAGCATCTGAAGTTTCACCTCATCATTTATCATAACGTGGGGAATTCGCCATTCTAATTTATTTATTTGAAATTTAAAGTTTTCAGATCCTTTGTAAGCGTTTAAGTCCGTCCTAGAACGAAGTAATACCAATTCTTGTTTCGCATTGATGATTATTTTTTTATAATCTTCACCAAACCCCATAATCATTTTTAAAGGAATGCAAGCAAAAAATGAGTCTTTTTGTTGAAAATGATTTTCCATATGTGGACACCATCCAGCTAAATTTAACACTTTAGATTCTCTTTCCCCGAAGGAAACGTAACCTTTCATCGTTGATGTAATCCCAGGATCTCTAATTTTGTCAACCTCCACCCCATTTAGCTCGTATCTAATTTCTTCAAATAAAAACAAATACGAATTATTTATTAATTTAAAGTCCAAAGTTTGTCCTGCTTCAGGTGTCGGTTTTTTTATTATTCCCTCGAGGTAAATGTAACTCTCACATGGTAAAGTGTACAAGTCTTGATTTTGAATTAATATTCTTATTTCATCGTTATTTTCAAAATTTTGCGTCCTGGGCAAGTATGTGTGATATTCCTCTTTTACGATTGTCTCATCAAAAGAAATATCGTTAAATATTTTAAGTTTTGACATGATAGCCGAGAGCTTTTAACAAATTAATACTTTTTAGTGTTAACCGTTTGATGATTTTTTTCTTACTGGCTGTTGCAGACTCTTCTGTCAGCGTTTTATGATCTTCTTTTTCTTGGACAAATACTATCCCCATTATTTTATCTTAGACCGTTCAATTAATTCAAGACGAACAATGATTTTTTCGTTTCTAAAGTTAACCAGCTCTCCGTTTTGGTCCAAAAGTCTAATTGTTATATTATCAATGGTTTTCGTATTTACTGATAAATATGAGATATTATTAGGTTCAATATTTATGGCAAATCCGGGATCTACCGAAGGAAAAAATTCACGCAACGTATGACCCGATTTATCATCGTAATATGACCCCGAAATAATATTACATTCAATTCTCACACTTGAAACTTTAATTATTTCAACCGGTTGATCAGAAACATGCAATTTGTTGGCTTGAAGAATTTGTTTACCCGAAAATCCCAATAGTCTTCCTATCGAATCTGCTGGTTGAAAATCCACGTCATATGTACTAAATAATTCGCACTGTAAAGTATTATTATTCGGTTTTAGGCTAAACGACTTGTCCGGATCTGCAGCGTTTTGGGCATCAGCGGGCAAAATTAAATGTCGTCGCAAATATTTTTCTATATCAGTTATTTCATAGGAACCAGTTGGGATTGTAATTGATGACGATCCAAAATAAAATTTATTACAACCTTCTTCTATGTTAGGTATCGTATTGAACGTATGAAATGCAATAAGCCCCAAACAATATTCGGCCGAATTCAGCTCAATTGGTGGGTAATAGTTTCTACTTAAAACAGACGTGTTACCTGTTAAGGTGAAAGTACGAGACATGACTAACAGGACATTGTTAAAAATACTTTATTTATAATAAAAATTCGATACATAAATGGCCGCAGTTATACGTATTAAATTTCTGATATCTATCGTGATTGTACATTATTTCGCTACCCCCAAAATAATTTTGAATTTCTTTAGGTGGTGCTAAGTTACCAAAACTGTCAAAATATTTAACAGTACTGCCTTGCTTTTTGTATGCTACCCAATGGGTTCCGGGTCCCGAGTAATTATCCATATTCACAATTCCACTTTCTCTAAAAAATGGTTTATTCGGTAATTTATCTCGCATAAAAACACCTCTAAAGAATTTAATCTTATTTTGTTTAATAAATTTCAAAATGTCCACATCACTAAGTGCTCTGCGGGGTAGCTGACTTAAAAGTTTTTTGAATTGCGAAAACAAATTCCAAATCCCTTTCGATATGGCTTTAAGTAGAGTCCTGTTCCTTTTTTCCCCAAGGCTATTGCTTCCATTGTTTTATTATGTCGTTCCGCTTCTTCAAGTTTTTTTGAGGCTGTTTTCGTATCCGAAACTGCTTTAGCAATTGCAGCTGTACCTCCAGCCAAACTTCCCAATGCACTAAGTCCAGCGAAAATGGGGATAAGCGGCAAAACTCCTCCAGTTTTGGGTATCGGAATAATACGTGGAGTTTTTATCTTTTTTCTTCCACCCACATCGCGTACAGCAGCCCTAGCCGCGGCTAATGCAATATTGGTTCCCTCCTTTAATAAGTCTTGTGTTTGCTTACTTTTATTGTTTTTATGCTTGAGTCCTTTAATCGCATGTTTTGCTTTTTTTACAACACCACCAGTAAATGAATGATTTTTAGCATTTTTGTAACAGGATCTTATACCCATACCCATACCCAATTTTCGTTTTACTTTCATAGCCGATGCTACAGCCAAGGCACTCGCTTTTTCACCAAATTTTGCATCTTTTGATTTAAATCTCTGCCATGCAGCCTTTTCTAGAACTTTATCTGCCTTATGACGCTCACCCAAATCCATGTTCTGAGAATAGGAAATATCGTGTTGTTTACAAGCCGCGTCTAAAGGATTTACGCCGGGGTCTTGTCGATTTAATCTTTCCTCCAATTTTGTACCAGGTCCGCAATACTGATACCCGGGAATATGCAACTCAATCGGTAATTTATTTATTAGCGTGTTGATGATTCCTCTTCCAACGTGTGAAGCCATTTGAGAGATTTTTTTTAAGAAACAATCATTATATATAGATATGTCGATACTAAAATTTGTTAGTACGATGGAAACTGTAAAACAAAAAGATACCCTGGCGGTGGTAAACTTAGATGAGTACGTGGGTCAAGGATTAAATAAAGTGAAAAAGAAACATAGCAATTTATTGCCAAACTCGATTCGAGCAATTATATGTGGTCCCTCGAATTGTGGAAAAACGAATGTTATGCTTAGTTTAATCTTTGATCCAAATGGTTTAAAGTTTAAAAATATATACATGTATTCAAAGTCATTGTACCAGCCCAAATACCAGTTACTTAAAGAGGTTATGTGCTCCTTGCCCGAAATTGGATTTTTTCCTTATTCGGAGAATACCGAAATTATTAACATAAATGATGCCAAAGAAAATTCGATTTTTATTTTCGATGATGTGGCCTGTGAAAATCAACAGAAGATGAGAGATTTTTTTTCTATGGGTCGTCATAAAAGTCTCGATTCGTTTTATTTATGCCAAACTTATACCCGCATACCTAAGCATCTTATCAGAGACAACGCTAATTTCATCATATTATTTAAGCAAGATGATTTGAATTTAAAGCATGTTTATAATGATCACGTGGGTGGTGATATGAAATTTGAAGAATTTAAGGAATTATGCTCGCAATGTTGGAACGAGAAGTTCGGATTTTTTGTAATTGATAAGGAGAGTGATGTTAACAAAGGAAGATATAGAAAATATTTAGACAGATTTTTTACAAAACTTGTTAGTAACAATTAATCCTTTATCGAAACAAGTCATACGTAGACCTAATAAAACCTGTTCAAGACCTGATAAAACCTGATAAAACCTGTTCAAAAGCTGATAAAACCTGTTCAAAGCTGATAAAAAGCTGATAAAACCTGTTCAAAACCTGATAAAACCTGATAAAACCTGTTCAAAAGCTGATAAAACCTGTTCAAAAGCTGATAAAACCTGTTCAAAACCTGATAAAAAGCTGATAAAACCTGTTCAAGACCTGTTAAAAAGCTGTTCCAGGTCGTACATCTATTATTTTGTCTTTAATATTGATAATATCTTGCTAAAATGAATAAGAAAGGCGTCGAGGTTAAGAAAAGTTTAATTAAAATTCAAAACGACATTAGGAAAAAGGTTCTTGCCTTAAAATTGGGACGATCTGATGCAGAAGAGCAACTAGCTAAATCTTATAAGCCAATCTTAGAGCCATTAAAAAGAATTTTACTTCAGTCAGATAAAATTGCAGTTAAAGCTGAACCGAAAGAGGAACCGAAAGAAGAAAAATTGGAAGCGAATAATGATGAATCATTAAGAAATTATAAAAGAAAAGCTACTTCTAACAAATATAAAGCACCTGTTAAAACACCTAAATTGACAGATACTGTATATGAGGATGTGGTACATGATGATTTGGATGATTATGTATTTGAGGAGGAGAGACCATTCTATCAATCATATCTTGAAGATGTAACACCTGAAGTTTATGATCAGTTTTTAGAACAATTTGATGAACTTCCAAAGCAGTACATTAATGGTTTAATGAAGGATACAAAAGATGAATATGATACCACCTATGGCATTATATATAACCCACTTACGGAAAAATGGCAAATTGGAAAATCTAACATTGTGTTAAATGGTGCAGATTTGATTATTGAAAAGAAGATCTACAAAGGAACCCCAGGTCTTTATGAACTTTTATTTAAGAAAGATCCTGAGAGATTTAATAATAATGATAAAGAAGCATATAAGGAAATATTGGAAAAGAGTTCTGCACTGAGAAGAAACGGTGATCCAAGTCAGCAAATTAAAGGTTCAAAGTCTTACAAATATCAAAATATAATAAAACCTTTATTTGTCGAACCAACTCTTCCAAACCGACTTCAGAGTTACAGCGGTCCTACAACAAGAGCATCACGAAATAGAATTGGAACCGGCTTTTTGAAATTAATACAAAAACCATCGGAATATGTTTACTGGGATGACCCTAATGAGCTGGTAGATCGATTGTGTTTATTACATGCGTCAAGAGGTGTGGGCAATAATTCTCATGAAAACGAAATTATTAGAATTGAGGAAGAACTTAGAGAGGCAAATTTAATTTTATAATTCACATAAATGGGTGTGCTAAGTCAAAAATATGCAGTTATCATTTATGATTGACATCATGAGCGTCGATAAATTTGGACGTCACCTAAAAAATATCAATTCGATAAAACCTGGTCCTCCAGGTCCAGGCTTTTTGTTTACCAGAGATGGGAATTTTAATCTCGAAAATAGACGATTAACAGAACTATCAACACCAATCGATTCAATGGATGCTGTAAATAAAAAATTCGTTGATGATTTAGAATTAGAAATAATAAGAAAAATAAATAACTTAAAAACTACTTTAGAAAATGAGCATAATGAAAATATAAACAATATATTAAAAGATGTTAACCAGCTTATATCAAATTTAGAGAAAACTCTGGACTCAGTTACAAATAAACTTCTCTATCAGATGGATACAAAAATCGATAAGAGTACAGCAGAAATTAAATCGTACATTCACAATCAATATTTATATCAAGAAAAATGAGCGACGTGAAGCAAGATATTGTAAATGAACTTCATAAACCGGCTAGAAAAAAATTTCAAAGACGAAGAACTATTATTAAGGGCATTGATGATTTATGGCAAGCGGATTTAGCTGAATTTCAACTTTACGCACGGGAAAATAAAGGATTCAAGTATATATTGGTTGTTATTGATTGTTTTTCTAAATACTTATGGGCTGTTCCTGTAAAAGATAAAAGTGGATCCACCATAACAAACGCGATGATAGCAATATTTAAAATGGGGAGAAAACCTTCAAATTTGCAGACAGATCAAGGCAAAGAATTTTACAATAAAAACTTTTCAGAACTTATGAAAATCAACGGAATAAATCACTATTCAACATTTAGCATCATGAAGGCGTCCATTGCTGAACGTGTTATTCGCACATTAAAGGAAAAAATTTACAAACACTTCAGTTTAGCTGGAAAGTATAAGTGGTGTGATGTTCTGGACAAAATTATCGAATCTTACAATAATACTAAACACACAACAATAAAAATGAAGCCTGCTGACGTTTCAAAGAAAAATGAATATTTTTTATTAAATACAGTTTATTCTCATATAAAAATAGCCGGACGTGGTAAACTAAATGTTGGTGATGTCGTAAGAATTAGCAAGCAAAAAGCGGTTTTCGACAAAAGTTATTTGGTAAACTGGACCACTGAGCTATTTCGTGTAAAAAAAATAAATATTACCAATCCAATAACGTATTTATTAGAAGATATGCAGGGCCAATCCATAAAAGGAACATTTTACTCGGAGGAATTGCAAAAGGCTAAACATGAAGATGCATATCTTGTGGAAAAAATTGTTAGAAAAAAGAATAATAAAGTGTTTGTAAAGTGGCTTGGGCTTGATAAATCGCATAATAGCTGGATCAACAAAAATAATGTTTTGTAAAATAAGATGTTTATAAACGTTCCTTGTTTCATCTCTACTTACTTAAATTTCATTAAGTCTATTAAATCATTGCATAATAAACACTAAATTAAAAGTATTTATAAGTAAGCACATACTTGAAGTTACTTTAACCTCATTTAACCAAGATAATATATTCAAATAATTTAAATTATACTTACCCTTTTAAATATTTAAATTGTACTTACCTTTTTTTTACAATTGTAATTATAATAAAAGAAAAGGTTTATAATGGAAAAATAAAAAGTAAAAAATTGAAGTTCACGTTTTTTTTATTAATTAATTTATTTATAAAAAATATTATTTACAAGATTTATACATTATTTCTATAAAAATTATTACTTAAACTATCATCTAAATGTTTTTGTATGGAGTTTCTTAAAAAATAATTAAATTTTATATACAATTCATACAATAATTTGACTTCAGCGAGTTCTTCATCACTTTGCAATAGTCCTATTATGTCACTGTTTTGCACTGTGAATCGATTTTCATTAACACATTTTGTAAATACTTTGTCAATGAGCATCTGGAAGGGTTGAACATCTCGAAGTCCCACTCGATTAAAAACATCTACGTAGAATTGAGCCATGTCATGAATATTTTGGAGAGATTGTATTCCCAGATAAAACACCTTTCCATCAACATTTCCCTTTAGTTGCACCCAATTACTTTGAATGGTCGCCACGTATTCGGTTAAGTAAATGGTATCTTCCTGCTTACCATTTAATAAACTAATAATATTGGGCAGGAAAAGCAGCAATTCGTTGAATGTTGAGTAGACGAACTGAATACCATTACCATCCTCATAATTGGATTTAGTGATTGCCGCAACTGGTTGGAATTTCGTAAAAGGATCCAGTCCAAATCGGATGACTTTTGATCCGCAGGTGTTTATGGGGAATGTCTCCTCAAATACCAATCTTTTTTCCTCATACTTCAACCCATAATTGGACTGGGGTGTTGGTGTTGGTTTCTCCACGAAGGTGTTTTGAGATGATCTTCCCTTCCAATGATTTTGAACATTGTAGTCATGCGATGTGGTTAGCCCCAGATCTTGAGATGATGTATGGGGTTGTGGTTGTAGTGGTCCAATAAACTTGAGGTTGCCAAATTCTTCTTTCGTTTGACCTGGTCCACAGAAGGGGGTTAAGGTGACTGGAGATGCTCTCCCCTTCCAATAGTTCTGGACGTCCTTGTCAATTGTTTGGAGCTGGGATGTTGTCAGCTCATCCAGATCTTCTAATGATGGTTGTTGTTGTTCCAACATCTTCAGCTTGCCGAATTCTTCTTTCGTTTGACCATTTCCAGATCTGTAGTAGGGATTCCTCAACTGCTTGGATAAAATTGTCTTCTTAAACATCGTTGTTTTGCTTCTCGTTCTGTTGCGTGTTATAAACTCGAACTGATTGTGCACTTGTACCTTGACAATATTTATACAAAAAATTTGTAAATTCTACAAATTATATTTTCTATTTCATTAAATTTTTGCTGATTTAAAAGTTGAACGATCTAAATTGTTAAATCGCTTTGAACGACATTTTTTTTTAAACAAAAATATTAAGTTTTAGATTGTATTAAATATGTGATTTATTGTGTACTAAACTAAAATTTATTTTCATTCAACTTATATTTTCTTTTCACTTTTTCAAAAATAAATATTATAATAAATTACCGAATAATATATACATATAAAACAAAATCATTTTTAAATAAAAATCAAACTATTTTAAGAAATTAATATTTTTTTAACTCTACATTTCGTTAAATTTTTAGTAATTATAAAGTTGTATAATCTTAAAAATATTAAGGCGCTTTAAATAGCGTTTTCTTTTAAACAAAAATATGTATGATTCTGTTTTACATTATTTTAAATATTTGATTGATTGTTTACATTAAAGTTAATTATCAATTGGTTTAGTACTTTTTTTTCAAAGGTAAATAATAGAAAATGAAACATATCAATTTATTTAAACATGTGTTAATTCCTTAAAAATAATCACAATGTTAAAGAAATTAAAAAAATAATTATGTTAGTTTATTTTATTATTGTAATTAATTGTTTTTTGTAAAGATGAATTTTGAAAATATACTTTTAAAGAAGAAGTCTTTTCTTTAAATTAAGGTTAATGAACCTCTGAATGCGTAAAGTTGGCGATTTTTATATTAATTTGCACATGTGTATTTTATCAACAATTAAATATATTGCATATTTATCTTTACTAATAATAACTGCTTGGTGGTCTCAACCGCTAAGTCGTTGGACTTAAAAAAACGCGAAACAAAGACTGTGGCTTCGATTCACGGTGGCGAGTGTTTTTTTTAAGCTTTGACGCTTTGCCGCAAACTTCAGATGGCGCCACTAGAATTAGTAACTTAAGCTACCGAGTCGCAGATGGCAGCACTTACTTTAAGCAGGTAACCAATCAGCGTACTTGGGGTGGGGCCCTAATTAGGAAAATGGTCGCCGTCCAATAAAATTAGAGAGGGGCAACTGGAGGACCAATAGGAGCTCAAGAAGGAGGAGCTTAGGAGGGGGAAGGACCAATCAGAGCTCAGGAAGGAGGGGAGAACCGACCAATCAGAGCTCAGGTGGGAGGGATTTAGGTGGGGGGTGGGCGTGACACTCCTTATGGACACTTTACATGGGAGGCGGGCCCAGCAAAATGTGGAATGTGTGATCCAGAACCGGCTAATCCTCTCTACTAGTAGTTTTCTTAAAACTACGCAAAAAATAAAACATCATTTTGCGCACACGTCAAGAAGTTACAAAATAGAAATTGTTTCAGGAAAATGGGAAGAAACAACTTTAAAACTAAAAATAATATAAAATCAAAAGACGAAATCAAGAATTCCAATCAACGTTTTTGAAAAACTCAACAAACGATTATAAATATTTTTGTTTTTCTGCATACGATAATAATTATATAAATAATATCATTCAAATGAATTGTAGATACAACAGGCACTGTTTTGACGGATACAGCTGATCGAAATGAGAAAAAAATCTCAGTCGATAGACGAATAATGTAGTTGAAAGTATTTGAAAAATCATTCCAATAGTTTATCAAATGACAGTAAAACGAATATAGTGGTTCAATTTAATATCGCTTATTAAAAAATCTTTAAATTATAAGAAGTTCAATCTAACAAGAAGAGGTGTATGGCTCCAAGTACCTAACATAATTAAAAA
The DNA here is from genome assembly GCA_963971135.1 of Stenus bimaculatus. Taxonomy (NCBI): domain Eukaryota; kingdom Metazoa; phylum Arthropoda; class Insecta; order Coleoptera; family Staphylinidae; genus Stenus; species Stenus bimaculatus. The sequence continues at coordinate 13,600,583 of OZ020187.1, forward strand.
AAAAATAAAAAAACAACCGACAGACAATTTCTGTTTCTTTTGAAAAACATTATAAAAATATTTCAAAAAGGTTATAAAGAGAACCATAAAATATTAAAAATACCAAAAAATTTAAAAATTTTTTACAAATTAAAGGCTCGTAATTAAAAAGATATGTGCATGATTGCAGTCGATGAAAGTAACAAATGGAGAAAGCTATTGAAAAAATTAAAAAAAAAATTTAAATACCAACAAGAAATCAATTGGAAAAACAGAAAAATGGAACGAAAAACGAAACTACTTATTGACTGCTTTGAATTTTGAAAAAAAAATGTGTGCTTTCTCCCATACAAGTTATTAAAATACATTGATACAAAAATTTCTTCAAATAAAAAGGTTTTCCACTATCCCAGGAACAAATTTGGAAATACAATAAAAAAACTGCACCTAGAGACATGGAAAAAATATAATATAAAATAATCAAAAATGTGATATATATATTTATGAACACACATCAGTTAGGTACATCTACAGATGGAAATCGGAAGGCGATTGCTTGATCTATAATTAAATGCTGATATTTTAGGTATAAAAAATAACCAAATTAAATTCTGGAAAGCTACGGAATTCATAAACAAAAATCATCGTTGTTATTACTTACTTCAAGTTCAGATAAATTTTTACGTGAAATTTTAGAGTACGTGGTTAAAAAAATATGAAAAAAGAATGTATTAGATAATGATAGTGAAGCGAATGTAACAATTCTAATCTAACAATGTATATTAAAAAGAATATGATGTTTACTTTACCAATACTGATTTATGTAAGTTGAGTTTTAAAAAGTATTACCAGAACTTATCGATAGTGGACAATAAACCGAAATCAGGCATCTCCCGCACATTTAAAACAATTTATTTTTTGTTTTGTTTTCTATTTTGAATAGCTTGTAGAATGTACGGAGGATCTCTAATTTCCATGTTTCTTTCAAACCGACTATCGATCATTTCTGGTAAACAAAATCTTTTATGTCTGTTTCAGATTTTTTTAAACCTTCTAAAAAGACCGTTTTGTTATTTTCAAAAATGTCTTCCTCCATGTCTGGTTTCATACACTTATCTCCATAATCGCGATCTCCTTTAGGTTGTTTATTATATTTTTTAGATTTTCTTTGTTTTAAAATATTATTTCGGTTACTATTTATTCTTTTCAAAATATTTTGATATTTTTTTTCGTATGAAACTAAGAATTCACCTGGCGGTTGTTTGGTTATTTTTTCAACCACAATACTCAAAGGTTGTTTTGTGTTATATGTGAGTACTGCAGCCAAACACCTAGTCCTGTAAGATTGAGATTTCGAAAAATTTATTCGTTTGCCACCGACATATTTAGTAATAATCGCATTAAATTGTTCAACCATATTACTATCTACATTTTGAATTAAACTATTAGAATGATTCGACAAATACTTTACGATGTTTGACATTTTAGAAAACAATACCGTATCTTTCATTTGACTAATAAAATTGGTGCAATCATTATCTTTCGAAGAGCAAAAATAGTCAGCACATTTGTCGTGCTGTCCAAAAACGTGATATGGGATATTTATAATTAATTAAAGAAATATTAAATAACATCTGCATAATTCTTAGCTTATTGGACATTGAAACTAAGTATATTTGAGAAAATAAAATTTTAAAATTTTAAACTGCGTGAATTTTTTGATTTTTTGATCAAATCAAATCAATTTATTAGAATTTTTAGATACAGAAATGTACATGAAATTCAAGTGATTTTTTGGATTTTTTAATTTTTTAATTTTTTGATTTTTTTTTTTTTTGATTTTTTAGTTTTTTGATTTTTTGATTTTTTGGTTTTTTGATTTTTTGATTTTTTGATTTTTTGATTTTTTGATTTTTTGATTTTTTGATTTTTTGATTTTTTGATTTTTTGATTTTTTGATTTTTTGATTTTTTGATTTTTTGATTTTTTGATTTTTTGATTTTTTGATTTTTTGATTTTTTGATTTTTTCGTTGATGAGGAAGGTGATTTCACCTGTTGCCAACAAAACATAACCTCACAAACAATCATGGCCCAATAATAATAATAATAATAATAGTTAATAATAATAGTTTATTTACGGGCTAGCCCTTTTTGTTACAAAAGTTTACAAATAAGTGTGTACGGTATAATAAAAAGCAGCGTAAAAAAAAATACAAATACAAATAACAATAATTTTAATAACTAGTATGCTTAAGTTGGCTCTTAAATGAGGTAAATGAAACATTAAAGAATTTAAAGTTGGGATAATTACTGCTAATATCAATAGCCTCTCTGATCAATCGCGATATGGGTTCGTTACACCCATAATTAGTGCTGTGAAAACTGATTCGGAATAAATTTGTTTCTCTCGTTTGACAACCCGTTGGTTTCACATAAAAATCAATTTTTTCAAGAAGTTCAGAGCAATTTAACATACCATTGATTAGTTTATAAAGAAAAACAACATCAGATATCAAGCGCCTATTTTCGAGACTGTCCAGATTCAACGTAGTTAACATGGGATTATAATGAAAATCAATGTTGGACATTCCCATTTTATATGACATAATTCTTGTGAATTTTCTTTGTACACGCTCAATCTCAATCAGATGGTGAGAATAATGAATCGGTAATCATCAATAATGAAATAATTAGACAAGAGAATATTAATCTAAAAAGAGAAGTTGCGCTTCTGAAGGAGCTAATTGTGGAAATTAAAAATAAGAATAAGATTCTAGCCGAAAACAACGCCCTCTTACGGGATAAAGTTTCAACATTAAGTGTACAACCAAGAACTTCACAAAATACAAATCGTCTTTATGCAGATGTCTTTAAAACCGATAACATTAATCAAGAGGCGACACATATGAATTCCACTGCAAACCAAAATGGTAAAATAAATTCTATTGAAAGTAATATCAATACAAAACTCAATGAACCAAACATAAACACGAAGCAAAGCGAAAATGTGCAAGCACAAACAACAACAAATATAAATAAACAGCAGTATCCTCAAAATAAAAAGAAGGAACCTCAGCTGAAAATCAAAACTAATAAATCACTTGGAACCGCAAAAAATGAGCTAAACGAGTTTGCTCGAAGGGAACGAAAACTATGGCTATTTATAAGCCGGGTTAAGCGTGATGTACAGGTTAACTCGATAGTGACCTACATAAAAGACAAAGGAAACCTTAAGGATGATGAATTTTCCATTAAGGAATTCAGTACCAAAGAGGAACAAGACAGATGTTATATATTGTCAGCACCAATCGGGAAAAAAGATGAACTATGACCCTTCATTTTGGCCATCTGGGGTAGGAATCAAAAGATATCATTTTAACAGGCAAAACGTCCATAAAGAAAGTATCTCAAATAACGAGAACGCTTTTTTAGAATAGACCAAGAAGTCAACAGGGAAGAAGATAACACAAATCTAAAATGTTCAGAAGAACCAAAAATAACAAGAGTAATACACCAAAACACGCAGGGAATTCTAAATAAACTCGATATTTTAACAATCGCCATAAAAAGTGTCAATCCGCATATTCTGTGCTTTACAGAAACATGGACTTGCAAAGAAAACATAAATCTAATAATAATAAACAACTACAATCTAGTAACATATTATAATAGAACAAATCATAGATGTGGAGGAGTAATAATCTTCGCCCATAACAGCGTTACCTGTAAGGAAGAAAAACAAATCACCAATCTTAGTACAGAAATGGTACTAGAAGCCTCGGCAATAACAATTAATAAACCTAACAATATTAAAGTTGGCATACTTGTCTTATACCATCCGCCATCATCAAGAATTGAAGACTTCCTAAACAAACTTACTTACATGTTACAAGTATTTCAGCAAAAAGTAAACTTAATTTTTCTATGTGGAGATATTAATATCGACGAAAGCAAGAATAATATGAACTCCAAATTAATTGGAGATGTTTGGGAATCCTTTAATTTGCGAAACTTGATTAATGAACCAACCAGAATACAACACACAAGGGCGGGGATTAGCAAGACCCAAATTGATTGCATGGTAACAAACTTAACTAAAGAAAATATCATAAAATGTGAAGCAATAGACCTGCACATTTCTGACCATACAGCACAGGTTGCACAACTAAATTTAAATTTGGAAATCAGCACAAGTGAGAAAGAAACCTCTCTACATCTCCGTCAACTAAAAAATCAAAACATTGAACTATTTTCTGAATACTTAAAGATGAACGACTGGAGCAATTTAGTAGCTGGTGACCCGAGTAATGCATTTGATGTATTTTACAATACATTTTTATACTATTTTAATTTAGCATGTCCCAAAAAAATAAAAATAAATAATAACAAAATGAAACAAACTCCAAAATGGGTAAATAATGAGATAGACATCTAGTGCAAATCTAAAGTCGTACTTTAGACTACTCAAAGAGACACCAACTGAGGAAATGAATAACACCTACAAACATATGAAAAAGGAATACAAAAGAACTATCAAAGAAGCAAAAAGGAACCATTATACTAATGAAATCAACAACGCCCAGAATAAATCCAGAGCAATTTGGAAGGTAATAAACTCAGAAATCTCCGCAAAAAATTACAACAGAACACTGGAAATATCAATTAAAACACCTGATAACACTCTTGAAGAAGATCCGGAGAAAGTCGCAACCTTATTCGGGGAACACTTTTCTAAAATAACAGATACAAAAATAAATGCACATTTCGGAAATAATATGTCTGTCCATTGCACAACAACAAAGTTCACCTATCCATCGATATTTTTGTCACCAATAACTGAAAACGAAGTGCAACGTGTAATAGAAAGACTAAAAATTAAAAACAGTCCTGGTTGGGATGAAATTTCTACTGTGCTCCTGAAGAAAGTTTCTCAAGAAATCGCGGAACCATTAACCTATGTGATAAATATATGTATCGAGACGGGATCATTCCCAACTGTATTAAAAACTGCGCGTGTGGTACCAATCTATAAAAAAGGTGAAACCGCTAATATAGAAAACTATCGGCCGGTGTCTATACTAAGCGTATTCTCGAAAATTATAGAGAAAATAATAGCCGATCAACTATCTAAATTCTTGAGCAAACATCATCTCATAAACAGATCTCAACATGGTTTTATGAAGGGTAAATCAACAGAAACAGCAGCAGTAGATCTACTCACGAAAGTGAACAGTAAACTGGACAATAATCAATGTGTAGCCGGATTGTTTTTTGATCTCTCGTGCGCGTTCGATTGTGTAGATTTGAGCTTTCTTAGAGAAAAGCTGTATGTGTACGGAATTAGAGGTGTCTGTGCGAGGTTAATTGTGTCATTTTTAGAAGATAGATCTTTTATAGTGCAGCAAGGTAGCAAAAAATCAAAACAACACAGTGTCACCAGAGAAGTAGCGCAGGGATCAGTATTAGGTCCTTTGATATTTACACTATTCATAAATGACTTGTACGAATACATTACGGAAGGGCATATAGTTAATTTTGCAGATGACATTTCAATAGTTGTATCCTCAGAAACATCAGATGAATTTCAACATAAAATGAGAATAGTAACAGAAAGCTTAACGTCTTGGTGTGACAAAAATTCGTTATTGTTAAATGCGAACAAAACTGAAAAAATTCATTTCTTTAATAGGAAACCTCCAATAAAAAAAATTACAGATAGTATCTACTCTACTAATTTTCTAGGTGTCGTTATCGATGAGCAGCTACACTTCAAAGATCATATTAGTAAAGTAGCTAGTAAATTGAATAGTGCATACTTTGCAATCTTAAAACTAAAATCTGTAGTGGACACTAATACACTTATAAATGTTTACTATGCACTGGCATACACACACATAACATATAATATCATTGTTTGGGGAAGAGCGACAGAAGTCAACAGACGAACAGACTACTCGTTCTTCAAAAAAGGTTATTGCGGTTAATATTTAATTTGCAAATTATTGAAACATGTAAACCAGTATTCAAACAAAAAGAAATTCTAACAATTACATCAGTATATATTTATAAATGCGCCCAATTTTGTAAAGATAACAAAGAATATTTTAAACAATGTAAAGAATTTCATGATTACCAAACGCGATATAGAGATCGGATATGTGTACCTGTTCACAATAGCTCGCAATATGAAAAATCGCCGATATATACCAGTCTAACGATTTTTAACAAGCTACCAATTAAGATTAGGAGTATCCAAAATTCACTAGTGTTCAAAAAAAAACTGAAGCACTTCTTGATCAATAAAAGTTATTACTCCCTGAAGGAATATATGAATGATGATTTTAGCTCTTTATAATGTAACTGTATGTACTGTGAGCTTTTGCGTAGTATTTTAAATATATGTAATTGTCAATTTTATAAAATTTTAGCAATGTTTTTAAATTAGCAAATTGTGATCTAATTAAGTAACTGCAGTTTTTATTTTTGTATGTATTTAATTTTAGATTTAGTTTTTATCTTGTGTTGACTGTTCATATCCATTCGTGTAGCCTATACAGGCAAATGTATTTTGGCGAAAATGAACAATAAAAATGATTTGATTTGATTTGATTTTTTGATTTTATGATTTTTTGATTTTTTGATTTTTTGATTTTATGATTTTTTGATTTTTTGATTTTTTGATTTTTTGATTTTTTGATTTTTTGATTTTTTGATTTTTTGATTTTTTGATTTTTTGATTTTTTGATTTTTTGATTTTTTGATTTTTTGATTTTTTGATTTTTTGATTTTTTGATTTTTTGATTTTTTGATTTTTTGATTTTTTGATTTTTTGATTTTTTGATTTTTTGATTTTTTGATTTTTTGATTTTTTGATTTTTTGATTTTTTGATTTTTTGATTTTTTGAAAACAAACAACATAATTAAAAATATTAACCGAAATCAAAAAATTTTTTAAAAAAATTCTGGTCTAAGTTTCATAAGCGAATAATTAAAGAAATATTAAATAACATCTGCATAATTCTTAGCTCATTATACATTGAAACTAAGTGTATTTGAAAAAATAAAATTTTAAACTGCGTGAATATATTTAATCATATTTATATTTGTGAAAATAATTTTATTTCATTTAAAAATAATTTATTTATTAATAATAATTAACGAAAAACGAAAAACTGATGCTCGTAAACAATCCCAGCACAGAAATTGAAATTTCATCGAACACCTGCCAAGCGAAATAAAAGTTGCAATACAAAATCTAATTCTAAAATCTAAAAACGTAATTTTTATTCGGACCGCTAGAGGCGCATAAGGATGGGAACAAAAATCGCGATAAATCATGAAATCGAACATTACTGGCCGCAGCATATCTCTAGTTTCTTTTGACAGATTTTCAAATTTCTTTCTGATTTGTAAACTAGATTAAATAAACTAAAACTGGACAGCTTCTTTTGTGTTGTAATTTTATGCAGAATTAATTATAAGCGAACAAAGTTAAGGTACTTTTGAGTAATTGTATATTTTTTTATAGATTCTCCAATTTTTTTTCCAGCTGTCCATATTTAGATGAATGACTCTAGAATCTAAAATAAAAAAAGTATACAAAAATATTGTTTGCACTAGCATATCTAGTGCGGCCCGTAAACTGCTATTTTTGCCTACTAAAAAATGACTCTTAATAAATTATATTATTCAAAACGATACACAAACGTTTTATAATATACACGAGTATTTATATATACTAAATTATTTTCCAAGGACCCCCAGTGGTGTAGTGGGGGGGAGCGCAGGGGGTCGGCGCCTCCTCACTTTTTTCAAGAGAGGGAGCGCGTCCCCTTACTTTTTTAGTACTTTCTTATAATTACTTATGTAGAAATAATTTTTATTTATCCGACAAATACAAAATATTTAGTAATTTAAAAAAAATCTTATTTTGGTCTCAGGAATATGTAACATCCAACCTTTTAGCAAGTCAGTTTGAGTCATTATTATAAAAGAGATGAAAAAAAATTGAGGCCCACAAATTCATAGCTACAACAGCATGGTTAATGGTATCAATGGGATCAATATCCATCGTCCAGGAAAAGAGATATGCAAGTGATATAATTAAATGTTTAAGACGCTACAACTCGAAAACTAATAACAATTGAATAACAACTTTTTATGTTTTTTGCCTTAGTTTAACGTGTAGAATACACTCCCGAATTTTGGCCCATTCCTCCCGACTCACCGTGTATAAAGACGAATAACCGAATATTATGTTTATAAAAACATGTTCTGTTTTACTTTACTTTTAATCGATTATTAATAAAATCATCAATTTAAAAGTTTTTATTTATTTACTTTTAATAGGAAATAGGATACCTGCTAATTAAAAAAAATACAAAGACTACAAAAGTATTCGTATTTAAACGCTTTCGTGGTACCATGTTTTATGTACGTATTGTAAACGTCGTTGCCATATTTAGACTACGTTTATACAGCGCGCGAGTTTTCCGGGCCGCGCGCGTCGTTCTCGCCCGGGCCCCGGTCAAAAAAAAAATCGCGCGGCTTAGCCGCGTTCTCCTTCTGTATATTGCGTTATAATACGTCGTTGCCACGTTTCGCGTACGTTTACATGTTACGTAGTAACGTTTAGACTACGTTTCTTGCACGTATATAGTCCCCAAAAAGCGGACATCGTACGTATAACAACTTCGCCATAACGTACAGAAAACATTGAATGTTAGGTTTCAGATCTGACGACAGCGTAATATATGTATAAGACGTCTTGGCAACGAAGTTGTGTTTGCTGGGAAGCAACCACTTTTACTGACGTCTCTAAAGGTGGTTGCCTATTCTTGAAAATGTTTCCCACTTTCGGGTTGCTGCTTTGGCCCTGTCAGGTTTGGGGGTGGCAGCACATTTTTTTATTAATTTGCTTAACATTCTTCATCGACTGGCACCATTGTTGAGCTATATGTTATGAGGGCCAAACAGTTCAAAATGAGGTACCGGAAGTGGTCATTTTTTAATACTTCGGTCAAGTTTTAGCACATAAAAAAGATGTCACACTCTTGACTACATAAAAAAACTACCGATTCAACAAAAAAACCCGTTATATTCTATGAGGGTGGCTTTAGTGCGGTCGGCTCTCCTACTACTAAAAGGGCATGCAATATTAAATCAGAGAAAAACACAAAATTTTTGTGAAAATGGAAATGCAATTTTCCATATGATAGGAAAGCTTTTCTTTGTTCTTATAGGGTAAATTTTCTCTCCTTCAAAAGGCATGCTGTATGAAATCGAAGACCAAAAACTGTCGTGAGCTCCCGGTCTATTAGTTTCACTTCTTCTGTTGGAATTTTCGACTACGGATAGATACCGCCGCTATTTTGACGTAAATTTGAAAAAAAAACATGGAGGAAAAAGTAATAAAAGATTTTTGCGCCAATTTAATGTTTATTGGTTTTAGTAACTGCGGCTGTATTTAGATCAAGTTTTTTATGTTTAAAAATTGTGTTTATATTTTATTAACCAGTGTGTGTTATTTCTTACTTGCACAAAAATAAATTTTACAAAAACAGCTTCAGCAAATAACTTCCAGAGGGCGTATCCCATTTTAGAAATCGCGAATCACCCCAAAAAATATGTCACAGTTATTCCGGGACACCCTGTATGTATTTTATTTCGGGTAAACTTACAACCGCATTTTATCGGTCTATGGCAAATAGTTTATGGCAGTCTATGGTTTATGAGATTGACGGATAAAAGCACGATAAAAATAGTTTGTTATTAAATTAAAATCATAAGTTAGTTCTGTGGTTTATTGTGATTTATTGTTAAAACGAAAAAGTTTATAAACAAATACAAAAATGAACATAACCTAACTATTTGTGAGTTGTTTTTGAGCTTTGAAATTGATGTTTGCAGAAAAATTATGACTATACACTTTACAGTGTTTGAAAGTGCAATTATAATGAATAAATACAAAAGTAAATATTTCTATAAATTCGTTTGAAAATTAATTAATTATAATTTATTTATTGATATTAATATACAGGGTATTATGAAATTAAGCAGCCAAATTTTAGAAGGTGATTCTACGAATAATTTTAAGAAAAAAACTTCCTGTCAACATATGTCTGATTTCGCTTACTAATAGCGTTTTTGGCTTAGCTGCACCTGGTGCGTACTTGGATTGACCCAGTTCATCATCCATGGCACCTGTAGTGTATCTCCACCGAAGTAGTGCACATTATAAGCCGAACACGTTTGATAAGTTTATCATAACCTAAGCCGTGATTTAATTTAAAGGTCTATTTATGCAGACACATTTAACATTTATGATTTATCATTTAAGATTTAAGAAATAAACGTATGCTTTTAAATCGGACCGTACATGCACCAAATTTAAGATTAAGTTTTATCATTTATGGTGTAAGAGAATTTTATCTTCATCTCTTAAATCTTACTTCATAAATTTTACAGCATTTTATGCAAGCAGCGCATATTCGTACGCAATTTAGGCGGAGCTTATACCCTATTGTTTACTATTAACTTCGATTTCGGATTGATACACATGTATGGGTTTAGCCACGAGAACCGCAAATTTTATTGATAATAATTAAAGCACGCTGCAATGACGAAAACGGGCCAGTTCTCTTTATCTACTACTTCTTATCCGATTTTTCCTCGGATTTTTCTTATAAGTTTACTTGTTTTTCAAATTTAATTTATAAATTTATAAAGATGTATATTAAATAATTTTTTTATAATTTGCGTCTATAATATTCCTTTTAAAACACCGCTAGCAAAACCATAATGGGCCATAGCGCAATCATTATAGCACCTGCTTACGAAGTTGGTAGCATTGATCTGTCAAATTTGTGGTATTGATTATTGTAAATAAATTTCAAGATTCAAAGTACTTGCTGGAGTCCGGTTTGAGATCGCGTCAAGTACGGTCGGCTCCAGCTGGGCTCCATCGCTTGCCGCAGGCGATTATTTGTGCCGTCTTTGTGTTCTCACCTTCATTGCGGTCATTAATCATTCATTTCAAAAAATATTCAAAAATTGGACAAAAAATACACCCTATCGTTTTCGTTAAACTGTTCATCCGTCAACAAACATACGAGCGATCTCCACGTGGCAGCGCGTATTTCCTCATCACCGCCAACTTCATGGCGGACATCTTTTTCATCTTCATCCATCGGACTCCCCTATGGGAAGGGGTGCTCATTTAGGTGTTCGATTTCACCGGTGTTTGTGGCGTTATTGTTTTATAACTATATTTTGGTTTATACTCTTAATATATTGTTCTCTTTGTTTTGATTAACAATTACTTAAATTGTGAAATTCTAATTGACTTGTGACTGGAAGAAAAGTACCCGTAGGTACGAATTTCCATTAAAATTTTTAAGAAGAAGAAGAAAGTACTTGCTATGTTTTTCATGTCTCCTAAATTTTTGGTAGGATACAGAATAATTCATTCCTTATAAATAATTAATTTCCAACAAAAATTAAATTAAGTAATCTTTAAATTTAATTGTCAAATAAGAAAAGTCAAATATATGGTATTGATTTTTGTGAAAATATGTCAAGATTTATCAAAAATTAAGGGCTTACTATTTTTTTGCAATTTTCGGAATATCTGGTAGGATACACGATAACTTATCACTAGTTTTACATTAAAAATCTAAAAAATCATTAGAATCTAAAAACTGAAACCTTAAATTAAACTGTCACTGTCAAGACTTCTACGTTTTCTGTTGTTATAACGATTCAATAAGAAATCATTGTCACCAACTGCTAAAAAAATAAAGAAATATTTGTACGTCGAATAATTTCCAAATTTATTTAATTTTTGCGCAAATTATAAAAATTAGTCTAAGCAACTTGTTCAAAAGTCAATTATTGCACTCGTCCATTAAAAAACTCGGACATGTGCAATAATACTTGACTTATGAAACTCGTTGCTTAATATACTATTTTATAGAACTTTTACCATTTCAAAGTTATTTCAAAACACTGAAAAAAGTCCGAAAATTTCGTAGATTTTCATGCTGGCGTAGGTCGATAACTATTTTTAATTAGGGTTCGTAACATTACATAACGAAAAAACAACACTTTAATTTTTCTAAGTTATTTTTAAAATTTAATTGGACTACCTTTTTAATTTGACCAAAAAGTATGATAATGAATATTTATTTAAGGACAAAATAAATATTCTTGCAAATAGTACAAAAATTTTATTAAAAAAAATAAGAATATAGTAAAATAAAAAAATATTAAAAAAAATGAAAATAAAATTTTCGTTTTAAAATAAAATAAAAAAGGTTGGGTGCGAATAATGCCACAACGATGGCAAAAGATAATAGGGAATCTTTGAAAGAATATTTCATGTCAGCTGAAGGAACATTGAATTGGCAATGGGATTCCATTTCAAAAGGTTCCTTACCCGATTTATTTTTATTTATAATTTATATTTTACAAATAAATTTCAAAAGGACCTTATCGTTTTCCTAGGTGTTTTTGGGCAAACGTGAAAAATAAGTTAAACCTACAAAAATTAACTAAAATACCCCCCAATATTAATTATATTTCCAATTTCTTCAATAAATATGAATTATAATAGTATATTAAGCAACGAGTTTCATAAGTCAAGTATTATTGCACGCGTCCAAGTTTAAAAAACGAGCCGCGTAGCGGGGAGTTTTTTAAAGGACGAGTGCAATAATTGACTTATGAACGAGTTGCTTATACTATTTTTTATAATTTGCGCAAAAATTAAATAAATTTGGAAATTATTCCAGATACAAATATTTCTTTATTTTTTTAGCAGTTGGTGACAATGATTTCTTATTGAATCGTTGGTATAACAACAGAAAACATAGAAGTCTTGACAGTGACAGTTTAATTTAAGGTTTCAATTTTTAGATTTTAAGTTGCAGATTTTTAGTGTAAAACTAGTGATAAGTTATCGTGTATCCTACCAGATATTCCGAAAATAGCAAAAAACAAGTAAGCCCTTAATTTTTGATAAATCTTTTCATATCTTCACAAAAATTAATACCACATATTTGACTTTCCTTATTTGACAGTTAAATTTAAAGATTATTTTAATTTTTTGTTGGAAATTAATAATTTAAAAGGAGTGAGGAATTATTCTGTATCCTATAAATTTAGAAGACATAAAAAACATAGCAAGTATTTTAAATCTTGAAATTTATTTACGATAATCAATACCACAAATTTGACAGATCAATGCTACCAACTTCGTAAGCGGGTGCTATAATGATTGCGCTATGGCCCATTATGGTTTCGCTAGCGGTGTTTTAAAAGGAATATTATAGACGCAAATTATAAAAATACATTTATGACATTTTACATTATTTAAAAAAATATTTATTAACACGACAACAGTGGATTTTAAAATTCAAATTTTGACAAGGACTGTCAGATAAATTTTAATTACCTTTCATTTACGTTTAAATTGAAAGCAAATGACACAGTTAAAACTAATAGGGTGTTTTCCTTGTGGAACCTATGTTACTAATCGAATACAATCGCCAAAAGGATTAACCTGATGGTAGATACAAATGACCTTTATTATAAGGCACTTTAGAACAATGGTTACTGTTACAAACAAGAAGTAATGCCCGGGCTAACAAATTCGTACGCGCTTTACAAAAGTACCTGGCGATTGACTCACTGTGACTCACTCTGGGTTGAAATCTTTCCCACATTGGGTGTTATTGTCATGCGCACACATTGCTTGCGTTTGTACGTTTATTTAAAAAACAGCTAAAACCGGCGCGTACACATAAAAAGAAATCCGGTACGCGCTCATGTAACATACTGGAATGAAACATTCTAGCAAAGGAGAAATAACTGGCCGGATGTCGTAAATAGTATCTTGCCTACTTGACAGGAAGTGCTTAGAAGTGCCACAGGGTGTGTCTGGAAAAGTGATTTTTTATCAAATATTTTAAAAATTGCAAAAAAACGACAACTGTGTAAAAATTGTTTAATTGTAAAAATTATATTCTTAAATTATAAGTTTATTTGAATAAAATAAATACTTAAAAATTAATTTCTAATCAAGTCATAACAAATATGTATTTAATTGTATAATTTTTATACTATTAACGTCAATAAATCATAGTAAATAAATGGCATAGGCAACCAAACTACTTTATTTGTCAGAAACACCGAGGAAAACACCAGCATCGTTGTCTAATTGTGCAAAAATTAATTAATCTCAATTGCGTTTTTTGGCGAAAGCAGTCTCCTAACGAGCGAAATATTTTACACTATTGTATATTTATTTATATGTGGCATAAGTTTCATTCTTGTACAAAATGCTCCCAAAACCCGATAAGGTCCTTTGCATTAATAATAATATTAATTTTTTATTTTAAAAATAAAACTTTTGAATACACCCTACCTAGTACTTCTATTTTTACCTATACAATATATTACCAAAAAAAACAAATTTAATTTAAATTGTAGTTGGGTTAATTAATTAGCAAATTTAAATTGTAATTGTGTACAATTAATTAATTTGGAACAACATGTGCGTGCACTTATCACTTTTTTTTATCACAAAATACATTTTAAAAAGCAAAGGTACTAACATACGTGCAACATGGGTGTCTAGTTTATGCATGAAATTAAGGTTTAAACCGCTAAAAAGATGAATATTTTCATCTCTTAAATTTAAAATGATAAATCGTCACGTGACTTGAAAACCACTATTTTATTGGTTGTATGTTAATTCCTTAAAATCTTAAATGATAAATTGTGCTGCATAAATCGCCTCAATTCTCTAACCTAAAATTGCCTTAAATTTCCTTAAAATAATTGATTTAGGTAAAGAATGCAAGGGAATATTGAACTTATTGACCTGTTTGGATCAATCAGCGTTCTTGTTTGTTAAATATTAAATCTTAAATCTGAAGTGCATAAATCCACCTCTTTTCCTTAAGTGATAAATTATAAATGATAAATCTAAAATGATAAATCATAAATGTTAGATGTGTCTGCATAAATAGACCTAAAAAATAATTAAATACATGAATATGGACGCATAAAAAGGAATTTAACTTATCAAATTCGAGAATTATATCCATCAAACTTTAAATTTTGGAAGTAACTATTTAACCGAAAGTCGGTTTACTATTATTCTGCCCACCGTCGGTAATTTTTTCTGTGGGTTATTTAACCGACTGTCGGTCATTTATGCCTATATATTATTCTACAGACAGTTGATCTATAAAATAACCAAGATTGTTTATTTTTTATTAACCTAATTAACAACACAAAAGTTATAGGTGTATCTTTTTTTAATTAACGAATACCCGAACGCAGCTCATATGATTTAAGAATGATTTTAAAACAAAATAGTTTTCTTTTACAATGTGAATTTATTTTTTAAATATATATTAAAATCTCAGTATTGTAAAATTCTTTACGTGCATTCATTTATTACAACATGTTTTGCGAACACCAACGGGCATAAGTTTGTGTACAGCAAGCAGGAGGACATTTTGAAAATGTTATTATAACTGAACATTTGATAGCTGAAATATTTTTTTTAATCCTAAGAACTTCATTTTCTGTTTTAGAGTTTAAGAATTTCAAAGTGCTTTTGAATAAGAAAAGATAAATCTAAAACTTTTGCGTTTTTACTCTTAGAATTGAACTTAGATTACACTCCCAAAAGTTGTACATAACGATATGGGACACCTTGTATACAGGGTGGCCCAACTAAGAGTTCCCATCCAGGTTATTTCGAAAACCAATAATTTTTGAAAAATAGCCTGAAACCGGTCAATTTTTATTTAGCGGGAGACCAATTTTTATGGTAACGCATGGGACAACCCCTCACCCAGTTATGCAGGGAAACTACCCCTTTAGAAATCTTAAATGGCAATAGGGGTCGAGTGATACATCATTGTAAAGCTCCTACTATTCTCTATACAACTGTCATATTTTTTTTAATTTGATGGAATATTTGAGAAGTTTTTTCACATTAGACATGTAAAACATGTTTTTAGCCGGTGACATGGGCTAAAAAGAGTTTTATAGCTTGATTTTGTTAAAAATAATTATAATCCTACTTTGATTCCCCATTTAATAAGGATTGACCGGTTTCAGTCTTTTTTCAAAATACTTTTAGGTCCCACACAGGTTATTATGAAAACAAGTAAATTTTGAAAAATACCCTGAAACTGATCAATTGTTATTTAGTGGGGGACCAATGTATGGTTGTATTTATTTTTATTGTAACTTATAACAAAATCAAGCTTTAAAAGCCTTTTAAATCCATGTTACCCGTTAAAAACGTGTTTTAGATGTCTAACGTGAAAATGCTGCAACTTCTCAAATATAGCATCAAATTAAAAAAAAATATGACACCTGTATAGAGAATAGTAGGAGCTTTACAATGATGTATCAGTTGACCCCTATTGCCATTTAAGATTTCTGAAGGGGTAGTTTCCCTGCATAACTGGGTGTCCCTTACGTTACCATAAAAATTGGTCCCCCGCTAAATAAAAATTGACTCTTTTCAGGGTTTTTACAAAAATTATTGGTTTTCAAAATAACCTGGGTGAGAAATCTTAGTTGGGCCACCCTGTATGTACTTTAGCAGAAAAAAATAAATTTATTTATGTTTAATTTTTTTTATCAATTTTACCTGTCGATTTTATATTTTTTTTGATCAATGATTAACATCACAAATCCTAAGTTTTTAACACAGTCGGTCAAATAATATATTGACATAAAGGACGGACAGTTGGTTAAATAACTCCCATATAAAAATTACCGAGAGTCGGCAGAATAATAGTAAACCGACTGTCGGTTAATAGTTACTTCCTTAAATTTTTGGGTCTATTTTTAAAAAATTCTGTGTAAATGAAAATATTTTCCATAGCTTAGAATTTATTTGAAAAACAAAAAAAAATTGTTAAAAAAAGTTAATAAAAATTATAGTCCGGGAGCCAACAATAGAGAAAAAATGTATTAAATAGTACCAGTACAAACCCAGAAAATCTTAATTAATCGCACATGTCGATAGTAAAAATTTATTCGCCATACAAATTCGATGGCTAGTGGTTTTAATATTTCTCAAAGAAATTGCTTGGAAAATATACAATTTTCAAATCATTGTCTACACTGTCTGGCATTTGTTGTAGTTTACTTAAATAAACAAAAAGTCCAACGGAAAATAGTCGCCATACATTTTGGGTGGGTACCGAGGACTCTTGGGCTGTTCGATTTTGTCTTGTTATTGACCACTTTTTGAATTTCGTTACACCCTCTGGCAATTTGATAGTTTCATAGATTTATATCCAAAAACCGAAATTATATAAGAGTCATACATTTTTGTAAGCTTCAAAACACTCCCTCTCTTCGCGCTTTACTTTGAAAAGTCGGTACTTTTGTATAATATCGTACCGCCTAATTTTTTAATAATATATTATTTTTACTACATAAATCATGTATTAACGATAGTCATACATGTAGGATGGATACTAATGTTATTAGAAAGATAGTAATATGACACCTTTTCTTTAATATCTAAAAATGTACGATAACGCGTTCTCGAGATAAATGGGTGGCACGAGCACGGGTGGTCTGAATCACCCTGTATAGAAGAAAATATTTTTATTTTTAAGAATAGGATAATGACATTTTATCGATTGATTAATAATGAAATGAGTATTTCAGAACAACAATAGCTAAACTAATGCGTTGTAAAATACAGTTTTTAACTGCATGTGCATAGTTAACTCCAATTTTCCCGAAAACGGTGCATTTTACCAAACTTGCCTAAGATTGCTTAATTTCAGAACATAGTGGATAGCTGATCCGATAATTCTTTTTTAACTACTTTTATTGTTATACAAACCTATATTTTTAGGTATTAACATTAAATTTTGGCTTCTCTTTTTAGGTGTATTTACTTTATAAGTAATCAGTGATGAACCTAAGGAGTTATGAGGACATCCAAATTAAAACTGAACCTGTATCTTTTTACCTAAAGAGACAAGTAGATCCTTCCCCTACTAGTCATGAGGAATTTGGTACTGATGTTATTCCTAACAAATATGTAAGTATTTTATACAGGAAATACATTTAGAAATGTGCCCGATGTATCATTTGAGTTGTCAGACCAACAGGCTTTTTAGAAATATTCAGTTTTATGGAGGTTCAAATCCTGACCAATCCTGGACCGCACACGTTACGAATAATGTCTAAAATTTAGTAATCGATTTTATTACTTATCAAAAAATTCAAGTGTAATGAATCGTTTATTCAATAGTCGTGGAAAAATATTACCTAATTTTTCCCGATAGCCGAAAATGAGATTTGTGTTTTAGTGTGTTTTGTGCATTTTACTCTTAATTTGAACTTTGAGAGAGACATAAATTAGTTTTAAGGTGATAGGGAGTCATTTATTGAAAAACCGATGTTTTTATCTTTCCCGAATTTTTTTAAAGTGTTTCGAATTGGAAACAAAAAAAATATTAAAATACCGAACTTAAGTAAGACTTGTACATGTATATACAATTTTTGTTTTTCATGTATCTAGATTTATATAAGTGTAGTTTTGCAAAAATAAAAATATAAATATTGATGTTTTTCTTGCAAAATTACACAAATATAGTTGTATATACATAAATAACAAAAATTGCAAATGAATGTAAAATTCTTACTTTAGTTTGGTATTTCTTTATTTTTTTGACTTTCCAATTCGAAACACTTTAAAAAATTTATGAAAGATAAATACGTCGTTTTTTTCAACATTTGACTCCCTATCACCTTAATAATTTGCGTCTATAATATTCCTTTTTTATAATTTGCGTATATAATATTCCTTTTTTATAATTTGCGTCTATAATATTCCTTTTAAAACACCGCTAGCGAAACCATAATTAGTAGAAGCGGCGGCGACACTAAAGGTCTATTTATGCAGACACATTTAACATTTATGATTTATCATTTAAGATTTATCATTTATAATTTATCACTTAAGGAAAAGAGGTGGATTTATGCACTTCAGATTTAATATTTAACAAACAAGAACGCTGATTGGTCCAAACAGGTCAATAAGTTCCATATTCCCTTGCATTCTTTACCTAAATCAATTATTTTAAGGAAATTTGAGGCAATTTTAGGTTAGAGAATTGAGGCGATTTATGCAGCACAATTTATCTTTTAAGAATTTAAGGATTTAACAAACAACCAATAAAATAGTGGTTTTCATGTCACGTGTCGATGTGATAAGTGCACGCACATGTTGTTCCAAATTAATTAATTGTACACAATTACAATTTAAATTTGCTAATTAATTAACCCAACTACAATTTAAATTAAATTTGTTTTTTTTGTTAATATATTGTATAAGTAAAAATAGAAGTACTAGATAATAGGGTGTATTCAAAAGGTTTATTTTTAAAATAAAAAAGTAATATTATTATTAATGCAAATTTTGAAATTTATTTGTAAAATATAAATTATAAATAATAAAAATTAAAATAAATCGGGTAAGAAACCTTTTGAAATGGAATCCCATTGCCAATTCAATGTTCCTTCAGCTGGCATTATTCGCACCCAACGATTTTTATTTTATTTTAAAACGAAAATTTTATTTCATTTTTTATAATATTTTTTTTTTATTTTACTATACCGGGTGGAAATGAAACTAGGGCCACCCCTGGCATTTCTTTATTTATGGAAATAAAAAATTAAAATTTTAGTATATTATATGATCTAAGAAAACAAATCTTATGGATCGAATAAATTTTTAATTTTACTTCCGGATTATCAGGAAATCGCGTCCACTTTCTTATTTTAAATATAACCCCCTGATTTTTTCTACGTAAAATCAAACATTGGTTAATTTTAAGTATGTTTATGACAAAAAAATATTTTCTTTCAAAACTTTAAGAAAAAGATTTGAATTTTTTTTTGGTAAAAAATTTGAGTAAAACCTACAAAAACTATTTTTAAACATACATATGGGATATCACAGTAACCGAAAAAAAACACTCTATTTAATTAGGGGGTGGCCCTTATATCATCCCATTTAAAAAAGTAAAGATATTTCCAAAAAACGCTTCCTGAAAATTAAAAAAAATAATATCTCAAGAACGGTGAAATAAATTTTATAAATTACAATTTATTTTACGTATTTGTATTATTTAAAAATAGTTTTTGTAGGTTTTACTCAAATTTTTTACCAAAAATAAATTCAACATTTTTTCTTAAAGTTTTGAAAAATATTTTTTTTTTGTCATAAACATACTTAAAACTAACCAATGTTTGATTTTACGTAGAAAAAATCAGGGGGTTACATTTAAAATAAGAAAGTGGGTGCCTTTTCCTGATAAACCGGAAGTAAAATGAAAGATTTATTCGATCCATAAAATTTGTTTTCTTAGATCATATAAGATACTAAAATTCTAATTTTTTATTTTCATAAATAAAGAAATGCCAGGGGTGGCCCTAGTTTCATTTCCATCCGGTATATTGTTATTTTTTTAAATAAAATTTTTGTACTATTTACAAGACTATTTATTTTATCCATAAATAAATATTAATTATCGTACTTTTTGGTTAAATTAAAATTAAATTTTAAAAATAATTTAGAAAAATTAAAGTGTTGTTTTTTCGGTATGTTATGATACGAACCCTAATTAAAACTAGTTATCGACCTACGCCAGCATGAAAAACTATTATAAATTAAATTTGAAAAACAAGTAAACTTATAAGAAAAATCGGATAAGAAGTAATAGATAAATAGAATTGACCCGTTTTCGTCATTGCAGCGTGCATTAATTATTATCAATAAAATTTGCGGTTCTCGCGGCTAAACCCATGCACGTTTATCAATCCGAAATCGAAGTTAATAGTAAACAATAGGGTATAAGCTCCGCCTAAATGGCGAACGAATATGCGCAGCTTGCAAAAAATGCTGTAAAATTTATGCCGTAAGATTTAAGAGATGAAGATAAAATTGTCTTACACCATAAATGATAAAACTTAAATCTTAAATTTGGTGCATGTACGGTCTCATTTAAAAGCATACGTTTATTTCTTAAATCTTAAATGATAAATCTTAAATGATAAATCATAAATGTTAAATGTGTCTGCATAAATAGACCTTAAGTCTAGTGTGATAAAACTTTTCAAGGTGTTGCATATAATTCGTTATGTCATTGAGAGGGGAACAAAAAATGGCACTGCTGCCACGTGTAGACCGAACGCTACTATAAAAAAAAAAATTTCAAAATTTTATTTTTTTTTAATATTTAGTATCATCAAACTTCAGGATTCTGATTATTGCTCTCGACAGGGGAGGGTTAGGGCTATAAAAAAATGCCCCCAAACCTGACAGGAACCGAGGCAGCAACCCCTAAAGTGGGTATAATTTTCAAAAATAAGCAACCACTTTTACGAGACGTCAGAAAAAGTGGTTGCCAATTTGTGAAAATCGAATTTGTGGGATCTCTTATTTTCCTGCTGCCACTGACTGATAGCATTATACCCCTAACCCTCCCCTGTCACGAGAAGAAATCAGAATCCTGAAGTTTTATGATACTAGATATAAAAAAAATAATAAAAATTTTGAATTTTTTTTTTATAGTAGCGTTCGGTCTACACGTGCCAGCAGTGCCCCCCTCAATGACGTAAGGAATTATATGTACGACCTTGAAAAGTTTTATCATACTAGACTTATGGGGTGATTCTGAACAAAAATGTTAGCCGTAACAGCGATGTTAAATTTGACAGTCACCCTGATGTCAAAAAAAAACGCAATTTTGTAAACTCTACTGCATCTTAACGGTTATTTAAAATAAAATTTTCGTATTAAAATAACATACAGCAAGGTAATAATAATACATTAATGTATAATTGATCAAAATAATACATTATATAGTAAAATCGTTTTGAAAATAGGAATGGTGTAGACAAGCAAATAGTTTCGCTCACTCTCTTTTACATGTAGGCACCGCAACTTTCTCATGAACGTATGTTGAACTAAGTAATGCGATACGTGCTTGGTTAAGGTAGCGGAATGTACGATCCCGGAGAAACGACTATTATTATCGTATGTCGTAGCATTTTAGAAGGCGCGATTAACTAAGAAATGGGCGGAGCTTCTCATTCCTCATCGGAACGCAGAGTTGTTCATTTCATTACATTTCTCTACGTGCGTGATGCTGATCTAGAGCAGAGTGGGAGTCCCTAGTCCCTACCACAACTTTCCAACGATCGCGCGCAACCGGTGTAAAAATTCAGCGAGGCCGATTTGATTCATTGTCAAGGAGGTTAGAAATCACGTTTGCAAAGCGATTCTAGTTTATAAATGTACAATGCATTTTAATACCGAAAATGTTATTTTATATTGTCGTTAAGTTACACTAAGTTTACAGAATAGCGTTTTTTTGACATCGGGGTGACTGTCAAATTTAACATCGCTGTTACGGCTAATATTTTTTGTTCGGAATTACCCCATTAGTGTCGCCGCCGCTTAGACTATAAGTGGAACGTACTCTGAATAGAATCTTAGGGCACGTTCCAGTAATGAACACTAAAGCCCACGACGACCGCACAGTCGTTCTACATAAGACCGCGATTTTTTCTTTCGTGCATCGATGGCGACCCCAAGAAGCTCACAACGACCGTATTTATTCGTGGATTTATGTGGTTGTTTGTTGAATGGTGACCTTTTGAGCTAGTGGAACGGGAAAATTTTGCGGTCGTGGTTGTGGGCTTTAGTGTTCATTACTAGAACGCGCCCTAAATGGGCCATAGCGCAATCATTATAGCACCCGCTTACGAAGTTGGTAGCATTGATCTGTCAAATTTGTTGTATTGATTATCGTAAATAAATTTCAAGATTTAAAGTACTTGCTATGTTTTTTATGTCTCCTAAATTTTTTATAGGATACAGAATAATTCCTCACTCCTTTTAAATTATTAATTTCCAACAAAAAATTAAATAATAATCTTTAAATTTAACTGTCAAATAAGGAAAGTCAAATATGTGGTATTAATTTTAATTTAAAAGCGCCCTCTGGTTTTTTGGGGCCAACTATTTTTAGACACGCGGGAATTTTGAATCTGCCTTTTTATGTTTGTATTTTGTAGTTTTATTATTTTATAAACATGTATCTTTAAGTTGAAAGGTTTAAATTTTCATACCAATTTATTACTTAAACTCTAATTAAAGATACATATTTACAAAACTACCCTATTTGTAGAATATATCATATAAACAAAATTTTATATTAAAACATTTTATTTAAAAATTAAAAATCGTATAGTTACATACAAACTGAAAATCAGTAAAACAGATTTAAAGTAGATTTTAGATGTTATAATAGTAGAAGTATTATCTAGCCAAAAACATATTACAAAATACAAATTTTAAAATTTTACGTCTTTTGAAAATCCAAATCCATTCTCCTAGGATTTATCCAGAAAATCTTACAATGTCTCAGTTAGACAATTTTATGAACCCAGCTTAAAAGTATTCTTGAAAATATAATATTTTAAAAATGTGAGATGTAAGCATAGGATCTAAGTAGAAAAAGTAAACATACCTATAGAATCTCGAATTAATAAATATTTGCTGAAAATCCAACAGCAACAGTAACAAGACCTTTTTAAACTGCGAAAAGTATAATTTCTCTAAAAAAACATGAAACTGGTGCATTTTAAATGCTAACTATCACTTAATTATCAATTCTGACAACAAAAAAATGGTTCGCCAAGTTGATTTTGTCTTTAATTTCATGAGGCGCCATCTATTGAAATCATTGTCATCATTGTCAACCCAACCTAAATATTGTGTATTTTGCTGGTCCGGTTTGCTTAGGAAATAATAATTATTAATTACTTTATCGGTCTTTATTTCAAAGTCTGAGCTTAAGTGCAACTGTCCTTTATAGTACTTTGCGCGATTTGAAGGTAATTGTAACTTAATTGGTAATTTAATTACTCCTGTTAAATTATAACCTCTAAACTGCTTATACATATCTACAATTTTTTATTTATTTAACACTCGGGTGTACTGTGGAATATTTTCCCCGTTTATTTAATCGTCAGTCGTGGTCGCATACGCTAAGTGCTTGGAATCCTACTCTAATAGTCCTGGGTTCAAGACCACGAAACCACTCTTTTTTTATTTTTTTTTTCTGTGTAAAAACCCCTGTTATTTCCTTGCTATCCGCGGCCTTCTGTGTTTTTGTTTGTTAGTCAACGCCATAGGCCCGGCGTTGTGAAGTCTTATCATTACATCCTTTTGTCTTCCCAAACCATTTGTTTTTTTCCTTCTTACATCTAATCGGAATAACAAATAAGTAATTTAACAATGGTAATTAAATGCGGAACATGCAAGAATGTTGTCAGTCCCCGTGCAATCCAAAATCAAACAGCAATTCAGTGTCAAGGCCTTTCGTGCAAAAAATGGCATCATTTTAACTGTGTTAATGTGGATAAAGAAAGCTTTGATTACTATTTAAGCCAAGAAACTTTACCGGACGGAGATCATTGGCTCTGTGCTACCTGCCTACCAGCAGATGATGATTTGCAGGATGATTCTCTTAATATTACATCTATATCCCAACAACATGGAATTGAATCACATTTAATTACTGAAGCAACTTTAACAAAGATAATTCAGTCACAATTGAATACCTTCAAGACTGATATTGTACAACACCTATCAACAATAACAGACGAATTAAATGATGTTAAGTCCAAGATGGTTCTATTAAAAGCGGAAAATGAAAAACTTAAGATTGAAATTAGTAATATGAAAGAAAGAAATAATTCCTTAGATCAAAACGTTATGGTGAATGAAATTTCCGAGCGTCTTGATCGTGGAAAAAACCTCATGATTTACAACCTTCCAGAATCTTCGTGTGTTGCATTAAATGATAAAATTAATGATGATAAAATGGCCATAGATAGGATTTTTCAATCTGCATCTTTAAACTTCGTACCTAACAAGCTAATTAGAATCGGCAAAAAAAGTCAAAAACCACGTCCACTAAAGGCTGTCTTCGAAAACTCTGATATACCAGTAACCGTTTTAAAGTCACGCAACTCTTTTCCTGAAACAAATGTTAAATTCGCAAAAGACTATACTCTTCAACAACGTAATCATATGCGAGATCTAAAAAGTGAACTTAAATCTAGATCTGAGGCTGGTGAAACCGATCTATTAATTAAGTATATCAATGGCGTTCCAAAAATTATTCAAGCAGACAATACCAAAAATGTAATGAGACATAATTCAAAAAACTAGAGCATGTAAAGACATTGTATATATATTTTCATAATGTAGGAGGAATAAAAAGTAAAATTGAATCATTTTCTTTAAATGCACAAATTTCAAATTATGATATTATTGTTATTGTAGAATCATGGCTAATTGATAGTATTAAGTCCAATGAACTGAAATTATTTGATTATGATATTCATAGATGTGATCGTTCTTCTTTTTCAAGTAATAAATCAAGAGGTGGTGGCGTACTCATTGCTACTAAAAAGTATTTAAATGCAGTTGGTGTTACATCTAACACGAACGTAATTGAACAGCAATTTGTTTTAATTCCTAACAAGAAATTAATTATTGGCGCGGTGTATCTTCCACCTTCCTCAAGCTCGGATAAATACGAACTTCATACAAACTCAGTATCTGGTTTAGCGGAATTACACGCTGATTTCAAAATAATTTTGTGTGGTGACTACAATCTACCACTGGCTCGTTGGTCTAACGAAGATCTTGGTGTAAGTGACCTTTATGAAAATATAAATTACCCATCACATGTTATTGCTTCCGATTTTGGGTTTTTAAACATGCAGCAATTTAACAGTATCCCGAATGAAAATGGTACCTTCTTGGACTTGGTATTTTCACAAATTAATAATCTACATGTTTACCAAGCCGAGGATATTTTATGTGATATTTCTCATCACCATCTGCCGTACTGTATAGAAGTCAAGTGTGTCGATAATTATGAATCACTTCGTTACAATGATGTAATTTACGACTTTTCTAACGCCGATTATCAACTAATTAATAACAGCCTAGCTGCAATTGACTGGAAATTACTTATACGAACTTTTCCCAAAATTTGTGAATGTGTTGAGGTTTTCTACAATATTTTATACGATATTATTGAAAAGTATGTCCCTAAGAAAACAGTATTTTCTTCAAATTATCCTGCTTGGTTCAATAGTGAGTTGAAAGCATTAATTAAAGATAAAAAAAGGATGCATTCGATTTTCAAAAATACTAACTGCCATGCTGATTACATCAACTTCAAGAAACTACGTTCTAGATGCAAAGATCTTAACAAAACCTTGTTCCATGGTTATATACATAATATTGAATGTAACATTCATAGTAACCCGACGTCATTTTGGAAATATATTGATGTATTGAAAAATGGTAAAGAAATCAACTTTCCTAAAACTATGATTTATAATAATGTGGAAAGCGAAACTGCTATGGATACTGCCAACTTGTTTGCATCGTTTTTTCAATCGGTATATACCGTAAAATCCTCTACCTACAATCACAACTCATTGACGAAGCAAGATCAAATTGATCCGTGCTTCAAATTTCATATTGATAAATTGTTAGTCTTCAATGGTATTAATGCTATGAAAAATTCATTATCAAAAGGTCCAGATAGAATACCTAACATGTTTCTTAAAGAGTGCATATTCACGATTTCTGAACCGCTAAGTTATTTATTTTCTCAATCTATATCTCAAGAGGTATTCCCATCCTGGTGGAAAGAAAGCTATGTTAATCCGATATTTAAATCTGGCGACAAAACTTTGATCGAGAACTATAGAGGGATTTGCATCCAGTCGTCCATTCCCAAATTATTTGACAAACTGATTTCAAACCAACTAGCTTGGTGCTTGAAAAATGTCATTATAAAGGAACAGCATGGTTTTGTTGAGGGACTCTCTACAGTTTCAAATCTGGTGTTGTACGAAGACTTCATTTCTAATGCTTTGGAAAATGGCGAAGAAGTAGATTCTATCTATATGGACTTCTCGAAGGCGTTCGACAAAGTCGATCATGAATTGCTGTTAAGGAAAATTGAAGCTATCGGATTTCCGGTTTCTGTGCAAAATTGGATTTCCAGCTACCTTGGGAATCGAGTGCAAAGAGTTCGCATTAATAATGAAGTTTCGGATCCAGTGTTTGTGACTTCGGGTGTACCTCAAGGTTCACATTGTGGACCCATTTTATTTTTATTGTTCATAAATGATATAGGTGACCATATACAAGATGTGAAATTTCTTCTTTTTGCGGATGACATTAAGATTTTTAAGTCAATACAATCTTCTGCTGATGTCACTTCCATTCAAAATTCTGTTAACAATATTTATAATTGGTGTTGTGACAATAAGCTTCCGCTAAACATAAATAAATGTAATTATTTAAAATTTAGTCGTAAGGCTAGGTCGTTTGAAAGGCATTATTGTATTAATAGCAATATAATTAATCAGGTTCACGAAATAAAGGATTTAGGGGTTATTTTTAATTGTAAATTAACTTTTCAAACACATATAATAAAGACTGTGAACGACTCGCTGAAAACTTTGGGATTCATTTCCAGAATCTGTAAAGATTTTAAAATTGATACTTTTCGATTACTTTATATGCAATTTGTTCGTTCAAAATTGGAATATGCCTCTACAATATGGTCACCTTTTTACAAAAATATGAATTTACATATAGAAAAGGTCCAAAAAAAGTTTATTTATTTAGTTGGTTTTAGAGAAGGTTTGCCTAGAAATGAAATAGTGTATGAAAACATGTTGGAATCGCTCAATATTAAATCACTTGAAGTGCGCCGAATAATAACTGATCTTAACTTTCTTTACAAAATAATTCATTTTCATATTAAATCTCCTGATATTTTGCAATTATTAAATTTTTATGTCAAGCCGGAAGGTTGTTACACTAGACAAAACCACATCTTTAGATTACAATTAGCAAAAACAAACTACCGATTCAATAGTGTTCTTCCACGTTTAACAAAAATTGCTAATGTGTTAGCAAATCAAACAAATTTCGATTTATTTTTGACATCGTTCAGTGATTTTAAAAATTGTATTAATGCGATATCATTTTCAGGGCTTTTATTGATATAATTTGTTATTTGTTTTAGATCTTCTTGTTTTTTCTCAAATTTTTTGTAAGTTATGTTATTGGATTCATTATTATATTGGTTTAGGTTAACAAAATGTATTTAATTTATATTTAATTTATGTAAAGGGTGAAAATTCCCGTCAATAAAGTTATTATTATTATTATTATTATTATTATTATACTTTTGGGGCCAAGTTTTTTTGTGTTATCAAAATTTAGCATTGAGTTTGCATTCTATATAAATTATATTATCTATGGTCAAGACTTCTATGTTTTCTGTTGTTATAACAACCATTCAATAGGAAATCATTGTCACCAACTGCTAAAAAAATAAAGAAATATTTGTACGTTAAATAATTTCCAAAGTTTAATTTTTGTGCAAATTATAAAAAATAATATAAGCAACTCGTTCATAAGTCAATTATTGCACTCGTCCATTAAAAAACTCGCCGCAACGCGGCTTGTTTTTTAAACTTGGCCGCGTGCAATAATACTTGACTTGTGAAACTCGTCGCTTAATTACTATTATTCACCTTTATATACAATGAGAAAAATTTGCAACACCAATTATTGTAGTGTTTATGGCTGTCATAACCAAATATTGTAAATCGTTTCGGTATTGTGGAAAAAATCGACAGGAGAAAGGCTTGGGTTTAAGAATGGGAAACTTAAAAATTAGAAAAGGTGTGGGTGTGTTCAAAGCATTTCAATTTTAAAATCCCTCGAAAGAAACACAAGTTTTAGGGCTACACGCAAAAAACGTCCGATTTTGTGGGAAAATACAAAAGGGGTTGTATGTTGTAACTCCACCCCCTTAATTGATGAGTTCAGGCGGGTCAAAATCACCTTCTTCAGAATATTACTAAAAGTTGGTGCATTTCGGGGTGATACCGAAAATAGCTTTGGAGATGAATAACTTTTTTCAGCGTAGTCCATCGAAATGCGGCTTTTACAGTTTTGTCTTGTAATTTTTTCGTCCATCCACCTACAAAATTACGACGATCTGCTTAAAAAACTCAATGGCTCCTAAAGACAGATTAGGACACAATTTTTAATGATTTGTTAATGAATTTCTTTAATTCAAAAATTAAAAGTGCCTACATCCTACAGAAAGTTTTTTTAAGAAAATGAATACTTTTATGTTTATTTACCAGATAAAAGATATTCCTAAATTTCAGTGAAGAATAGTTTAATATTACCTCAACACAAGGCATAAATATATCTTAAATAACACCAAATTAAATAAAAACAGGATTAAATATAATTACAAATAGAATAAAACACGTAAATCTGTTTGCTGTACATTCAATAGTACCTATACAGAGGGTTGCATAATAAACGGCCAATGATGTAGCTTCGTTTGAAGAATACTACTATCAGATAATAATAGATTAATTTTATTTTTGAAAACATCAGAGGAGGAGGAGGCAACTTTTCTTTTTCAAATACATATTTTTTTCGATTGAAAAAAATCATTAACAAAAATAATCTAAACTCTAAACCAATTATACCAATAATTTTTTTTTAAATTTTTTATTATTATTAATTTTTTTAAATTTAATTTAATTCAATTGTTTTTTTTTGACTTTTATTAATAAATTAAAAAGAAAACTTAAAAAAAATAAAAAACTGAAAACCCAAAATCAAAAAAAAACAATTGAATTAAATTAAATTTAAAAAAATTAATAATATTCTAAACTCTAAACCAATTATACCAATTTTTTTTAAATTAACTTTTTAAAATTTTTTTTTTATTTAATTTAACTCAATTGTTTTTTTTGTTTTTGAGTTTTGAGTTTTTTATTTTTTTAAGTTTTGTTTCCTAATTTATTATTAATAATTTTTTAATACTTTTTTAACTTAAAAAAAATAAAAAACTGAAAACCCAAAAAACAAAAAAAAAACAATTGAATTAAATTTAAAAAAATTAATAATAATCTAAACTCTAATCCATTATACCAATAAATTTTTTTAAATTTTTTTTCTTATTTTTTTTTTATTTAATTTAACTCAATTGTTTTTTTTTGTTTTTGAGTTTTGAGTTTTTTATTTTTCTAAGTTTTGTTTTTTTAATTTATTATTAATAATTTTTTTCGTTGATCTTTTATTAAGGAGTATTTTTAATGTATACAAAATCATTCATTAATGACCCCTATTAATGCATGATTTTTGTTTAATGAATGATTTTGGAGGTGCCCTCTGTTGATGACGTTTCTAACGAAATTTTCTACGAAGTATACTACAATTGTGAATATAAAGTTAATTTAATTTGTTTAAACCTAATTAAAATTACAAATAAAATAAATACCTTTAATTTTAAATACACTTCCAATAATTGGTACGCCAATACATTTTATATTTATTTTATAAAAACATCAAGTTATCTTTAATTGACTATTGAACTCTCTGGTAATAGACAACCCTGTTCGTTTAATTAGACTTCGGTTATGATCGATCGGGTTCGTATTTTCTAATTGTGACATTTCGTACAAGTCTTGTAAAAATGATAGTTTTTTCTTGTTAATCACATGCACGATCAACGAAAAAATATTGTAACCAACTCGTAAGTTAAAAAGCGATTAATAATCTCGAAAATTAACGCACTCGCGTTCCGCTCGTGTTTTAAAATTTCTCGATTATTAATCGCCCCTTTTAACCAACTCGTTGGTTAAATAACTATTAATTTATTAATAATTTTTAAATATTTTTTTCATTTATTATTAATAAATTAAAAACAAAACTTAAAAAAATAAAAAACTGAAAAGTCAAAAACAAAAAAAAAACAATTAAATTAATGAAAATAAAAAAATTAAAAAAAAAGACCTTATCGTTTTCCTAGATGTTTTTGGGCAAACATGAAAAATAATTTATACCTACAAAAATTAACTAACATACCCCCAATATTAATTATATTTCCAATTTCTTTAATAAATATGAATTATAAATACATTTATGAGATTTTATATTATTTAAAAAAATGGTTGAAATTTACTTTAGGGTGTGGGCACAGTATAGGCAACTACCAGTAGCGACACTTCATACAAATTACATGTTATTTGAAGGGACAATTTTTGGTGACCTTGACGATATATATATGTATACTCAGATACGCACGCGGCAAATTTAAATTTATGTCACTTTTTCTAACCATAAAAATGTAACATACATTTGCAAAGTTTTGATTAAAATTGAAGTTTTTAATGATTTTGACAAGCTTAAATGTAATAATATACAGTTTTCATCAATTATTACATTAATTACGGTATTTAAATTCAAATGGCGACGCCTTTAAAATTATTTTGATCATAGAGAAATGTCACCATTTGTAATTTGCAGTTCTAAACTCAATGGTATCAGATACGCACCATAGAAATGGTACTAGGTTAGACACGGGAGAGTGTCGCTACTGGTAGTTATTTATTGGGAATTTCGGCTTGGGATACGCCCTCTGGGAGTTATTTTCTGAAGTTAGAAAAGGTCTACCTTGACATAACCTGTTTTTGTAAAATTTATTTCCGTGCAGTTATAAATCAGTTTCCTTGGGTTTATTATTACTATATTAAAATAATAATATTTTTTACAGGCTGTAATTTATTACTTACCCCAAAACAATGTACTTAAGGGGTTAGGTCACTCCAGGATTTTAAAAATATTGAAATTTTAAAACAGTCACGGATCAACTTAAAATCGGTTAGAAAAGAAGTACAGGAGCAGGATATTAATGTGGAAGGCCAATTGTATGGTACAGGCATCGCAGATTGAAGGTAGGTACATAAAAAAAACTTTGAAAGCGTTTTTTTTTAGAAACAACATTTCTCAAATCGGCCGGACTCCTAACTCATACAATTCTTTACCTATTGACTTCAAAATTTAACTGTATATTCAAAATTACATTCTCTATAGAAGTACGTAGGATCTTTTGTTATAGGTAATTTTATAGCGATTTTTCAAGGCATTTTTTTCTTTTTTACTTCAGAAGGGCGCCGTTTTTGCAAAAAATCAATATATTAAAAAAATCCTACGTACTTCTATAGAGAATGTAATTTTGAATAAACAGTTAAATTTTAAAGTCAATAGGTCAAGAATTGTATGAGTTAGGAGTCCGGCCAATTTGAGAAATATGGTTTCGAAAAAAATGCTTTCAAAGTTTTTTTATGTACCTACCTTCAATTTCCGATGCCTCTACCATACAATTGGCCTTCCACATTAATATCCTGCTCCTATGCTTCTTTTCTAACCGATTTTAAGTTGATCCGTGCCTGTTTTAAAATTTCTTTTTTTTTAATCCTAGAGTGGCCTAACCCCTTAAGCAATTATGCAAGTAAGAAATAACACACACTGGTCAATAAAAGATAAACACAATTTTTAAACACAAAAAACTTGATCCAAACAGAGCCGCAGTTACTAAAACCAATAAAAATTAAATCGGCGCAAAAATCTTTTATTACTTTTTCCTCCATGTTTTTTTCAAATTTACGTCAAAATAGCGCCATCTATCCGTAGTCGAAATTCCCAATACTGTGGTGTGGGCGTGTCCACAAAAAAATATTTATTAACACGACAACAGCGGATTTTAAAATTCAAATTTTGACAAGTACTGTCAGATAAATTTTAATTACCTTTCATTTACGTTTAAATTGAAAGCATAATTGAAAGCAAATGACACTTAAAACTAATAGGGTGTTTTCCTTGTGGAACCTATGTTAATAATCGAATACAATCGCCAAAAGGATTAACCTGATGGTAGATATAAATGACCTTTATTATAAGGCACTTTAGGACAATGGTTACTGTTACCAACAAGAAGTAATGCCCGGGTTAACAAATTCGTACGCGCTTTACAAAGGTATCTGCCGACTGACTCACTGTGACTCACTGGATTGAAATGTTTCCCACATTGGGTGTTATTGTCATCGGCACACATTGCTTGCGTTCGTACGTTTATTTATAAAAACACCTAAAATCGGAGCGTACGCGTAAAAAGAAATCCGGTACGCGCTCATGTAACATACTGGAATGAAACATTCTAGCAAAGGAGAAATAACTTACCGAATGTCGTAAATAGTATCTTGCCTACTTGATAGGGTAGATAAGGTGCTTAGAAGTGCCAGAGGGTGTGACCTACAAAAATAGAAGGAATTTACAAGCCCTTTGCCGCCACCGAGGTCCCTTATCGGTTCTACTTTTTACTAATAATTATTCTGCATTTAATTTGGACGTTTCGTTTGATAGGTAATAATTTCAATGTTGCCTGATTGCGCAATAAAGTCTTACGATAACCTGTAAAAGATATTTTATTTTTAGTTGACCCCTTAATATTACAAATCTTATTACAACTATTAAAACTATAGCCATTGAATTTACAGTAAAAGTTTCAGAGCTCCAGGAACTGGAAAAGTCATTTTTTATCAAATATTTTAAAAATTGCAAAAAAACGACAACTGTGTAAAAATTGTTTAATTGTAAAAAATATATTCTTAAATTATAGGTTTATTTGAATAAAATAAATACTTAAAAATTAATTTCTAATCAAGTCATAACAAATATGTATTTAATTGTATAATTTTTATACTATTAAAGTCAATAAATCAGTAAATAAATGGCATAGGCAACCAAACTACTTTGTTTGTTAGAAACAGCGAGGAAAACACCAGCATCGTTGTCTAATTGTGTAAAAATTAATTAATTTCAATTGCGTTTTTTGGCGAAAGCCGTCTCCTAACGAGCGAAATATTTTACACTATTGTATATTTATTTCTTATTTATATGTGGCATAAGTTTCATTCTTGTACAAAATGCTCCCAAAACCCGATAAGGTCCTTTTGAATGCTAACTATCACCATACTAGCACATAACTATCAATTCTGACAACTAAAAATTGTTTCGCCAAGTTGATTTTTTCTTTAGTTTCATGAGGCGCCATCTATACTTTTGGGGCCAAGTTTTTTTGTGTTATCAAAGGACCTTATCGGGTTTTGGGAGCATTTTGTACAAGAATGAAACTTATGCCACATATAAATAAGAAATAAATATACAATAGTGTAAAATATTTTGCTCTTTAGGAGACCGCTTTCGCCAAAAAACGCAATTGAAATTAATTAATTTTTGCACAATTAGACAACGATGCTGGTGTTTTCCTCGGTGTTTCTAACAAACAAAGTAGTTTGGTTGCCTATGCCATTTATTTACTATGATTTATTGACTTTAATAGTATAAAAATTATACAATTAAGTACATATTTGTTATGACTTGATTAGAAATTAATTTTTAAGTATTTATTTTATTCAAATAAAGTTATAATTTAAGAATATATTTTTTACAATTAAACAATTTTTACACAGTTGTCGTTTTTTTGCAATTTTTAAAATATTTGATAAAAAATGACTTTTCCAGTTCCCTGGAGCTCTGAAACTTTTACTGTAAATTCAATGGCTATAGTTTTAATAGTTGTAATAAGATTTGTAATATTACGGCGTCAATTAAAAATAAAATATCTTTTACAGGTTATCGCAAGACTTTATTGCACAATCAGGCAACATTGAAATTATTACCTCTCAAACGAAACGTCCAAATTAAATGCACAATAATTATTAGTAAAAAGTAGAACCGAAGGGACCTTGGTGGCTGCAAAGGGCTTGTAAATTCCTTCTATTTTTGTAGGACACACCCTCTGGCACTTCTAAGCACCTTCTATCAAGTAGGCAAGATACTAGTTACGACATTCGGCAAGTTATTTCTCCTTTGCTAGAATGTTGCATTCCAGTATGTTACATGAGCGCGTACCGGATTTCTTTTTATGTGTACGCGCCGGTTTTAGCTGTTTTTATAAATAAACGTACAAACGCAAGCAATGTGTGCGCATGACAATAACACCCAATGTGGGAAACATTTCAATCCAGTGTGAGTCACAGTGAGTCAGTCGCCAGATACCTTTGTAAAGCGCGTACGAATTTGTTAGCCCGGGCATTACTTCTTGTTTGTAACAGTAACCATTGTTCTAAAGTGCCTTATAATAAAGGTCATTTGTTTCTACAATCATGTTAATCCTTTTGGCGATTGTATTCGATTATTAACATAGGTTCCACAAGGAAAACACCTTATTGGTTTTAACTGTCATTTGCTTTCAATTTAAACGTAAATGAAAGGTAATTAAAATTTATCTGACAGTACTTGTCAAAATTTGAATTTTAAAATCCGCTGTTGTCGTGTTAATAAATATTTTTTTAAATAATGTAAAATCTCATAAATGTATTTATAATTCATATTTATTGAAGAAATTGGAAATATAATTAATATTGGGGGTATTTTAGTTAATTTTTGTAGGTTTAACTTATTTTTTATGTTTGCCCAAAAACACATAGGAAAACGATAAGGTCCTTTAGTATTGAGTTTACATTCTATATAAATTATATTATCTATGTATCTATGCACAAACATAAGTTTGACGGTGACATTTGCTTTCATAGATTACTATAAATATTTTTAAACTAATGAAAAGTAAAGAAACATTTCAAAATAAATGGGATAGTTCCTCTTTACTTTTTAGTAGGTACTTGAATAATTTATCGAAATCATCGTAAAATGTTATTTTATATTTTTTTGATTAAGGGGAAGTATAAAGGATTGTAAATAAAGTTGCCTAAAAAACTAATAAAACAGTACCATCGCGTAGATTCCCCGAGAAACATAGGGGCAAAACTTTTTATATGCGAGATATCCACCCTTGCTCCCGGTCTATAATAAAGCTACAGATAGACATGCTCAATACTAGCACAAAAGCATGCCACTAATAAGCAATTGCCACTTAGTAGCATGTGTGTTCTTGCTTTGCTATAAATGAGCATGCTCATTTGTAGTTTGCTCAAAATTCGCAAGGCTGTCGATTTTTAAGCATGCTCTCTGCAGCGCGGGTGAAAGGGGGTATATTTTGAGCACGTGTGGACAGTTTTGCTTATGAGCATGCTTATGTGGATCTTGCATGCAACTTATTAGAGCGGCAGCAACACATATCGAAGTTCAACGTTAACAAATTCAGCTCTGAAAAAAATGTCTCGCTGGGGCGAAGAGAAAACATTAAAATTTGTTTTGTTATATAAAAATCATGAGTGTTTATGGAATCCGAAATCCCCAGATTATAAAAATAATATTTTCAGAAATAATGCTTACGCTGATTTAATAAGTAATATGGGCGATCCTAATTTAAATGTAAAAATGACAAAAACTAAAATTAAAAATTTAAGATCAGTTTACCATAGTGAATTAAAAAGAATGGAAAATTCCAAACGTTCTGGTTCTGGTGCTGCTGGAGTATACAATCCGACTGTGTCCTGGTTTAAGGAAATGAATTCTTTTATTGGAGGAACTGGGAACTACCGGGAACCTGTTGCTTCCGAATTGGTAAGTTTTGCTTTATTATGTTAAGGGAGGTCTCCACGGTTTATTTTCTTAAAACTGTCTAAGGTTTTATGAAATAATTTTTAATTATATGTTAATATATCATTTTTTAAAGTTATCCACGAAAAAGGACCCTAGTTCGTCACCTTCTGAACATAAAAAATATTAATTCATCGTGGCGTTCCCCTTAAATAAAAATACATTTATATAATTCTTAGTAAAATATATTTACTTATTAATTTTTTATTAAGTACCTATACATTATTATAAATTATAGGTAGGTAGTTTATTAACTTATTTATTTATATCATATAATCTTGCCATGGTACCGCTTCTGTTGTTTCAAAAATTTGAGCATAAGTATTTCTTACTGCTTCTGCTGCTCGTGAAGAGTGGTTACTATAACGTGTAGATGGTAAACTTGCTAAAGCTGTCTGTAGTTGTGTCCTCCATGCTCCTGGTATCACAGTACGTTGTTGTATATCTTCAAAGTCGACACATCTTTGCGTGATGTACATATCAGATGTTTTTCGAAGCCAATTGTGTAAACAACAGCTAGCTAATGTAATGCTATCAACATTTTTGGGATTCATATCTATGGTATTTAAAAGTACTCGAAATCTTGTTACTAAAATACCAAAAGCATTTTCAACAATTCGTCTTGCTCTCGATAAACGGTAGTTAAATATTTTTTCTTTGTGCGTTGGGATTCTTCGATAGGGCGTCATAAGATATGACTTTAGAGGAAAAGCAGCATCTGCTACAATGACTGATTGCTCTGGTAAATTAAGAGTATTGTTTTCTAAGGCTTGTGCTAAATTCGATCGTTGAAAAACACCTCCATCAGAAGCTCTTCCATTAGTTCCAACATTTACGTATAAAAAACAGTAGTCGTCATCAACTAATGCCAGAAGTATAATGCTATGGGCACCCTTGTAATTATAGTAATCTGAAGTATCATCGGGAGCACGTATATTTATATGTTTACCATCTAATGCTCCAACACATCCTGGAAAATTCCATTTAGTTCTAAATCCATATTCTGTGCGTTTCCACTCTTCATGACACGGAATCTGCAATGAAAACGAACCATATTAATATAGTATTTTACATACTCACTTGAAAATAAATATTATTTATTGCAGGATTCAGAATTAGCAATGCAGGATTTAGATTTCTCGTCTCAAGATGTACATTTAAACACTGCATCTAGTCAAGCAGACGATCGAACACCAACACCACTCTCAACGACCAGTACGAGTAGTACATCAACGCGTCGCAAACGGAAAAGATTTGAAGAAGAACCAATTGCCCAAGCACTCAATCGCTTGGAAACAATCAGTTCTTCCATAAATCGCCAAACTGACTTTGACGAGTTCCACTATTTTGCTCAGAATATAGCTGCTCAACTAAGATCTTTACCATTACATGAAGCATTAGATACCCAAACTGAGATCCAAAAACTTCTTAGCACAGCAAGACGAAGGCATCAATATCCAGTGACAAACATACAAACATTCACCTATAATATTCCTACTACTAATGCAGAAACAATAACCCCCACAGTTCCTGTTGCGATTTATGTAGATCCTCAAATTTCTTCCCAAGAAGATTATTGTGAACAAGATTTTGTACAAATGTAATAAATTCTTAATCTATAATAATAATCATTTTTTAATTTACTTACCCTCATGTAATCCTTCAGAGCATTGTATATTGCGTCTCATACTTCGGGTAGAAATTGAGATATAGTAGATCTTCCAACTCTGTGAAGTGCTTCCAGTGTATGTAACGAATCCCCAGTTGCTAAATATCTTAATGCCACTTCTAATTTCACTTTTGCTGGAATAGCATTTCGCATATGAGTATCTTTTTTTTGTATAACGTTTTCAATTTTAGAGAGTAAAACGTCAAACTGATGTGGTAGCATGCGTAAATGATTTTTATAACCTTCAATATCTTCCTTTCGCATTTCTGATAACAATCTAGAACTTGCTCCAAGGTTTTCCCTTCTTGCAATCCAATCACGGATCCAAATCTTCCTATTCCTTCTCTTTTTGTTTCTGGATAACAGCTTCTGTATGCATTGTACACCCACCAAAAGTATGATTTTATTTATTTCTGCTTTTAGGGCCACTTGGTTTTCCATTTCTCACTTCACCATTCACTGTATTCACTGGCAGAGAGCTTGCTACTAAATGACCTATGTGTCTACATTATTGCTTTAAGCATGCTTAGTATTGATGCATGCTTAAAACGAGTATGCTTTTCGCTAGCAAATGTATACATTAAAAGAGCATGCTAGTTTTAGGCATGCTAATAAGCATGCTTTTTTAGTAGCATGTCTATCTGTAGCTTAATTGTTTGAATTTGGTAACAGAGAATCACTATAGGCGACGAGCGTATATTGCGAACAGCGCTCCCTGGCGGCGTTTCGGTGCAAAAAAAATACAGGGAATCAAAATAAATCTTTGTTGTGAAGTGCGGTTAAATTTTTCGTGTTTCTTGTATTTAAAGTTAATTCGTTTTGTTGCTTGTGGTTGGAATATAAGCCGACTGCAAAATGTGGCCAAATAACATATTTCGAAGGAAAAACACTAAAAAAAAAATGGTTAAAATCAGTCTTCTAAAACCAGACAAGCTCGAACATGACCTTTGTAATTTTTACATTGATATTTTCACTCTGTCTTTAATTTTTGATTTTTTTTGCTGTGTGTTTCATTCTTTTGGGATTTCAACTAATGAAACTTACAGTCAAACAGAAGTAGTAGAAAGAAGTTTTATTTAAAGCAGTTATTACCTGCAAATAAAGTTTTAATTGAACTTTCAACAAAATAAACACACTACAAACAAATTACATCGTGTTTCTTTGGTTCCCAAACTCCACATCAGGCCTAGAATAAATAATATAATAAAAATTCCAAATATACCACTAATATAATAATAAATCTTATGCTTAAGACTTTCTTTTATCGCTTTTAATCTGCGCTTTGCGCCTTTTTACCTCATAGGGTTCTCAAGGATACTTATAAAATTTTATATCTCTGTTTGTATTGAAATAGTTTTTTTGGCATCCAACAACAGAACAAGAAGTATGAGATGCTCTCTTATTGTTATTTGTAGTATTCATAACAAGAATTTTGAGTAAATACACAATACTTGAAATTCAAATATTTGACGTCCCTGTATTTTTTGCAAATTTCTGCCACAGGGGGCGCTGCAGTAAAATTCGCTCCTCGCCTATAGTGAGTAATAGCTATTATTGCTTATCTAGAAACGCGTTCATAAAGTACCCATTATACAATAGTCAAAGAAAATAGTATATTATTCAACGAGCGAGTAATGATAGCCATTACTCACGAATGTAAACTGTCCTCGCTCATTAAATTAGATGTTATTGTGAAAGGGACCCAACTAAAAAAGCCTATCAAAATCGTATAAAAAAAAGTTGTATTATTTTGCAAGATTATGGACGGTTTTTGCCCCCCTGGTTACATAGGGTTATTTTTTTGGTTTTTCCAACTTATACTTATGTGTGATTTCATGGGTTTTTGTTAGAAGTTTTACATATAAACTCACAAATATTTGTTGGTTTTTAATGGTTCTAAAACTCAAATCCTGCATTTACTTTATATGTTTTTCTATGTATTTGAAAAGTAACGTGGGTTTTTATGGTCAAAATTTAATCCGATTTTGTATAAAATTATCCTCAAATCTAATATACAGTGCGGACATAAAGTAAATCCCCCCCTGCTAACTTTTGAACGGTTATGTTTTTAATATCACTAGGAAAAATAAATCAATCCCAACTGTTTCTAGACAATATTTATTTGGTGTTCATGTTCATGTGACTAGTTTCGCCTTATTGAGGGCATCATCAGACACAACTATGTGAAATTAAACATTTAACACTGGCGCATAGTTATAACAATTTTTTTTTCTCATCGATTGGGCTCTTTTCTGCTACGAGATGTCGACTTAATATTTACAGCTCGATCAACATGTGCTTTTGTTTT
Organism: Stenus bimaculatus; assembly: GCA_963971135.1. Lineage (NCBI taxonomy): Eukaryota > Metazoa > Arthropoda > Insecta > Coleoptera > Staphylinidae > Stenus > Stenus bimaculatus. The sequence goes on from OZ020187.1 coordinate 13,641,153, forward strand.
AATTACTTAAGAGTCATTTTATAATAGGCAAAAATAGCAGTTCACGAGCTTCACTAGATACGCTAGGGCAAACAATATTTTTGTATACTTTTTTTTATTTTAGATTCTAGAGTCATTCATCTAAATATGGACAACTGGAAAAAAAATTGAAGAATCTATAAAAAAATATATAATTACTCAAAAGTACCTTAACTTTGTTCGCTTATAATTAATTCTGCATAAAATTACAACACAAAAGCAGTTGTCCAGTTTTAGTTTAATTAATCTAGTTTACAAATCAGAAAGAAATTTGAAAATCTGTCAAAAGAAACTAGAGATATGCTGCGGCCAGTAATGTTCGATTTCATGATTTATCGCGATTTTTATTCCCATCGTTATGCGCCTCTAAAGGTCCGAATAAAAATTACGCTTTGGGCTCCGCCTTCGCCAGACCAGGCCAGGCGGAGCTACAAATCAGATTTTGTATTGCAAGTTTTATTTCGCTGGGTAGGTGTTCGATGAAATTTCAATTTCTGTGCTGGGATTGTTTACGAGCATCGGTTTTTCGTTAATTATTATTAATAAATAAATTATTTTTAAATGAAATAAAATCATTTCCACAAATTAAATGTGATTAAATACCGGGTGGAAATGAAACTAGGGCCACCCCTGGCATTTCTTTATTTATGGAAATAAAAAATTAAAATTTTAGTATATTATATGATCTAAGAAAACAAATCTTATGGATCGAATAAATTTTTAATTTTACTTCCGGTTTTTCAGGAAATGGCAGCCACTTTCTTATTTTAAATATAACCCCCTGATTTTTTCTACGTAAAATCAAACATTGGTTAATTCTAAGTATGTTTATGAAAAAAAAATATTTTTTTTCAAAACTTTAAGAAAAAAATTTTTTTTTGGTAAAACATTTGAGTAAAACGTACAAAAACTATTTTTAAACATACATATGGGATATCACAGTAACCGGAAAAAAAACACTCTATTTAATTAGGGGGTGGCCCTTATATCATCCCATTTAAAAAGGTAAAGATATTTTCAAAAAACGCTTCTTGAAAATTAAAAAAAATAATATCTCAAGAACGGTGAAATAAATTTTATAAATTACAATTTATTTTACGTATTTGTATTATTTAAAAATAGTTTTTGTAGGTTTTACTCAAATTTTTTACCAAAAAAAAATTCAACATTTTTTCTTAAAGTTTTGAAAAAACATCTTTTTTACAATTAATGTTTTACATAAAATTACGTATGAATTGGTGGGGCTATGATGGATATTGTAGCTGATTTTGTATGGAAATAATACTGATTTTTGCATGAACTTTGTAGGATAGTGCATGGTTTTGTGGGATTTTGAAGTGATTTTATATATGGATATACCTGATTATGGTTGGAAATTAAATTTGTTTTTGTATGAATTTTGTAGGGCCATGGATGGTTTTGTGGGATTTTCTAATGAATGTGATCTGGCTATAGCTGATTTTGTTTGGAAATTATACTGGTTTTTGTATGGACTTCGTAGGATTATGTTTGGTTTTGTGGGATTTTAGAATGAAAGTGTATCCGGATATGGTTGATTATGGTTGGAAATTATATTGGTTTTTGTATGAATTTTGAAGGGTAATGCACATTTTTGGAATATTTATAGTTACCTGACTGTTTGAGAAAGAATATGTTTAATTTACTTAATTAAGCATTCATATTTGTTTACGTAGTAGTTTTTTTATAGTATTAAAAAAATATATTATTTTTTCTTACCTTACCTCCATAGGTATTTCCAATAAGTTGCTCTTCAATATTTGGAATGGGCAATTCAGTCCTCATTGAATTTAGCAATTACCTCGTTTTGTAATTTGTAGAAAATTCCACCTTAAAAATACACGTCCACTATTACTTATTCAAAAATATATTATAAATTTTGTACAATAAATTATTATTTTAGTTTACTTTTGGTAATCTCGTTTGTAATTATAAAGAAATAACTTTTACTTCTAAACTACGACAAAACTCTGGGTTGAAAACGTTTTCCTCGGTTTGTTTATATTCCTTATATTCCTTGATATTATTGCTGTTAACCTAAAATAAAAATTTTCTTTTTGGCTCAATACCTATTACCTACTTCAACTAAATTTACCTTTTTTGATCATCTTTGCTAATTATATTTTGTGATAAAATTTTAATTTTATTATTTTCCTGAAAAGGATATTTGGATCATACAACTACTACAATAATTACTAAATACATACAAAATTCATACAAAAACCAATATAATTTCCAACCATAATCAACCATATCCAGATACACTTTCATTCTAAAATCCCACAAAACCAAACATTATCCTACCAAGTCCATACAAAAATCAGTATAATTTCCAAACAAAATCATGCATGACCCTATAAAATTCATACAAAAACCAATATAATTTCCAACCATAATCAACCATATCGAGATACACTTTCACTCTAAAATCCCACAAAACCAAACATTAGATTAGATTTCTCGAAAGCCTTTGATACCATTGACCACGAATTACTGCTAGCTATTTTAAAATCACTAGGTTTGGACTCTACCAGCATAAACTTTTTTAAAAATTATTTAACACAAAGATACCAACGAGTCAGAATGGAGGAAAATACCTCACAACGAACTATAATAATCACCGGTGTTCCTCAAAGCTCAATTTTGGGACCAAAACTTTACTCAATCTATTCTTGCAACATCAAACGTGCTATTCTTCACTGCAAATATCATTTATATGCAGATGATACGCAAGTTTATTATTCTTTTAATGAAGGTGATATGGAAGCTGCAGCTTAACTAATTAACTAATTAGCCCGTGTTTCCAAACAGCATCAATTTCACCTAAACGCTTCAAAATCGGAATTAATTATTTTTGGACCAAAATTGGCCCGAAAACGCACTTTAGAGTCTGGAAAGTTTAAAATCTCTGTAAACAATTGCATCTTAACACCAAAAGAGGAAGTACGAAATTTAGGACTTATTATTGATACAGAGTTGAAGTTTTCTAAATATGTCACTAAATGCATACAGAAATCATATTGCGCAGTAAAATCAATCTACAGCAGTCGACATTTCTTAACAAAACAAACGAAAATATTACTTTGTGAATCCATAATCTTATCAAACTTAAACTATTGTGACTCAGTCTATGGTCCCTTTCTGGATGTTTATGATGCTAAACGTATTCAAAAAGTGCAAAATTGTTGCTTGCGTCTTATTTACCGTATTAGAAAACATAATCATATCTCGCATAAGCTAACAGAAACCAAGTGGTTGAACATGTCTAATTGAAGACTTCTGCACGCCGCCACCCTTTACCATAGAATTCTTATCACTGAGAAACCACCGTATTTATTCCGAAAAATTACTTTTAGGACAGATGTTCATAACGTAAATGTAAGATTCAAGGGTACACTCACACCGCCCCAACATAGAACAGCTTTATTCCAATCGGGTTTCTCCTATATGATCACAAAAATCTATAATAATATTCCAGATGATCTTAAGATAGAGGCCTTAAATAGTTTTAAGGCTAAATACAAAAAAATACTTTACTCACATATACTAGTATGAACATCCTAATTAGTATCATGAATTGTTCAAAATATATTTCTTTCTCTGTCATTGGTGAATTTTGCGATAGTTTTCAATTCATTAGTTTTCTGTAATGTAGAGGGTGGGAAGGGGAAAAGAAGGGAAAAACTGTTTCTTGTTTTTTTTAATATGTATGGGAAAAATTCTGCACATATATTGTATAGTCTTTCTTTCTGTTTATCTTTTGTTTTGTCGACATTCTCGACTGATAAGGTTAAGTGGAAGAACAGATCTGGGATCTGAACTTCGCCTAATTTGACTTGTTGAAACCAAATTCACTCTATTTTCATGTATTTCTTTGTAATTGCAATTAAGTTAAATAAAGTTCTGTTATTATTATTATTATTATTATCCTACGAAGTCCATACAAAAACCAGTATAATTTCCAAACAAAATCAGCTATGTCCATATACACATTCATCCAAAAATCCCACAAAATTTTGCATGACCCTACAACATTCATATAAAAACCAATATAATTTCCAACCATAATCAACCATATCCGGATACACTTTCATTCTAAAATCCCACAAAACCAAACATTATTCTACGAAGTCCATACAAAAACCAGTATAATTTCCAAACAAAATCAGCTATGTCCATATACACATACATCCAAAAATCCCACAAAATCGTGCATGACCCTACAAAATTCATACAAAAACCAGTACAATTTCCATATCCATATACACTTTCATTTTGCATTCATACCAAAACTAGTATAACTTCCATACAAAATCCCAGAAAGTCATACATTATCTTGTAAAAGTTTTTTACGGGCAAAATCACATAAAAACTAATAAAAGTAACCTCTGAGTTTAGTTTGTCCACCAAATCCTTACATTAAACACCAAAGTGTATTTTGGTATTTCCAACGTGATCGTATCTATACTGTAAGTCCATAAGTTCATATAAAATCCTATAAGAACCAAATGTTTGCACAAAGTTTTTTATACATCTGTTTGTAAGTTTATACTTCCATATAAAATTATATAAAAACCTATAAATGCTTGAATAGTTTATTATATAAAAATATAATAAGAAGGCATATTCAATCATAAACCAATAAAATTTATGGTCATTTTTGCGTACAAATTCAGCCATTATATTTTTAACTCTTTGAATATAATTTCATATAAATACCACTATAATTTTAGGTACTCTTACAAATGCAAACCATCAAACACGGTGTTTGTCAATTAAAAACATACAAAAAGAAAAGTGTGTGTTTCCAGACCAAAACATATAAACAATTATTCCCATAAAAAAGAACAAAACTGCATAAAACCTTTACCAGTTTGCCCTACATAAACAATCAACATATTCAATACCTATGTAGTAATACATAAACCCATTTAAGTTTTGCGAGAATGTACTATCATACATTGATTCTACATGCACATCAAAATCCATGGTTACCTCATATAAAAATAGAAACTCCTACAAAAAAAATACCAAATATTTGTAGGTTTTGCCAGGTTTTTTTATTAGGGGAGGCTTAATACTTTTGATTTCGATTACTTCAAAATTCAAAAGTAGGCGAAAGGCAATTATACATAAATTGAGTGGGTTCGTTGGAATTAACGGAATTAGATACATTATGTGTTAATAAAACTCAACATTTTAAATTAACACTTAAAAACTATTTATTAAAAGTAAATCAAAATTAAGTATTACAATCAAAGTCAAAATCAAACATTACTAATAATTCAAATCAACATCATACATAAAATACACTTAACTAGGCAAATTCCAAGTCTAATAATTCAAATAATTCAAAGCGCAACATAATAAACATATTTAAGTTTTAACTCACCAAAGAACAGTGTTACTGTTAAATAATTTTATCAATCTCTTCTAAGTTCCATTTAAGCTGAACTTTTCTAAGTTCCATTTAATCTGGAACTTCATCTTGGTGTGAATTCTTCTAAGTTTCACTTGCAGGAATTCATCTTAACACATCACTGGTGATCACTTCTGGAGACTGTTGACTCGGACTGAGACTCAAATAAGAGTGTCTTTTTGTTTTCGGAGCTCCTGTTTTTATACTTTAATTCCTTAATTGTAATTTATGATTATGGGATTGTTACTACAATTTATCGCCTATTTGCCACATCTGCTTGCGCTATCCTGACTCATCCCGAAACGTGCTTAAGTACTTTAAGGTTTAATGTTTGCGCCAAGGACTTATTAAACATTATATTTTTAACAATCGTAATAATTTAATTCGGCAATTAACATTAACTAATAAACTTGGAAAATGCATTTAAGCTGGTTGATACACATTAAGCAAATAATTTAGGATGCTCACACGAAGGCCGAAATTGCGACACGAGCCGGAAGGCGAGTGTCGTAACAGGTCTGACAATGGTCCCGGAGATGGATGTCTGTAACCCTAACGAGTTGATCTCGGTTGTCACATTTTCACGTTAGCTGAGTCGTTAGTTAGGAGTTTTTGGTAGTATGTAACTCCTAGCGACTAACGAAACTGGACAAAATTGCAATCGACTTGCCTTTCAACGTTGCCGTCATTATTTTACGAAATTTGTCTATGGCTTATCAGTTTTTGAACGCATTCTGAATAAAACACACAAACTGATTTTGGCATGTAATGTATTGACGCAAAAAAATAATAAAGTTTAAAGTGGTCTTTTTAATAAGAACAATCAATTCAAGTCTTTGTAAATGCCTTGTTCCAGTTTTAAAGAAGAGATGCTATATAGCTGGCTTCCTACTTTTGTTGGAAGAAGAAGCCAATTAATATACAGGCTTTACAGTTTGCAAGAGTAATACTTTTTGCTTTTATAATATGTATTTGATTTATATTTCATAGAATTATTCAAATTCAATATTGTTGGAGGAAATTATAAATTTAATAGAACTGTTGCGGCGTTCTGTTATTTGAATTTTTAGCTTAAATTGACATTTGTCATAGTACCTATAATTCTTGAATATGGTTAGGAAATTGAAATGCGCATCTAAAACCATATATCTATATGCTTCATTTATGCTGTACCACTTTGAAAAAGAGTAGAAAGTCATTTCTCGATTTCACCGTTTTTTCGGCGAAGGAACGATGTATGCGAAATGCGAAAGTGTTTTTTTATAATTTGCGCCAATAATATTGCTATTAAGACACCGCTAGCGGTTTCGTAATGGGCCATAGCGCGCTCATTACAGCATGTCTCCTAAATTTTTGGTAGGCTACAGAATAATTTCTCACTCCATGTAAATTATTAATTTAGAACAAAAATTAAATTAAATAATCTTTAAATTTAACTGTCAAATAAGACAAGTCAAATATGTGGTATTAATTTTTGTGAAGATATGTCAAGATTTATCAAAAACTAAGGGCTTACGTTTTTTTGCAATTTTCAGAATATCTGGAGACGTATTCTCGAAATCACACGCTATTATAGCGTACACGCTTAACGGCGTGTGAAAATAGCGTGTACGCTTTCATATTTGTACTCTCGAACGCCACGCTGCGCCACACGATATTAAATGCACACGCCATTTTCAAGGCGTGTGATTAAGTTTGACAACATTGTAAAATGACAGAGTTACCAACGACAGCTAAAAATAATACTTACTTTTAAATTGAAATCAACGATGAATTTTATAGTGGAATTTACGTTTATTTTTCGACAGCTGACGCAGCTGAGAGTGACGTTTAAATATTTTATGATGAGGCTGTGTGTATCCGCTTATTAATTGCTTTTAAATACTATAATGAATCATGAAAAAAGAGGTTCTAAAATAAGTATTGCTGTAAAACATAAACTAACTGAGTTTATGTCTAATAATCCATGGTTAAGATGTAGAAAATTTTTAAAGAACTTTTGAAAAGGCTCAAGACGTGTTGGTCTAAATCTCACAGATTCTCAATGGAACGGTTGGTGCAAAAAAGATGAAATGATGGAATAGCCTGCTGCTGGATGCTGGGCATTAATTTCAACCTCTTCTAGTAGCTTTAGAGCGGTTAAATTTATTAAATCGTCCATTTTTTAAAAAACTTGACGTCAAGACGTTTGATAATTAGAAACAGAGAAACAAATCCAAATGTAGCTTCTTAACTCCGTCGTTATTAATTATGCCTGATTATTATTAATATTTAAATAAAGTGGCACGTGTCATTGCGCCTAGGCGTGTACACGAAATCCAAAAGCGTGTAGTCTAGACCCACTCGCTGCAAGGCGGGTGAAATTTAGCGTGGACGCATTCTTTTCACTGCTCGAGAATATTCATTTTTAAAAGCGTGTGAAAGTCATACGAAATATCAGCCTAAGCGTGCACGCGTTGATAGCGTGTGATTTCGAGAATAGGTCTCCTTGTAGGATACACGTTAACTTTTCACTAGTTTTACACTAAAAATCTCCAACTTAAAATCTAAAAACTGAAACCTCAAATCATAGATAAAATAGATAGCTAACTGGGATACAAAATTTTCGGACATCAAAAATAGCGCAATCTGAAAGTGTTCCCCCGCAACCATAGATAAAATAGATAGGTAACTGTAATACAAAATTTTCGGACAGCAAAAATAGCGCCCTCTGATAGGGTTCCCCCGCAACTTTGACGTTTAAACGGCGGGAGAACCTTAGATATTTTGTAAAATTAGTTTATAATTTTAAAATGTATTTAATATTTCCTTTTTAATAAATATCGTCGTTTAGAATATTTAATAAAAAGTAAACATTTTTCTGCACTTGAACATTTAGCTATTTGAACGAAAAGAAACAAATATAATTAAGTGGTTAATATTTATTTATGTTAAATAGATTAAAGGATAACACAATTATTTGGACTGCTTCAATTAAATAGAAAAACTTGTTATTATTTTCTTTTAGTCCAACTTTATTGTTTATACGTTTTGTATAAATTAAATTAAAAACTATCGATTTCGGGATAATTTTATCCCATCTTCAGGTTTTTAAAGAATCTTTTTTTGTCAAGATAATAGTGACATGAATTTTTTTTTTTTTTTTTTTTTTAATTTTTCATGTCACTATCATCTTGACAAAAAAAGATTCTTTAAAAACCTGAAGATGGGATAAAATTATCCCGAAATCGATAGTTTTTAATTTAATTTATACAAAACGTATAAACAATAAAGTTGGACTAAAAGAAAATAATAACAAGTTTTTCTATTTAATTTATTTATGTTTCTGTACATGAGTACATTTTATGGATACTTACAAAACATTTAATATTTAATTTCAAAAATAAAATAATTTTGAGGTTCTGTGCTGGTGCTGTTTAAAGAGTTGAAGGGTACTTGGAATATTTTATTTTTACAACAGTTGCAAATCACTTCTTCAAGTTCCAAGTTAGAAATTATTCTTGGTGAAAATTCACTATTGGTTCCCAGTAAACCAATTTGTACCTTATATATAAAATACACATAGATAGCTGGTAAATTCTCCTATGTAGCTAATTTAACGTAAAATATATGTATATTTTACATATATAATATTATATTATTTTCTCTATGTAAGTAATAAGTAAAATTTATAATGTGTTATTTATATAGAATTATTTACATATACAATTCATAAGTTCGTATACTGTATATTTTATATATAAATAATTATTTATTATTAATGTAAAATATCGCCTGTGTTATTAGACATTTAATTTAAAATATACCTACATAAATTATTTACATATATTCTTTATGCAAATAATTCATACATAAAATATAAAATAAAATAACTTATTAGAAAAATGTATGGAAGTTGGGTTAGAATTTATTTATTTTGTTATAAATAATTTTAACTACTTAATTTTTATATTTAATGTCTTTATTTTGAATATTTTTAAAGTTTAGAATTTTTTCTTAATTTTTTCTGCAAAATTGCGCTTACCAAAGAAATCCAACATTCAACACCGACATTATTAGAAAAAAGTTGAGTTATAATTTATAATTTATTTATTTTGTTAAAAATAATTTTAACTACTTAATTTTTATATATAATTGAACTTCTTTTAACTTCATTAATTTATTTTTAATTTTTTTTTTTATTTGTATTAAAACAAATATAATATTTATTTAATGTGGAATTGCTTTAAAACAATGTTTTTGTGTATTCATTTCATGAAGCCTCGATGGTCCAACGGTTAGGTGGCGTGATTCGACAATTTGCGACTACAACGGCGTGGGTTCGAATCCCGCAAATCCCACTTTAAGTTTAACATGGTTTAAGTTAAGATAATATTAATTTATTATACATGTGATTACTTACTAGAAATGGCCGGGTTGCTGCTAATTACTACATTGTACCGTCCAAGCAAAAAATGATGTTTTTTGTTTTTATTTACTTATATCAGATATATATTTTGTATATAAAAATTTACATAATTTACACATAATAACCTATCCCCAAATATGGCTGACATCCTTACATGATTTATCCCTAATTTCTCTCTAGATTTTACATAAGTTTTCTTACATGTTATATATATTTTACATATATAATACCTCTTTTGGTTTACTGGGTTGTATATCAGGCCATAATACTTAAAAAGTTAACACAAAAACAAACACTGAAAAGCCCAAAAATAAAAACGAAGTTAAAAATAGAAGTATGACGGTGACATTACTTCCAAAGATTACTATAAAATTAATTTTTAATTTAATTATTTTTTAAAATAATGCAAAGTCAAGAAAATTAAAGAAAAAAATCAAAATGTAATAGAATTTTTTTACTTTTGAATACTTGATTAATTTATCCATATTTTTATTTATTTTATATTTTTTGATTAAGGGGAAGTATAGAGGGGTAAAAAAACTAATAAAGCAGCGCCATCACGTAGGGGTCCTCGCGAACTTAGGGAAAAAACTTTTAATATGGGAGATTCCCTACCCTGCCTCAAATTAAACTGTCACTGCCAAGACCATGGTAGGGAATCTCCCATATAAAAAGTTTTTTCCCTAAGTTCGCGAGGACCTCTATACCCGATGGCGCTGCTGTATTAGTTTTTTAGGCAACTTTTTTTTACAAATCCTTACCCCTCTATGCTTCCCCTTATTCAAAAAATATAAAATAAATAAAAATTTGGATAAAGTATTCAAAAGTAAAAAAAAATCCATTTCATTTTGAATTGTTTCTTTAATTAATTAAATATTTAATAAAATTTAATTAATTATAATTAAAGATACATATTTGCACAAACCACCCTATTTGTAGAATATAACATAATAAACAAAATTTTATATTTAAACATTTTATTTAAAAATTAGAAATTGTATAGAGTTACATACAAACTGTAAATCAGTAATACAGATTTAAAGAAGATTTTAGATGTTATAAAAGTAGACGTATGATTTACTCAAAAATAAATTACAAAATATAAATTTTGACGTCTTTTGAAAATCCAAATCCATTCTCCTAGGATTATTTGGAAAACCTTAGATGTTTCAAGGACAATTGTATAAACCCAGTTTAAAAGTATTCTTGAAAATTAATAAAATATTTTAAAAATGTGAGATGTAAGCATAGGATGTAAGTAGAAAAAGTAAACATACCTAGATCTAGAATTAATAAAAATTTGCTGAAAATCCAACGGTAACAGTAACAAGACCCTTTTAAACTCAAGTATCATTTGTCTAAAGAAACATGAAACTGATGCATTTTGAAAGCTAACTAACTATCACATAACTATCAATTCTTACAACTAAAAAATGATTCACCAAGTTGATTTTTTCTGTAGGTTTATAAAGCGCCATCTATACTTTTGGGGCCAAGTTTTTTTGTGTTATCAAAATTTAGCATTGAGTTTACATTCTATATAAATTATATTATCAGTAGTAATACCATGAGTAGATTGAAATCCGCGATAATTCTGTCAATTTATTGACAAATGAAATTGTGTTGCTTAGAAAGCAACACAATTGAATGTCAATAAAGCGACAGAAGTATCTGCGGATTTCAATTTACGAATCGTATTTGGAAAGATTATTTCAGGCCTTATTTTTAGAAATTACATTATTTAATAATAAGTCTATTTGAATGTCAAATATAAACTGCATTAAAACAATAACAAAAACACAAACTTTATCTACACGTATAACTTAATCAAATTTTAATATTATTAATACATAAATATTTATAATAATTATTTGTAAATTGTCTCCATAGATTTTCTTTTGACTTTTTGGTATTTCTTGGTGTTTTATTTTTTATATTATCATTTATAATACTTCCCGAAGCTTTTCCAAATCGGCTCATTTTGAAGTAGATGCTGCAATAAAATCAATAGATAATTACAAAAGAGAAACAATTAAAGTACGTTATTTTTGATGTTTTTATTTAGCTTAAGTTTCTATATTTTTTTAATTTAATGTATTATTCTATTTTAATATGTATTATTTATAAGTATTTATTTTATTACTTACCTTTTATTCTTATACTTCGTATTCTTGTCCGAAGATTACACCAGGTTTATCTATAACTAGCAGATTACACAAAATACAAAATAATTTACACGATAACTTGATTTAAATTGAATTTTAAATATGACAGAACTGTGATATGACCAGGGTAGGGAATCTCCCATATTAAAAGTTTTTCCCCTAAGTTCGCGAGGACCCTTACGTGATGGCGCTGCTTTATTAGTTTTTAAGGCAACTTTTTTTACAAATCCTTACCCCTCTATGCTTCCCCTTAATAAAAAAATATAAAATAAATAAAAATTTGGACAAATAAATCAATTTTTCAAAAGTAAAAAAAAATCCATTACATTTTTTGAATTGTTTCTTTAATTTTCAGGACTTTGCATTATTTTAAAAAATTATAATTTTTATAGTAAGCTTTGGAAGTAATGTCACCGTCATACTTCTATTTTTAACTTCGTTTTTCTATTTTGGTTCGTTACTATGGCTAGTAACGCACTGACATCAGTGCGTTACTGAGTAGTAAATTTTATTTTTCGAAGTTGGTAGCACTGAATTTTATTGATTTTAAAGTGGCAGTTGCCAAGCGATTTACAGGTTATTTGATGATTTGACAGCCCTGATACTAGAGTTGCCAACTAACAGAAAACTTATTAAAATTGAAAACTATAATATTTTATTTTAAATAGATAAAAAGGCGCAAAATAGAAAAAATAGTATAAAAAAGTCGTTTCATAAGTCGATAGTAGCACTTGTTCATTAAAATACTCGTCGCTACGCGACTCGTATTTTAAAATTGAACGTGTGCTACAATATGCGACTTATGAAACTCGTTTTTTAATATACTATTTTGTTTTTGGCTTTTCGGTGTGTGTTTTTGTGTTAAAATTTTATGTATTATGGCCTGATATACAATCAATAGTGAATTTTTACCAAGAATAATTTCTAACTTGGAACTTGAACAAGTGATTTGCAACTGTTGTAAAAATAAAATATCCCAAGTACCTTTGAACTCTTCAAACAGCACCAGCACAGGACCTCAAAATTATTTTATTTTTGAAACTAAATATTAAATGTTTTGTAAGTATCCATAAAATGTACTCATGTACAGAAACATAAATAAATTAAATAGAAAAACTTGTTATTATTTTCTTTTAGTCCAACTTTATTGTTTATACGTTTTGTATAAATTAAATTAAAAACTATCGATTTCGGGATAATTTTATCCCATCTTCAGGTTTTTAAAGAATCTTTTTTTGTCAAGATGATAGTGACATGAAAAATTAAAAAAAAAAAAAAAAAAAAAATTCATGTCACTATTATCTTGACAAAAAAAGATTCTTTAAAAACCTGAAGATGGGATAAAATTATCCCGACAGAAACATAAATAAATATTAACCACTTAATTATATTTGTTTCTTTTCGTTCAAATAGCTAAATGTTCAAGTGCAGAAAAATGTTTACTTTTTATTAAATATTCTAAACGACAATATTTATTAAAAAGGAAATATTAAATACATTTTAAAATGATAAACTAATTTTACAAAATATCTAAGGTTCTCCCGCCGTTTAAACGTCAAAGTTGCGGGGGAACCCTATCAGATGGCGCTATTTTTGCTGTCCGATTCAATATTTTCGGACAGGAAAAATAGCGCTATCTGATAGGGTTCCCCCGCAACTTTGACGTTTAAACGGCGGGAAAAATTTAAATATTTTGTAAAATAAGCTTATCATTTTAAAATTTATTTAATATTTCCTTTTTAATAAATATTGTCGTTTAGAATATTTAATAAAAAGTAAACATTTTTCTGCATCTTAACTTTTAGCTATTTGAACGAAAAGAAACAAATATAATTAAGTGGTTAATATTTATTTATGTTTCTGTATGAGTACATTTTATGGATACTTACAAAACATTTAATATTTAATTTAAAAAATAAAATAATTTTGAAGTCTTGTGCTGGTGCTGTTTGAAGAGTTCAGGGGTACTTGGGATATTTTATTTTTACAACAGTTGCAAATCACGTTCAAGTTCCAAGTTAGAAATTATTCTTGGTAAAAATTCACTATTCAGGCCATAATACTTAAAACTTTAACACAAAAACACACACCGAAAAGCCCAAAAATAAAAAACGAAGTTAAAAATAGAAGTAGAAGACGATGACATTACTTCCAAAGCTTACTATAAAAATTATAATTTTTTTAAAATAATGCAATGTCCTGAAAATTAAAGAAACAATTCAAAAAATGTAATGGATTTTTTTTACTTTTGAAAAATTGAATTATTTATCCAAATTTTTATTTATTTTATATTTTTTGATTAAGGGGAAGCATAGAGGGGTAAGGATTTGTAAAAACAGTTGCCTAAAAAACTAATAAAGCAGCGCCATCACGTAGGGGTCCTCGCGAACTTAGGGAAAAACTTTTAATATGGGAGATTCCCGACCCTGATGTAGTAATCTTTGGAAGTAATGTCACCGTCATACTTCTATTTTTAACTTCGTTTTTATTTTTGTGCTTTTCGGTGTGTGTTTTTGTGTTAAAATTTTAAGTATTATGGCCTGATAATTAAATATTAAATGTTTTGTAAGTATCTTTAAAATCTACTCATATACATACAGAAACATAAATAAATATTAACCAGTTAATTATATTTCTTTCTTTTCGTTTAAATAGCTAAAAGTTAAAGTACAGAAAAATGTTTACTTTTTATTAATTATTCTAAACGACAATATTTATTTAAAAGAAAATGTTAAATAAATTTTAAAATGATAAGCTTATTTTACAAAATATCTAAATTTCTCCCGCTGTTTAAGTTTAAACGTCAAAGTTGAGGGGGAACCCTATCAGATGGCGCTATTTTTGCTGTCCGAAAATTTTGTATCCCAGTTAGCTATCTATTTTATCTATGGTCAAGACTTTTATGCTTTCTGTTGTTATAACAACCATTCAATAAGAAATAATTGTCACCAACTGCTAAAAAAATAAAGAAATATTTGAACGTCGAATAATTTCCAAATTTATGTAATTTTTGCGAAAATTATAAAAAATAGTATAAGCAACTCGTTCATAAGTCAATTATTGCACTCGTCCATTAAAAACTAGCCGCTACGAGGCTCGTTTTTTAAGCTTGGACGCGTGCAATAATACTTGACTTGTGAAACTCTTTGCTTAAAGCCCGTTTTAGACGGTCACATTTGTGATCATAAATTTTTGTTAAAAGAAATTTGTGACCGTGTCATACAGCAAACTTCATCACAAACACAAATTGTGATGTAAATTGTATTGAAAATAGGACATGTTCTATTTCGGTAAAAAAATGTTTTGAGAGCATGCGCAAAAGGATGACGGCCGACGAAAACTCAATTGACAGTTGTCATTTTCAGAGTCAGGGTTCAAAAATAAACACACGAAGGAACGGTTTATTAGCAACATTATTATATTAATTTTTTTGTTAATCATTTTATTTGTTTTGCATATTTAAAGATACCCCTGCCTTCATGACGTCTTAAAAGACAGTTTTCAGACCATATTCTTCGAGTAACTCTCTTCCTTTTTATTTTATTTACTAATAATGTAATTATTGCAGCAACAGTACATAATAATAACGTATGTTGATCCATATTAATAATTGATAGATTGAAGATAGGTTGAAGCAAAAGGAAACAACACTTTTTTGGGGTTAATAGTAAATAAAAAACATAAACATTATAATTGACATGTACTAAAAATTGTGCATTGCGCATGCTCGCAATCTAATTTTTTGTGAACGTGTAATACATGACGAATTCCGTAATATTTCAATAACAACACAAATTTCTTTTAACAAAAATTTATGATCACAAATGTGACCGTCTAAAACGGGCGTAATAAACTATTTTCGCTTCATAATCTTTAGATTTTGATAACGGGTGGGGGGTATTTATCAGCCCATCAAAAAAGAGCAATTTCACGATTAAAAAGGTGGTCTAAACAAGTTTTTAATATATGGAAGAACCAGAAAATATTTTTCCGACGACCATATGAGAAAATCGTATACCGGGTGGAAATGAAAACCGGGTCACCTCGATAACTTTTTTATTTATGAATAAAAAAAATTGAAATTTGGCTATGTTCTATGGTTCAAAAAAACAAATTTTATGTGCATTTTTTATTTTCGAAATCACTTCCGGTTTCACCGGAAACACATTGAACTTTGTTTTTTTAAATGTAACATCCCATATTTTTATTCATGGCTTAAAATACTTTTAAAAAAGAAGTATTTTTGAGATATTAGTTTTTATTTTTTTTGTAAAAAAAATTATTTTCAAAAAAAAAGGTTTTCGAAGTCGGTGAAAAGTACCAAAACTAATTCTAAATAATTCAAATACCTAATTAAAATTGTAATTTGAAAAAAAATTTAAGTGGTTTTTGAACTATTAATTGTTATACTTAGTTAATGAAGATTTTATCAAAAATCTCACTTTTTTTAAATGCAATGATGCCGGGTCATTCGACTTTTTAAAAAGAGGATTTTATAACGATTATTTATTTTATGTATTTGAATTATTTAGAATTAGTTTTGGTAATTTTCACCAACTTCGAAAACCTTTTTTTTTTTTGAAAAAAATTTTTTTTTCGCAAAAAATAAAAACTAATATCTCAAAAATACTTCTTTTTTAAAAGTATTTTAAGCCATGAATAAAAATATGGGATGTTACATTTAAAAAAACAAAGTTCATGGTGTTTCCGGTGAAACCGGAAGTGATTTCGAAAATAAAAAATGCACATAAAATTTGTTTTTTTGAACCATAGAACATAGCCAAATTTCAAATTTTTCTATTCATAAATAAAAAAGTTATAGAGGTGACCCGGTTTTCATTTCCACCCGGTATGTCATTCATATTAGTAGTTTAGAAAATCGTTCATTTCAACACTAGTGACTTTAAGTTTCCATGTTGTAACTGTCAAATAGTTCTTGTAATTTTCGATAGAGGCGCTGCGAAGGAATTCCTAAAGCCCTCTCTTGGATTTTTTTGAACTTGCAAATAAAGGATAGTTCAAATAAAAATTTATATTTAACCCCGCCAATATTACTAATTTTATTATTAAAATCATTATATAGTTCACTTTTCTGTAAATTTTAAATAAAATAGGAACATTTTTTATTCGTTTCGATAAGTTGCTTCCGTCAAAACACCTACACCTACAATTATTTACATTTAACTAAAAATAATCAATAACTTCAATGTCAGCTGCTGTTAACATAGGTTATGTTATGTTGTTACTACAAAATATTAATAATGGTCGCAGAATCTCCGTGGTCGTCGGAAAAATAACGTACACAACTCGCAGAAAGTGAATTTCGTTGCTCGTGTAATATCCTCACTCGGCTAGCGCCTCGTTCGGCTATTTTCACGCTCGCACAAAATTCGTCACTTTCTAGCTCGTTGCGTAATATACTATTACACATTTTATAAACTCATTGCCCACTAAAAAAGTATATTGCACGGTCAAAATCAGGCCCGGATACGAGGTATGACACCGGCCCGGGAAAAATACCATCCTACCGGCCCTTTCTGGGCCAGAAAGCAAAAAAAAATCGGAGGCCTGTGGCCGCCGGCCCTGATGCAGCAGCGGCCCACCGGGATTTCTCCCGGTGTCCCGCCGGTCGTATCCGGGCCTGGTCAAAATGTATATTTAACAGCAGAAAAAGAAATTAGGTTAGAAGTAAAAGTACATTTAACGGTAACAATGTCAATGGCGCAGTATAAATATTTAAACCACGGTAAGATATGATCTGTAGAAGTGAACAAATAAACCATAAAAAAGCTTTTAGTCATAGTAACCAGATATAATACGGGGTATACATGTATACAGGGTGTTCATTTTAAAAGGAGCCACCCTAAATAACTCGCACAAATAATTTAATATAAAAATGCCGTAACAGGTCAGTTTTTATTTTCAGGGGGCATCAATTTACAATGAAATTTAAGTTGTCTTTGCAACCCCCTACCCCACGGGACCGCCCCTTTGATTGTTTTAAATTTAAATGGGGGTCGAGTGTCGCACAATTTTAAAGGTCTGTTTATCCTGAAAATAAAAATATGATTTGTTTTGACCCTATTTAAATTTAATCATTTACAGGACACGATAAAAGAGAAAAGTAAAAAGTAATTTATCACAAAAAAAATTATAAAAAATATGGTAATTGATTTATTTTTCACTAATTATAAATAATTACCTTTTGCTAAGAGTATTTTCCTAAACGGCAAATATAGTGGTTTAGTTCTGCAGTTATAAAAGCTAGTACGAACAACATTTTTGTTTAATTTTTTTTTAGATGATTTAGAAGTAATTTCTTAAATTCCCGCCAGAAGGACAAAAAATGGAGAATGTACAAAAAAAATATAATGATCTAAAAGTACCGTAACTTTGGACCCATCTAATTAATTTTGTGCTAGGTTGTATAAGGTAACTCTCTGGCAGGATGTAGCCTAATCAATTTAGATTATAAATCTGAAAAAAAAATTGAAAATCTAACGAGGGAAACTTGAGTTATGACTGCAGAACGAATGCTCGATTTCATGATTTTCATAATTTTTCCTCCCAAACTCGCGCGCCCTCTAGGGATTCGCATTAATTATCAGTTATTTGGTCATAATTTGCAAAGAAGCTCCAGAAAAGTAGGATGGATTTTCTATTCCTTGTTATTATCTCCAACGGAAAATTTATCGCGGGTGTCTAGGAAGATGCTCTTAAGTTGAAGCACTTGTTTTATGGTCCAAACTTAACAATTTATCCAAAAGTGATTTAAAAGTACATAAATAATACCATTATTAAGTACTTTTTTTAAATTTTTCGGTAGGTTAGAAATCAAAAAGTTTCGAAAAAAATTATCAGGATAAAAAATGCTTTTAAATGATCACTCGAGCCCTATTCCCATTTAAAAAAATTGAAAGGGTGGCTCCTGAAGGTAAAAATCGACCTATCATGGCATTTTTACTATAAATTATTTTTTCGAGAGTTATTTAGGGTGGCTCCTTAAAATGAACACCCTGTATATTGGCACGCCAGAATTGATTATTTGCACTACAGGGCATCAACATAAAAATAGTGTAAGGCAGCGATATTTTTTATCTAATTGACAGCAGCCTCCTAACAGCAATAGTAAATGAGCTAACGACAAAATAAAAGTTTCCTCGTATAAATAAAATATAATGCATATTTGGATAATACTTCAATACAAATAAGTTATTTTTCTAAATATTTCAGTTTGTATGTTCACCTGCGTTCTTCTAAAAACCTTGGTTAGGTTTATTTGATAACCGAAGTATATTTTTGTATCCTTGAAATGTATTTTCTATCCTTAAATTTTTTTACAGTGAAATACCTGTTTTTATCGTCCCTTTAATTTATGATGATTAGATAAATTATAGCTGTTAAAACCTTCTTTTGTAGTTTATTTGTTCTTTTCTACAAATCATATTTTACCGTGGTTCAAATATTCTTACCGCGTCAATGACATTGTTGTCGTTAAATGTATTTTTATTTAACTCAAAACTTTTTCTGCTGTTAAATATGTATTTTGACCGTGCAATATACTTTTTAGCGGGCAATGAATTTATTAAATGTCTAAAATATTTTGTGATCATTCAATGTATTTAAAATTTGTTGAAACTACCTTTTTAATCGTCAAATTGCTCTTTTTTATGGCCTGATAAATCACACCTGTATATTACTATAGAAAAGTACATTTCCAGTTGCAAGGAAACACAAATATATTGCAGTTATGAAATAAACCTAACCCAACCCTTATGCTTTAAGGGTAGGTTAGAATCAAGAAAGAAACTGAAAGCACGCAACTTCAATTTTGAACCAGACTGGTAGGGATAGGTCCCCGACGTGGATTTCGTAAAAAAATAATCGCTTGTACCAAACTACTTTTTTTATGTGTGATGTATTTTTTAAGGTGGTATAAACTTTTTTTATGTATAATATGTTTATTTGCCCTTCCACCTCTTTTTGTTCCTGAATTTTGTATTATTCTTGTGTCACAAGTATTATCTCAATATGCATTATGCTTTATTGATGTGATGAAATACTTATTTTGTCGTTGGTTCATTTATTAATGCTGTTAGAAGGCTGTCGTGACTGTGAAAATAAAATATCGCTACCTGACACTATTTTGATGTTTATATCCTGTAGTGCAAATAACCTATTCTGACGTGTCAATATACATATTCCCCTTTGATAACTATGTCCTTCTAGCGGGTATGGAAGAGGACAAACGTTGAACCCTTAGAACACTGGCAAAGAACTTAAACATATAGATCATTTCATCTCTGTAAATTCAGCAACGTGTAGAAATTAACAGGATTTTCCCGCAAAAGCTTATTCATACAACAATAAGGCCCAAAGAGTTCGAATTTTTACCGATTTGCTCCAGAAAAATAAACGGCGGATAATTATCATGCCTCAACCTAATAGATTTGTGATGTGGATTGTAAGATACTCAGCATTAATGCTTCCAATGCCGCTGGATCACACGTCACACGTTATTAAACGCCTGTATTAACCAACATGTTGGTTAAACTATTACTTATTATTAATAATAAGTATAGTGTAATTTTGTAGGTGGATGGATGATTAAATTCCAAGACGAAAGTGTTGATGCTACTTTCTGATCGGACCACACCGAAAAAAGATATTCGCCCCCCAAAAGATTATTTTGGTTACACCCTCTAAATATCCAAAAGTTACCCCGAATTGTATTGAATTTTAGTATGTTTTAGAGGATACAATTCTAAAGATCGTGTTTGTAACCCGCCTGGACCTATTTGTTAAGGGGGCAGAGATACAACCCCTCTTGTATTTTTACCCGGAATTCTGACGTTTTCTTCGTCCGATTGTAAAAACTCGAGAGGTATCGTAAAGGGGAATGTTTATTCTAAAAGCTGTATGAATTATAAATTTTTCGAAGTTTGGTAACACTATGAAAACATATGCCGAAAATTGTCGATTTTTTCTGACGGTCGGCGGCGTCACTTTGAAAAGCAACGAAATTTGGCGCTGGTATTCGTCACGAAAAAGGGTGTTTTTTTTTCATACGAGTTCCGTCATAATGGGGGATATTCATTCTAAGAGGCGTATGAATTCTAAATTTTTCAAGGCATGCTAACGCTCTGAAAAATCATTCTTAAAAAAGGTCAATTTTATTCCGATTGTCGGCACTTGAAATAGACAGTTCATCATTGCTCTTGCTTTACTTCATGCATGCTCGGCATGTGTACCTTGCCACACTATTATGCTTTTTCATGACCAAACTTAGTTTTTTCTTATGGCGGACATTATATTTACACATATTTGGAATCAGTGTTTTTTCTGAGTAATTGTACCATATGTCATATTAAATAAAATAAAGTAATTTCGTTTTATAAATTGTCAATAACATAAGTGTAACTACAGGGTGAGCTAAAATGATTGTGGTCAATTCGAATTTCCCGCCTAAAAATCTGGGAAATTTGTTTGTTTCAAGGTTATAGCACCGCAAAATCATGATAAAATTAAAACAAAGAAACTAGACTTCACAAAAGCAGAGACGCAGGTGTAATTTTTACCGCTGTGTCAAAACTTCAGATTTTTGAATTTTAATTTTTTTTAATATCTAGTATCATCAAACTTCAGGATTCTGATTATTCCTCTCGACAGGGGAGGGTTAGGGCTATAAAAAATGCCCCCAAACCTGACAGGAACCGAGGCAGCAACCCCTAAAGTGGGTATAATTTTCAAAAATAAGCAACCACTTTTACGAGACGTCAGTAATAAGCAACCACTTTTACGAGACGTCAGTAAAAGTGGTTGCCAATTTGTGAAAATCGAATTTGTGGGATCTCGTATTTTCCAGCTGCCACTGACTGATAGCACCGCATTTTTTATACCCCTAACCCTCCCCTGTCGCGAGAAGAAATCAGAATCCTCAAGTTTTATGATACTAGATATAAAAAAAATAATAAAAATTTTGAAATTTTTTTTTTATAGTAGCGTTCGGCCTACTCGTGGCGGCAGTGCCATTTTGTGTTCCCCCCTCAATGACGTAACGAATTATATGTACGACCTTGAAAAGTTTTATCACACTAGACTTAGTGTCGCCGCCGCTTAGACTATCAGAAAAATGCACTGATTCCGAATATCTTTAAATCCAATATGGCCACGATAAGAAAAAAATAAGTTTGGTTCATATTCGGTTAATCCATTGGCGAAAAAAAATATTCATGGGTCTTGCTGCATTGTACACAAAAAATCGCTGTATTTAACATGTTATATTGTGAATTTTTAATTTGAAATATCTTTAAAACGAATTGATCGATTTAACTTTTGTTTTTCGTATGTTACTCGAGGTAAGAAGATCTTTCCAACGAGGTATTAATATGCTCCCCTCGAAACCAAAGTTGACTCTGTATATGTATTGGGAATTTTAACTACGTATAGTTGGCGCTATAAATGTAGGATATTCGGAACTTGTCAGTGTCAGAAATTGTGTTTAAAATGCATTCTTGTACCTTATAACTACAGATTCAACAAAACACAAATAGATTTATTATTTAAAGCTTTAGCAAATCTCAAAAAACAAGTACGAATGCGTTAAATCAAAAAAAGTAAGTACCGAATATCGAAGTTCATATTTTGCCCCCTGAGGGCGAGCGGAATCTAAAAATTCCCAATACGTACGTATATTGACGTTTCATTTTTGTTTTAAGTAATTTTTACACTTTTTTAGCATCCCAAAAATTAAGTAAAATTTTAAGAAATTTTTGTAGCGCTGGAAAAAGTTTAAAAATATACTTAAAACAAAAAATAAAACGTCACACTCTTCTTTTATATCTTAACTTATTGCTAGCCTTGGAAAAAATATTATTCCAATTATAGACCAGGAGCTCGCGACAGTTTTTGGTCTCCGATTTCACACAGCAGCCTTTTGGAGGAGAGAATATTTACCGTATAATATCAAAGAAGAGCGAGTACTAAACCCCTGCACGCTTTCCGATCATATGGAAAATTGCATTTCCATTTTCACAAAAATTTGGTGTTTTTCTCTCATTTAATATTGCATGCCCTTTTAGCAAAAGGAAGTTAAAATAAATTTAAGTCTTCAAAATTATAGGCATGCGATTCGCATGGTTCCAAAGGGCTTAACTGGTCATGTGATCTTGTAATAAAAAAAATATGATTTTCTGCATTTTGATAATGCATGCCAATGAAAAGAATTAAAGTTTGTCATAAAACCCCATAAAAAAATTGACATGCAGCCCTCGTTGGCTTAAGGGTGGAAAATTTAGGAAAAGTTTTGTGGAATGACACTGAAGTTTAAAATTTTCACCAAACTTCAGTGTCATTCCACAGAACTTCCTAAATTTCCACCCATGACCCAACGAGGGGCGCATGCCAATTTTTTTATGGGGGTTTTATGACACAAACTTTAATTCTTTTCATTGGCATGCAGTATGAAAACGCGGAAAATCATATTTTTTTATTAGAAGATCACATGACCGTTTAAGCCCTTTGCGACCGTGCGAATCGCATGCCTACGATTTTCAAGGCTTAAATATATTTTAACTATCTTTTGCTAAAAGGGCATGCAATATTAAATGAGAGAAAAACACCAAATTTTTGTGAAAATGGAAATGCAATTTTCCATATGATCGGAAAGCGTGCAGGGGTTTAGTACTCGCTCTTCTTTGTTATTATACGGTAAATATTCTCTCCTCCAAAAGGCATGCTTATGAAATCGGAGACCAAAAATGTCGCGAGGTCCCGGTCTATTAGATTTTTAGAATGTTTCAAAACGCCGGTAAATGAACGTGTTTTGTAAAGAGACTTACTAAATCAATAAAGGACGAAATTGCTAGCCACAAAACTCATCTGTATAAAAGTAAAAGAAATTTTAAAAAAGCTCCGCTGGAAAAAAAGTTATGATCAAAACCGCAAATATCAAGATAATTTTAAAATCAAGCGCTCAAATTTGCCGACCATCATCGCCTTAAAACTTACCAAAGTTAGCCCAATTTATAAAAATAAAGGTGCGATAGATGAACCCAACAACTATAATTTATTTGTTTGGAAAATGATCATTTTACCAGTTTGTTACTTGTCTTCCTCGATGCGGAGGTGCACCGTAATGTTGATCTCAAATGTTTCTAATTTTTTTAGCATTATAAAAATTTCTATAACTTCGAAAATACTGGTCGTAAAGCAGATATTTACAAAACTAAGCCAACCAACTCAAACCCTTATTATCCTACTAAAATAAATTTTTACTGTTTCTAGGTCAACCTAACCATGGACGTTGATGAATCTACTATATCAAAATGTGATATCAAGATAGAGAATGTGTTAAGTAATGGAAGTAGTCAAGCCTTGATAGCAGCAAAAATGCATGTTTGTAAAGTTTGTGGTAAAGTTTTGTCTTCATCCTCAAGTTATTACGTTCACATGAAATTACATTCGGATAATAAACCCTTTCAGTGTTCAATATGTGAAGCTGCATTTTGTAGAAAGCCATATTTAGAGGTATAATATATACAAGCTAATCAGGGCCGGCTCTAGGGTATGCAGTACCCCGATGCAAAATGGAATATTGGCGCCCCTTTCGCTGAAATATATGAGGAGGGGGTTGGGTCACGTACGGTTGAAGGTTATGCTTCAAGTGAAACTTAATATAAATATAAAGTAATGTGGAACTGGACCTTAGGTTGAGTTTCACAAAAATATTAAAGTTAAAACTGGTTTTAAACTGACCAGTAGATATTACAGAAAATATGTATATGCAAAAATACTTATACTTGTCAGTTTATGCTTGGTTCTTGGTTTTAGTTTTACCTGAGCTTAAACTGTTTCCTGCAACCTACCCTTTTTTAATTTCTGTAAGCAATTCCATTGCATATATGATATATGTCCTCTTCTTCCCCATCTGTGAGCATTATTTCTCAGTCATCACAATGTTTTTTTCTAATTATTATCATTCATTAGGTAAATTTCCAAAAAAATGTGTAAAAATTTGTCGCAGTATGTAGTTAAGAGATCAAACCTTTTTCTTAAGAGGATAGTGAGCTCTTGATTTTGAAATTCGCTTGATATTTGCGGTTTTGCTCATAATTTTTTCTCCACTGAAGCTTTTTTGATATTTCTTTTTTGGTAAACAGAAGAGACTTGTGGCTACCAATTTCTTCTTGTTTTGTTTTAGTAAGTCAAATCAAATAGTCATACGGCAGCAGTAAAACGGGCAATTTACGAAAAACCTTCGCTTAGCATCGTTTTCCACACAGATAAAAAACTAATGAAAATAATATTTTTTTCAGCGCTAATAGTAAGTTATGGTATAAATGAAGAGTTTGACCTTGCGTTTCTTGTTATAAATACATTTTTAAATTATTTACAGCATCCCCAAAACTAAGTAAAATTTTATGAATTTTTTTTGGAGCGCTGTAAAAAGGTTAAAAATATATCATAAAACATAAAACGAAATGTCAAATTCTTCGTTTATACCCTAACTTATTGTTGGCGTTGGAAATAAAATTATTTCAATTAGTTTTTTAGAATTTAGGCAAGCGCCGCTAAGCGAACGTTTTTTGTAAAGTATTTGGTTTGACATACTAAAACAAAAAATTAGAAATTGGTAGCTACAAGATTTTTCTGTTTACCAAAAAAATAAATTTTAAAAACCTCCAATGGAAAAAAAGTTATGGCTAAAACCGCAAATATGAAGAGAATTTCTAAATCAAGCGCTCAAATTTGTCGACTATCGCCTTAGGATGAAAAGCTTACAGCTAGATTTTTTGTTTGATCTTTAATTTAAACTAATAAAACAATTGGCGTTTCAAATTATTTCAAAAATAGACCACTTTTACGATGACGTCACCCTTCTTAGCAACTGATAGTCAAATAGCAACTCGCCTACTTATGACGTCACTTTCTGTTAATTCCGTGCTAGGCCGCAGGAGGGAGCTCGAATGAGCTTGGATACACATTTTATAAACTTTACTTAAACATGACTGCATTTATTTCGAGCAACTCAGCCCAGCTTGAATTATGCTTGGCTTGATCTCTACCATTTGAGGTACATGTAAAAGGTCAAATCAAGCCCGAATTCAAGCTGGCTTGAGTTGCTCGAGCTAAAAGTAGTCCATATTAAATATTATTTATTAATTTTACGAGCGATGAATTTTCTAGGGCCCCTTTGCTTTGGCGCCCCGGTGCCTTGCATCCGCTGCGCGCCCCTTGAGCCGGCCCTGAAGTTCATAAGACCGTAACCACTTTAACTATGAGAATTCGTACTTACCTTATAAGCAAATATACAGTATGTAAGAAAAAGGGCAGAAAATATCTCCGATAAAGGGACATCTTCACTTCTTAATAGAATGATTTGACATTCAAGTTTATACAGGGTGTCTCACTAAAAACTCCAAACGCAGATATTTTTAAGATTAGTGCATGTTTTTCAATGAAATGTTGCCAGTTGCCAATATAAAGTTGGTAGAATCATGAACGAAACACCCTGTATAATAGGTATAAAGAGTGTCCCAAAAAGAAGTGGTCAGAAGCAAATCCTAGAAAGTGGATGAGATTTTATCGACAAAAAAACCCAATAGTCAGGGTCGGAACAGCCCAGTTTTTTTCACGGGTCATTGAATTTTGTTTTCTCAGAAAATGTCGGTAATTCGTAAATCTGTTAAAGTTCCTAAACTAATGGTTAATTTAAATGAAAGAAAATGTAAAGTAAAGCTAATTAATGCCACTTTAGCGTGAACTTATAAAATCATCATCAAAAAATAATTTTAATACATAAAGAATTCTTCTTTCAACGAATTAATGAGATTTCATTTTTTTATTGATATTTTCGATCATATCTTTTATATAAACTGTACTACATTTTTATGTTTGTAAAACTGCGCAGTAAATTATCAATTAAAAAACATCAGTGTTCTATCTTTTTTACTTTAGGAGAAGTGCTGGTAAGAAAAATAACCTGCGCGAGTAACTTCAAGTAGTACGACAAGTGTTAACAAATAAGGTAGTGGTTAAAGAAACATTAATATTCAAAATGTTAACCATTATCTGACCGTCAACCCCTTACGTCATGTCATTCGCGCATAGTATTTTTCTTACCATCACTGCACCCAGAGAAAAGAGAAAAATCACTGATTTTTTTTTAATTGATAGAGTTTTCTCTAAAGTTTTATAGACGTAAAAAATTGTATCCTTGTTAAGTTTATTTTAAAGATTGAGCGATACTAAATAAAAATAGAATCTTGCAAAAATATCAAGAAAATAAGTAAATTATCATTAATTTATTGAAAGAAGAATATTTTTTTCCAACAAAATAATTTTTTGATGATGATTTAAATAATTTCAAGCCAAAGAGGCATTAATTTGGTTTACTTTATAATTAATTTCATTTAAATTGACCAAATAGTTTAGGAACTATAACAGAATATTAATAATTTGAAGAAATAAATATAATTCCTTTTATCCAACTTTATTTCATAATTTACATTAATATTGAGCTACATGTTTCGCTAAATTATTAGCTTCATCAGGCAGTACTAAGCTACAATATGTATTTTAATTGAAAATAAAACAACTTTTGAGTCTTGATTTCGGAAATTCTTTTCTTTATTCTATTACTTTAATACATTAAGAAAACGTTTCGACCTTTGTTTTAGGTCATCATCAATCCTATAAAAACACTCAAATTAGTACAATTATGACACTACAATTCAGTAGACTAATTAACTTTTATACATTCAACAAATATCATTTAAAATTAACATATAAATTACAATTATTTTTTTTTATTTAAAATAGACTTTAACAATTTTTAGAAATTTCTTTATAATTACCTTCGTGTACTTCGATAAATAGAATAATGTCATTAATAACAGGCGTAAACTTATACCAAAATAACAATACATAAAACAGCAGCATCAATTAATTTTGAATAACTAAAAATTAAGAAAAAACGTGGTTACCAAACTATTTTAGGTTATGTACAATTGATTTTATTACCTTTCCAGAAAAGTAAAATACTTTCCAGTAATGATTCTTAATTGAAAATTATCTGATTATCTTTGCTAATTTTGATTACCACATTTAAGATTCCAATATTATTCGCTGATTACAATTTTTCTATAACGCTTCATAAGCAGGTAACTTAACGGTTTGGCACTTTTTTGACATTCTCATACTTAAAACAATAGAACTATGCTATAGAACTTGTTCATAAAGAATTATTTAAATTAAAAATGGATTTATAAATTGTGAAAATTTATTAAATACACTACACAGGGTTATAAAAGTTCGGCAACTCTCGTTTATCTTTGAAACATTTTTGAGAAAAATGTTTCAAATAAAAGTTGTACTATTCTTAGGCCCAGTTGCACAGTGACAGCTTAAGCTTGTTTTTAAGTTTAAGTATTTTTTAAGGCTTATGTGTTGTACAGGTTAGGTTTATGGTTTAAACTTGCCCTCCAATGTAGTTATTTAAGTAAAAACTTAAGTGGTGGATGCAGTACCTCTCCAGTTCCCATTTTTCATCTTGAATTTCTTTCATTTTGTCGATCATTTTGGCCTTTGAATCGGCTACATTTGCCCATATGTTGTTGGCTGTTATATTTGATGTAGATCCTTAATTAATTTAACTAAAGTTAATGGTAATTATATAAGACAAATACAATACTCTTACCAGTTTTTGCCTTTAAAGGTTTACTTTTTGGAGTTTTTAAATCACCCGGAGAGTATTTATTCTATTGCTGCAAGTTTTCCTGTTCTTCCAAAATGTTTTCATATGCCTCTGTTGAAAAATGTTGAGGGTCTTTTGCCATAATATTTACAGATAAGTCGGTTCCATCGGATTCTGCGGTAACTTTATCTGTGTTATTTATCGCTGTTCTCAAAAAGTAATGCGATTAATAAATCCTGAATGTTTAAAATTTTTGTTATATCTTACCGATGTTGTCTTCGCCACCAGAAGCATCATTATCACAATCTGCTGGTAACCCTGTTATTTGTGTGTTTAAAATGTCCAAGAGTTCTTCGTCTATATTATTTATAACAACAGGTATTGGCGGACCACCACCAGTTGCATATAATGAGGTTTTGTGATCTGCATACTTTTTTTTTGTATTTTTTTATATATTTTCATATTTTTTGCGTAAGCAGTCAACAGTTCTGTAGTTTTGCCCACTTTCTGCATTGAATTCGGTTTCTATTGATTTCCATACTCCCAATTTTATAGCTCGTTTTTGTTTACATAAATCTTCCATAATTATTGACTTGGTAACACTTTACAACAAAACACAATGCAAAATAATTAGGTTATGTTAAAATTAATTGACATGAAGCTGGTTGGAATCGGAAGGCATTGTTGCCAACCTCCCTATATTTTCGTTTAGGTAAGTTTTTTTTTAAAGTCACTGTGCAACATTCCCAGCTTAAGTTTTAGGTTTAAGCTTCAGTTTAAAGTGTAGCTAAACCTTCACTTAAGTGTTGACTGTGCAACTGGGCTTTAGTGATGCACTATTTGGAAATATTCGCCATGACCTTGAACAGCAAGATGAAGGTCAGGCAATCACTTAACTTTTTTTAAATAGGAGCAACCCATTTTTATTGCATATTATTATAGCTTGCTTTCAGAGGTTTACGGAAAATATTTTTTGATTTTTCTAAAGTAAATAGTTTGAAAGTTACAAGGGTTTAAATTTTCAATACATAAAGTTCGGCAACGCTGCCTTTTTTTTAAATTAAAATGTTTTAAATAAAACTTGTACGATTTTTAGACTTTTTAGAAATATTGCCATGACCTTGAACAGCAGGTTGAAGGTCAAACGATAATCACTTAACTTTTTTAAATACCAACCACCCATTTTTATTGCGTATTATTAAAGCTTGCCTTCAGAGGTTAAGGAGCATATTTTTTTTTCTATACAGGTTGTTTCTGCGGCAATGAGACGACCCGCGTAGGCTACTAAAGGCAGGCGCAACGAACGTTCTAGCGCGCCCATTCTAAGCGTGCTACAAAATTAAAAAGTAAAAGCCACACGCGATAAAAAATTTCACTTAGATTTTAATAATTTTAAGGAAACAAATTTATTAATTACCAAATAATAACATCCTAGATTTTACGTACGTGTAAATTTTAATTTAAAATCTCGTTTTATAATTGTCATTTAAAGGTTTATGATAAAGCTGTAACTAAATTGATTTTATTGGTATCGCATCTTTCTAAATTTGACATTAAGTTTAGAATTAGATTCATTGGTTTTAATTCCGATATTGATTAGGATTGTAATTCATAACGAACAACAACTTATTTTATTTTATTGCAAGTGTTGTGAATTACTTTTAGTTTTTAAAAATAATTGTGTAAGTAATCACAATAATTATGAATAGGTTTTATTAGATTTTGGTATTTTGATTTTAATTATTTTACTCATTCTTAAAATCACAACTTTAAGTTAACTTAATTTAAAGTAAATGCACATCCACACAATTTTTAATTTAATTTCAATCAGTTTTATGTCAAATCTAGAAAATTGCGATACCAATAAAACCAATTAAATTACAGCTTTATCATAAACCTTTAAATGACAATTATAAAACGAGATTTTAAATTAAAATTTACACGTACGTAAAATCTAGGATGTTATTATTTGGTAATTAATAAATTTGTTTCCTTAAAATTATTAAAATCTAAGTAAAATTTTTTATCGCGTGTGGCTTTTACTTTTTAATTTTGTAGCACGCTTAGAATGGGCGCGCTAGAACGTTCGTTGCGGCTGCCTTTAGTAGCCTACGCGGGTCGTCTCATTGCCGCAGAAACAACCTGTATATACTAAAACCGTAAGAAATTAGGAAGTTTTCTTTTTCGTATCGAGTTGAAATTTTGCATGTATAAAGACGAGAAAATTTTAAGAAAAAAGTTTAATAGTCCCTTTTTGTTCGGACCGCCCCGAAAAAAGTTATTCCACCCCGAACGTAAAATCGAATTCATCCCCTCACTGTCCGAAATTCACCCCGAATCGCATCAAATTTTAGTATGTTAAGGAGGATCCGATTCTGAATTCGATGGTTTTGACCCGTCCGAAACTATCTATTAAGGGGGCGGAGATACAGCCCCTTTTGTATTTTTACCCCAAATTCGGACGTTTTTTGCGACGAGCCGCTAAAAGGGCAGTTTTTTAGTCAGATTTTAAAAATTCCGGTCGCATCGTAAAGAGGGGTGTGGATTTTAAGAGGGGTTAGAGTTTTAAATTTTTCCCATCACGCTCTGAAAAAAATTCTCGAAAACGGTCGATTTTTATCGCTTTTTTTCCGGTTTTCGTCGGCGTCAACTTTGAAAAATCGCACCCCCGTCCGGTTTTATTGGGGAGCGACGAAATTTGGCCCCTTATATTCTCACATCCTGGGGATGGACCCAGGCCATTTTTAAGTCTCCAGGCGCAACCGAGTGGCGCCCCGGCGCCGAGACGCCAAGCGTACAGATTTAACGTTTTTTCGTGCGGCAAAAGTGCTCAAACTGTACCCCTTATATTTGTGGATCGGCAGGTGCAAAAAAAATAGCGGGTTTTCGATTTACAAACTAGATACACGTTATTATGGCGATCCGAACCCTTTTTTTGATATCTTGATTTTTTATATTAATTTGGGGCCTTTAAATTTGCATTTCGTTTTTCTTGGTTTTTCAACGCGGAATTTGAAAATTCGTAACTTTTTATAGGGGTTGGATAGTACGGTGCGATATTTTTTATTTTGCTTATTGCATTAATATTTATAAGGAAAAAAATCGACACCTGTAAATTTTATTTCTTTGCTTCAGAAATAAATCGAACGTAAAATGTTAAAAAAATCGCACAAACGCGGTAAAACGGTTGTACCACTTGCGCCCAAAGTTTTTAAAAAATTTTAAATTCATTTCATTTCCCTTAAAATTAGTAACTTTTGCAGCTAATAGGCTATTTTTTGTTTTTATACTCGAAGGGGTTGGGAAGATACGGAAGAATTTTTGAATTTAAGGGTGAACGGCTCCCGTTCGCCCATTTTTTAAGGGATTTTCATTTTTAAAAACTGCTGAATCTACTCTTAGAACGGAAACCGCCCACGCATAGTATTTTTTGAATTTCAAAAAAATAATGCAAAAATATTTTAAGTTTCATTTAAAAAAGTCGCAATTTTTGAATCTTTACGGTCTAATCAACCCCCCAAATTCTATTTAACCTCCATGTGATACGCCTTTTCAGAAAGCTTTCAAAGTTCGCTTTACGACAAAAAGAGAATTACTTCGCTATCCCTTTTCTTTATCGAGTTATGGCCGAAAATATGGCAATAACATGCAAAATCTCCGTTTGGAGCCAAAATTGCGGTCTGAAATTTTTCACTTTTCACAAAATAATTAATATCTTCAAAACTATTGGAACCACCGGCACGCTTAATAGCTTAAAATTCGCACCGTCACCTCCCCCACCAAAATTTTAATTTTCGGTTTAAAATTGCGTCGTCCAGGCCCGTATTTGTACCAAAATGTTGCCAAAACTTTTTTCCAAAAAAATTTTTAACCGATTTTAACCAAATATTTTTTAAAACGCGCCTATCCACGGTGTTTACCTTTGGTAAAAATTTGAAACCGCTAACTTTTATAGTTTTTGAGAAAAAGAATAAAAATCGATTTCCATGAAAAATGTCGAGCCTGTAGCCTTAAAAATATCTCAAAAAATTTTTTTTCGAATTTTTTCTTTATCGACCCCGCAAATGAAAGCTAATAGAAAATGGATGAAATGTAGAGGGTTAGTTGCCCCGTACACCCTCCCAAAAAAATTTTACACCCCAAAAACTCAAAAAAATCAAAATTTTTCTAGGTAATGTACTTTAAAAAATAATTAAATTTTAAAAAATTTAATAAGATAATATCGATAATTTTTACAAACTTATCTGTACGAATTTTTATTTCTTAATTTTAATTATTAAGCGAAATATGAATTTTTCAAAATACATACTTACTCATTTATTAGAATACCATATTTTACTACTACTGGTAGTTGCCTATACTGTTATACTGGTTATACTGTTATACTGGTTACTACTGGTAGTTGCCTATCCTGTGGTACTATCACAGAATAGAAAACTACCAGTAGCGACACTTCATGCAAATTACATGGTATTTGAGGAGACAATTTTTGGTGACCTTGACGATATATACCGGGTGGAAATGAAAACCGGGTCACCTCGATAACTTTTTTATTTATGAATAAAAAATTAATATGTGATAGATCCATCTAAAATTAATTAATTAGTATTTAATATTAAAATAAAAAACTCACTCTTTTTAAAGATATTTAATAAGTCAGAACGTTTTCGTCAACCAATGTTGAATGAATGCCATTGATAATGTCAACATTGGTTGACGAAAACGTTCTGACTTATTAAATATCTTTAAAAAGAGTGAGTTTTTTATTTTAATATTAAATACTAATTATATGAATAAAAAAATTTGAAATTTGGCTATGTTCTATGGTTCAAAAAAACAAATTTTATGTGCATTTTTTATTTTCGAAATCACTTCCGGTTTCACCGGAAACACCATGAACTTTGTTTTTTTAAATGTAACATCCCATATTTTTATTCATGGCTTAAAATACTTTTAAAAAAGAAGTATTTTTGAGATATTACTTTTTATTTTTTTTGTAAAAAAAAAATTTTTCAAAAAAAAAAAAGGTTTTCGAAGTCGGTGAAAAGTACCAAAACTAATTCTAAATAATTCAAATACCTAAATAAAATTGAAATTTGAAAAAAAATTTAAGTGGTTTTTGAACTATTAATTTTAAAACTTAGTTAATGAAGATTTTATCGAATATCTCACTTTTTTTAAATGCAATGATGCCGGGTCATTCGACTTTTTAAAAAGAGGATTTTATAACGATTATTTATTTTATGTATTTGAATTATTTAGAATTAGTTTTGGTAATTTTCACCAACTTCGAAAACCTTTTTTTTTTTTGAAAAAAAATTTTTTTTCGCAAAAAATAAAAACTAATATCTCAAAAATACTTCTTTTTTAAAAGTATTTTAAGCCATGAATAAAAATATGGGATGTTACTTTTAAAAAAACAAAGTTCATGGTGTTTCCGGTGAAACCGGAAGTGATTTCGAAAATAAAAAATGCACATAAAATTTTTTTTTGAACCATAGAACATAGCCAAATTTCAAATTTTTCTGTTCATAAATAAAAAAGTTATAGAGGTGATGCGGTTTTTATTTCCACCCGGTATATGTATACTCAGATACACAAGCGGCAAATTTAAATTCACGTCACTTTTTCTAACCTTAAAAAATGTAACATATATGGCGGGATAATTCAGATCATCCTATTAAATCGTATCATTTAAATACTGTAACTTTTGGATTTTCAGCAGCATCATTTTTGGCTATTCGTTGCTTATTTGAACTAGCTAATTTAAATGAAAATAATTATCCTAAACAAGCACAGATCATAAAAAATGATTTTTTGTTGACGATTTGATTACCGGTAGCAATTCTATTGAAAGTTTATTAATTATTCGAAAAAATTTAATTGAAATTTTCACCGACTTCGAAAATTTTTTTTTTCGCAAAAAATAAAAACTAATATCTCAAAAATACTTCTTTTTTAAAAGCATTTTAAGCCATGAATAAAAATATGGGATGTTACATTTACAAAAACAAAGTTCAATGTGTTTCCGGTGAAACCGGAAGTGATTTCGAAAATAAAAAAAGCACATAAATTTTTTTTTGAACCATAGAACATAGCCAAATTTCAAATTTTTCTGTTCATAAATAAAAAAGTTATAGAGGTGACGCGGTTTTCATTTCCACCCGGTATATGTATACTCAGATACACAAGCGGCAAATTTAAATTCACGTCACTTTTTCTAACCTTAAAAAATGTAACATACCATACATTTGCAAAGTTTTGATTAAAATTGAAGTTTTTAATAATGATTTTGACAAGCTTAAATGTAATAATATACAGTTTTCATCAAATATTACATTAATTACGGTATTTAAATTCAAATGACGATGGGTTTAAAATTATTTTGATCATAGAGAAATGTCGCCATATTGGATTAGTTTGCATTTGCAGTTCTAAACTCAATGGTACCAGATACGCACCATAGAATTGGTACTAGGATAGACACGGGAGAGTGTCGCTACTGGTAGTTATCTATACTGTGGTACTATTTTTAACAGGTTTGTAGGATAGATAAAATAGATGGCTATCTGGGATACAAAATTTTCGGACCTTAAAACCAGCGCCATCGCGTAGATCTCCCCCGCACTTTTGACAAGTAGCGTGAAATTTAAATTTTCAAATATTTAAACATTTACAATGATGGGGGTGTTACCGCTTCGACAGATGATTTCAGACGGTTTTTCAGAAATTTTTTTTTGGAGGTAAAACGAATACTTTTAACTCTATCAATTTTTTAATCTTGTTTCCTGATATCAGGAGAAGAAAAATATATTTTTATTTTGAAAAAAAAAAACAACAATTTTTATTGTTTAAATTAGCGGCAAATAAGTGCGTGTACGCCATGCTCTCGATAAGCTTTCTTCGTTGCGGATAATCTGAAATAAAAATAGTTATGCAATTCTCTATCTGTATAAAATTCTTCGACTTAACTCCAATTTTCATAAAGAAATCTCAATAATTAACAAAATGGCGGTCATACGAAAAACTGGTTGATTTTGACCATCATTTTTTGCTGTTTTAGGCCTCTTAAATTAAAGTTAAATAGAAGTGTATTGGAATGAAAATAGGAGATTAGCTGAAGAAAAGAATGGGGAACAGAATATGCAAAAGCTCAAGTCGATAAGTTTTATACTTGCTGAGAAAACTTATGGGCCAGCGAAAAAAATGTAGTTTTGAGAAATACGCGTTTAAAGATTTGAGATAACTTTAAACCATTTTTAGGGGTTCTTACCGTTAGTCGGTTATGCCAGCACCATACAAAATTCCCTCCTCTTCCTCAAAATATTCATTTAGAGCGAATTGGTCCTGTAGGGACCGTTGAATGGCCTCTCGAGTCGCTGGAGTCAAGCGCTGCTCCGCTCACCGCTCCCGGTCCGTGTCGATCTGCGCCTGAAAGGCCTTGGTTTTTAGGCCGATGCGGATGCCCAGGATGTCAGTACTGCCAAAAATCCGTCGTTGAATAGGCTGGTGGCCAGGTAGCTCGCGATGGAAACGGTTTTCGCCCCACAGTTGAGATGATTTGGCGACAGCTTCCAAACGCAAGCGTTTGTTGGCAAATTTTATGAATTCGCCAAAACAGTATCAGTTTACGCCAATTCGTCATTATTTACATTGTTCTCTTCGCCTGAGTGATAACGTTTTGACGAGTTTTAGAATCCACCGTAGAAACAAAATCCAGCCTAAGATTCGGACCGTAATAACACGCGTCTAAGATCGAGGAAAATATGGATACCGAATTCGCGTATCGGAAAACGGCTTGGAGGGATAAAACTAGATAGTATAAATTACGAAAAAATTAAAAAAAAATTATGGATACTTACAAAATATGTAATAGTAATGGTGCAATTCTGGGTAAATCTGTAAGTCCTTACAGGAAAAATCTGTAAGGTTTGTTATATGGGTTGTAATCATAGATGTTGTAATGGACGGTTTCCACCTTACAGATATTTCCTGTACAGATTTGCTCAGAATTGCACCATAATTTCAATAATAAAATAGTTTAAAAAACCACTGGTGATATTCGCAGACTTCAAGTGGGGTTGGGATACGTTCTTTGTTACATTAGGTGCAAGTCACTTATACAAGTTGTAAATAGTTCCTTGAATATCAGGCCATAATACTAATAATTTTAAAGGCCGATTTATAACGTTACCCTATACCTAAAATACCTAATATATCAACTATACGTTTTCAGTACTTCCATTTATAATTCAAACCTAAAACTCCCGACCTAAAAAATAAATTCATTTTATTTCTGGGTATTAGGTATTCGTGCACATGCGCACTAAATGTGTATGAAGTTGGCTGGTAGTTCATTTTCATCAACGCATTATCCAAACTAATTTCTTTTTGTCTTCACAGATTAGTGCCGCTACCGTTCACAAAGCCACTGATATTTTTTTTTAATTTATTGCTGTTCATTATTTTTCAATTTTCAAAACTATTACTTGATTGTTTAAGTTTAAATTAGAGAAATTTATACAACTTGACCTTGGAATGCAGATATTAGATATGAACGAAGTTGCAGACCTATGTTTGTGTTTGGTTTTTGGTAATGCAGTTACTTGGCGCTTAGGCGGGTTGCGTGCTTTACCCAAACCCAAGTAATGCAGAAGGAACCACTTAGCGCTTAGGCTTGATGCGTGCTAGACCTAAGTGGTGTGAGGGACTACTTGGCGCTTAGGCTGGGTTGCGTGCTTGACCCAAGTAGTAGAAGAGAATGAGCAATCATTGATTACTGGTTTTATTCTTAAGATAGCAAGCTTATATACTAAAATTTACTACAATGTTTGTAAACTAATTCTACGTCAAACTGTTTAATTCACTTAATGTATGTTATATTTAATTATGTAATTGAACTTGAGCGACTAAAGTGCGGCTCCTTTTGGAATGTGCGCGATATGCAGAATTGCAATAACGCACCATGAGTAATGTTATTGTTATTAAGAATTAAGAATGAAGTAAAAAATTAGGTTTATTTTATTAAAATTAAACATTTTGCCACTCCGACGAAGGTAGGACTAGTTGTTTGAGTTGTACCATTTCCTCAGTGGTTTGTTTGCTGTCTTTCTTGGAGGGTCTGTTTGATCTGCTACGGTTCCGTATGTGCTTGACTGCAACCGTAGTTATAAGGATACCTAAGATAATGATCACACTTATTGAGCTGCTAATGATGCTGTGTGTTTTGATCCGTTTCCAATTGCTCTCGCTGAGATGTTCTTGGAGTTGGTCTTCTTCCTGTTTTATTTTGCTGAAATGATCTGACAGTCCACTAACTACTTCATCTTTTAGTTCCTTGGTTCTGTGTTGGACTACTAACGAGTTGATTGTAATTGGAATGTGCTTTGATTAGCCTGTGAGCATTTTGATGCTGTCCATTCTCTTTGGAGTTAGCGTTGTCTGTTTTGTTTTAATTACGCAGTCTTGTTGGATCTGAAGTAGTCCGGTTTTGACGAGTGTGATATCTTCTCTTTTTCCGTTACAGGTTAATGCAATTTTTCTGGGTTAATCTGTAATGAACATCCAGGTATTGGGCAGGTACAGTTGCTTCCAAATGATTGATTAAATAGTCAATTTGCTAACAGGACACGTTGTTCTTTCCGTGTGTTGATAGATTTCATCGATGATGCAATTTGGACTATTTTCGATGCTTCTTATCGATGACGGTGAACATAAGTAGGTATTGTTCTGGAGTGTAGGACACCCTCGCAGTTCCCGGTCTGACAATTGAAAGTAAACTTGACTGTCATAATCTACTGCTATGATATCGGAGGGTATTTCGAATGTCAAGTAGGTATTGTTTGAATTTGCTGTGGCACTGCATTGGCCTTGATCAGCACAAATTCAGATTTATCAGCTATTGGAAAGTATCCACGAATTTGTATCTCTGTTTCGGTAATTTTACTTGTCGTGCTCAGAAGTTGGCGTGACAATATCTGTAGGTTAGAGGGCAATTTGTTTCCCGAATTGTCAATGATTTCTTCAATGTGTGTTGGAAGTGCCAGGTCAAAGAAGTTTCCCTTTTGGTTCTGGACGTCAAGTAATTTTTTGTAGTAGTTGATGACTTCATTGATGAAGTTATTGGCTACTTGGTAAGATGCTTAAACTTGAATATCTAGTTTGTTTTTATCAACCAAACTGTACCAGTTTTGCATTTCATTTATCACCTTGATCCCCTCGTTTATTTTTGCCTCGAAATGAAACAGTTGTTGCTTTATTTTGCTTTCTGTGTCATTTAAAGATGAGAGGGTAGACACCATGAGTTTGGTTTGGTGTTTCGATGCGAGTATCAGATCTTGTTGGTTTTTATCCAAGGCGTCAATATCCTGGTATACTTCATAATTTACCCCAAAGATGGAAGTCAATAATTTACCCAATAGTCCTCTTTTTTTACGACTCGTATTGCTCTGCAAGTCGGTTGTGATACGTTTCATTTCCTCAGCCCTTTCTTCTAGATGGTGAAGTAAATTGTTGCATGCTGTACTATCACTGATTTCAGAAATATTGCGGCACAGATATTGCATTTGTGTTACTGAGCTTTTAACTGATGTGGTATCTTCATGCAATTTGGATTGGTTGAACTGAAGATCGATCCGGAATATTCCTCTTTCTATTCTTGCTTGTCCAATATGTTCTATATAGGACTCTTGGACTGTTCGATTATGTCTTTTTATTGACCACTTTTAGAATTTCATTACAGCGTCTGGCATTTTGATAGTTTCATAGATTTAGATCCAAAAACCGATATTATATATTAGTCATACATTTTTGTTGGCTAGAAGACTCCTCGTCTCTGCACGTTTTCTTTAAAAACACCGGTAGTTTTGTATTAGCGTACACTGTATGGCCTTGAATTTAAACGTTTTGTATAATGCAATAATTGCAGTTGTACATATAGCAGAGAAATTCTATGGATATTACTGTCAGCAACTTCAAAATACTAATAATAATGCAATTAAAATAAAAAGGAAGTTGGGCATTAGATAGATCAATACTATATTATAGGTACCTTTTATTGCCTATTATAATAAATATTAATTATTCAACACAACTACTTTCCTATCTTGAATTTAAAATCGAATTGTTTTAAAAAAAGTACTGGCGATAATTAGAAATAATCGCCTAGAAATCGTTATTTTTATTTGATGGTCCTAAAATATTTTGTTACAATTAAACAAAATTATGCAAACCCATAGATTTTGGGGAGGGGGGCGGAGAGGAACCCTAACTATCATAATTTTGGAGATAAAAAGAACTGTTTATCAATAATAGGTTCATATATCATCAAAATCTTAATTTGTAGAATATGTACATCGCAAAAATTGATTCGCCAGACTAATTCGCTGGCTAGTGGTTATATAATCTTTCAAAGACATTGTTTGGAAAATTTAAATTTTAAATAATCTTGCACCATCTGGTATTTGATTTAAATTACTTAAACAAAAAAAAATCCAACCGAAATTAGTCGCCATACATATTAGCTGGGTACAAATGACTCTAGAGCTGTTCGAATTTGAAAGTGACATATTATATAAAAGTACCGATATTTCGGACTAAAACTTACAGTTTTTTAACCAACTAAATTGTATGACGATCACATTACCTTGTGTTTTAGACAAAAATCTATGAAATTATCAAACTGCCAGATGACCTAACAAAATTATAAAAATAGCCAAAAAAAAGCGGCAACACAACCATAAAAAACGAACTTTAGACTAATCTGTAATTACTGTATCCACCCAAAATGTATGGCGAATAGTTTCCATTGGCCTTTTTTCTGTTCAAGTGATGTTAAATCAAATAATAATAATAATTTATTTGTATGTTAAGAAAATTACAAGAATTTTTACATAAGGTCAATAAAAGTAATGAGTTTTATACTAAAAACTACATAAAACTAAATAACTTTTATTTTTACAGCTATACAATGGTGTCATTGTAATATTCATCTTTACTATAGTAGGCTTTATTTATGAGTAAGTTTTTTACAGTCGATTTAAATTTGTTAAACTCTAGTATTTTTATTGATTCCGGTAGTTTATTGAACATTCTGTATCCGTGATAGAGAGAGCTGTTCTGGCATTTATTAAGCCTAACGTATGGCGTCCAAAGGTTATTTTTACACCTTGTGTCAAACAAGTGATTTTGAGCTAGTGTTCTATGTGTATTTATTGAATTTTTGATGTGTAAAAGGCACTGTAGTATATATAGTGAAGGTACTGTTAATATTCTGTGTGTGATAAAGCTTTCATGACAATCGTCCCTGTATCCAAGACCGAAAACGATACCAGATCTTGTGAGCAAGAATGACACCATACAACGATACCATAATTAATATGTTTGTGACATAAAGCGTAATTCGCATTTTTCAAAACAGTGTGGGACCCATTTTTTGCTAGGCTTCTTAAAGCAAATATGCTACCCGATATTTTTTGGAAAGTTGTTCACAATGATCTTTCCACAACAGTTTGCAGTCAATCGTTATACCGAGATATTTGACAGTATTTGCAAAACTTATATCGATTGTATCTGTTTGTCTTAGTGTGAGTAACATGTTTTGAATTTTATTACTATTTAATTTTAATTTTTTGCTACAAAACCACTCGTTTGCCTCATGGGTACAAGTGTCCTTTTTACTTATAAGAGCATCGAGGTCTTTCTCCCTTACTGATATTGTGGTATCATCCGCATATAAATATGTTTTGCCCATACTTATATGATATGCCAGATCATTAATATATATCAGGAAAAGTAGGGGGCCTAGGATCGATCTTTGTGGCACCACTCTTTTGATAACAATAGGTTTAGAAAGAATTCCCTAATGCAAGACATGTTGGGTTCTGTCTTTTAGGTAGGACATCAACATTCGGCAGCTGTTAGGATGCATGCCATAACTATACAGCTTTTCCAATAATATTGAGTGGTCTAAGCAGTCGAAAGCCTTACTCAAGTCTAGGAGACTAAGAAAGCTAAACTCTCCTTTGTCAAAGCTTTCCACTGCATCGTCCATCGCTGACATCAGTGCATCAGTTGTTGAGTTGTTTGCTCGAAAACCGTATTATAATTCATAGAATAGTTTATTATCATCAAAATAGGCCTGTATCTGCGAGAACAGAACTTTCTCAAGGACTTTCGATATGATCGGAAGCAGAGATATGGGGCGGAAATTATTTGGATCTTCTGGAGAACCGTTTTTATGAATTGGAATAACTACGGCTTTTTTTAAGATATCAGGAAATATACTATCTCTTATGCAAAGGTTAATTAAATATGTGAGTGGTGACAAAATAGCATCAAAAGTCGATTTAAATATTTCCGAAGTCATTCCAAAAATATCACGTGCTTTAGAATTTTTTATAGATACAATTATGGTACGAACAGAAGAAATAGATACCTCCCTAAATTCAAAATGGCCATTCTGAGTGTTATTACAGTTTTTATTCAAGTAGGTAATTGCGGTAATATTGCTAACTGGTATGGTTTCTACTGTCATATGGAATTTTTGAAAAAAAATCATTAAATTCAATTGCATTTATTGGTGAAGTAACTGTTTTTTTGTTTTTGTTTATGGATTCTGGTCTGTTGTTGTTAATTACTTCCCATACAGCTTTAGACTTATTATTTGCATTTTTAATAAAGTTATTGTTTGAGTTTATTTTTGCATCCGTAATAGCCTTTCTGTACTCAAGACGGAATCTATTTCTTCTTTCTATTAGTTGAGAGCAGTTCTTATATTTGCACATTTCAACGAGTAGGTTTAATTGTTCACGCCTATTTTTTAGATCATTGGTGTACCAGGAGTTAATTTTTGAGTTTTTGTTTTGGCATATATTAGGTTCTGGAAATGACTCCTTTATATAGGTAGACATTATGTGAATTAAAGCATCAAATTTCAAGTTAATTGACAAATTTTCATTTTTTGTTATACTTGGCCAGTTGAAATCATTTAGTTTATTGAATAATATTTGCTTTCCAATCTGTTTTATTGGGCGAACAAGCTTCTTACTTTTTACATGAGGTCTTATCATAGGAAAAACTACTTCTAAATCTATGCCTTGGTGGTCCGACATGAAGGTTTCAATTGGTGTTACCCCTTTAATAAAGTCACTATCAAAGTTTACAAATACA
Source organism: Stenus bimaculatus (assembly GCA_963971135.1). NCBI lineage: Eukaryota > Metazoa > Arthropoda > Insecta > Coleoptera > Staphylinidae > Stenus > Stenus bimaculatus. The sequence continues at coordinate 13,684,046 of OZ020187.1, forward strand.
TTATCAATTCCCTTATTTAGGCGCGTATTAAAATTTACAATGTATTTCAAATTAAATCCCAACATAGTGTGAATTAACATGTTCACCTGTGTGCTAGTTGTGTCTTTGAAATTGATATTGAAATCTCCACCAACAATAAGACGGTTATCCGTCCAGTTTAAGATATTTATCGCTTGCTGGAGTTTATAAACGAATATATTTATGTCTCCGTTCGGTGACCTATAAATATTTAATATGTAAAAATTTATATGTTTTATATAAATGCAACACATTTCGCAATCTTTTTCATCACAATAGTTACTTACATCTACTTGAGTATATTTCGTAACATTTGGGTCGGTAAGTATAGTTACACCACCGTTTTTATAGACATTTCGGCAGTAGTCAGCAGCAGATGTAAAATTGCCGACTTTTCGATGATTTACTTCGTCATTTTTAAGCCAATGTTCAGAGAAGCATAATACGTTATATTTATTATGTTCAATTAGAAACGCGTCAAATTCATTTAGTTTACTTTTAATACTTTGAACATTTAGGAATAGAATTCTTAAACCTACTGATTTTGCACTATTTATATTTGCTTCAACTTTCCTATCAGCTATGTTGTTGACCTTATCTTCTCCGCCGGGCGAGAAAAAACACATTGGCGATTATAGCGTTAAATTTAGTGGGGATAGCAAGGACCCGAGTCTTACTGCATTTTTCGAAAGGATCGCGGAAGTTAGGCGTATGGGGAATTTTCATGATGAGGAACTTTATGCGATAATACCAGAACTGTTAACGGGCAAGGCATTAACTTGGTACCGAGCGAATAAAAACTCAATTAATACTTGGGAACAGTTTAAAACACGGTTATGCGAGGAATGCCAACCATACGACTACGAATTCGAGCTGCTCCAAGAAATATTTATGCGGAAACAGCTAAAGTCGGAATCTGTGGGGGACTATTTCTCGTGAATCTTGGGTCTCTATAATCGGCTACCATCGCCAGTTCCCGAGAACAAGAAATTGAGCCTAATTAAGCGGAATTTAACCCCTTACTTTATCGAAAAAGGTTTTGAAGAACCTACCACGGTAGAAGAACTTAGGATGCGCTGAAAAGTAAATAAAATCCTTTGCGAAAAATCAAACGCGATAAAAGAGGGGTTCAGGAAATTTTCGATAGAACCAGATTTGGCTGCAGGTGGAGGATCGTCGCGGGTAAATTCGAATTCCAACATTAAGTGCTGGAATTTTAATGATAATCGGGTCATCCATTTTCAAAATGCACCCGCTCCCGGAGTAACTGTTGCCGAGGTTGCGGTAAGCCATGAGCCAAGCGCGAAAATTGTTCTCAATGCGCTCGGGGAAACTTAAACGCGAGGCGGCAATATGTCGTACTGATTCTCGCTCCGATTTAATTAAAGTGGCCACGTCAGCCCTAACCGAAGGGAATATTTGTTATAAGATTGGGAAAATTGAAGGGGATTGTAGGCCACATATTAATTTGATAATTGGGGGAGTGGTAACTAGAGCCTTACTGGATAGTGGCTGTACAAAATCTTGTATTAGTACTGGGCTTTATGACCGTTTAAGAGAAAGGGGAGTAGTATTGGACCACAGAAACCAAAACTAGGCACATGCATACACCGAAAGGTTCTGCACAAGTTGTGGGTACTGTAAATATTAGGTTTAAGTTAGGTAATAAGGAAGTAGATTTGGAATGCTTCGTCCTAGATTGGGGGTGCATCAAGCTCCTGACGCGCTATCACGAGCTGTCGGTATTTAATCGGGCGAGAGGTGTGCGGAGATGGGGGAGAGGTTAAGAGATGCGTGGTATGACAATGGCTGCCTTTCGTATTAGGTATATGCACGTGAGCAGGAGCATGGCGTATAAAGCGTTCCGAATTATATTTAGGCGTATATGCGCATATAATTCGGAACGGTTTTTGTGCTTTTTATGTCCACCTGCTGTCAAATGTGAAACGATCCGTCAGGTGTTTGAAGTATATCAAGTAAATAATGCCCAGCAAAAATTGATTGATAATTGATTGTAATAAAAGAAATACATATGGGTATAAAAAAAATTTAGAACCTGTAGTAAAGAAAAATACTAAAAAAGTTTTATACGAAAATTCTAGTTTTCTTAAATTTTAATATAAAGACTAATAGCTTTCGGAAAATGATTAAATTCAAAAATGTCTTGGCCAGGATTCGAACCTGAGGTGGAAGTCTGTAACCTTAACGAGTTCATCTCGGTTGAGAGTTGACTCGTTAGAGCTTTTATGTCTCTCTTTTACACACAAAAACGTCCATAATGTGGAAATGAGACAAAACTCATAACTATAGTAATGCAGTAAACAATCTGCCGTTCTCGTTACGTTAGGCGTTACTGACTTCCATCTCTGGGACCTCCAAATCTCATGTTTGGTGTGATAACCACTACACTACCTAGGACCCGATTTCGAATATGTTCAGTTCTGTCTTAAATTGGGAGAATCGATAATGGTTATTATCATCATCAACCAGTTAGTCACAAGTGAACAATGACCAAGGACTTTTCGTGTCTTTCGGACAAAGGAATGTTAATATAAAGACTAATAGCTTTCGGAAAACGATTAAATTCAAAAATGTCCTTGGCCAGGATTCGAACCTGGGACCTCCAAATCTCATGTTTGGTTGGTGTGATAACCACTACACTACCTAGGACCCAATTTCGAATATGTTCAGTTCTGTCTTAAATTGGGAGAATCGATAATGGTTATTATCATCATCAACCAGTTAGACACAAGTGAACAATGACCAAGGACTTTTCGTGTCTTTCGGACAAAGGAATGTTAATATAAAGACTAATAGCTTTCGGAAAATGATTAAATTCAAAAATGTCCTTGGCCAGGATTCGAACCTGAGGTGGAAGTCTGTAAGCTATACGATTGTTTTCGTACAACGAAAATATCGTATTGTTGAATATGTTGCTATGGTGACAGTTTTTATCTTTTTTCAATGAATACAAAACGTGCATAAGGAAGAGATATAGAAAATCTGTTACCAAGCAACTTAGTCAACAAACCGTTTTTTCGTTGTACAAAAACTATCGTAGAGCTGTACAGACTTCCACCTCTGGGACCTCCAAATCTCATGTTTGGTGTGATAACCACTACACTACCTAGGACCCAATTTCGAATATGTTCAGTTCTGTCTTAAATTCATCAACCAGTTTAAGACAGAACTGAACATATTCGAAATTGGGTCCTAGGTAGTGTAGTGGTTATCACACCAAACATGAGATTTGGAGGTCCCAGAGGTGGAAGTCTGTAACAGCTAACGTCTCGACTTTTCACGTTAGCACGTCATTATTTGTTTGATTTGACGTCATTAGTTTTGTTCCTAACCGAGATTGACAAAAATGGTAGTCTGTAAGCTTAAATCTCGTTAGTAACGTGTTTTTGATAACGAGTTTCAGTCGTTTGGGGGGAGGCAACCGTGTTTGAAGCGTTGTTAACGTAAATGAAAATAAATAATAATAAAAATTACTAAAAGAAAATTATAAACTTCTAGAAAGGCATATAAATGCCATGGAAAAATTAGTAAATTTATTTACAAAAAAATCATGATGAAATTACGATGTAGTATTTAATCTAGGTATACAAATGAAGATAAGCTGCAATCACATTGTAGATAAAATACAATTTTACCATGCAGCCAAAAGGACTTATCTCTACTTTCATGTCTTCTTCTTAATTCTTTTTTACGCGGTTTCGCCGTTTTTTTCTGGAGCAAATCGGTAAAAATTCGGACTCTTTGGGCCTTGTTATTGTATGAATAAGCTTGTGCGGGAAAATCCGGGTAATTTCCACATCTTGCCGAATTTACAGAGATAAAATGATCGATATTTAAGTTCTCAGCCAGTGTTCTAGAGGTGCAACGTTTGTCCTCCTCCATAACCGCTAGAAGGACGTAGATAGCAAAATCCGAAGATCGACCTCTTCCTGACTTATATCGTTCCTTCGCCGAAAAAATCGTTGAAATCGAGAAATTACTTTCCACCCTTTCTCAAAGTGCTACAGCATAACTGAAGCATATAGATATGTGGTTTTGGATGCGCATTTCTAATTTCTATTTCCTAACCATATTGAAGAATTATAGGTACTATGAAAAATGTCAATTTAAGCTACAAATTCAAATAACAGAACGCATAAAAATGGAACAAGGCATTTACAAAGACTATACACTAGTTTATTGTTTTTATTAAAAAGACCACTTTAAACTTTGTTATTTTTTTACGTCAATTAATTACATGCTAAAATCAGTTTGTGTGTTTTATTCAAAATGCGTTCAAAAACTGCTAAACCATAGACAAATTTCGTAAAATAATGTCGGCAACGTTGTAAGCCTTGTCGGTTGTAATTTCGTCCCGTTTCGTAAGTCGTTAGGTGTTATAGACTACCAAAAACTAGTAACTAACGACTCAGCTAACGTGAAAATTTGACAACCGAGATCAACTCGTTAGGGTTACAGACTTCCACCTCAGGTTCGAATCCTGGCCAAGGACATTTTTGAATTTAAATTTTAATATACCTCTATAAAAATACAAAATTATTTTTATCTATAAAAATATTACCAAAATGGGCTAAAATGCTGAAATGTCTAATTCGGAATACTTCAGATGCGTAATTTGGGATGCAGCCAATATATTGTTAAAAATACAAGAAAACCCAGATGACTATTCCACTTGGCAAATAAAGGACGGTAAAATGTACAAAATGGTAAAGCTATCGAAACCTTCCATCCTTGATATAGATCCGTGGCGGGTGGTGGTACCCAAATCGGAGCGTGCGGAGGTGCTTCACGAGAATCATAACGTTGTATCGGCGGGCCATCTCGGAATTTCTAAGACTTATAAAAATGTAGCTTCACGTTACTATTGGCCCCGCATGGTTAGCGATATTGCTCGATTTTGTAGAAGGTGCGAAGTGTGCTTAGCACACAAGGTAGAACAATATCGGACGACAGGGTTGTTAGGAACACATATTGTGGATAGACCCTTCCAGGTGCTTACGACCGATTTAATGGGACCTTTCCCTCTGTCAAAAAATCGGAATCGGTTTATTTTGGTGGTGTGCGATCTTTTTACAAAGAACTGCTTCTTTTTTGCGCTTAGGAACGCATGGGCTTCCAAGGTAGTGGGACTTTTAGAAAATCACATTTTTATGCAGTATGGGGTTCCACAAGCAATTATAGTAGATAACGGGAAGCAATACGTGGGCAAGCTATTTCGTCAACTTTGTGACCGCTATGGGGTTAAAGTTATTTTTACGCCCGTTTTCCATACCCAAGCTAACCCTACAGAACGCTACGATCGCGTTTTAAAACCATGATAGCGTCATGTATTACGGATAATCATCGGTTATGGGACGAGAACTTGTCCAAATTTGAATTTGTTATTAGAAATAGTACCAACGAGACGACAGGCTTTACTCCCGCATTCTTAACATTCGGTCATGACTTAATATTATCTGGTGATCGATTAGGGCAGCTACCGGATTACTATGTTGCTGTACGGAAAAATATGGCGGATGCTTACAGTAAAAACGCGAATTATATCTTATGCCGAAGATCCCTAGAATTGGAACCCGGTCAGTTGGTTTGGCGTCGGAATCACCATTTGTCTAAGGCCGGGGAATATTTTACTGCTAAGTTAGCGCCTAAATTCTCGAAATGTCGTATTAGGAAAAGGGTATCCACGAATATCTACGATCTGGAGACTGAGGCGGGTAAAAAGTTAGAAGGCACGTATCAAGTATAAAAGATTTGAAGGCAGTTCAGGGAGTTTGTTGAACAGGAAAAAAGATGTATCAGGCGTTTAACTCAATAAATAGGTGTTTTGTTTTTTCCTGTTTCTAGGAAAGGGGAGTGTAACGAATATGCGGCTTTTGTGCAGGTCCGGAAGGGGCCAAGAAGGTTTTGCGCGAGTTGAGAGAGCGATCGACAGATTTTGATAGCGGCCCGTCGTGGAAAATGGCGTGTGCGGATAAATCACAAAAAAAGTGGAAAGTGCGAGCACGGGGTGCGGATGCCCGAGCTATCGTTATTGTGTTACGCACGTGGATCGACCACCGACCGCCATTGTTGTAAATAGTGTAAATTTGAAAAAAAAATAAAAGTTATAATAAAGTTGTACAGTGATAATTGGGTTTCTTTCTTCCCTGTGAAAAAGTAGGTGGCGCCTTATTGCAATTTCCCGTACCCAGAGGTGGAAGTCTGTAACCCTAACGAATTGAGCTCAGTTGAGAGTTGTTTCGTCTGATATTTTATGTCTCTCTCTTACACATAAAAACGTTCATAATGTGGAAACGAGACAAAAAGTAACTATGGTAATGTGGTAAACACTTCACCGTTCTCGTTACGTTAGGCATTACAGACTTCAACCTCAGGACCCTGCCGGAGCCACAACACGAGAACCCGTTCCCAGGTCTCGTTACAACTTTCAAATTCGAACAGCTCTAAAGTCATGTTTGTACCCAGCCAACATGTATGGCGACTATTTTCTGTTGGATTTTTTTTCGTTTAAGTAATTTAAACCAAATTCCAGATGATGCAAGATGATTTAAAATTATAGATTTTCCAAACAATTTCTTTGGAAGATTTTATAACCTGGCGAATCAATTTTGTTCTACAAATTAAGATTTTGACGATTTATGAATCTATTATTAATAAACAGTTTCTTTTATCTCGAGGCAATTAAAGATAAATAAATAATAAAATTTATTTATTTAAATAAGTGTAGTTTTAACTTTTAATAGAAATAAAGTATAACTAATTAATATAATTTCTACTTAAATTCAATAATGGAATAAACCAAATTATTACCATACGGTAGATTATAATAAAAAATCACAATAATATTATACAAAATTGCGATAGTTGTATGGCGTTTGCATAATTTTGTTTGGTATAATTTTCTTAAGTTGTAATAAAATATTTTAGGACCATCAAAAAAATAACGATTTCTGGGGGATTATTTTTAAATTATTGCCAGCATTTTTTTTTTCAAACAATTCTACTTAGTCGTGTTGAATAATTATTATAATAGGCAATAAAAGGTATAATATAATATTGATCTGTCTTATGCCCAACTTCATTTTTAATTTTATTTTTATTACATTTTTCATAGTATTTTGAAGTTGCTGACATTAATATCCACAGAATTTATCTGGTATATGTACTGCAATGAGTGTATTATACCAAACGTTTCAATACAAGCCCATACGGTGTACCATAATACAAAACTACCGGTCTTTTTAAAGAAAACGCGCAGAGAGGTGGAGTCTCCTAGCCAACAAAAATGTCTATTATACAAGGTGAGTCGAAATTAAACCACCAATTTTTTTAAGCCGATTGTATGACTAATTTTAAGATTAAAACTTCAAATTAACATATGTCCGATTTCGCTTCCTACGGGAAATACAGCCCTTCAAAGATGGTGTAAAAAAGAAGGTTTTTGTAGATATTTTTGAAAACGCTTTTATAGTAACAACTTTAAATTTGGTGTGAACCATAATACGCTTTAGATATGTTTCCCTGATTTTTTGAATTTTTTTGGATGCTTCTAAAGGGTAGTTTTGGCGAGGGATGGTAATAAAAACTGTGATAAAGTTTTAAGATTTTTTTTTTCAAAATAATATTCGCCAAACAATTTCAGATAAAAAAGGTATTCTTGTACGAACTCTGTAGAATGTACCATTTTAGAGAAAAATGCACATAATCAGGCGCTGGTCGTTTTAACGATATTTTACGGCATGTTAGGTATCTACTTTTTTCTACAATACACGTCTTTTATTATTAGGTAGCTAATAATATCTAAGTCTTTATTTGATTATTTTCGATGTTTTAATTAAATTAAGGGTATTTTTAATTTTTATAACCTTTCTATTCCTCAACACCTTAGGAAGCAAAATCGGACATATGTTAATTTGAAGTTTTTATCTTAAAATTAGTCACAGAATCGGCTTAAAAAATTTGGCGGTTTAATTTCGACTCACCCTGTATAATCTCGTTTTTTTGGATGTAAATCTATGAAACTATCAAATTGGCAAATGGTGTAACGAAATTCTAAAGTGATCAATCTATTCTTGGTTCCCGGACTATTAGGGGGTGCTTTGTTTTAAATTTTCATATACGATATTTTTTGCTATTTTCGGAATATCTGGTAGGATACACGATAACTTATCACTAGTTTTACTCTAAAAATCTGCAACTTAAAATCTAAAAACTGAAACCTTAAATTAAACTGTCACTGTCAAGACTTCTATGTTTTCTGTTGTTATAACAACCATTCAATATGAAATCATTGTCACCAACTGCTAAAAAAAGAAAAAAAGAAATATTTGTACGTCGAATAATTTCCAAATTTATTTAATTTTTGCGTAAATTATAAAAAATAGTATAAGCAACTCGTTCCTAAGTCAATTATTGCACTCGTCCATTAAAAAACTCGCCGCTTCGCGGCTCGTTGTTTAACTTAGACGCGTGCAATAATACTTGACTTATGAAACTCGTTGCTTAATATACTATTTTCGATTAAGGGGAAGTATAAAAGATTGCAAATAAAGGTGCCTAAAAAACTAATAAAACACCGCCTTCGAGTAGATTCCCCGGGAAACATAGGGGCAAAACTTTTTATATGCGAGATATTCTCCCCTGGTTTGTAGAAAATAAATATTTATAAAAAGATAACAATATCTATCGATTCTCAAATTAGTTCGAAGTGGTTACATATTATTTTTTAATACATACTAATCATTTTTATTTTAGGTTCATATGCGTGTGCATACAGGTGAGCGCCCATTTCAATGTGAACATTGCCAAAAAAGATTTACACAAAAATCAAGTCTTAATACCCATAAACGAGTACATACTGGCGAAAAGCCGTACGCTTGTAATGTCTGCCATAAAAGGTTTGCAGTTAAAAGTTATGTGATAGCACATAGATGGAGTCATGTTTCTGATATTCCAATTTCCTGTGATCGGTGCCAAATGACTTTTACTTCAAAATCTGCTTACTCTTTACACCTTCGATCCCATAATGTTGATAAAAATTTTGAGTGTACTGTATGTGGACGTGTGTTTGTTAAAGATTCATATCTTATACGTCATCACTACAGAAGTCATTCACAAAATCTATTTAATTTAGCTCAACCAAATTTACCTCAATTGCCAGCAGCTATTAATTGTACCACAGAATAAAATGTATTTATGATATTTTTTTTGTAAAAATAAAGAAATTGTATTTATGGTTTTATATTAAAAAATATTGTTATAGGTTGTGTATTGACATCCAAAGTTAATGATTCTAGTAATTTCATCATTTTTTGAAAGCTAGTTAATAAACATTTCACCCTTAAAAGCTGTCTTACTTAATTGATTTAAATTTTTTAAATGAGCTTTTAAAGAACATAAATATGCAGTATGCAGGGTCTCTGAAATGTTTGTACAAAATAATAAAAAGGTCGTGCCAAATACGGTGCCACACTTTACGCTGGTCGTTTAATGTATTTTTTGGTTCTACTTAATCTTAAATGCCTATCCCGACCAAAAAAATGGATTTCATAAAATAATTATTCCGAGTTTCTGCATATTGCCAAGTTAAATACAGAGTGATTTTTATTTTTGGTACTTTTTTTGACATGATGTAAAACTATAAAAGTATAAAGGGTGCTGAAACAGTCGCTTGCACGCTCCACGGCACGCTGTTTAGAAGCAACCCTTAAACAAGGGTAAAATAGAAGTATGTGAACTTGCGGAAATTTTAATGGTTGTTTAAGTTTGGGAGTAATGAAAAATTACTTATATCCAACTTGATTAAGGGTAAAATATTTAAAAAATATTTGAATGGAGCAGATCAAAAGAGTCAACACAGGTTAAAAAGTTTATAATTATTGCTTTTTAGTTTGTATGGATGAAGTAAAACTTACCACAGAATCACTTTGTTTGTCCTACTTCCAACTGGGACCAACTTTATGGTGCTCAAGCCTAGCGTCCAGTATTAGATCTTCGGGTCTTAATTCATGATATACGTACAGACAACTTCGGCAAACTTACTGAAGAAATAGCTATTCTTGTGAATCTAGGCTACACGTCGGTATGACCTTAAAATGTTTAACATTTTAATGATTGAATTATTATAGTGGAATGTATAAAACTATCCTCTTGAAACAAAATCATCTAGAGGGAAATTCGTTAAACATACACGCACGTCTTTTCCAGTCTCCCATTTGTTTCCTACGACGATAGCTCGTTTGCTAACTCGTACGGGACTATGACTTAAGTAAAAATCGAGATCGAGGTTTTTCGTGTTTTATTGAGGATCTACAAAGATCAACTAACTTAAACTACTCGTTCACCCTTAAGCTACCACATGAAAGGCGCGCGCAGGCGTATTCATGTGGTAGCAGTGGAAGCTGAGACATTAGCCGCCTCCCTTGAAATAAGTAATTTCAAAATACAAAAAAACGAGATATATACAATAACAATTAACAATATTTTAAATGAAGTCTAACATGTGGTTAAAATAAACTCTATAAGAATGATTAAGGTTCGTTTTTGGAAGGCGCCACTTCACTGGGCAAAACACTTAACCGCACAGCGGGACGCTTAAACACACCATGGGCGGTTTTCACAACAGCTGACCACACTATTCCATCGTGTCCGGGATGAGTTTCGATGATTCGCCCTAATCTCCAAGCTCGTGAAGGGACGTTGTCCTCGTGCAATAGCACTAATTGACCAACTTGCAATGCAGGTCCTGTTGAACATTTCCACTTTCGGCGTTGCTGCAATTGTTGAAGGTATTCTCCTTTCCATCTTTCCCAGAATTCTTGCTGAAGCCGTTGAATATATTGCCATCTTGACAATCTGTTTACGCGCTCCTCGCGCAATTCTACTTCAGGCAGGGATTTTAAGTAATCCCCGATCAAAAAATGGCCAGGTGTCAGATATGTAAAATCGTCTGGGTCTTCGGATAAGGGGGTTAAAGGGCGGGAATTAAGGATACACTCAACCTCAGTAATTGAAGTGTACAATTCCCTAAATGTTAATTGAGCATTTCCAACGAGTTTAAAAATATGCCTTTTAAACGACTTAACAGCCGCCTCCCATATGGGGAGCTCTCGGGACATTAAATCTCCATTTAATACCATCCCTCGCGAGGACATTTCTTTCGAGAAATCATTTTGGGATTGTTCCCTTTTTAAAAAATTTGTTATTACGCGAATTTCATTAGCAGCCCCCACAAAATTCGTACCGTTGTCAGAAAAGACTTCGTTTGGTAACCCTCTTCGAGAAATAAATCTATTAAATGCCGCGATAAATGCTCCAGTGGATAGGTTTTCGACAAGTTCGCAATGTACAGCTTTGGTGAGCATGCAAATAAAGACGCATCCATAAGCCTTGGTGGTCTTACGTGTTTTTCGAGAACCTTCCTTTACGTAAAAAGGACCAAAGAAATCTAAACCGACTCTTGAGAATGGTCTGGAAATTGTCACACGTGAATGTGGTAAATCACCCATCTTAGGCAAATTAAGTTTAGGGTCATGTTTAAAACAAGTTACGCAGTTTCTTAATGTTTTTCGGACCACATTTCTACCTGATATGGGCCAATATTTAAGACGGATGGCAGCTAAAGTACCCTGTACGCCTGTGTGCGAGCACTTTTCATGAGTGTCTTTAATAATAAGATCACATAACACACCCTTCGGTAACAAAATTGGATGTTTGTTTTTAAATTCTAAATCTGCGTTACGTAACCGACCACCTACTCGAAGTATCTGCTTGTCATCCAAAAATGGACTTAACGAAATAAATTTGGAATTTTTGTCCAATTCCTTTGAGTTTAACAGACTGTTTATTTCATCTTTAAAATGAATAATTTGAATTAATTTAACGAGCGAAACCTCTGCGTTTTTTAATTCATGTAATGATAAATTTTATTTGCGTACTTTAGTTTTGACTCTGCAAAATTCTGCAAAGCGCTTGCAAAATGCGATCCCTCTAATTAATTTGTTAACGTTTGAATATCTTTTTAAAATAATATTAGCAAACTCGGTGGTATGGTCGGATGTCGTGCCTTGGCAAATTAGTACCTTTGCTTCCGGAAGTCCTTCGTCAGAAGCAGGTCTTAAGGGCCTGGGAGCAAAATCTAAGTCAGTTAAAAATTCGGGGCCATGCCACCATAAATTATTGTTTGCTAAGTGACTTGGCAGACACCCTCGCGATATTAAGTCAGCTGCATTTTCACCAGCCGAAACGTGATACCATGAATCGCAATTTGATTTTTTCTGAATTTTCGCTACTCTTGTAGCTATGAATGATTTCCATCTACTCGGGCAAGAATGGATCCACGATAAGGTTATTGTTGAGTCGGAGTAATAATTTATATTGATAAACTTATATTTTAAATTATACTCTACCGTGTTCAAAACCTTGCTCATTAACTCTGAAAGAAGTAAGGCTGCGCATAACTCTAAGCGAGGGATGCTTAAGCTCTGAAGTGGTGCTATACGAGACTTAGCACAAACGAGAGTACCTTTCGCGTTATTATCTGAGATTTCACGTAAATATATGTATACAGGGACCGTATGCAATTTCACTAGCGTCGGCAAAACCGTGTAGTTCGAGCCTAGGGTTTTGAAAGGTTATTATTTTTCGGGGAATAAACAATTTTGAAATATATCTTAGTTCGTCAGAGATTTTTTTCCATCGCGTGAAAATCTCTGCAGGGATTGACTCGTCCCACGTTAATTTTAATTTCCATAATTCCTGCATGATTGTTTTGGCGATAACCGTTATAGGACCTAGTAATCCTAACGGGTCGAAAATTTTCGCTATATTGCCCAAAATTATTCGTTTCGATATTCGATTAGTTTCGGTTGTTAGGCTGCTGCGGTACTCGATTTTATCAGCAATGGGGGCCCACCGGACACCCAGAGTTTTTAAACTATCCGAATCTTTGCAATCTATAACTAAATGCGTTTCTTGATCTTTGGATTCTAAACCGTTTAAATTCGCTTTATTGTTTGAGACCCATTTAAGTAGAGGAAAGCCAGCGTTTCCAAACACCGCTATGAGCTGATTGCGTAAAAATCTCGCTCTATAGTTCTGGCTAAGGGCTAAGGATGGGTTGGCTAATTCAGCCTGTATTAATAATTCTTTTAGACAACGTGTAGCGATAAATGAAGCTGTTCGAGTACCGTAAGTTAGGGTCTGTAATTGATATACATCTATTGGTTCGCTATTGGAAAATCGGTATAATATTTTAAGATAAGCCGTATCCTCCGAGTTAATTAAGATTTGACGATACATTTTGCCAATGTCTGCGCTTAATACAAATTTATGAAATCGGAAACGAATTAAAATACTAAATAAGTCTTCTTAAAAGACAGGACCTAACATTAGAGCTTCATTTAGCGAGTGACCAGATGTAGATTTACAAGAAGCGTCGAAAACTACACGTATTTTTGTAGTGCTGCTTTCGGGTTTGTAGACCGCGTGATGAGGAAGAAAATAACCGGTACAGTCACTTGATTCGAGTCTGCCAATTTTCTTCATATGTCCGCAATAAATGCGTCATATTCAATTTTCGTTTGAGGATTTCTTAATAATTTTCGCTCTAAGTAAAAAAATCGTTTCTTCGCGATATCGAGAGAATTTCCTAATAAGTTCGGATCCGATTTCCACGGCAAGGATGCTACAAATCTGCCCGAGTTGTCGCGTTTAATTGTTTCGGTGAAATGCTTTTCACATTCGATTTCTTCAATGGAGCTCGGTCGCCCATCGGAAATGCTTTCAACCTCCCAAAATTTGGACATGGTATCGTTAAGGGTTTTTAAGGAATTAAAATTACACGAGGCGGGTACTTCAGTCGCGTTTGACCTTTTCGAGATGGAACCCGATATCAGCCATCCTACTGATTTCTGTAAAATTAACCCAGCGTGGTTTGTGCGGATTTGACCAATGCACATCAACTGGAAAAATAATTGTGCTCCAATCAAAATATCTACACGGCGTGATTCGTAAAATTGTGGATCAGCTAATTGCAAATTAGTCGGTATATTAATATGTTGCGCGTTTATAGATTTGGTAGGAATATTTGAAGAGATATTTTCTAAGACATAAAAGTCAAGATCCACATTAAAATCGCAAAATTTAGATCTTATATTTGACCTAATTACTTGATTTGCGTTTGTGAGGCTATCGTTAATTCCGAAGATTGGTAGCTTCGTTGCCTTTGTCGGCAATTCTAGCCGTTGTGCGAGTTCCTTCACAATAATATTTATTTGCGAACCTGAATCGAGCATTGCCCGTGCATTATGATAATTACCACGCGAATCGCGCATTTCAATAATACATGTTGATAGTATTACGTTTGTTGGAATATTATACGCATATAAAGATGCAGCGGGTATTACTTCATTATTAACAATATTATTATGAATATCTTGAGGTTGTTGGTTCTCAATATGCAGCACGGTGTTATGCAATCCACCGCATTTTCTGCAACGTGATGATTTACAATTTTTCGTGGGATGCCCTTGTCTTCAGCAGTTTAAGCAAAGATTCTTTTCGCGAGCTTTATCGATTCGAGTTTTAACTGATAAATTCAAAAGAGTCGGACATTGGTTATTAAAATGATTGTTTTGATTGCCAAATTTGCAGTTAGTAAATTTGTTGGAAGCTACATAGCATGAGACGCCCCTGGAAGTCTATTTTAATGATTTAGAATTTATTTCAATTGTTTCCTTGGAGCTAATTGCGCTCAGTATGGCATTTGTGGGTTAAGAAATTTATAAGCAGGTCCTTATACGTGGGTAATTCAGAATTTGGAATTTTTTCCTCCCATTCCTTTCGAGTAAGAAATGGAAGTTTTGAAACGATTAATTACACCGAAATATCATCATTACTCACGTTTCTACCCATAGCATTTAACGAATGGGTATGTTGCGTTACCGCATTGAGTATATTTCTAAACCCATATGATTCCTTAGTAGCTGGCGGTAATTCGAACAATGCCCGAATATGATTTGTTACAATCATTCGCGTATTTTCGAATCTCTCCTTCAACAAATCTCTGGCCTTTAAATAGTCGTCGTTCGTTATCGACAGATGCTTGACGGCTTCTGCCGCCTCCCCTTTTAAGGCTGAAATTAAGTATTGCATCTTATCGATATCTGCCAAAGTTTTGTTGGAGTCGATTAAGGAATTAAATCTTTCCCGAAAGGTTAGCAATTCGTTGAAATGACCTGTAAAGGTAGGCAAATCTGCCTCGGAAGTCTAATTGAATGAGCTGCCTGCGGTTGGGTTATGAGAGGCGCTTGTTCAGATAACTCGGATGACTTTATTAAATTTATTCTGGTTTTCATCTCCGAAAATATAGCATCTGTAGATGCTTTGTCATTAAAGGCTTCATCAAATAATTGTTTGTGATCTACCTCGTAGTGAATTTCTAAATTTGAATTTCGTCACAAGTATTAACGGATTTTTCACAAATCGCGAGTTGCCCTAAAACTTTACTTTTATAATCAGGCTTCGTGGTATGACCATCGAGGTATTGCTGCAGTAGCGTTAAACTCCGTTTCAAGAAAGCTCTTTTATTTTTTAATAATTTTAAGTTACACTTTACTAAGGCGAGTGTTTCCTGCGAATAATCGGGATTTTCGTTTGCGCTGGTCATGGTTTTTGGATAAAAAGGATAAAATACGAAGGAACGATCTTACCTTGTAATTCGAGTTAACCAACTTAACTTATCGCAGAAACACTTGTCGGGAATGTCGCACTGAATAGGATCTGGCGACGATGTCGAGCGTTGATTGATATGGGTCGTTGTAGCGTTGTAGGTCTTGCCAGATGGCCTTCTTACCATCAGCTTTTAAGACGATTGATGAAAACTTGCGATATTTCGATAATTTTAATTTCGAGATATATTATCGTTTTGCACTGATCTGCCGTAATATTCGCGGTTGAAAGTAATCGTTGACTTTCGAAACTGATTTGCGAGATTTTCCACGAATTGATCGGTTAATCACTGAGTATGCGGTTATTTGTATACATCGGTAAAATTAATTTAGTTATTAATTACCGATCCGGTTCGAAGGACCAAATGTTTCGTACGACGATAGCTCGTTTGCTAACTCGTACGGGACTATGACTTAAGTAAAAATCGAGATCGAGGTTTTTCGTGTTTTATTGAGGATCTACAAAGATCAACTAACTTAAACTACTCGTTCCACCCTTAAGCTACCACATGAAAGGCGCGCGCAGGCCTATTCATGTGGTAGCAATGGAAGCTGAGACACCATTCTTAACTTAATTGCCTAAACTTTTTTGTAAATTTTATCCACAATTCCGAAAAGATTTACAATATTTACCTTATTACTGTTGGGTGCTGTTAATTAATCGACGTCATTGAGATAGTACTTTAAAATTTACAGAATGATAGATCACGGTATACTTAAATGAAATCCCACGGGGTGGACAGCTAAGTGGATGAAAAATGGACGGCGGACGGGGTTAAATTGGAAGATTCTGGTCAATATTAAATTTGTGATTAGCTTTTTAAAATGAATCCAAACCCAACACTTGTATGTCAATCATCAAAGCCACAATCAGAATTGTACTATAAACTATAATACAGCACCAGCGGTAATCCAGCCAAGTCAATTCCATCCTATGGCAGCGTCGTACACCCAGTAAGTACAAACGCTAAATGAACAACAAGGTAACATTCAAATTAGGAAGTTTTCATTTTTTTATTTTTCTCCTAATAATAATCATAAGAATTTGAAAATTAATGGTGAAAGAACTATTGAAATATCTTTAAAAATGAGAAAGTTTTGTTCAAAACTTTTGTTCAAAAACAACGTTTCGTACCTCACGAATAACTAATTAAAGAAATTTTTCTTTGGCATGTTTATGGTGCCAATCGATACTTTATGCCTTACCTACACTACCGTCCATAAGTATTTGCCCACCCCAATTTGTGGCAATTTTGAAAATTCAAAGTGGATCTAAGTAAAAATAAACTAATTTGATAATCAATTTAGGGCGCGTTCCAGTAATGAACACTAAAGCCCACGACCAGGACCACAAAATTTTCCCGTTCCACTAGCTCAAAAGGTCATCATTCCACAAACAACCACGGAAACCCACGAATAAATACGGTCGTTGTGAGCTTCTTGCGGTCGCCATCGATGCACGAAAGAAAAAATCGCGGTCTTATGTAGAACGATTTTACGGTCGTCGTGGGGTTTAGTGTTCATTATTGGAACGCGCCCTTAGTGTTTCCATTATAGCTACCGTTAGTTTGATGTTTTCGAGTTGAACTTTTAAATTCTTTATTTAATGGGAATTGATTGATAAGAATTTAACACATACAAATTCATATTTATTTTAACATTATTTGTCTAATCCAAGTCTCACTTCAATTTTGTCTCTCATTGAATGTTGCATTGTTTGATATTCTTAATTTGTTCAGTTAATAATTTTCATAAACAAAATAATTGAAAAGAGTTCCTACGTTCTATCTGATGCAGTACATACAAGAAAGGGACAAAGATTTATTGAATTTTGACAATTAAACTCATTCGTTTCGGAATTTTTCATATTTCTTAGGAATAGTTTCTAAATTATGAGGTGGGCAAATACTTATGGACGGTAGTGTATGTATCACGAGCTTAACTTCATACTTTGATTGGTTTTTGAGTAAATTAACTGCAAAGTAGGAGCACTTTAAGGGTCTTAAAAAATACACTTACTGTTAAAATTTTTAATTTCTTTTGTGATACATTGGTCATTATAAATATTTTTTAATGCTACCAAAATTTGGTACAAAAATATTAAGTAGTTTATGAGTTATTTATGAGGGCGTGGTACCCTATTTAGCATACTCAAAAAATGACTCTTAATATGGGGTCAAAGCGAGCAAAAATACATTAGCAAGTCTCGTTACATCGCGCTCACAAATTTTCTCCGTTGTTTTTTGAGATATCGAAATAAAATTTTAACCATATTTAAAGTTATCCTTAGTTCTATAGTTTCGTGTCACAAAACGATTTTTGTTTTATTCGTGCGGTATATAAGGCTTCCAACAACAGTCTAATATGGATAACCGTACCAATGAAAGTTTTCGTTTCGAAATTGTGTCACATTGATTACTATTTTCATGAGATGGAAACTTCCTAATTCCTTATTTCCAACCCACTCAATATTATCAAATAACACAACAACCCCTATAGTAACTTTTTACCACATGAAACCCAGAATAAATAAGATGAAACTCGGAAAGTTGTTGAAAACCAGATGCAGCACTGAAACAAAAACAGCTATCAAACTAAAATCAAAGACTATTGCCTAAACTCAATACCATCCACCTCAAATCGGTTTAATTTATTAGATAACGACATAAATGAAGAACAAAATGAGAATGAGGAGAAAACACAACAAGCCAGACCAACTCCAATATTTGTCAAAGGAGTTAAAAATGTAACCCCACTAACAATTCTACTGAGTAAAATAGCTAAAAATAAGTACGAAGTAAAAATACTATAAACCATAATCAAGTCAGAATCCAACCAAAAACAATAGACAACTACAAAGCTATAACTAAAGCACTTTTCGAGAAAAATACAGAATTTCATACTTACTTACTTACAGACTGTCAAAAACCATTATCAAAATTGCATATGGTTGCGTATTTTAGTGCGTGTATTGGGGTCGTATCTTAAGGGCCGTAGGGATGGTGTAAACAAATGTCAAGTGTCGACGACAAATATCGAACATAGCATACAGTCCGCTTAAAATCTTTACTTAACCACATCCAATTTTGTAACGTTCTACGAGGTTCACTGACTTAAATCAAATTATTACATATTTAGTTGTAGAATAAAGGAGTTTTTAAGGACACGTCCAACCTCTTTTATTTTCCCCTCAAGCAAATTAAGTTTGCTCGAAAGGAGATATTTAATTAACATTTTTTGTCCTATCGTTCCGGATAAACAGTGACATGGTTTATTAAGTCAAGTGAACAACAGAACAGTTCTCGTTTCGTTTATCGGAAAATACATTTCGATCTCGATTTTCGTGAAAAGTAACGTCTCGTCGTTTAGTTGTAAAGCACAGTAAGCGTGCAAACCGATCAATGCAAGCAGTTAGCAAAATTAAGTCGGCCGACATTCGGCCGAATATACATACGCCTCCCATACTGGGTACAACGGGCCTTCACTGGCAATAGTTGATGGGCCAATTTCAATAGGTCACTCCGACCGAAAGGCGGCCAAATGCACTGCTACCGCTGCGATGAAATGGATTTTCCGCGACGGCCCTATTATGTACCAACATCATTTTGCTTTCATACCGCCGCATACCCAGCAGTGGGCGTGCACATTGCCTGTGTTCACTACACTTCAGATTGGGTTGTAAAAAAAATAATGTTATAATATTTAGTATATTATGATAATGATTAATACAATTCATAATGCATTTGTTTCCTATACGCCAACTCGCTTAATATAGTTTAATTTTTTTGCATACAGGAATGGTGTACACAAGCAAATAGCTTCGCCCACTCTCTTTTACATTTAACCACGGCAACTTTCGCATGAACGTATGTTGAACTAAGTAATGCGGTACGTGCTTGGTTAATGTAGCGGAATGTAATGATAACGGAGAATCCACTATTACTATCGTATGTCCAAGCATTTTAGAAGGCGCGATTAACTGAGAAATGGCCGGGGCTTCTCATTGAGCTGTTCATTTCATTAGATTTCTCTACGCGCTTGATGCTGATCGAGAGCAGAGTGGGAGTCCCTAGTCCCTTCCACAACTTTCCAACGAGCGGTGGGAAAATTCAGCGTCGCCGATTTGATTCACTGTCAGTAAGGTTAGAATTCATGTTTGCTGAGAATTTAGACTTTAATCAATAAGCATCTGTACGCGGCCATTTATCGATTTCAGATTTTCGTTTTTTGATTACCGAGACTATAAGCTTTGAAAAACGGCAACCTGGGATGAGATTCGAACACGCGTTCTCAGATTGAAAGACTGACGCCTTAGCACTCTGGAAAAACTTAAAATAATTATTCTTATTTTCTTATCATTCTTTGTATAATCTAAGAAATGCAACTCGTAAAATCGTGATTAAATAATAATCACGATTTGAGTCGTTGTATTACACATGAAAATTAACAATTTTAAAAAGTAATCTGCGTTAAATAAAAATAAATATTAAAAAAAATACAAGATTTTAAATAAATAATCTTTGATCTTAAAAAAAATAAAAGATTAAAGTTCATATTTCTATTACATAATCAAACGAAAATTTATGAAAATAAAATATTCTAAGAACCTCAAAAAGATATAGGTATATCTATCTTACTAAAAATAAGCAAATATTTGACTTTGGAGCATTTTAGATTGCCGGAATATATTTCGGAAACACTCGAAACTAGTCGAAAAAAAACCGAAGGAAATAAATTTAATGTCAGAAATCGTGTTAAGGCCCATCAAGTTGCCAATGCAATATTTGCAAAGCTCGAATGAAAATAAAATATGTATCTAAGCCTAGGCACTTATGGCCCTTAGCTTGTAATCAACGCCGATGCTTTGCCGACATAAAACCGCCAATCGGCCGATGTTACTGTGTTAGCTGGGTTACCTTGACGGGCAACATGTTAAGAGCCATCGAATGCCCTAATCTTCCAATCGACGCCGACACTTTACCGACCGTGCCGTAATAAAACCGCCAATCGGCCGATGTTACTGTAGTTCAACAAAGGTTCTAGAAGATTCCAATTCCACATCGATATCAGCTCAAAGTAGTTCCGATGGGACATTCCCGACTCAAAATTAAATAATAAGGTCATTTCGTTCCTTAATTTATCCTTAATTAATATTTGATTAAAAACTCATAAGATGACGTTGTACGAGGAAACAGCAAGCCAAATTAAAACACTAAAAAACAAAAGATTGTTTGACTAGGATAGATAATTCATTTGAAGCAATTACTGATTCACAAGAAAATATTGATAAGGTTCAAGCTCAAATTAACGTGGTTGACAAAGCAATTATCAGTTTTGATAAACTTTTCGAATCTTTGTACGATTGCGAGCGCGAAGATATATTTGGAGAAGTTTATCAGAATTAAGATATTCGTTGTCACTTTTTAACACAAAGGTTAATAGCTTGAAAGACAAAAAATCAAAAGTCGATACTCCAGAAGTGTCTCAATCGCAAATTGCAGGAAATATGATGAATGGTTGTCGTTCATTAACGCATTTGACAATCTTATCGATAAAAACACGGCGTTAAATGATGTTAACAAATTGCAGTATTTGATATCGTGTTTAGCAGGTGAAGCTGCACAAGCAATTAAAAATTTAGATTTAGTTTGTCAAAATTACCAAGAAGCGCGTGCCGTTTTAAGTGAAAGATATAACTCTCGTGTCATAATCTGTAGTCACATTGGGGCATTTTTTGAAATGTCTCAGTTAAATAAAGAATCTTATCAGGGCATACGAAATTTATTGCACACATTTGACCAGCAACTGCGTGCACTAGTCTCTCTAGGCAGAGCCGTAGCAACTTGGGATGACCTCTTATTTTATCTGTTAATTAATAAACTCCCAACATCGTCCAAAAGGGAGTGGGATAGCAAATTAAGCGGTACAGATATGCCTACGTACGCAAAATTAAAAGAATTTTTTAATCAAAAGTGTCATTCTCTCGGTGCATCAAAATTTGGCTTGAACGAAGAAAGTAATAAAGGAAAAAGCGATTTGTCTAAAGGTTTTTCATCTCATGTATCAAATAGCTTAAAACCTACTTGTAATTTATGTAATAACTCGCATTGGTAAAATCAATGCGAAAAACTTTTGACTTTAAATGATTTTGATCGCGTTGAATACGTCAAATATTTTTTTTATTTTTTTTTTTATTTCTTGAGTCCTGGTCTGATTTAACAAACACTTTTTATGCAGTTTTACTAAAGACTGTATCTGTAACAAAATATAAAAAATTGAGCCCTTACATTTTTTTGTTTTCTCCAAAAAATAAAATCTGAAAAAGTGACTGATTATTTTCATTATTTTTTAAATTTTTTGACTCATGGTCTGATTTTGAAACAACTTTTTATGTAGTTTTACTAAGGACTGTATATGTAACAAAATATTAAAAAATTGAGTCCTTACATTTTTTTTTCTAATAAATAACATATGAATGTAAAAATGAATGCATTTAAATGTAACTTCAGCCCGGCATTGATGGTAAAAGTTCGTAATAACATACGTTTGAATTTCAAAAGTATTTATTATTATTCGGACTCATTCGTAACATTTTCTTGGATCAAAGGATGTCCAAGCCGCTGGAAAACGTTTGTCGCTAATCGAGTCACGGAAATTCAAAATCTTAGCGAAATAAATTCTTGGTACCACGTTAAAACATCCGAAAACCCTGCGGATATAATCAGCCGGGGTGCTTTACCTAATGATTTAATAAGAAACGAGCTTTGGTGGAAGGGTCCTACATTCTTACGCGAAAACATTCAAAACTTTGGAAATTTGTCGGGGAATACGTCTGAAACCGATAAGCAATTAGTTAAAAGAGAAGAAAGGCCAGAAGTTGTATACTGCTTTATAACCAAGATGGACGAATATTCTATACTTAATCAATTTTCGTAATTAAACAAATTAATCCGAGTTGTAGCTTGGTGGCGACGATATATTCAAATCTTGCGCACAAAGATAAAACCGCTACCAATTGTTTATCAGTAACCTAATTAAAAGAGTCAGAATTAGTTTTAGTAAGATTAGTTCAATAAGAGTCCTATTTCTCTGAAATCCAAGCGTTAAAGAGAAATGGTGCGGTCGAATCAAACAGCAAAATATTAAATCTTGATTCGAAATTAGACGATACAAATATTTTACGTGTAGGTGGTCGCTTAAAAAATGCCAACTTACACGGTGATCAAAAGCATCCAATATTATTACCATCCAAACACCAGTTTACTCGATTATTGATACGAAGAGAACATAAAAAATATTTACACGGGGGTTCACAAGCAACTCTAGTTCAAATTAGGCTTAAATATTGGATAATTTCCGGCAAAGGTTCAGTAAACGAAATATTACGTAAATGCGTCACATGTTTTAGGTCAAATCCAAGGAGTTCAATTCCAAAAATTACAAACCTACCTACTAGTAGGGTAAATTTAGGTAGTACTTTTTCGGAAACCGGGGTCGAATTTTTCGGTCCGCTTCTTATCAAAAAAGATACTCGAAAGAGCAAAAAACAATAAAGGTTTACGGCGCCATATTCGTTTGCATGGCCACAAAGGCTGTTCACATTAAATTAGTGAGTAGTTTAAGTACAGAAGCTTTTATAGCTTCTCTTAGGAGATTTGTTGCTCGCAGAGGTATTGCGAAAAGAATTTTTAGTGATAACGGCACAAACTTCATTGGTGCAGCTCGCGAAATCCGCGAAATATATCAATTTCTTTTAAAAAAATACCGATAAGTTAATGAACGAATTAGCCATTGATCATATAGAGTGGAAATTCAACACTCCTAGGGCTCCACACTTTGGTGGCCTCTGGGAATCTGCTGTTAAATCCTGCAAAAAACATTTGAAAAGGGTAACTTATAATGCCTTGTTAACTTTTGAAGAAATGAATTGTTTGTTAATAGAAATTGAAGCAACATTAAATTCTCGTCCAATTACACCAATGAGTAATGATCCTAATGACCTAGAATCCTTGACTCCTGGGCACTTCCTTGTCGGCAGTAACTTACGATCCTTACCTGAACACAACCCTTGCAAAAGGACGTCTGTCTCGCTTTTCACCAACGTTTTTGGAAACGTTGGCAGCACGAATACCTCTCAGAACTACAAAAGAGAAACAAATGGAAGCAATCATATGGTCTAGCAATTAAAGTCGATCAACTAGTTATCATCAAAGAAGACAACTTGCCTCCTAGATTGTGGCGAAAGGGAAGGATAGTAGCTGTTCACCCAGGTCAGGATGGTATCGTTCGATCAGCAACAGTGCAAAGTAAAAAAAAAACGCGAGTGATTAGCTATAGAGTTAAGTTTTCATTAATAATGTTAAATTACAATTCTTGTTCAGATGATCACATTTTTTATTGTATTGCATTTAGTTTTAAATTGAAACCCACATGTTTCAAGGTGGGCGGCATGTTGAACCATTATCAAACTTGTACATGGTTGCGTATTTTAGTGCGTGTATTAGGGTCATATCTCAAGGGCCGTAGGGATAGTGTCTCAAGTGTCGACGACAAATATCGAACACAGCATACAGTACACAGTCCGCTTAAAAGCTTTGCTTAAGCACATTCAAATTTTGTAAGGTTCTACGAGGTTCACTGACTTAAATCAAATTATAACATATTTAGTTGTAGAATAAAGTAGTTTTTAAGGACACATCCAACCTCTTTTATTTTCCCCGCAAGCAAATTAAGTGTCTGGTCGAAAGGAGATATTTAATTAACAATACTGTTTAAATCGTTTTGCAGCTTTAAGGAGTCTATAACACTAGAAATGTTTTGGAATATCTTAAGGTCATCAGCATACATTAAAGCATTCGAATCAACTACCTCAAAAATGTCATTGACGAAAATACTGAAAAGTAAGGGCCCAAGGTTCGAGCCCTGAGGTATTACAATTGGCGCTATATACTTAAACGATTTGGCGCCTGAGTATTCAACATGATGTTGACGACCATGGAGATAGGACTTCACATCATTTATTATATTGCCCAGTATATTACATTTTTTAAATTTATTTACAAGTATTTGATGGCCAACTCTGCCAAACGCCTTACTGAAATCAGTAAAAATAACATTTGTCTGTTGGCGACTGTCAAAATAGTCTGAGATATATTGCGTAAAGTTTAATTCTAATAGGCCTATAAATGGATATAAGTTTTCTGTTGCCAAATTTGTGCACCGGACACACCCGCACACTCTTCCAGTTAGTAGGGAATTCTCCAGAGGAAAAGACCAAGTTAAATAAGTATGTTAAAGGGGATGCAAATATAAATGCACAATCTTTTAAAAGAAAGGAAGGGATTAGGTCTGTTCCTGAAGTAAAGCTATTGGCAATATTTTTGAGATGCTTCCGTGTATCCTCTTCCTTAATCTTAAAATTCCCTAATTGATATTTCATTGCTATGATGTGACCATCTTCAGTGGGAGTGATTGTTTCTTCAGAAAACGTGCTTCTAAAGAAATCAGCAAAACCATTAACGATTGCCCGCGGATCATCTAGATTTGTACCATTTAGTATCATGCATTCGGGAATTCTTGTTGAATTCATTAGGCTATTAGGGTATGTCCAAAGTTGTTTAGGATCATTTTGTATATTTTTCTCGGACTTCTGTATGAATGTAGTTCTACAACGCATAATTTTAGTTTTTACCTGTTTCCGTAGATCATCAAATAATTGCTTATCCGTCTAGAGTTTAGATGATAAGAATCGCTTACGAGTTTTATCTTTTAATTTGATTAAGCTCCTAACCTCATTATCTACCCAGACCGGAAAAGATTTATTGTAACTTCTGATACTGTGTTTGGGAACATATTGATCAATATTCATGATTATCTTATTGTCACGCCTAGGGTGTTAAAACCTTAGACAGGGGGTAATGTGACTATTAGGTAGATAAATGAAAGTTTGGATGATAGTACAAGCCATATTTATTACACTTAAATTAATTAACAAAAACATAATCTAAATTAGTAGACTTACCCTATTACATTCATCTTTAACAACTATGGTCTCTTTTGCTTTGGGGCAGGACACTTAACTTTTGTCTGGCGACACTGACACTCTTGGACCAACTGTCCAGTCAATATTTCAATTAGGTTTTTTGTAAGGTTGGAGTAATGTCTCAGCATAAAAACTCAAAAGCTTGCAACCTTAATATTGGTCACCGAACGTTATAATTGATGATTTGCTCATTGGTTCATTGTTCTAATTTCTTAATCATAGTTTGCGAAATAATTTGGAATAATTACATTTTAATATTTATAATTAAATTGAATGAATTGAATGCAAAATTAATTTGGAAAAACTAGCTTCGTGACATTACTCCCCCCTCACAGTATCGCTGCCACTAGCGATAAATCTATAAACACATAGCTGTTCTAACCTAACTACAATAATAAATCTGACCTAATCTTAACTTCTAAGCATACTTTTACAATGCAACACTGGATATTTAGAATAAATAATGTACAATACGTGGAAATAAACGGAAAACACACCATTGTGCATAGTCTGTATCGAGGCACGTCCGCGTCTCCAACCAGGTTTTTCAATCCTTGTTGTTACAGTGTGTCCAAATGATGTCCCCATGTCGTTGGTGGTTTTGTGGCTGCTAGTTTATGACTTGGTTTTTGTTGTTTCTATTCCTTCCTTTAGGAACCCATTTTTGATTTGGTTAGATATTGTTGTGTATCTTAACGGTAGGTGCTGTTGTGCCCATTCCATTGCTCTGATTTTTTTTTTGTTGGGCACGCAGGCCTGAAGGTTGTAGGTTTGTTGTTTTTGGTTGCCTTTCTTGTTTTGGTTTTATTCGGCCACACTTGGTATGCTGTTTTTAAGTTCAGCTGTCTTATTGGACATCCCTTGGTACACCAATATCACAACGGGATCTCCCTGGCTCCGATGACACCTGCTGGATTGCAGATACCCGGCGGGTGTTCCTCGGCACATGAAATGAGAACAATAGTATTAGTGATTAGTGTGGCTTCTGAATAGGTTTAGTATCTATTTTTTTTTTTGGAAGTTACCGTATATTAAGAATTAAAATATTTTTGGTATAGTAGTTTGGCTTTTTAGTACTTTATTTTTCTCTATTTTACTTTATCGATTTGGCTTTATTATTTACAGTTTTACAGAAGTTTTATTGTCACTTGTGGATAAGGATATTTGAATATGTGCTTGTATCTGGGCGAAGTAGTTAATCTTGTTACTCTAGGTACCATTTGTTAGAGCACGCAACATTACCTACGTCTAAAAGACAATTACCCATTCTAAGATCCTTTACATTATATTTTGTCTTAATCTACTTACATTCTAATCGCGATTATAATCCTCTTCTTTCATTATCAAAACTCGGCACGTGTTTCTTGACGTCGTCTCGAGGGTCCCTCTTAACCCTTTTTCTTCATCTTTATTATTATTATTATTTCTTCTATATTTTCTTCTCGAGTTTCATCTTTTTCTCCGTGTTTATCTTCTTCTTTAGTTATCTTCTTTTCTTCTGTTCCTCTTGTTTTGTTAGTTTCTCTACGTTTCTTATTTAGCCAAAGTTTACATAGAGTATATATTAAAAAGCCGATTGTAGTGGCCATTCCTACTACACCAATTCCAATTGTTGATCCAATCCATACGTCGTGTTCTTCGAAGGCTCGTGCTCCTGGTATGATCGCGATTGCAGCTCATTGGCAAAATAATAAAAATGCTATTCCCATGGTAAGGCAAACATTCCATAGAATTAGGATACCGTCTCCGTGGATGCTGTACTTATCACCATAATGTAAATCTCACGTCGACCCTCAGCTTATTAACCCCAGTTGGTCTGTATTATTTTATTGATGTTATTTGAAATAATATTTAAGACAAGAAAAACAGAAAGACGTCCGATCGCACATTAATTAACTTAATAATTATTATTGGGTTCTTTAAATAGGGTTAAGCCGACGTTTACATGAAACTTAATAGTGACCAACTTGATCTTAAATCAACACAAGCTGAGTTATTATTTTCTTCTTTGTTGGTTTAAAATATTAAATTCAAATTTAACAAAATTTACTTACTTGTTCTTAACTAGTCTATCCAAAATCCTGATCGAGCCAAGTTCACTTTATTTAAACTTATTTAAGTAATTATTTAAGGTTCTATTGGGAACTTATAATAATAAAGTATTAAAACCAAAATTCAATTAATATTAATATTAAAAAAATTACAAATCAAGAAATACAAAAAGGAATAAAATTGAGATAATCGAGTTGAAATTTATCAAAACTAAATCTGAATTAACTGAAGAGAAATTAACACGCTTAATATTTTCCAGACAAATACAGTATACAAATTATAATAAATAAAAAAAATATTTTAATTTTAAAATATTTTTAAAGAGTAATTTAAATTTTCTAGGAATGAAAAATTGTTCCAAACTAATGAAATACATAATCTTAATTAATGAGAAACCAATAGAAACCTTAATAATCCAGAAATTCACTTTATACGAAAAGAAAACAATTAACTTAGAAACTTGAAAAAAAAACTAACTTTCAATTACAATAAAATTATCAAACGCGTCGCGGACAAACTAAAATGAACTTGACTGATCATAGTTAAGAACAAACTTTACTCTAGATCAGAACATTATGGAATTCCCAGATTTTAAGGTTCCTTTACAATATATAGACTTTGCTTAGCCTCCTTCTTTAGTCATTCTTTAAACTACGTCGCCAAAGCAAAGCCTCTATGATTGGTTTGTTGCGCCCTTATGACTTAAGTAGGACAAACCAACTTCATCCCTACGCTCAGGGTGAATTTGGTTGTCTACGCTAAACTAATAATCAAAATAAATATAATCTTACTTTTTACAAACTGTTTCTCTAAACACAATAGATTTTACCATAAGGAAATTATAACAAATTTCCTCTTCATGGACTTAAGACTAAAACGATTCTGTCGAGAATACTTTGGCACTTATCTCTATTTTATCGAAGCTGGGGAAATTTTATACAAATCTAATTATTTATGAATGAAATTTGGAAATATACTAATTAAAATTCTACTTTGAACAAATGAATTTTTTTCTTATTTAATTATACAATAAAATAAATTAATTTCCCATACTGTCGCTGGTGGTCTATTCGACCATTCCAACATATGGTGTGAAAACTGAAATTCCACAACTTAAATAAGCAAAAACAACACAAGACCTCTTAGGAAATAAATAAATAACCAGTGAAATCGTATCTATCCGTAATTTGAAGCAACCCGAATGTTACAAAAAAAATATTATTTGTTATGAAGTTTCTCCCTTTTATGATACACAGGCCAAAATAATCTCCCTAGAAAACATGCACACTAGCCATAAAAATAAACCTTTACTTAATTCTTAAACAAATATTCAATAAACACAAACTGGACAAGTATGGTCACATCTGGGATAAAAATAATGCCAATTGGATAATTAATTTAACAAAGCCAATTTTGCATTATTTACAATAAGATTTAGTTCTCCAGAGGGCTTCTTGGATAGTTTCGTGGATTTCTTCTAAGCTTGACGATATATTTATATGAGGGATTGTTAAGCTACAGTGTGGGTTTAGACATTCGGAGAGGTTGTTGTATACTAGGTTGTTGTTTTCTTCAGTTGGTGCCAGGACGAGTGTTATCAAATTTGACCATGTAGCCGGTAGTGTGTGTACCAATTTGAATTTTTGATTGTCCTCGTTGCATGGGTATCGGGGGTAGATGATGATTTCGGGGCCGTTGTCCAAAGAACATCTGCATGGTAGGTAGATGTAAAGAGCGCCTGGTAGGTTGACCATTTCCCTCCCCACTTGCTGTGACACGTTTGGAGGACATTCCATTGTAGCATTCTCGGTGGGGTGTGTGATCAGAAATTCATTTGGTCCAATCTCCGTGACAACCATAGCTGTTGACCTGTGACAGCGTTGTGGACATAGCTCCGCTAATTTATCGACGGTGGTCCCAGTATACATCGCTATTGCACATCTTGGTCCATCGAGTGGATCTCCAGATACCCTAGGTAGAAAACATAATTTATTATGAAATGGTTTGCAATGTTGTAAATTCATTCCCGAAATTGGCCTCAAGGAGTTTGGATAGTTATTTCCAACTCTTTGGGCGACTGCTAAGTATGTACGTTCGTGCATAATTGTACATGTTTGATTTTTCCATGCAAAAGGGGCGGTAAATAATTCGTACAATTCCCATTTTTTATTTTTTTTTTCGTTAATGGGGACTTTTATGTGGACTGTGATTTGATTATTTGTTACTGCACAGCCTGTTAAAGGTAGTTGGTAATATTTTGATATGTCAGATATTGGTATTGCTAGTTCCTTATTGTCAGAGTTTAGAATTTTGGTTAAATTTTGCAGGTCCTTTGGTGTTATAATGGTAGGAGGGATATGGTTGTTTCTGCAAGCGTCTATGATGGTAGTTATTCTAATTGATCTTGCGAGGAAGATAATTACTTGTAAGTTTGAAAATGAAAAGAATGTAACCCTAGTTATTGCCCCATTTATGTCGTTCGCCATAATTGTAAGATTCGTGGCAGAATTAGTAAATAGACTATCCAACTCCTTAATCCGATTCTCAACATTAAGGAATGTTTTTGCCACGTCTGCTTCGTAGGTTTTGAAATTTGGCGAATTAGTGCCAAAGTTACTTAATGCGGAATCTAGGCCACTGCCTAGCTTACCAAGAATATTATTTAGTTCGTTTTGATCTAAAACCAGTTCGTCAAGTTTGTGTTAGGTAGCTAAACCACAACACCAAGATAAGAAATCACTTACAAAATCCAACGACCTTTTTTTGTTACTTGATTTATTTGACGTCTTTGGGGATCCCTCTTGGAAAATTTGGTCTCCCTTTCCTAATTCAGTCACCCAGTTTTTCTGTATGAGTTTCGCCTCTTCCTCGAACATGGTTCCAAGTCCATCCATATATCTTGATATTTGGCAGTCCTTTCTTGTGTAGTGGAGGCTGCACCCGGCGACGTCTGGGGCGGTCCTAATTTCTTGGAGATCAAGATTGACTTCGGTTTGGTAAACCAGCGGTATTGTGGAATCATAATTTATCGTCTCATCTGTAGGTTTCCAAAATGCTCCAGATGATATTTTCACACCATTTACTAATGTCACGATAACCAACACTAATCTGTAACAGGCAAGCAGAAAAAAAATGTTTTGGACGCGACACCTACGTCGTCCTCTATTTTGCTTATACAAAAAAATGTCTTGTTTGTTCTAATCTATTTAAATAATAAAATATTAGCTTAAACTATGCATTAATTTCTAATTTACAAAAGGATTTATGGTGACCAGGGATCGTGAAAATGGGCGATACGGCTCACATGCACTGTGTTCACTTTTGAGTTTTTTGAGGGTCCCATTTTTACTTGATAGTCTACTTCACCTACTTTTCCTATGATTTCGTATGGGCCGAACCATCGCAGTAATAGTTTTTCGCTTCGTCCCACTTTACGTACCGGGGTAAACACTTTCACTTTATCCCCGTTATTAAATAATTGAGTCCTATGGCGCGTATCATAACGTTCTTTGTCTTTCAATTGTTTATTATGAATGTTTGTTACGGCTAAGTTGCGCGCTGCTAACACTTTATCACGAAACTCTGTAACTGTTGGATGTTGTGGCGAATCTTCGATTAGTTTAGCTTCTGGGGGTAGCGTTGATTCTCGTCCGTACACCAGAAAGAATGGGGAGAATTTGATTGTTTCTTGATACGCTGTGTTGTAGGCGAAAGTAATTGGGCCTAAGTATTCACACCAGTCAGTTTGTAGTGTGTTTACGTATTTCGCTAATATGTCCGCGATGGTTTTATTAAGACGCTCCGTTAAGTCGTTACAAGCCGGGTGGTAACTTGTTGTATATTTTTCCTGAATACCCATTAGTTTTGTAAGTTCCGTAATCAGCTCCGCCTTGAATACTTGGCCTCTGTCGGGTAAAAGGATCGCGGACATCCATGCCTATTAATAATGTTGTTTATAAGGAATTTCGCTACAGAATCTGCTTTTCCATCGCGTAGGGCCGCAGTTTCAACATAACGCGTTGCGTAATCTGTAGCTACTACAATCATCGTTTTGCCGTTCCTGCATCTTTTAAACGGTCCCAAGAAGTCTATTCCTACCATGTTGAAGGGTAGTCCCACTCTGATAGGCTGGTTTGAGGATTCTTGATAATCAAAGATTTAAATATGTTTTCAATCATTTATTCACCATAACGTATCAATTAGAACTGCCTGTTTAGTTACATGTTGGCACAATTAATAGTTGTAAAATTGCTTAGTCTAATAAATTAATACTAATTAATAATAAGTGCACAATGCACTTTTTACTTAACTACACCTCCTAAGGGAGCGAGAAAAAAAATTCAAACATAATTTGTCTTTTTTTTTCTATGCAGATTGTTCTACATTTTACCAATTTTACCTAATTCTACACTTTAATAACACATATTCACTAATAAGTGCTCACTACTTATATAGTTTCACTCTGTTTTTATGAACTTGTTTTTTGTCTAGTTTAATCACCACATTTTGCATCTTATCTTCTAACACTACATATGGACCTGTATACAAGGCCTCAGTTTTATTACCAGCATTATTCTTAAGCATAATCTTATCACCTACATTAAATACATTTAGTTTACAATTCGATTTTTGATCGTAAATTTCGTTTCTTTTTATTTTAGATGCTATTAAGTTGTTTCTTGCATCAGTAGATGCTTGTTGCAATCGATATTTTAATGGGTAATTATCGAAATTATATAAAGGATCTATTGTATTTAAAATATTTGATGGCATATTACATGTCTTGCCGAAAACTAACTCATAAGGAGTATAACACGTTTCCGTATGAACAGTATTATTGTAAGAAAAACACCAGTATGGTATCCACGAACTCCATGTACCTGGATGTTTTGCTATTTGAATTCTAAAATATGCCCCTAAATGTTTATGTGAATTTTCTAAAGACCCGAGTGTTTCATGATGATATGCAGTTGATGCTAATTGTTTAATTTGTAATATTTTACAAGTTTCTGAAAATGTAGCAGATAAAAATTCAGTACCCCGATCCGAAACAATTTCATTTGGAATACCGTAACGAAGTATAAAATTTTCTACAAATGCTTTTGCGACTGTCTTAGCTTCCTTATTAATTAAGGTATAAGCTTCAACATACTTACTTAGTTCGCATTGTAGAGTAAGAATATACTTATTTTCTAACAAATCAGGTTCTAAAGGACCTACAATATCTAAATAAACTTTTTGAAAACCTGATGATGCTGTTGTCGTTATTTTCATTGGTTGGATATTTGGTTTTGAGTGTTTATAACGTTGGCAGTCATCACAGTTTTTAATAAATTTTTCAACGTCTTTATGAAGACCTGACCAAAAGTAATATTTCTTAATATTGTTAGTCATACGATTAATTCCAGCATGACCCCCGGTAGGTAACATGTGAAAATCGTTTAAAATTAATTGTTTAGTGTCATTATCAGTGATATTTATCTTATTTTTAATTATAGAAATTTGTATATTTAATTTTTTAAGTTCCTTTGCAATTATATTTAGAATTTGTGCGCACTCATTATTTTTTATAATTACTAACGATAACGATAACCTCAACGATGCAGCTAATGCTAACGTTGATCGGTTTTCTTGCATTATGTAAATAATTTTATTACTTTTATCGTAATATATTTTTTCTTTATTGAAATTTTTTCTATTTATTTCTTCAAAGTCAATTTTTGAAACAAATCGTAATTCAGTGGAATTTTCTGGACGTTTTAATAGTTCAACCACACCAGGGTGATCAATCCTTTTGCTTTGAATATTATTAAAATCGACCTTTAAATTTTCCTGATTACTTTTACTTTGTCCTCGAGTTACAGCAAGTATTGTTTGACAAATTTCCGAATTCATGTTCTTTAATTCGTTAGAAGAAATTTCTACACGTGATAATGCATCGGCGGTAACATTTTCCTTGCCTTTAATGCATTTAATGGTAAAATCGTACTCTTCTAAAACCAATCGAAATTTTGTAAGTCTACTAGATGGATTAGACATACCAAATAAATAAATTAACGGTCTGTTGTCTGTAAAAATTGTAAATTTTCTACCGTAAAGGTAAGGCCTAAAATGTTTTACAGCCCATACAATGGCCAAAAGCTCTTTTTCTATGGTACAGTAATTTTTCTCTGCTTTATTTAATGATCTACTTGCATATGCCACCGGTTTATCGTCAATATTAGATAAAACTGCTCCTATTGCAAACTTGAAGCGTCGGTTTTTAAAATAAAGTTATTTTCTGGAGAAAAATTTGGATATTGCAATACAGGTGGTTCGATCAATTTTTGTTTTAAAATTTCAAAAGCTTGTTGGCATTCTTCAGTCCAGTTAAATGTTATTCCCTTTCTAGATAAATTATTTAGGGGTTGGGCAATTTTTGAAAATTTTTGAATATATTTTCGGTATTAGTTAACAAATGCAACAAATCTTTTCGTTTCATTTGCATCTTTTGGAACTGGATTTTGTTGTATTGCCCGTAATTTCAAATTTCAAATTCAAATTCTTTATTTTTCAAAAAACTGTATTACAGACAATACATACATATATAATGGACGATTGTATATCAACAGTAATAGAAAATGTGTCAAAGGTCATAATAGTAAAAAGTAGTAATTAGAGTTAATATTTAAAATTTAAAACTATAAAAATCATCCACACAATAAGGTTCAATATTTACTAACAGTTCTCGAATTTTATTTTTAAAGTGGTTTATACAGTTTAAGTTTTTGATTTCGATCGGCAATGCATTAAAGAGCTTTAAGCAGCTGTATTTAGGGCCATGTGCGAACATATTTGTTGTATGTTTTGGGAGTAGGTAGGGCATTTTTCTAGTCTTGTAGTTACTAGTAGGAAGAAATTCTATAAAACAGTTTTTATTTTTGAACAGATAGATTAGACATTCATAAATATATATACCAAATATAGTGAGAATATTGTTTCGTCTAAAAACTCCGCGGCAGCTCTCACGGAATTTCATTTTGAATATTATACGCACCGCGCATTTTTGAGTGAGGAAGATTTTTTGTAGGTTGGCAGGGTGCCCCCAAAAAAGAATCCCGAAACGAATAATTGAAGTAAAGTTAGCCTGATATACAAGTATTAGGGTATTTGCATCTACCTTTTGGTTCAGTATTCTTAAGGAGTATATTACTTTATTTGCTCTCTTATTTAATTCAAACGTGTGTTCTTTCCAGTTTAGGTGATCATCAATGGTTAGTCCAAGGCAGCGTGTTTTTTGTGTTGAATCAAATTGTGTTTTTCCGAACTGGATGTTTTCCAAATATGATTCCGATCTTTTTGGTTTAAATACCATGCACTGTGTTTTAGATTCGTTTAATGTCAATTTATTAAACTTAAACCAGTCAAGTAATGCCTTAATTAGTTCGGTGTTGTTCTCAATGATATTCTCCATGTCTTTGTGTAATAGTGTTAGTGTAGTGTCATCTGCATAATTTACTAGTTTATGGTTTCCTAGATGCTTTAGGTAGTCTGATAGGTCATTTATATAAATGACGAACAGAAGCGGCCCCAGAATGCTTCCCTGCGGGACACCCACATTCACCTCAGAGAAGGTGGATCTGTAATTGTTTTGATTAGCTTTAACTTGTGTGCATTGGGTTCTCTGATTTAAATAAGATTTAATAAATTGCAGCGCATTACCTCGCACACCATACAGATCCAACTTTCGGAGGAGACTGCTATGGTCCACACAATCGAATGCCTTAGAGAGGTCAAGGAACAGACTGCAAGGCACCACGTCCTTTTCAATTGATGTAATTATCGTGTCAACTATTTCAAATACCGCTGTGGAAACATTCCGATCAGTTATGAACCCATGCTGGTTTTTACTTAGTAATTTGAATTTTTGAAAATAATTTAGTAGTCTGTTACAGAATAGCTTTTCGAATATTTTACTAAAACACGGTAGGAGGCTTATCGGTCGATAATTTTCCAGCATGTTTTCATCTCCTTTTTTGTAGATCGGGACCACTAAGGCTCGTTTTAGTAAGTCAGGAAAAATTCCTTGTTCGAAAGCTAAATTAATTATGTAAGCTAATGGATCAGCTATGGATTGTATGATTTCTTTTATCAAGGTGATTGGCATATTATCGATATCAAGACTCGTACTATTTTTCATTAGTTTAACAGATGTTATTATTTCATTAGGCGTGACTGGAGAGAGTAAGAAAGAATTTGTTTGTCTTTTAATATTTTCATCAATGTCTATCTCAGGTATTTGTGCATTCAATTTAGGTGCAATGTTGGTAAAATATGTATTAAAGTTTTCAGCAATTACGTTTAAGTTCGTGCCAGTGGGAATTTTGTTAATTTGTTTGTTTTTAGTGTTAGTGATTTTGTTTACTACGTCCCATGTGGCTTTTATTTTATTGCTTGATTGGGTTATTTGTAAAGAATAGTATTTCGTAATTGAGTCGTTAATTTTGTCATCATAGTATTTTTTATATTCTTTGTATAGTTTGTGAGCGTTTTCATCTTTAGTCATTCTAATGGAGAGGTAGTCCAGTATGTATTTTAAGTCTTTGATTTCATTGCTATATTTACATATTTTTGTTTGTTTTGCAAGTGGTTTTTTTTTAGTTAAGGGGAAGCATTGGTTGAATCGTTCCGTTATTAGATTTGCAAATGTTTCCCATAGTTCATTGACTTGCGAGGTAGGTGAATTGTAAACTATATTCCAGTTGACTAATTTTATGTTGTCGATGAATTTGGATTTATTTGTTTCATTAAATATCCTAATTTTTATAGTTAGGTTTACTGATTTGTGGTTATTTAAATCTGAGTTTAACATGATTTGTTGACCTAGGTGGTCAGATATATGGTATTGAATTACCCTACTTGTATATGTGTTAAAATTTGTGAGTATGTTGTCTATTGTACTTTTACTCGTTTTAGAAATTCGCGTGTTTTCAGATATTGTTACTTTTAATGCGTTAAATTTTTCACTATTCTCACTAGTGCTGCTAAAATCAATATTAAAATCCCCCATGATAACATAGGGCTTTTTTTGGTGAAACAAAATTTCTAAGATATTTATGAATGTTAATTCAAATAAATTATAATTAGGGTTAGGTGGTCTGTAAGTACATACCGCTGTAAAAATTAAGTTGTTTAAAGTAATGTCAGCGGAAGCTACTTCAATGACATTGCAGATCGATTTGTTTATAATGTCCAGGCGTTCCTTAAATTTGATGCCCTCTTTAACGAAGAGAGCGGCTCCACCATGTTTCCCCCGTTCGCGGCAATAGGATGAGGCGAGTTGGAGATTATATAAGTTGAGGGCTAGTAGTTCGTCTTTGCACTTCCAGTGTTCTGTTGCTCCAAAGATTATACAATCCGCATTTTCTTGAATCATGTAGTTTATTTTATTTATGCTATTTCCCAGGGATTGCACATTTTGGTGTATTATTGTAAAACAGGTATTGAGAGAATGGTGTGATGAGCACTTTGTTTCTTTCTGTGATTGCTATATTTGGTTTCCTTCATATTGTACTTTTTGTTTATATAGCTGAATGTGTTGGATGTATGTTGGCCATTTTGGGTCTTTTGACGAGTGATTGACATCTATTTGAGTTTGATTTGGATGTTTATCGTTGTATTTGACACAGTTTATGCATTTTTTCAATTCCTCATTTGAACAATTTTTTAAATCGTGGTCTCCGGTACAGTGCGGGCAGGTCCGATTGCCTTTGCAGTGTTTAGCAGTGTGTCCATAAAGGCTGCACTTAAAACATCGCATAATGTCCATAGTTTCTACAGCATGACACCATTTCCATCCAATATGTAAGCCGCCATTCTCAGTGATGGTTTTAAAAGTGTTTATGTCCGTCTCTACAATTAAATTCGATGATTTCTCGTATTTAATTGTCCTCAGTATTTTAAATTGAGCGTTTTCGTTAAATTCATTTTGCTTTATCACCGATGCGGAGTATACTTCATTTGTGAGGTCACTAGTATTTACTTGGTATATTTTCAAGCGGGGGAGCTTTTTTTCAGGAATTCTTACTGTGAAGTCATTTTTATCTGTTTGGTTTCTTTCAATATTCGTTTTAATTCGGTCTTGCGCTGTCTTGTTTATGCAATTGATGATTATTTTACCAGTTTTGGTTTCTTTAATATTATTAATACCGGGCCCTAAATTAAAAGGATTTAAGCTTGTTCTGATTTCCTTTAAGTTATTGTTGTCTGTGGGTTCTAGAATTAGTACATTTGTATTATTTTGTACCACCTTACTATAAGTTTTGGCAGAGTTATTTACTTCAGGCGCCATCTCTGTTTGGTTAGTTGAGTTTGATTTGTTTATTGATATGATGCTTTCTGTAATTTTATTTTTGTTTACTTCTAGCAGCTGCTCCAAAAGGGAGTTATTTTTATTTAATAAGTTTATTTTGTCTCTTAGTTCTTGTATTAATATATTCTGGTGATTAATCGTACCCTTTAGATGAGTTATTTCCCATTGATGACAATTTATCAGGATCTGGAGAATTGCCATTGGCTGAAATAACATGACCTAAATACAAAATTTCTTTCTTTAAAAAGTCACATTTATTGGGATTTAATTTCAAATTTACATTCCTTAATCTCTGAAAAATTTTGGTTAAATTTTGATTGTGATTTATTAAATTGTTGCCAAATACAATTAAATCATCCAAATATACGAAGCAGTTTTCGTAATTTAAACCTGACATAGCAATAGTCATAGCTCGAGAAAAAGCACTAGCACTGATTTTGAGTCCCATTGGAAGCCTTTTTAATTGATACTGACCGCGTTCCGTTGTGAATGGGCGACTTTCTGGTTCTAGTTCGATTTGATAGTACCTGTTTTTGAAATTTTATTAAAATAAAAATGTACTGTATATAAAAATGCACGTGTTTATTCACGAGGAGAAACTGAATGATTAATTATAATTATGATTACAATAATCTTTTTTTTTTAAACAACGAATCAATAACATATTTGATTTTTCGTTACGCCTATGTGTATTTGATAAACGTGTTCTGTGTTGATAGTTCAATAACTTTGTTTTAATTTCAAATTAATTGCTAAACTTCAATACCTATTGTGTTAAAGTTAGTTTGTACCCATGCTGGATAATAATTAACAAAATATTTAAAGTGTAAGTACCCAAATAACATAGACCTGTGTTCAGCTAATTTGCATATTCGTATTGTACTGTTTATTTATCCTATGCCAGCTTTCGCCTCCATAGGCGTGCGCGCGAATTAAACTGTATAATTAATATAATGTTATTTTAAATTCCTTAATTCCTCTGTATCTTTACATTTTGTTTTTCCTATCCGTGGTCTTCTTGTTTGTTATAAGTCACTGCTAACGACCGAGCTTGTGCAACAATCTGTGTCCCTGTCTCATACCTATTCCTATAATTGATATAGAAAACACCTACACAATGGGTGATAATGATAGGCGCATCTGTGCTAAGTGCGACAAGACTGTATCAAAGGCTCGTGTGGATTGTGTTATCTGTAATGCTGTTTATCACATCAGCTGTTCAGCACGAGTAAAATTGGGGAAATTCATTAATAATGATGAGTTCGATTGTTGCACGGCGCGTAATTGCAATAGTCAACCCCTTACACCTACACCCCTTAATCAAGGCTATGATTTTCCTTTTGATAAAAATGTTCTTGTTGAGCTTTCCACATCTTTGAAGGATCTTCACTCAACTGTGAAAGTACTTCTGTTTGAATTTGATGGTTATAAGACTGAAATTGCTGAACTAAAAACCATGATCAGTAGTCTTTCTTATTTGAAAGATGAAAATGATAAATTAAATGGTAAAGTAAATGAACTTGCAGCTCGTATTGATAAAATGGAGCAAAATTTATTATCCAATGCTGGGACTAGTTCATCTGACTCGATACGAATTGATTTGGTAAAAGAAATCGAAGAAAGGAAATCTATGGAATGCAATATTTTATTGCACAACGTTCCTGAACTTCCTACTACATTGGGAGCTGACCGTTAGATAAAATCTGTTCTTAGTATAATTCTAGTTGATCCTGAAATTAAATCTGCATTCCGCTTGGGCAAGAGAGAGGACAATAAGAAGAATAGATCTTTAAAAATCATTTTTAGTAATAAACATCAAGTTATAACTATTTTTAAAAACATCAGACTTCTTACTGGTAGATACAAAGTTCAATCTGATAGAACAATTCTACAACGCCAGGAACTCAAGGACTGTTTAGATGATCTTAAAGCGAGGAAGGATTGTGGAGAAAGCAATTTGAGGTTAAAATATGTCAATGGTTGTCCTAAGATTGTTACCACTGCGCCTACAAAAAACTAGTTCCGTCCCAACATGAAATGATTTTAAGTGCTGAAATTTATGGTGTGGTTCAACAACGCATTTCTCCATATCAGCATGGGTTTACACCGCGTAGATCAACGACCAGCAATTTACTTAACGTAACCCAGTTTATATCTGAGGCTTTGGATCGAAATTTACAAGTTGATGTTGTCTACAATGACATTTCTAAAGCATTTGATCGTATGCCCCACCACATTTTATTAGAGAAATTAAGTCATTTCGATATACCTGGTAACGTCCTTCATGTTTTGTCTTCGTACCTGGAAAATCGTCTTCAAACAGTATTCTGCAATGGTTACCGCTCGGAAGCTTATGTATCGACAAGTGGTGTGCCTCAAGGTTCCAACCTGGGTCCGCTACTTTTCGTGCTATTCATTAATTACCTTCCTGAACATATATCATGCTCCCGTCTATTAATTTATGCAGATGATGTGAAGATTTATCGGATTATTCGATGTATTAGTGACTGCGTGGAACTTCAACAGGATGTAGAAGCAGTTTCTCAGTGGTGCGTGAGAAACGGTCTTACTTTAAATACTAAAAAGTGCATTATCGTGTCTTATAGTCGAAAAACTAATAGTGTTTACTTTGAGTATAAAATGGATAATAATATCTTAAACAGAGTCATAAATTTCAAAGATCTTGGTATTCATTTTGATGGCAAATTAACGTTTAATGTTCATATAGAAGAAGTTGCCAATAAGTGCTTTAGAAGTTTGGGATTCATTATTCGCAACAGTAAGGAGTTTAACACGTTGTTAATGCTATATAATTTCTATGTATTGAGCTACCTAATGTATTGTTCAGTAGTATGGGTTCCTCACTGTGAAAAATATATTTATATGATTGAAAGGGTGCAACGTAAATTTGTGAGATATTTGTTCTTTTTCAAGCATGGTGTATACCCAGATCATAATATCTCCTATGATAATTTATTGTGGGAATTTAAGATAATTAAAATAAGTGATGCACACAAAATAGCCTCAATATCGTATCTTTATAAAATTGTAAATAGTTTTGTTGATGAACCTGCTATTTTAGCTCGAATAAATTTTAACGTCCCTCGTCTTTCAGCTAGGGATAATCTAACTTTTTACTATTTTACACCTCGTACGTCTCACCACCTTAATTCTCCTCTATATTTAATGTATCGTAATTACCATACTTTGAGGAATAATGTAGATATTTTTGTAAATAGTCTAGGTGAATTTAAAAAATCTGTTACTGAGTCCGTCTACAATACTTACAATTTTTAATTACATTTAACAATTGTCCATCTCTAGCTATGTTTATTATTGCGTTCATGCTGGAACCCTATATCGTTTGTCATTCATTCATATGTATTTTTATTCCCTATAATTTTATTCATCTTTTGTCTTATACACGTATATGTTGTATTTTATTTCTACATACTTTATTTGTTTATTTATTTCAATTTGTATTATTACCTTGTACTAGGCCTTGTGCTGTTGGTTTAATAAATACTATTATTATTATTATTATAACATTGGCAGCCTAAAAAAAGTGACTGCTTACAATAAACAAATTAAAAACAATACAAAGGAAAATGTAATAACAAATTAAAATCTTCTTGTAATTAATTTTTATCATCGTTTTCAATTGGAAGCATACATAATTTGGTCAAAGGCCGCTTAAAAATAACACCTTTACATTTCACTGAAGCTACTCTGTTAATTCCATCTGTTCCTGGAAATAATTGAAGAACTCTTCCTAACATCCATTTAGCAAATGGTAAGTTATCTTCTTTTATTAAAACCAAGGTGCCAATTTTAATGTTCTTTGAAACTTCATTCCATTTAATTCGTTGTTGCAATTCTGATATGTATTCCTTAGACCATCTCTTCCAAAAATAATGACAATAATAATAATCTTTTCCTTTTGTCATTATGATACACCAAACAACTGGAGGTTTTCGTTTCGAAATCTTCCAAAAATGTTGAATTATTTGTTGCATCCGTTGATAGAAATTTAAACGGTTGATTGGAATGTCTATAATAATTGGATCTGGAATTGTGTTGAATGATCTTCCAATTAAAAAATGTGTAGGTGTTAAACTTTCGTAATCGTTTGGATCTTGTGACAAAGGAGTTAATGGACGAGAATTTAATATGGATTCTATTTGAGTTAATACCATACAAAGCTCTTCAAAAGTAAATGAAACGTTATATAAAACTCTTTTTAAATGATGTTTGACACTTTTAATGCCAGCTTCCCAAATGCCTCCAAAATGAAGTCCTTTGGGAGGTATAAAATTCCCTTGAATGCCTTCATTATTAAAACGGTGAGTTATTTCATTTTCATTAATTGAGAGAAATCTGTACATTTCTCGAATTTCGTTATTTGCTCCAATAAAAGTTGTACTATTGTCACTAAATATTTGCATAGGTTTACCACGACGTGAAATAAATATACGAAATGTTGAAATGAAGGAAGAAGTTGACAAAGAAGTAACAGTCTAAATGTAAAGCTTTTGTTGTCATACAAATAAATACACAAATATAGCATTTTACTAACTTTGAACCTCTACCTGATTTATTTTTAATTAAGATTGTAGGTTCAGAATCTTCATTACGTTCTTTGATATTACTTTTCCATTTTCTTAATTTAAATTTAGCTTGGTCTAATATTTCAATTAAATTTTTTCGAATAATTAATAAACTTTCAATAGAATTGCTACCGGTAATCAAATCGTCAACAAAAAATAATTTTTTATGATCTGTGCTTCTTTAG
Source organism: Stenus bimaculatus (assembly GCA_963971135.1). Lineage (NCBI taxonomy): Eukaryota > Metazoa > Arthropoda > Insecta > Coleoptera > Staphylinidae > Stenus > Stenus bimaculatus. Next base: position 13,727,050 of record OZ020187.1, read on the forward strand.
GATAATTATTTTCATTTAAATTAGCTAGTTCAAATAAGCAACGAATAGCCAAAAATGATGCTGCTGAAAATCCAAAAGTTACAGTATTTAAATGATACGATTTAATATAAAAATATAGGATACAGGATATAGGATGATCTGAATTATCCCGCCATATATGTTACATTTTTTAAGGTTAGAAAAAGTGACGTGAATTTAAATTTGCCGCTTGTGTATCTGAGTATACATATACCGGGTGGAAATGAAAACCGCGTCACCTCTATAACTTATTTATTTATGAACAGAAAAATTTGAAATTTGGCTATGTTCTATGGTTCAAAAAAAAAAAATTTTATGTGTTTTTTTTATTTTCGAAATCACTTCCGGTTTCACCGGAAACACCATGAACTTTTTCTCATTTTTTTAATCATATTTTATTTATGAATATTTTTAAGTTTTTTGGGGTGTAAAACTAGTTCGCCTCCACGCGGTGCACCCTGGATAACGCTAAATGAACTAGTAAAATTATTTATTTCTTAAGTTGGAAAATACTAGCTATTAAGTATCTTTATTACAGGCACATGCAAAATAATACCCCTACATATGGGGTACCAAAATAATCGTTATAAAATCCTCTTTTTAAAAAGTCGAATGACCCGGCATCATTGCATTTAAAAACAAATGAGATATTTGATAAAATCTTCATTAACTAAGTTTAAAAATTAATAGTTCAAAGACTACTTAATTTTTTTTCAAATTACAATTTTATTTATGTATTTGAATTATTTAGAATTAGTTTTGGTAATTTTCACCGACTTCGAAAACCTTTTTTTTTTGAAAAAATTTTGTTTTTCGCAAAAAATAAAAACTAATATCTCAAAAATACTTCTTTTTTAAAAGTATTTTAAGCCATGAATAAAAATATGGGATGTTACATTTAAAAAAACAAAGTTCATGGTGTTTCCGGTGAAACCGGAAGTGATTTCGAAAATAAAAAATGCACATAAAATTTGTTTTTTTGAACCATAGAACATAGCCAAATTTCAAATTTTTCTATTCATAAATAAAAAAGTTATAGAGGTGACCCGGTTTTCATTTCCACCCGGTATTTTATTTTTTTTTCAAATTTTTTATGATACTATAGGAAATACATATGTATAAGGGAACCTGACCAACATTGAGACAGACCCATTTATATTTTCTTTATTTCATAATTTATCATTGTTTATTTTTTATAAATTATAGAAAAAAGTTTATTTTTTACTTGGAAGAGCAGGTTTGCTTTATTTTGCTTTTAAATTTTAGAAAAATATTGTTATTTTTTTATCCGAAAATATTAAATATTGTTATTTGCCATGATTTAATAAATATTACCTAAAATTTAAAATTGTATTATTTTATTTGGAATTTTATAGCACTTTTCTAGGGCCCATTGGTAAATCCTAAAACTACCTCAAAATTTGAGACTTCGTGCTTGAAAGAGTAGTGGGGCCCAGAGCTGGATTTAGGCAATGGGCTTTAGGGGCTACAGCCCAGGGCGTATTTACATGGAAACTAATGAAACTTAAACTTCAGGCCCCCAACAGTTTTAGGGCCGCAAAAAATATGATTTTATTTATTTTCTTGCAACTATCTTTAAATTTTATGACAAAAAATAAAAAAACTACATATGGGCCCAGGGCCCCTTGGGTCGAGGGCCCGTGTGCGGCGCACACTCTGCACACCCGTTATTTTCGCCACTGGTATTACCTGGTTTTACAGTTAAAATTCGCTTTCAAAATTTACGAAATATGCCTTGCAATTATTTCAAACTACAACCATATTTTGTAAATGTAAATAACATTAAGTTATATAATTGCATAGTTTAAATAACATTCATATGACTAGACTTCTAAAAGAAGACTTTTTCAAAAATTAAATTATTAAGTCCAAAAAATAAGTGTCAAAATAGGCCAAATTTTACGTATTTTTACTGATTTTTTTTGGCCATATATTTTTGGAAATATAAAAACAGGGAAAAACCCATATAATTTTGTAGACTCCATATCCTCTTAAAAGTAGTGATTGATTCTGGACATTTATTTACTTTCACGATGAAGGATAAGGAAGGATACGAATTTCTTAGTTATTTATTAAATTGAACAATTTCTTTTATTTTAACCCACTTATCTATTTATTATAACTTTACGTTACAAAAGTTACTATAAAAATGTATTTTATCAGAATCAATAATTTGTAATTATAAATTATTTTCGTATTTTTACTTAAATTTGCACTAAATATTTTAGACCTACAGTTTTATTTATTTGTAATAGTTTTTTTATTTGTCATTGTTTTTTAAATTATCTAGTTAATAACATATTGCTCCATTAATTATGTTAATTATTTTCAAGTGGGTATAATATTTAGAATATTTATAATTAATGTGTTTATTTTCTATCAATTGCAAACTTGGGCATAAAACAAAAAATACCCACTTGAAAATAATTAACATAATTAATGGAGCAATATGTTACTTTGTAACCTGTTTCCTTACCTTAGTTACGATTTCGCTAACAATTTTTACAGGTATGACGTCATAGTTGAAGTAACTGCAAGTCAATTTTGTTCGCGAAAATGAAGTAGTTACTGAATTTCGCAACAATTCGTAAAAATTGTTAGTCGCGAAAAAACGCCTACAGGAAAAATTTGTAAGGTTTGTTATATGGGTTGTAATGGACGGTTTGTTTCCTTGGTTACCTTACAGATATATTACCTACAAGGGCTTACAGATTTGCTCAGAATTACACCATTAATAAATAAGTCGGATAAGAAATTTTATTTTTTCTACATTTACCTATATTTGCTTTCAAAATCCTCGCAAGAATTTTACTTTAAAAAAATATATAATTTTTTTTAAATTACTGCAAGCTTATTGGAAGATTATTATTGGATATTGAGAAATGCAGGACGTATTTCGAAATTTTTAGAATTTGAAAGTATGTTTATAGCTGCAACCTGCAATCCTGCAACGCCTCTAAAAAATTGTTTGAAAGGTACAGAGAAGGTGGATATACATGGTGACCCAGATTTTACTTCCTAGGTAATATCTCAGTTGTTTGAAGAGATAAAAATATAAATCAAAAACTGCTTTGAACGGCAGCACTTATACCTCATAATTTTATTCTAAAATATTATTGGCATTTACAAATCTTAAGAAGCCGTCAAAATTTTTTTTCTTTAATAGGACACCCTATTTTTTATAATTGATACAATTTATCTACAATTTATTCTAGAAACAATGATATGCTTCACTTAGTATTTTAAGTACATTTTGTGTATAAAAAAAATAAAATATTGATCGAAGTAGTACAGGGTGAGCTAAAATGATTGTGGTCAATTCAAATTTCCCGCCTAAAAATCTGGGGAATTTGTTTGCTTTAAGTTCATAGTAACACAAAATCATGTCAAAATCAAAACAAAGTAACTTCACAAAAGCAGAGGTGTAGGTGTAATTTTTAAACGTTGTGTCAAAACTTCAGATTTTAGATTTCGTTATTGTGCCTTCTATTTCATAAACGTCAGTTTTTATCAAAATTAATTTGCGTAAATCTTTGTTTTGTGTCAGCATCTGCCTCGAAAATGAAGAAAAACATTTTCAATATTTGACATTTGCTGTAAAATTAGATATTTTGGAAAAAAAAATTGCTACGCCATTGGATTACTAGGAGATTTTCTTTTTGAGATTTCAGTTGCACCAACCTGTGTATTTGGTTGCCTTCCTATCAAACCACAATCATTTTACATCACTCTGTAGCAAAATTATTTGTGTATTTAGTTTTTTGTACGATAATTTTTTAAATCTAAATTAACTTAACTTAACCTAATCTAACTGAACCTAACGGTATAAAAATTACAAATTTTGTTAAAAAAACTAAATAAATAATTTTCATAATACTTAACTTAACCTAATCTAACTGAACCTAACGGTATAAATTACAAATTTTGTTAAAAAAACTAAATAAATAATTTACATAATACATGCTTCGATTAATTTTTTATACACAAAATGTACTTAATATACTAAGTGTAGCATAATATCACTGTTTCTAGAATAAATTGTAGATGCAATATCAATTGTAAAAAATAGGGTGCCCCATTAAAGAAAAAAAAATGATGATGGCGTCTTAAGAGTGCTAAATACCAATAATTTTTTTAGAATGAAGTTATGAGGTATAAGTGCTGCCGTTCAAAGCACTTTTTGATTTATATTTTTACCTCTTCAAATAACCGAGATATTTCCGCTGGGAAGTAAAATCTGGGCCACCCTGTATTAGCTGGAACTCACAACTCGAACACGTTTAGGTGGCCCGGGGCGCCTAAATCGTGTAGCTGGAAAGCGCCACCAATTATTTGAACTTACCTGGACATTCCAGGGCAACTGTCAAACAAAGTTATTGATTAAATTTTTAGTAACAACTTGTTATTTAACTGTTTAGCTTTTGATTAGGTCTAAAATTTATAGTGATATTAAATATGTATCGATTCTGTTAGTGCTTGGTGTATAAATTGAAGAGTGTCATTTTAAATTAACTCACATTTTTGGAAATATTGGTCTTGGTAAGGTTAGGTTATCCTTAACTACTGAAATAATAACAAGTGTTACACAAAAAACATCTACAGCATGGATGTTTTTTGGAAAACATGGAATCTAAAAATTGCCCTTTAAAAAATACACAGTATTTGGATACGATTAGAGCCCTTCATAAAACGATTGTATTACTACGAGGTGCTTTAGAAACTAGTCGCGTTGAACTAATTCAACTAAAAACTAAAACTTGGCCTATAGAATGCTTAGAATCAGCTATAACTGCTCTCAGTATTGAAAACCATTTATTGCGCCAAAAAATTTTAAATGTTGACCAAGCAAAATCAAATGACACCACTGAAAATTTAATTGGGTTTCAAAGTGACTGTAAATTATCTTCAAGTAAATCAATTAATTTCAATGAACAAAAACCATGTCCCTTAAATGTTTCTGGGAACGTTATTTCAAAAGAAACTGATATCTTTACATCCACATCGATCAATAAGATTTCGTTAAACGAAAATTCAAAATCTGATTGTAGTAATCATGATATCACAAAAAAGATACAAGTTAATATAGAAGAAAATAAACAGCTTCATGCTAATACAGGTCTAGAAATTTTGAGCAATATAAGTGTACAAAGTAATGATCAGATTATAAATTTTCCTAATGAGGTATACACTAATAAAATACCTGGTCCAAGTTTGCCAATTTTAATTAAAGCCGATGTTTATGATTCTTCCAGAAGGCATATAAATTCTAAACCAGAATTAAAAATGTCTGATAATGAACCAAATAAAGAATTTGAAGTAAAAAATGAACTGGTTCTACAACACTCCTGTAGCACAGATGTATTGGACCAAGAAGTTGACAATATTGAATTAATATTTACCAATGAAGACACCAAAGAAACAAATTTAAAAGAGCAACTTATATCTATTGATGGAGGAATTGATCCCCAAAATCTTCAGTGCCAAATGACAGAATTTGATCAAAATTTATCCACTGAAGTATCAGATAAAGAACTGGAAGATGATGTCTTCAATGATAATTTTGAAAATGAAAACAATGAAAATACAAATTTTCAGAGCCAAATATTTGATTTTACGCGAGAAATTTCCAAAGTTTGTATTTCTAAGTCTAATAACTCTATTAATCAAGATGACCTAAAAAGTTTAAAAAGTTTTAATTCGTATCAAGATTCTAGCTTTGATAATAAAAGTTTAGAAAAGGATGAAAGTTTTGACAGATTTGAAGAAAGAATAAGTATTGTTGAAACTGATATGTCTAAAGTTGGTATCCAAGATGTTGAATATTCTTTAGGAAGGAGAAACACCTGTCCAAATCCAATATCGTATACACCAATATTGCATAGGTAAATTTTTATATATGTATAAGTTCCACAAAATTTAAATTAAACCAGGTTTGTTTTTAATTTCTAAATATACAGGGTGTCTCACTGAAAATTTTAAATGCCTGAGATTAGTACACATATTTTTAAATGAAATATTGGTAGCTGCCAATAATATACTTAAAGTAGCAGGGGATGGTATATCACAGAGTTTTTTGACCGCGGCCCAGTACGAGGTTTTAAAATTTTTCGCAACCCACCTTATGAAAAAAAACATTTATTTACTAAACATATTATATTTTTTAATAAAAATCAAGTTATTTGTTTGTTTATTTCATACACAAATTTTTTTACAATTTTTGCCGTGACCCGGTGGCGGGTCGCAACCACACTTTGGATAACGCTCGTATATCATATAAACCAGGCTTAGCATACTAAATGAAATGAATTAAAATTGTCTGTTTGATTTATACTTCATTTTTTAAACTGGCTGACACGTTTTCTCAAAAACTACTGAATTGATTTTGCTCAAATTTTTATGGTACAGTCGAACTTCTATATAATGTTTCATCACGGGAACCTTAAAAAAATTCGTTATATAGAAAATTTGCTATACAGGGTGTTAAACCGCCAATTTTTTAGAGCCGATTCTATGACTAATTTTAAAATAAAAACTTCAAATTAACATATGTCCGATTTTGCTTCCTAAGGGAGCTACAGCCCATCATAGGTGTGGATGAAAAAAAAGGTTATAAAAATTAAAAATACCCTTAATTTAACTAAAACATCCAAAATAATCAAATAAAGACATAGATTCTAATAGCTACCTAATAATAAAAGATGTGTATTGTAGAAAAAAGTAGATACCTACCGTGCCGTAAAGATTTTAATAGCTACTTAATAATAAAAAATGTGTATTGTAGAAAAAAGTAGATACCTAACGTGCCGTAAATCATCGTTAAATTATCGTAAAATTATGTGAATTTTTCTCCAAAATGATGCATTCTACAGAGTTCGTACAAGAATACCTTTTTTTATCTACAATTGTTTGGCGAACATTATTTAAAAAAAAAATCTTAAAAAATGAACCCCTAAAAAGTTACCACAGTTTTTATTACCATCCCTCTCCAAAACTACCCTTTAAAATCAGAGAAACATATCTAAAGCGTATTCACACCAAATTTGAAGTTTCTACTATAAAGCGTTTTCAAATAAACCTACAAAAACCTTCTTTTTTACACCATGTTTGAAGGGCTGTAGCTCCCTTAGGAAGCGAAATCGGACATATGATAATTTAAAGTGTTTATCTTAAAATTAGTCGTAGAATCGGCTTAAAAAATTTGGCGGTTTAATTTCGACTCACCCTGTATAGAAATTCGGAATTTTGATATAAAAAATTTGTTATTTACTTTATAGCTCTTTATTTTACCTAAAAATATGAAAAGGCATTGTTTTTAATGCGCATATTTTACAAAAACTAAATTTGCTTCAAGTTGGAGGTATAACTTATAAAAAGACTGGACTCTCGGAATTAACGTTCATTCTAATTACCTATCGGATTTTCTATTATTCTTTACACTAATCTAATATAAAATTCTCCGAAATTTTTAAAATTAGCCACCCATTGACTAAAATTTATGAAAGATTCTAATATTTACTTAAAAAAAGTTCATTATAAGGAGTAAAAAATACATTAAAAACGCCTTCGAGGTAAAGATTCTCAAAAAAAATTTGTTATATAGAGAAATTCGTTATATGGAAGTTCGTTGTAGGGAAGTTCAATTGTATGTTCAACATACTTATAGTTCTCGCGCGAACTGGGATAATTGTGATATACAGGGTATCCCACTTTTTTCCAGCAAAATTTTTTTTTTAAATAGTAAATGTCATTCTGAACCAAAAATTTTCTATGAACTATTACGTTTTTTCGACTCCTTAAAAAGTTACAGCAATTTTAAAATTGATAAATTTTCATGATTTTCTTATTATATTTTTTTTTATTTAAATCAATTATTATTTGGATTTTTTCTTTACCAATTTGAATTTTTTGAACATAATTGGCTGTATTAAAATATTTGAACGACGTGGTTAAAGGAGGTTATCGTTTACATATGGGTTTTTGGGTAACAATAAAAATACACTAATCTTTTCAAAATGAAGTTAATATACTCCTAATATTAATTATACAGGGTGAGTCGAAATTAAACCTCCCAATTTCTTAGGCCGATTCTATTACTAATTTTTGATAAAAACTTCAAATTAACATATGTCCGATAAATAAAAACACCATTTTTGTAACCTGTCACACGGTACGACCCCCTTAATGAAATTACCCATAATTCATTGCTCATTACCCAATGGGTTGGCAATACTGCAGCTTTATGATTGGTCCGCACTTGTTCCGAATAATGTCAAAAATTTAGTAATGAATTTCATTAAAAAATTCAAATGTAATGAATCGTTTACTCAATAGTCGTGGAAAAAATTATTATAAAGTTTTAAACTAATAGGGAAACATATTTTACCACGACTATTGAATAAATGATTCCTTACATTTGAATTTTTTGATAAGTAATGAAATTCATTACTAAATTTTTGACTTTATTCAATATTCTCGCAATGTGTGAGAACCAAAGGACCAATCACAAAGCTACAGTATTGCCAACCCATTGGGTAATGAGCAATGGCTTATAGGTAATTTCATTAATCACTGGGCAAGCTATTGGGTAATGAGCAATGGATTATGGGTAATTTCAACCATAAAATAAAATTTACATAGAAGGAATCAAGAAATGTCAAAAATACGAAAAATAACCTCAAAAAAATTACATAAAGGCACTGTAAAATATAAAAAAAGTCATGGAAAAGTATTCTACTCGCGAGAAAATAGCCATTATTGACTCAGACCTCTTATTTCGATCTTCGTGAATAATGGCTATCATTTCTCACTCGTTGAATAATATACTATTATTGAAAATACACTTATTTTTATTTAATTTGAAAAATTATTCAAAATAACCATTTCAAGGGTATACAGGGTGGGTTGCACGAAACGGTTTAAACTCGATTTTAGCTAAAACTAAGCTCAAACTGACAAGTATGATGTTTTTTGCATTTATTTTCTGTCATACTTGTCAGTTTAAAACTGGTTTTAACCAGGGGAGGTTCAATCATATATAGAAATTTAAAACAAAGCGCCCCCTCACAAGTCTGCCGTTTTTGTAGGACTAAAACAGTTGGTTGCTAAGATACTTATAAATTTTATCTATTGTTGTCTGACATTTCAATACTTGTAATCATAGCATGTAATTTTAAAATCAAAATTTATTTTTCAAGTCAAGTATGAAAACGAATATTTTTGGACAAATTACAAAATCATTAAGTTTGTAGATGCATAAACGTTTACTTCTAGATTTTTACAAAAAAATCTTAAGAGTAAAGTCTCATTTTCACATTATCATGAAAGCACTGTCTTGATAGTCACTGCGAAAGTCTTATCATATGATACAATAGCGAGTCTCAAGTTGTCTATACTGCGACAGCTCTTGTGATAGTTCCTATCATGATAGGATCTATCACATCAACTATCTCCGTGAAATTGAGACTTTAATCATAAAATTTTTAAATATTTTCTAATTTCTGTAACGTCAGTTTCTAGCAAAGGTCTTTTTTAGATTTTATTTGAATTAGGATTATTCTTTCAGATTCTTTCATAGTGTAATATGTTCCAGCTTTTATTTTGGATTTGCAAATTCAAATTGGTCAATTTCTGATGCAACAATATTTGTATAACATTATCGAACCAACACTTCAAGACAGTTATCAGCAAGGTTTTTCGGGTTTAACTGGGTTTGCCCACAAAGTATTATTCATGATATGTTAGGATTTAAAAAAATAAACGTTTTTTCAATTACATTTCACCTTTTTTTGGTTTTAAAGATAAAATTTTACCTGAAAAAAAATCAAGTTCATGTATTTTGAATTATCCGCTTACATAGTCTATCTCTTTTTGGCAGAGTTATTAGGTGGAGCCACCATTTGCTTTGTTTTTAATTTTTCACATTGAATCAACCTCTCTTATACTATTCTTCTCTCTGTTTTTAACTAATGGGGTAATTCTGAACAAAAAATGTTAGCCGTAACAGCGATGTTAAATTTGACAGTCACCCCGATGTCAAAAAAACGCTATTCTGTAATCTTTAGTGTAACTTAACGACAATATAAAATAACATTTTCGGTATTAAAATGCATTGTACATTTATATAATGTATTATTTTGATCAATTATACATTAATGTATTATTATTGCTTTGCTGTATGTTATTTTAACACCGAAAAATTTATTTTAAATAACCGTTAAGTTGCAGTAAAGTTTACAAAATTGCGATTTTTTTGACATCAGGGTGACTGTCAAATTTAACATCGCTGTTACGGCTAACATTTTTGTTCAGAATCACCCCATAAAACTTTTTCGTGCAACCCATCCACAGTGTAGCTAGATACAAAACCCACCAATTTACTAAAAACAAACTTTGGGAGAAACATAAAAAAATATTGTTTCATACATAATAATATGTCTGTCTCTTCTGTCTAATAACCAAAACCACAAATATCAAGCTAATTTTAAAATTGAGCAGGAGAGAGGGAGAGGCCATTGTGCACCAACTTTATTGGATACTATCTTTTTTCTTTACGTTTTTAATTATTCTAAAACTACTGAAATATTTATATAATTTTTTGCTGAAAATATAAATTTAACAAACAACAAAAAGTATAAGCTATTTTACTTAAAATTTTGTGTACTAATGGGGTCATTATAAATAAAAATGTTAGCTGCAACAGTGCTGTTAAAGTTGACAGTTACCCCGATGTCAAAAAAACGCTATCTGTAAAATTGACTGTAAATTAACGGTGATGTAAAATAACATTTTCACTGTTAAAATACATTGCACATAATGCAATATTACTATTTTGATCGATGTTATTTTAACACTGAAAATGTTAGTTTAGATCGCCGATAAGTTACAGTAAAGTTTACAGAATAGCTTTTTTTGACATCAGGGTGACTGTCAAATTTAACAGCGCCGTTACGGCTATCATTTTTGATCAGAATGACCCCATAAATTATGTACAATAAAATATGTTAACAATTTTGTTTATTATTTCTTATAAGAATATTAAGCAAATTGGTACAATCAAAAACTACTCAAAGTTATTGCAGTAATTTGTCAACCATTGCCCGTTTCCATTTTTTTTTTATTTCAAAGTGGTATATCGTTTTAAGGAAGTAAATCTTTACTTAACTTTTAAAAATGCCTATGCCCATTTTCACCAACGTTTCGTAAAACCATAGATAACATAATACGTATAGAATGCTAACTCAATAGTACCTTTTAATAACGTAAAAGCGCCCTCTGGTTTTTTGGGGCCAAGTATTTTTAGACGCGCGGGAATTTTGAATCTGCCTTTTTATGTTTGTATTTTGTAGTTTTATTATTTTATAAACATGTATCTTTAATTAGAAAGGTTTATTTTTAAATTTTCATACCAATTTATTACTTAAACTCTAATTAAAGATACATATTTACAAAACTACCCTATTTGTAGAATATAACATATAAACAAAATTTTATATTTAAAAATTAAAAATCGTATAGTTACATACAAACTGAAAATCAGTAAAACAGATTTAAAGTAGATTTTTGATGTTATAAAAGTAGAAGTATGATCTAGCCAAAAACATATGTATTACAAAATACAAATTTTAAAATTTTACGTCTTTTGAAAATCCAAATCCATTCTCCTAGGATTTATCCAGAAAACCTTACAATGTCTCACTTAGACGATGCAAGGACAATTTTATGAACCCAGTTTAAAAGTATTCTTGAAAATATAATATTTTAAAAATGTGAGATGTAAGCATAGGATCTAAGTAGAAAAAGTAAACATACCTATAGAATCTCGAATTAATAAATATTTGCTGAAAATCCAACAGTAACAGTAACAAGACCTTTTTAAACTGCGAAAAGTATAATTTCTCTAATGAAACTGGTGCATTTTGAATGCTAACTATCACTTAATTATCAAATGATTATCAATTCTGACAACAAAAAAATGGTTCGCAAAGTTGATTTTGTCTTTAATTTACTTTTGGGGCCAAGTTTTTTTGTGTTATCAAAAGGACCTTATCGTTTTCCTAGGTGTTTTTGGGCAAACATGAAAAATAAGTTAAACCTACAAAAATTAACTAAAATACCCCCAATATTAATTATATTTCCAATTTGGTATAAATTCACTATAGGGTGTGGGCGTATTTTATTCAAAAAAGTTTGTCGTTACCATAGTTTAGCATATCGTCAAATGTCAAAACAGTGAAGGAGAAAGGATTAATAACCCTGTTGAAGTTATAATTATTATTTATTATAAAAACTAGACTAAAACTAACCATTGCCTGCTATTCGCCATCAAAAGAAACACTAACACTCCTCTAGCCCATACTAAGATTTTGCTATTATTTCAATATTTTCCATTATTATTTTACAAATTTAATTTAATGTGACTATTTGAATCTGAATGAATGGTGATAATTGGTGACAGCAGCTGACACTAAATATTTTTAAATATTTGTCGCCAAGATACCTTACGCGTGTGTGGACACGCCCACACCCTATAGTGAATTTCAACCCCAATTTCTTCAATAAATATGAATTATAAATACGTTTATGAGATTTTGCATTATTTAAAAAAATATTTATTAACACGACAACAGCGGATTTTAAAATTCAAATTTTGACAAGTACTGTCTGATGTCTGATAAATTTTAATTACCTTTCATTTACGTTTAAATTGAAAGCAAATGACAGTTAAAACTAATAGGGTGTTTTCCTTGTGGAACCTATGTTAATAATCGAATGCAATCGCCAAAAGTATTAACCTGATGGTAGATACAAATGACCTTTATTATAAGGCACTTTAGAACAATGGTTACTGTTACAAACAAGAAGTAATGCCCGGGCTAACAAATTCGTACGCGCTTTACAAAGGTATCTGGCGACTGACTCACTGTGACTCACACTGGATTGAAATGTTTCCCACATTGGGTGTTATTGTCATGCGCACACATTGCTTGCGTTTGTACGTTTATTTATAAAAACAGCTAAAACCGGCGCGTACACATAAAATGAAATCCGGTACGCGCTCATGTAATATACTGGAATGAAACATTCTAGCAAAGGAGAAATAACTTGCCGAATGTCGTAAATCTTGCCTACTTGACAGGAGGTGCTTGAAGTGCCAGAGGGTGTGTCCTGCAAAAATAGAAGGATTTTACAAGCCCTTTGCCGCCACCGAGGTCCCTTATCGGTTCTACTTTTTACTAATAATTATTCTCCATAATTATTCTGCATTTAATTTAGACGTTTCGTTTGAGCAGTTTGAGAGGTAATAATTTCAATGTTGCCTGATTGTGCAATAAAGTCTTACGATAACCTGTAATAGTATATTACGCAACGAGCTAGAAAGTGACGAATTTTGTGCGAGTGTGAAAATAGCCGAACGAGGCGCTAGCCTAGTGCGGATATTACACGAGCAACTAAATTCACTTTCTGCGAGTTGTGTACGCTATTTTTCCGACGACCACGGAGATTTTGCGACCATTATTAATATTTTGTAGTAACAACATAACATAACCTATGTTAACAGCAGCTGACATTGTAGTTATCGATTATTTTTAGTTAAATGTAAATAATTGTAGGTGGCGCTGTTTTGACGGAAGCAACTTATTGAAACGAATAAAAAATGTTCCTATTGTTTTTTAAATTTACAGAAAAGTGAATTACATAACGATTTTAATAATAAAATTAGTAATATTGGCGGGGTTAAATATAAATTTTTATTTGAACTATCCTTTTTTTGCAAGTTCAAAAAAATCCAAGAGAGGGCTTTCAGAATTCCTTCGCAGCGCCTCTATCGAAAATTACAAGAACTATTTGACAGTTACAAAACGGAAAGTCAAAGTCACTAGTGTTGAAATGAAAGATTTTCTAAACTACTAATATGAATGACATATACGATTTTCTCATATGGTCGTCGGAAAAAATAATATTTGACAAGATTTTTTTATTATTCCTAATCATTTATAATGAATTTAAAAAAACTACTTTCGTTACTATCTGTAATAGAATGAAAATACTAATAATCTTTGTGGTAAATATACAGAAAAATCCTCACTTATCAGCAGTTTTATTTACATACCACGCTTACTAACCATTACCTTAGCATGGTAGTGAATTGTCAATTCCACGATCTGTCACCACTTTATCTATGACATTAATTCCAATCGAAAATGAATGGTATGTCAAAGCCACTTACACTACATACTACTGCCAATCTAAATTGCCTAAGAATCATTTTCGGTATCTATCATTATCAGTATTTTTATTATTTACATAGCAACTAAAAATAATAAAAATTTCCTAGCAACTAGCACTATAGTTTTAAGAATCGTTGGTAAAAACGGCCATTAGTTTCACTCTTTCCATCAACTCAAAAATTTTGGCACAGTTATTCAAGGCACCCTGTATAGTTAGTACCTAATATTGTAAATTTAAATGTACTCGCCATGTACTTATGTTATTTTAATTTAACTCAAATTTTTTGAAAAGACCGCAGATTTTCCAGGTAAACTTTTATGTTTTTTGCTTTACCCAGCATATTTGGATAAACTAGACTTTTCCCAGGTAAAGCCAGTTTCACCCAATTTGCGGCTTTACACGTAACATACAGGGCGGACATAAAGAAATCCCCCCCCCCCCCCCTGCTAACTTTTGAACGGTTATGTTTTCGATTCTTAAAATTTGTCCACTAAAGTATTCAATTGCGAACTTTCTAATAAAGCTATTTTTGATTTTGTGGAACTTCCGGTTAAACCGGAAGTGGATGGCAACTTTCTTATTTTAAATGGAACACCCAGTATATTTTTGCATTTTCGTGTTCTTCATAAAAATACCATTAAATTGACCTAGCGTAGTGTGCTCTACTATTAATACTTTCGGAATTACGCCCATTTGAAAATCACATTTTTATGCAACTTCATTTACACCGGAAGTTTGAGCCAACTTCCTTATTTTAAATGATTTTCTTTTGCAATTAAGTTAATAACATTAAATTTAAACAAAATTATGTTTAACCTCAAGTTCGTTAATTTTCCACTTCCGGTGTAAATGAAGTTGCATAAAAATGTGATTTTTCGAATGGGCGTAATTCCGAAAGTATTAATCGTAGACCACACTATGCTAGGTCAATTTACTTTATGTCCGCACTTTATGTAAATAGAATTAAACAAGGGTGCACAGTTTCAAATTAAAATTTGAAAGTTAATAATTTTAGGTTGTAGTATAAAGAAATAAGAAAAAAATAAAAAAAAAATTCAAGGCTCTACGACTTTTGTTCAAAAGATGTGAATTTTTATATAAAATATGGCATTCTGATAAATGAATAAATATGTATTTTGAAAAATTCATATTTCGCTTAATAATTAAAATTAAGAAATAAAAATTCGTACAGATAAGTTTCTAAAAATTATCGATATTATCTTATTAAATTTATTAAAATTTAATTATTTTTTAAGGTACATTACCTAAAAAAATTTTTATTTTTTTGAGTTTTTGGGGTGTAAATTTTTTTTGGGGGGTGTAGAGGGCAAGTGACCCCCTAGATTTCATCCATTTTCTATTATCTTTTATTTGCGGGGTCGATTTTGAAAAAATTCGAAAAATTTTTCATGGAAATCGATATTTATTGTTTTTCTCGAAAACTATAAAAGTTAGCGATTTCAAATTTTTACCAAAGGTAAATACCGGGGATAGACGCGTTTTAAAAAATATTTGAATAAAATCGGTTAAACAGTTTTCTTGGAAAAAATTCGCAAAGTTTTGGCAAAATTTTGGTACAAATACGGACCTGGACGACGCAAAATTAAACCGAAAATTAAAATTTTCACGGAATTTTGTGGGGGAGGTGACGGTGCGAATTTTAAGCCTTTAATCGTTTCTGTGGTTCTAATAGTTTGGAAGATATTAATTATTTTGTGAAAAGTGAAAAATTTCAGACCGCAATTTTGGCTCCCAACGGAGATTTTGCATATTTTTGCTACATTTTCGGCCATAACTCGATAAACAAAAGAAATAGCGAAGTGATTCTTTTTTTTTGTCGTAAAGTGGACCATGAAAGTATTCAGAAAATGTATATTACGTTGGGGCAAAATAAAATTTGTGCGGTTGATTAGACCGAAACTCAAATAAAAATGCTACTGTTTTAAATGCGATCTTAAAAAATTTAAGATTTCGTTGGTTTTTCAAAATTTAAAATACCCTATGCGTGGGCGGTTTTGATTCCAAGAGTAGATTCAGCAGAATTTTTAAAAATGAAAATCCGTTAAAAAATAGGCCGACGGGAGCCGCCAACCCCTAAATTCAACATTTTTACGCCATAACTTTTTAACCGCGCAAAATTTAAAAATGCACTGTGCTCCTTTTACCACAGTTATTGTTGTTCTTTGATAATCTGATGTAAAATTGAGAAAATTTTAAAAATTTACGGCTGCAGAGGGGGCCGACCAAAGCGCGCGTTTGAGCTATTTTATTAACATTTCAATTGGGATTTTTTTTTTCAAGTCCAGGGGTAAAATATAATCGTGCTGATTTTTTCTCACATAAATAATAAAGAAAGAAGGGAAATAAAAAATATTGGAATATTATACACGGTCGGGATCATAAGTTACGAATTTTCAAAGTCGGCGTCGAAAAAGCACTAATTTCAAACCTGAAATTTGAGGGCGCCAAAAGCACAGAAAAAATTGAGATATCAAAAAAAGCGCTCGTTTCAAGGGAAAGCATAGAGTGTAGATTAGGAATAAAACAACCGCGATTTTTTTCACCTGCCGATCTTCTTAGCGAAGCCGCACAGTTTGAGCACTTTTGCCGCCCGAGAAAACGCCAAATTTGTATACTCGGCGTGCCGGCACCGCGACGCCCCACCGTCGCGCCTGGAGACTTAAAAATGGCCACGGTCAATCCCCAGGATGTGAGAATAAAAGGGGCCAAATTTCGTCGCTTCCCTTTAAAACCGGGCGGGGGTGCGATTTTTCAAAGTTGAGGCCGGCGAAAACCGGAAAAAAAGCAAGAAAAAACGACCAATTTCGAGAAGTGTTAGAGTGCTCGGAAAAATTTAAAATTCGAACCCCGCTTAGAATCCGCATCCCTCTTCATGGTGCGACCGAAATTTTTAAATCCGACCATAAAAACTGCACTTTTCGCGGCTCAATGCAAAAAACGTCCGAATTTGGGGTAAAAATACAAAAGGGGCTGTATCTCCGCCCCCTCAACAGATAGGTCCGGGCGGGTCAAAACCGTCCTCTATAACATACTAAAATTTGATGCGATGCGGGGTGAATTTCGGACGGTGAGGGGATGAATTCGATTTTTCGTTCGGGGGGGAATTACTTTTTTCGGGGTCGCCGGAGAGAAAAGCGACGATTTAACTTTTGTCTTAAAATTTTCTCCTCTTTCCGCCTGCAAAATTTCAACTCTACGAAAAAAAACACCTTCCTCGTTTCTTACGGTTTTAGTATTATAGAAGATAATAAATACATCCAAAGTATTCAATTCTAGAAAAATTTTATTTTCTATGATAATAATGTTTAGATGCTTGATGTTGCATGACCAACCTTAAATAAATAATACTATTATAGTTTATTAGAATTGTTTTATTCAGAATGACAAATACCTAGTATCTAAAAAAAATTGTGAGGCACCCTTTAGGTAATTACGTTCAAGTGCAAATATAAAAGACTACTGCCCGTTTTCACCAACGATTCCTAAAATTTGGGCATTGCTTATAGCGTTAGTTGCTAGGTATTTTTAATCATTTAATAAAAAATACCTAGCAACTAGAGCTATAAGCAATGCCTAAGTTTTAGGAACCGTTGGTGAAAACGGGCATAAGTACTATAGTTAGATTTCAGACAAAAGTTCACTAATTAAATAAAAAGTAAATATAAGTCATGTATTACAATATGGTTTGTTTTGAGAAGATACTTATTAATTTAATTGATCTTCTTTTAGGGATTCCATGTCCAGAGGTTTAATTACAAGGAAATCCCGGCCTATACTAGCCCATTCAAACGCAATTAGAAAGGAAAGTGGTGCACAAACTGATATATCTGCGTTGCCCAATAAATGTTCATGGAGATCTGAAAGTAGTTTGGCCAATAAAGTAAATTAAAAAAATTATTAGTTGTATAAATGTATTTATTTTTTATATTGATAAGGTTAAAAGTGGTGAGAAGTTCGCTACTCTTCCATCAAAATATCCTCTACCAGGGTCAAAATTGCGACTTGCTGAGAAAACAGTTGAAGCGAGAAGGGTTCTTTTATCAGATATTGGTTTCACAAGCATGGTTCCTGAATTATCAAGATCTGCAGATCATCTTTTCCCACCTCAATTAAAACCTTCTATAAATACTACTTATGGTCAATTTTTAAAGACTAGTGATTTGTACTCACCGGGATATACTGTGAGTTGCTATATTTTAATAAAATATTCTTCGGGATAAAAGTAAAAATGTTTTAGACGCAACGATTTGCTTGGAATACAATATCCCCTTCTGACAGTCATTCACAGTCCCGCTATTCTAGTATGTTTCCAATTTCTAGTCCTCCAGTACCTACAAGAAGATGCTCCGCACCAGTGTCACCAAGCAGAAGGAATGTTTATAGGAACCCATTAATGAAAGTAAGATTTGCTAATGGTTCACTTCCAGAATTAAGAAGTGACTGGAATACAACAGTGGATAGTGGAGATTCAACAGACAGTCTAGTGGAAGAAGCTGAGCAATATTTAAGAAGATCAATAGATTGTATGGTACGCAGTAAATATCACGCATATACTGGGTAAGTTCTCTTCACTTTATTTTTTAAGAAAGTCAAACCAAATGTAATAATAAATGTAACAAAATAAAATTTCATTTATATCATTTTTAAAAGAATTCTATGTTTTGATTGATTTTGCTTTATCCTCCGAAATCAGAGTTATCCAAGTTGGTCTTGGAGAAAATTTAATCTCGATTTCGTAAATTGAAATATGAAAGAGCGCAGACATTTTTATTGATACGCGCACCAGCTTAGTCCTCATTTGGTGTATACATGAATATGGTAATAAAATTTTTTTCCTTGAAATTTTGTTTGCATTTGTAATATTCAACTTTTACTATACAGGGTGTCCCATTTGACATTGGACTCTACGGATATCTTTGTTATTATTGGAGATAGAAAGTCGGTTAAATGGACAAAGTAGTGTATATTTGTATGTACAATAATAATTCGTTGACAAAACAGTTGAATTTTGCATCGTTTCGGCGCCATCTTTAAAAAACCAAAAAGTGCTATATTGAAAATATGACTGTAACTTTTTTTATTGTAGGCCATACTTTGTTAACAACATAGAGGCAGTTTTCTTAAGCCATTGGATTGCCAGGAAATATTCCTAATTTTGTTTTTTATTTTGCCGGCCATATTGGAATTACACATTTGGAATCAGTGTTTTTTTCTGAGAATTTTGATGTACCACAAACACATCAAGGATTTCATGGAGTGCTCGAAACTTATTAACACAGCAAAGCATGATTTGGTGTGAAGACTAATATGCTTAAGATATAATTTCTTAATTTTTTTCAGATTTTTTGAAAGCTCTGAAAGGGTACTTTTAACATAAAATAATTTTTGTTTTCATAATAATATTCCTTATTCAATTCTAGACAAAAGTGGTCCTCCTATACCAACTGGATAGAATGCACCCTTTTCAAGGAAAATACAATTAACGATTTACATGCAGAGTTTCAATGTTATTTTACAATACATGAGTTTCACCACCTTTCTTCTGCAACTTTCGATTTTTATTATTAGTTATTTAATGAAATGCAGTAATTTTATTAGTTTCAATAGTTTCTGTAAAATTATTGTTAACCACCCTTTATACTTAGTTTAAGTCACAATATTTGAAGGGTTGTAGTTCCCTTAGGAAGCGACATCGGACATATGTTCATAGGAACTTTTTTTCTTAAATTTAATCGTAGAATCACCTCCTGATTTTTTTCGCACCAATTTAGTTACACCCTGTATACTCTGTAAACAAACTAAGGGTGTTTATTTGTCATTTTTTTCCACAGAGGGCTAGCAAAATTCTAAAATCTCAAATATTTACAGATCTCCTAAAGCCGGTTTAAGACGTGCATCGGCTCCTGAACCTGCTGGGGATAGTATCCCCCCACAGGGTTGGATGCCATTTTTGCCAAGATTACCAAGGGACCTGAGACTTGATTATTGGGTTAAAGTTATTTCTCAAGAAGGAAGAGTTCGTGGTGGGAGAGTACGATACATAGGCCATTTATTATCTCAGTCAGAACAATTTGTTGGTGTGCAACTAGGTACTCCAGATGGATCCTCCGATGGTACTTATAACAATAGAAGATATTTTCAATGGTATTTTTTTAATTAATAATAGACAGAATATTATATGCTTTTCTTGCAGTGAACCGTGTCATGGAATATTTGTTCCTTTTAAGAAAGTCATTATGGGCTGGAAACCATAAATTAATTGTCTACAATATAGAAGTATTTAATTGTCTGTAGATGCAGACTGTGGACCGTGCAAAAATTACTACATTTTCATGCAATATTGGAATCGAAATAAAAATGCTATACTTAAGTGGTATAGACAATTATGTTAAACAAGCCAATCGTATTTAAATTCGATTTCAATACGTTTTGAAAATTAATCTATTACTATTTTTGTTATACCTTCATTGTTTTTATTTATTTTAAAAATGTAGGCTAAAAAGTTTAATAAATGTTAATTCACATAAAGAAAGCTAAAAATATAATTATTGACATTAATTGGCTCTTACTCTTTAAATTGTTCAAATTTGTAGTGTTTCTATTTGGACTTTCGAATTACTTCGCCATGTGTAGATACATTACTGCATCAAAAAGTTACTGGTTCGAATATTGCAAGACCAAAAATTTTCATCGCTGAACCAAAGCATTGGTGGATCGAATATTGTTGCATCAAAAAATAGATGGGGTGGTTAATCTATTAATCAGAACAGGGAGCCTATTTTCCAACTTAAAAAGTTTCAATAATAGGTTGGAATTAAAATCAAATCGTATTTTTGAGATGCCTTCGAAGTTAAGTTTGGATGTGGTATTAAATTTCGAACGGGCACACTAGACAACGTTGACTAATACCAAATGTAGAGTAATAAATAAACCTGCAATTCATATTTCGATATTTGAATTTTCTAATAAGACAAAATAAGGTAAATAAAATAGTATTTTCGGTTATCGGACACAATCTTTATTAGTCAAAAAATTTATATTATTGTCATTGCCAACGTTTCGCCTACAAATTTTCGGCTTTATCAAGGCTTTGAAATTTATATACTTTAACTAATAAAATGCAGTAGTAATGGGGTGATAGATTGTATTCGATAACCAAAAAAATTATTTTATTTACCTTGATTGTGGAACGGATGAAAATTTATTTGGATCAAAGACATTGTAAGTTTATGTGGTTTTATTAATTTAATATTAAAATTAAATAGAGGCAGAAAGATGTATACGAAAAAAAAAACTTGCCGGCGCACGGGGCTTAATCAGACCTTACCCAGCTGTCGATTCTTTTGTGTTCACCAAATCTCGAGTTAGACCCGGATGCACAGTTTGAGCTTAAGCTTAAAGTGACACTTTTTTAGTTGTCACTTTAAGGGGCAACCGGAAGGCAGAAATTGACTTTTTATCATTTTTAGCCGAGACTATTAACAAATAAATATTTTTTTGTCAGGGAACAAAAGTATATCGGATCCTTGGCGTAATCTACTAAAAGTAAATGAAATTTTGAAAATACTACTAAAAATAAAATGAAAAAACAGAAAAATATACCTGAAAATCTTAGATTTTTCATTGAGGTTTTAATGAATACCATAGCCTTGACCAGTTTAATAAATATTTTAATGGAAAGATATTGTGGATAAGCAATCACGGAAACAAAAAAAATCAAATCTACTTAGTAATATCTTCAAAAATAGCTTCCGGCTGCCCCTTAAGTGTCACTTGAAGCTGAAGCTTCAACTGGGCAACCGGGGCTTAGAAACTAGAGCATATATTTAATCGTTAATGGAGAATAAAACAAGGAAATTGGAGGTCTACCTTTTTAGGTTTGTAGCTACAGCTTTTTGACTTTTAGGTCAACGACTATTATGATAGAGGATATTTTTCCGATTACAGTGATTACCTAACAGGTAGGTATAAACCTTAAGTGTACTTGCTCATTTTTTTTAATTTTATCAATTTATCAACAGGCGTTTATAAATAAGTAAGTAAACTTAAGGATTTGAAAAAATAAAGATATTAGCAGAAAACGCATTTTAAAAATTATAAAAATTAATCTATCAAAAATGACCGAATGAATTTCATAATTTATTTTACCTATTTAAATTATTTAAAAGTAGATTTAATACATTTTATTAAAATAAATTACCAAAACAAAATCCAAACATTTTTGTCACATGCTTGTGACAAAATAACATTTAAATAATATCTTATAAATGTTTCCTGGAAACATGCAATGTTACCATCTATTGATTCAATTATGTTGCAGTAACGTTTCGTAAACGGTTGCATGTCGTAGCGCAACAACGTTGTGACGGAAACGTTTCAAATTAAACATTTGCTAAATATTACAAATAAACATCATAGAAACGCTTAAAATTAGGACAATGCCTCCGCTGCCGGCGCCGGTTGCTAAATCATAACTCAATGAGATCAATTCAATATCAAACATTCTTGCTTAAAAAAAGTCTCTGGGCTAAGGGTAACATGTGGAACGCTCCAGATCTTGACGCTCAAATAAACGAAAACGCCAATAGTCATTAAGAGGGTAGAGGATACTCGCTGAAATGTGTAACTGCATTTCGTCCGCAAAAGTATTGTAAAATAGCTTACTTCTAAGCAATAATTTGGTCACATCTTTATAAATATTAATTAATTTCAAACTATACAGGGTGATTCAGACAACCCGTGCCACCCATTTATCCGAAATAAAAAATTTTATTACCAAAGTGAACCTAAAGAATCCATTGGTGAACTTATTTTTTATATGGAAACATAGCTCGAGTTTGGTATGGTTTGATAGGTCTTTCAAAAACAAATAACTTTTATTAAAATATTTTTTTAATATTTTGCATAGTTGAGAATTTATTCGATAAAAAAAAAATTGTTAAAAAAAGTAAATAAAAATTATTGCATATTTTGAAGAGTTTTGTTTAAATATGGACAAGTATGATATTTACAGTTGGTAATACCGGGTGGAAATGAAAACCGGGTCACCTCGATAACTTTTTTATTTATGAATAAAAAAAATTGAAATTTGGCTATGTTCTATATGGTTCAAAAAAACAAATTTTATGTGCATTTTTTATTTTCGAAATCACTTCCGGTTTCACCGGAAACAACATGAACTTTGTTTTTTTAAATGTAACATCCCATATTTTTATTCATGGCTTAAAATACTTTTAAAAAAGAAGTATTTTTGAGATATTAGTTTTTATTTTTTTTGTAAAAAAAATTTTTTTCAAAAAAACAAAAAAAGGTTTTCGAAGTCGGTGAAAAGTACCAAAACTAATTCTAAATAATTCAAATACCTAAATAAAATTGTATTTTGAAAAAAAATTTAAGTGGTTTTTGAACTATTAATTTTTAAACTTAGTTAATGAAGATTTTATCAAATATCTCACTTTTTTTAAATGCAATGATGCCGGGTCATTCGTCTTTTTAAAAAGAGGATTTTATAACGATTATTTTGGTACCCCATATGTAGGGGTATGTGTTTGTGATACATTTTAATTTTTTTTTTAATTTTGAAAAATCCCGAGTACAAAAAATATGATAAACTGGGACAAGTAAATTGATTGATTTTTCACCGACTTCGAAAACCTTTTTTTTTTTTGAAAAAATTTTTTACAAAAAAAATAAAAACTAATTTCTCAAAAATACTTCTTTTTTAAAAGTATTTTAAGCCATGAAAAAAAAATATGGGATGTTACATTTAAAAAAACAAAGTTCATGGTGTTTCCGGTGAAACCGGAAGTGATTTCGAAAATAAAAAATTCACATAAAATTTGTTTTTTTGAACCATAGAACATAGCCAAATTTCAAATTTTTCTATTCATAAATAAAAAAGTTATAGAGGTGACCCGGTTTTCATTTCCACCCGGTATATTAGAATTTGTAGAAAGAGTTTATAAATTTATAAAATTCTTCAAAATATGCAATAATTTTTATTTACCTTTATTAACAATTTTTTTTTGTTTTTCGAATAAATTCTAAACTATGGAAAATATTAAAAATTAGTATATTGTTTTAATTTATTTATTTACATGCAATGCAATAGATCAACAAAATTTATTCAATCAACATGTTGTTGGTGTAAGAATAATTTTGTTGTGCATAAAAACTAAAAAAAAAAAAAATAAAAATACTTAAAAAAAAGAAACCAATAAACTCAACAACACAAACGTAATAAAATTAGTAAGTATAAAATTATAAACAGTGAATATATATAGTATAATAAAAAGAACACAATCTCAAAACAATCTTTAAACTAGATGAATCTATTGTAAATAATTATTTTCATTCCGGTAAATGTAAAATATAGTTTTTAATATTTGTTGTAAATTTTTTAATTGAACTGGAATTTTGAATATCTGATGGCAATTTATTAAATTGTTTAACAGCATTAAATAGACAATCATTTCTACCTTTATTAGTTTTTATCGAATTTAGATGAATTTGATTGGACGTTTTTGTGTTAAATTTATGAAATTCTTTATTAGTTTTAAGCACTAAGTTTGTTTTAATCAGATTACTTTTAATTTTGAAAATAAGTTTACAATTTTCTAATAATATTGTATTACTTATATTAAAAATTTGAGTATTAAAGTAAACTTCTCTTGTTGGTGTTAAAAAAGGTAAGTTAAACAATGTTTTAATACTTTTTGACATCAATCTTTGAACATTGTTTATTAATAATGAGTTACCTTGCGACCAAATTGGTAATCCATAAATAATATTACTATATGTATATATGCATAAAATAATAAATAAGCAATTCTTTTCGGAAATGGTCCACATCTTTTAATAGCACCAATCAACGGTATAATTTTTTGTTTTATATTATCCACATGTTGATAAAAATTTAATTTCACATGTAAAGTTATGCCTAAATATCTGATTGATTCATAGCCTAATTTTTTTATTATTAATTATAATATTTAAATCAATTATTGATTTGTTTTTTTGTTTAAAAACTAAAATTTCCGTTTTGTCGGTATTTATAGTAAGCTTATTACCCAATAACCAATTATTAAATTTTATCAAATCATTATTAATTAATTCCTCTAAAATACTTTTCGTTTTACCACTATATAATAAGACAGTGTCGTCAGCAAACATAACATATTTTCCAAAAAGATTTACATATTGTATATTCTGAACGTAAATTAAATATAACAGAGGACCAAGTATTGATCCTTGGGGGACACCTATATTAATTTCACATGGATCACTAACGTAATTATTAAATTTTGTTTGAATTATTCTTTTTTTCAAATAAGTTGTCATTAAATCATGTGTTTTTCCCCTTATGCCCAATCTATACAATTGATTTAATAATATGTCTTGATCAACAGTGTCAAATGCTTTTTTTAAATCAACAAATACTCCTGCAACATAATTGTCTTTATCTAACGAATTATTAATAAAATGAATAACTTCCAATAATGCTGACTGAGTTGAACTGTTTTCTTGAAAACCAAATTGAAATTTATCTAATTGAGAAGTATTTTTCATAAAATTAATTAACCTAGATTTGATTACTAATTCGAAAATTTTGGAAAAATTGGATAATAATGAAATCGGTCTATAATTAGAAGGATCTTTTTTAGAACCAGATTTATGTATTGGAATTATTACTGCTCTTTTTAAATAATCCGGAAAAATGCCATCCAAAATATATTTATTAATTATTTTTACAATTACTGGTATTAATGGCATTTGTAATTTTTTTATAATTTTTGCATTTATATTAAAAGGTCCACATGAAGAATCCATTTTTAAATTTCTAATAATTTCCAAGATTTCATTTTCATTAGTTTCTTCAAAGAAAATAGTTTTATTATTAAAAGGTAGATTATATAAATTATTTTTAGCAATTTTATTTGCCAGTTCAGTGCCTATATTTGCAAAATATTCATTAAATTTATTTATTTTATCAATTGATACAAAATTATCAATAGTTTTTGGAATTCTATATGATAATTTATTATTATTAATAATTTCATTTAAATTTTGCCATAATCTTTTAGGACTTCCATTAGCATTTTCTATTAATTTAATGTTATAATTTTCTTTCTCTTTTCTAATCATTGATTTAATTTCTTTACCTAGTACATTATATACTTATTTAATACATTAAAAGAACAATTTTTGGATTTTTTAATTTTAAAAAGTTTATTTCTCTGTTTAATTTTTTTAATTATTTCAATTGTCAACCATTTATTATCACATCTAACTCTGTATTTGAATTCCTTTGTATTTTTACTAATAACAGTTTTAATTATATAATCTAAACTTTCAAAATTATTAGGATTATTCTTATAGATCTCATTATAAAGATCTATTTCAGCTTGTTTATAGTTGACAATTTTAAATAATTTTAATTCCATTTTAGATAAAGAAGCTGTAATTTTTTTTAAGTTTAAAAAAATTAAGTTATGGTCACTAATAGAATTTTGCTCAATTTTAATTTCATGGTTAAGTTCAAAGTAATTTGATATAATATGATCAATGATTGAACCTTCTTTATCTTTTTTAAACCTTGTGATAAATTTTGTGTTAATTTGATTCAAGATTTTAAAACCATTACTATCAATAATTTCCAAATATGATTTTTTTATAAAAGAATTTTCAAGTAAATTAACATTCATGTCTCCAATTATAATTGCTTTTAAATTATCTGTTAAAAGTTTATCTAAATAGTGGAAAAAATCTTGTTTTGAATTATTTGGTGGATTGTAAAGAGCAATAAATTTAAGTTTAGGAATTGTATTAACTGTTTCAAAAATTATTGTATTGTAAAGATTGTTATTACTTTCAATTATTTGATGTTGAAAAATATTTTTAATAAAAATAGCTACACCACCACCTCGTTTAGTGTCTCTACAATTAAATATTGAATTATAATTTGGAATATTGAAATACTTTACTTCTAATTTTTTTAGCCAAATTTCTGTTATTATTTATAATGATATCTAATTCATCTAATTTATTTTTCAAGCTACATATATTTAAATAAATAATTTTTAAATTATAATTATTTATATGATAAATTGTGTTCATTTAAAATTTCTTTTGATATAATTTTAAGTGCTTTTATAATAAAGTAGCTTGAAAATTGTTCAAAGATTCGATTCCTATTATTATACTTACAATTAAAGTAATTTCGTATCAAATATCGTTTCATTATATAGATAAATTCTTGATTTAAAATTTCTGCTAAATATATTGCAATATCACCATTTCGTTTTTCATCTCCAAGTTTCATATTAAATATCTTCTTTAAATCAATCATATTCTAGTAATATTGTAATCAATTTTGGATTTAGTGTATTGAATTTTTTTTTAATATTGGACATTCTTCACTGTTTGCAGCATGATCACATTTAAATTCTTTATTAGGAGTATAAGTTAATTTAACATATTCACAATTCATTTTGGAATCTTTGATTTGCAATCATGTGTTTCATGATTTCCTGAACAAAACATGCACGATTTATTTCTGGTACATAATTTTGTTTTATGTCCAAATCCTCAACAATTATAACATCTAAAAATATTTAAATCCTCTTTTATAATATGATATTGCCAACCAATTAATATCTTTTGATTAATAATTTTGTTGTATAAACTTCCATTTACGTCAAAATATATGATCCATTTGTTAGAATGATTTGATTTTCTTTGATGAATTATTTTTAGTTCATCATTATTATTAATATAATGATTTAAACTTCTAATTTCTTCTATAAGTGATGTATCATCATATTTTTTATTTAATCCTGTAATGTATAGTCTTGGATTTTTAAGTTTAGTACGATAGACATCGTAATCATTGCTAATTTTATTTTCTAGTACTTCTGTTAATTTATTAGTTTCATTTTCAGTTCGACATTTTAACAAAATTCCTCCATTTTTGATAAATTTTAATTCTTGTACACCAGTTTTAATTTCAGCAGGATTTATCTTGTTTTGAATTTCTTCTTTTGTTTGATAGTTTGATAGTTTGTTTGTTTCTTTTTGGGTTTAATAATTATTTTTGAGCAGTTATTTTTATTTATAGAGTTTACATAATTATTTGCTGTTGTAGTATTGTTTAAATTGATTTTTGTTATATCTGCATAAGAAAAATTTAATGACTTTTGCTGTTCGTTATTATTCTTGGATAGTAAAGTTAATTTTTCAATATTTTTTTCAAAAATTTCTTCAATTTTGGGTAAAATATCGTTATTAACCAAATTCTTTTCAGTGTTAATGATTTCATAAATTTTATTTGGTTTAGTTTCAAAGTTTTTAATTTTTGTAATTTCTTCTTTGCATTCATTACACATCCACATAAAATTTTTTTTGTGTTTTATAAATTGTTTAAAAAAATCATTGTATATAATATGTTGGCATTTAATATGAAATGTTTTATTACAAAACCCATCACAATAAATAAAATTTTCTTCTTTTAAGATAATTTCATTACAATGATTACAACATACATCTTTATTAATGTTAATAATTTGTGATTGTTCATCCTTTGTATTTATTATTTGTTTATCACAAGTATTACAGATCCATTCTGTACTATCTTCTAAATCATTTTTATTAAAATTGGTACAATCTAAATGATACCATATGCATTACATTTAAAACATGAAATTCTAAATTGAGATTTTCCCAATTTTAAGTTACATCCGTTGCATTTAGTTTTTAAAGGCATATTTTTGTATTTCTTTTTATTTTGATTAGTTTTTCTTTTTGAATTTTCAGAATTTTTTAAATCTTGTGAATTTACATTCCATTCATTTTCTTTTATAAATTTTATTAAATGATTATCTTTAGGGTAATTCACTAGTACAATTGAGTCTTCAAAATCGTTATCCTCATTCCTTTATTCATATTTTCATATTTAATTCATTTTCAAAAGTTCTTTTTAATTACTCCTTTGTCAATGGATTATTGTTATCAATATTTCACTTTATAAAATATTTTCAGTAATTAATATACTACTAATAAAGGATTTCTATTCAGAAATTAACTTAATTAATTTATTAGGAGTAAAAGACTTTGTGGCGAGCATGTAGGTTTGCGGGACGAGCTTTGCGAGTCCCGCGGATACATGCGAGCTGAAACTATAAGCCGAACACCCGAAACGCACTCAGTGCAACGTAGTGCAGGCCAGTGCAAGTAAACCGAAAACGCTATAACACAATAAACGTTCTTTCTAATGCAATTAAAAATTTTAATTTTGCTTAATTAGTAATCTCACCAAATGGGAGAGACAATTCAATTGTTTGTTTTTTGGTTTTCAGTTTTTTATTTTTTTAAAGTTTTGTTTTTTAATTAAAAAATTATTATAATAAATTAAAAAATTATTAATAAATTAAAAAATTATTAATAAATTAAAAAATTATTAATAAATTAAGAGATTATTAATAAATTAAAAAAATATTAATAAATTAAAAAACAAAAATAAGAAAAAAAAATTAATTTAAAAAAAAGTTATTGGTATAATTATGGCTTAGATTATTTTTGTTAATGATTTTTTTTCAATCGAAAAAAATATCCCAGTAAACACAAAAGTGGTAGTTACGTATTTGTTGGTGTTAATAATTTTTTTTTGAGTAAATTTATTTTTTTTTTTAAAAATGGTTGAAATTTTTTTAAATATTTTTATGTGATCATTAATATGATAAAAAGGTCTATGAAAAATGTGTAAAAAAAGTAGGGGTTTCCATTTAAAAAAATTGATGATGACGTCATAGTGAAGTTATCAGTGACGTCATGAATATTTTTTTCATTCCAAAAGATGGCACTTTTAAAACAAAAATTGACCTGTCCGAGAGATTTTTACAAAAAAATTTTTTACGGAAGTTATGACCTTGGTTCCAAACTTTATCACCACCCTGTATGTATAGAAGCATTATATTACCTACATAACAACGTACTGTGGAAGTTCAAATAACGTTTCTGGAACTATTTAGGTGTATTATTTGTATTGAGCAAAAATACCTCTCGTAATAACGTAGGGTATAAGTTCCAAGAACGTTTTTACGAGGTTTTCGAAACGTATGTATAACGTTGGCAAACTGTTAATATACGTCTAAAAAACGTTCTCATACGTCGCGGATACGTAGTATTACGTATACCTGTTACGTTATAATACGTGAGCACCACCATTTGTTACGTTTTTTAGTACATATACCGGGTGGAAATGAAACTAGGGCCACCCCTGGCACCTGGCATTTCTTTATTTATGAAAATAAAAAAATAGAATTTTAGTATCTTATATGATCTAAGAAAACAAATTTTATGGATCGAATAAATCTTTCATTTTACTTCCGGTTTATCAGGAAATGGCACCCACTTTCTTATTTTAAATGTAACCCCCTGATTTTTTCCACGTAAAATCAAACATTGGTTAGTTTTAAGTATCTTAAAATTTTTTTTCAAAACTTTAAGAAAAAATGTTGAATTTTTTTTGGTAAAGAATTTGAGTAAAACCTACAAAAACTATTTTTAAATAATACAAATACGTAAAATGAATTGTAATTTATAAAATTTATTTCACCGTTCTTGAGATATTATTTTTTTTAATTTTCAAGAAGCGTTTTTTGGAAATATCTTTACTTTTTTAAATGAGATGATATAAGGGCCACCCCCTAATTAAATAGAGGGTTTTTTTCCGGTTACTGTGATATCCCATATGTATGTTTAAAAATATTTTTTGTAGGTTTTACTCAATTTTTTTACCAAAAATAAATTCAAATTTTTTTCTTAAAGTTTTGAAAAAAATATTTTTTTGTCATAAACATACTTAAAATTAACCAATGTTTGATTTTACGTAGAAAAAATCAGGGGGTTATATTTTAAATAAGAAAGTGGATGCCATTTCCTGATAAACCGGAAGTAAAATTTATTCGATCCATAAGATTTGTTTTCTTAGATCATATAATATTCTAAAATTTTAATTTTTTATTTCCATAAATAAAGAAATGACAGGGGTGGCCCTAGTTTCATTTCCACCCGGTATACTACCCCAAAAGGCGGACATTATACGTATACCAACACCAACCATCACGTAGATAAAACTTCTAACGTTACAAGTAAAATGAAAACGTAACTAGGACGGTTATACAACGTAAATGTGTTTACTGGGATGTTGCCATTTGAAAAAGAAAAGTTGCCTCCTCCTCCTCTGATGTTTTCAAAAATAAAATTAATCTTTTATTATCGAATACTAGTATTCTTCAAACCAAAGACTTCTATGTTTTCTGTTGTTATACATAGACCGGACACGCTTGACATTTCGAAAAAATAGGTGTTTTTTATTTCCCATTTTTACCTGCTAATGAGCTAACTTTGGACGTTTAACTTTTACCATTCAATCCAATAATAACCGAAGTTATCGTAATCCATCGCATTAGTTGTTTGTTGTATCTGGTAATTTTTAAATTAAAGAAAAACAGCTATTTTAAAATAGACACCAGCGCCCCCAAAGTGTATCAGCGTGAACTATGGCGGCCATTTTAAAAGTGTCCATTATCTATATTCACCTCGGTTATTTTCTTAATTTTTGGTGTTCTCTGATCAAATGAAAATCGAATTTGACAAGTTTTTATGAGTATTATAGGTTATGTGAACCAGTATTTTAATTGTACCGCCAAAACGGACCCTTCTAAAATGGCCGCCAGTGATACACAAAAAATTGACACGTCTACGGTCTATGTATAACAATAGAAAACATATAAGTCTTTGCTTCAAACCATTTAATTTGACATATCACTTATTAAAATCGGATAAGAAATAACGAAGCTACATCGTTCGCCGTTTTTTTGTGCACTCCTCTGTATTATTTTTTTAATTATAAGATTCTGAAAATTAAAAGTCTTTAATTAGAAGTTAATAGAAGGGTGGGAGGGCGTGCAATTCTACAAGAAGAGTTGTCCGGGCCGCGCGCGTCCTTCTCGCCCGGGCCCCGGCCAACAATATTTTATTATTGAATTTTTAGTATAAATTACAATATTCCTACTTTCATAATTTAATTTAAATAATACTAATATTAAATTTTGAGATAATATTTTTCAAGAACCAAGGAAATGCTCGATCTCAAAAATTTTATCGGGCCCCCGCACAGTCAACTTATTTTAAATTAATTTACCAAAATCTAGATATGATACTGTTTATGCCCACAAATTAATTAAATTAAATAAAAATACTTTGATGATTTTTTTTTTCTTAATTTTAGAAAATTGTACTGAAAATAAATTTAAAATTTACATTGTAATTTGTAAATAAATAACCAAATCGAGAATGTCCTCCTCTGTTAAGCAATAATGGAACTAAAATACTTACCGAGTTTGATTAAAAAGCATCTGTTGACAAAGAGTGAAACTAACTTCATTACCGGTTTGGGCAGATGTCTGTTGAAAATATTGTCTAAGCTACACAATTTTCATGTTCTAATCATACTTTTCTACATTAATATAAACATTTTCGTTAAAAGTATGCATTCATCTAAATCTTAAAATCATATTACATATGATGACATAAATATAAAATCTTAAAAGTACTCCGTTTTCTTTTAAATTATGATTGATCTATGCGTGCTCACAATCGTCAGCTGTTCGAAGAGACCCTTAACCAGCCTTAACAACGCCTTAAGCAAGTGGAAGTAAGCAAGTGAAGTTAGTCACCAACCACCCGTCTGTTTACGTCGTTATCTGTGGTCGTTATTCGTTATTCTGTGGTCCTGTGGTGGACTCAAGTCACTCAAGTGGACTTGATTGATATTTTCGCAGATATTTGTGATTTGTGATGTGTGTTGAAAACTGTATTTGATTTTATGTATTAATTCTTTGTATTTAAGTTATAAGGCAATCATTTTTATACAAATGGTAAAAATGAGTAAATTGACAGAAGACTCCTGTAATAAAAGAACTGGTAAATGTTTTGATTAAAACAACTCAATTATTTTAAAACTAAAATGTACCAAATACATACATTAGTAATGTGCAAAAAGTAGGGATATTTTTTACAGTTATAAATAAATTGGGTTGTATATTTTGCATGCTTAAACAGCTGTGTTATGTATTAAAATCTTTAAATTTGTTAGTGTTTATTAGGCTCCCAATCAGGCAGAGACAGATCAAGATCACCAAGAAGAAACGATGAGAGAAAATTAGATAATGTGAGCTTAGGGGCGAAGAGTCGTTTAAAAAGTATAGGTATACAAATGAAATTAGGAAATCAAAAACCACCATCACAAAAGCCGAAAATGTCTGTAGCAGCTGCTTTTAATCAGGATAGTGATGATGAGCCAGAAGAAATGCCACCAGAAGCAAAGATGCGAATGAGAAATATTGGAAGGTAATAAATGTTTATTTATTAGCAATTTTCAATAATTTATATTTTGAAGTAAAAACATTTACCGTTTTGCTAATACGTCTGGTTTTTATGCTGTGCTATATTGCCCTTTCGGGAAGGTGGCCTTGCATGTACGTCTTGGATTCTCTACATTGACGGCCTGAGGACTTACATGTATGTCCCTTTGTTAGGACATTGGGTGCAAATATGAATTGCAGAAAATAAAGTGCAAACCGAATATTTTTACCATTTTTGGGTATTAGAAAGAAACAAGGGTGTAGCGTTTCAAATTAAAAATTTGAAAGTTAATAATTTATATTTAAAGTATAAAGAAAATAGAAAAAAAAATCAAGTCTCTACAATATTTTGTTCAAAAGTTATAAAACATGGCATTCTGATAAATGAGTAAAGGTTTATTTTAAAAAATTCATATTTCGCTTAAGAGGATAGTCGGCAAATTTGAGCGCTTAATTTTGAAATTCGCTTAATATTTGTGGTTTTGGTCATTTTGTTTTCCATTGAAGCTTTTTTAAAATTTCTTTTTTTGGTACACAGAAGAGTCTTGTGGCTACCAATTTCTTCTTTTTTTGTTTTGGGAAGTCAAACCAAATAATCATACGGCAGCAGTAAAACGGGCTCTTTACAAAAAATGTTCGCTTAGCGGCTCATTGAAACATTCTAAAAAACTAATTGAAATAATATTTTTTTTCCGACGCTAGAAATAAGTTAAGATATAAACGAAGACTTTGATGTTGCGTTTTTTTGTTTTAAATATATTTTTAAACTATTTACAGCATCCCAAAAATTAAGTAAAATTTTAAGAAATTTTTGAGATGCTGTAAAAAATTTAAAAATGCAGTCGAACTTCTATATAACGTTTCATCACGGGAACCTTAAAAAAATTCGTTATATAGAAAATTCGCTATATAGAAATTTGTAATTTTGATATAAAAAATTTGTTATTTACTTTATAGCTCTTTATTTTACCTAAAAATATGAAAAGGCGTTGTTTTTAATGCGCATGTTTTACAAAAACTAAATTTGCTCCAAGTCGGAGGTATAACTTATAAGTAAACCTTATAAAAAGACTCTGGAAATCTCAGAATTTACGTTCATTTCTAAAAATTCTAATTACCTATCGGATTTTCTATTATTCTTTACACTAATCTAATATAAAATTCTCCGAAATTTTTAAAATTAGCCATCCATTGACTAAAATTTATTAAAGATTCTAATATTCTAATATTTACGTAAAAAAAATTCGTTATACGGAAACTTTAATTCGTTATAAGGAGTAAAAAATACATTAAAAACGCCTTCAAGGTGAAGATTCTCAAAAAAAATTCGTTATATAGAGAAATTCGTTATATGGAAGTTCGTTATAGGGAAGTTCAACTGTATATTTAAAACAAAAAACGCAACATCAAAGTCTTCGTTTATATTTATTTGGTTTCACTTACTACAACAAAAAAAAAGAAATTGGTAGCCAGAAGACTCTTCTTTATACCAAAAAAATAAATTTTAAAAAAGCTCCACTGGAAAAAAAGTTATGACCAAAATCGCAAATATCAAGAGAATTTCAAACTCAAGCGCTCAAATTAGCCGACTATCACCTTAATAACTAAAATTAAGAAATAAAAATTCGTACAGATAAGTTTCTTAAAATTACTGATATTAACATTTTAAATTTAATTATTTTTTAAGATACATTACCTACAAAAAATTTGATTTTTTTGAGTTTTTGGGGAGTAAAATTTTTTTTAGGGGGTGAGAGGGCAAATGACCCCCTACATTTCATCCATTTTCTATTATCTTTCATTTGCAGGGTCGATTTTGAAAAAATTATAAAATAAATTTTTGAAATATTTTTAAGGGTACAGGCTCGAAATTTTTAAAGGAAATCGGTTTTTATTTTTTTTTCTCGGAAACTATAAAAGTTACCGGTTTCAAATTTTTACCGAAACTAAACACCATGGATAGAGGCGTTTTAAAAAATATTTGATTAAAATTGATTAAACACTTTTTTTGGAAAAAAATCGCAAAGTTTTGGGAAAATTTTGGTACATATACGGCTCTGGACGGCTCAATTGTAAGCCGAAAATTAAACGTCTCGGTGGTGCTAATAGTTTCGAAGATATTAATTATTTCGTGAAAAGTGAAAAATTTCGGACCGAAATTTTGGCTCCAAACAGAGATTTTGCTTATTTTAGCTACATAACTCAAAAACGGAAAGAGATAGCGAAGTGACTATTTTTTTGTCGTAAAGTGATTTGTTAATTGAAAAACAAGAATTAAATTAAATTTTTAATCACAGGTATTATTATATCGTATTTGTGCTCTTTTGTTCACCCAAAACACTCATAAAAAAGATGTATGTATATCAAGAACGCTTCTTCACTTTTAGCCATTTTGGTATTATTATTTTCTATTCTTAAATTAATTATTAATATACTGTAAATTTTTCAAACCAAATCTTGCGGCCCCACGTAGGTCACGGCTCGATTAGTCTTATGGGCAGTCCGCCCCTGACTATTTGGGTTACCCCACAAAGACAAAAAATGCATAAAATAATAGCCACAAGATCTGTTAGTACACCAAAGAAAGAAAATTTAAAAAAGCTTCAGCAGAAAAAAAAGTTATGACCAAAAGCATTGATGGAATTATAAATACAACTGCTTAAATTTGCCGACTTCCTACTGAATATATTAATGTTATTACAAAATATGTTCAATTGATAATTTAAATAGATGTTAGTGTTCAAAAAAGTCTTTTCTATAACTAATATTTTTTTAATTTTGGCTATACTCATCTCGATAATCAACAACATTATTTAAAAAAGCGAAGATAAGAAGATTGCTTTCAAAATGTATTCTACTGAATATCTAATAGTCACCTTGAGTGGAAACAAAACTTCAAAAAAGTTATTTTCATAAAATAATGTTGATTATATCGAGATCACAAGTTTTTTAGCGTCTTCAATTTTAATTTAAAAATTGTTTTCACTTTTTTATTAAACCGCCTATGTGTAAACAAACTACTTTTAATAAAAATTGTATGTGTAACGGGACTACTTTTTGTATGGGAATTGTATGCGAAACCAATTTATATTATTCTATGGTCACTTTGTACTGCCTAGGAGTAGAAATTACTACTTTGCACTGACAAGGAATAAAGAGGTGGAGTAGAAATGAATTTTAGGCAACCCAATATACACTAAAATTTTAAAATTATTTATTATATTACTATTTTTAAAATATCGACGTTTGAAGAAAATATAGCATGTTTTATTCGGAGTAAAAGAACTTTTTGTGGCTCGCATGTATCCGCGGGACTCGCAAAGCTCGTCCCGCAAACCTACATGCTCGCCAAAAAAAGTACTTCTTTTACTCCTAATAAAATAATATACTATTAACCATGTCCTCCAAATAAAAAAAAATGAAATGACTTTTTTATAACTGATTTTCGTTTTTATTAAATTTTTCGAAAAGTGTTAGGGGTAGTAAGTTGAGAGTTTTACCAATAAAGGTCCAAATATAGATCTATTTTAAATCTTGTTTCGAGAAAATCGATGGAATAATAATCTTGTCGAAAAAAATTCCTAAGGCCGATTGAATACTTTTTTTTAATTTTTAAGTCATTTTTTGAGTATGCTAAATACACGCCCTCATAAATAACTCATAAACTACTTAATATTTTTGTACCAAATTTTGGTAGCATTAAAAAATATTTATAATGACCAATGTATCACAAAAGAAATTAAAAATATTAACAGTAAGTGTATTTTTTTAGACCCTTAAAGTGCTCATACTTTGCAGTTAATTTACTCAAAAACCAATCAAAGTATCAAGTTAAGCTCGTGATACATAGGTAAGACATAAAATATGAATCGATTGGTACCATAAACATGCCAAAGAAAAATTTCTTTAATTAGTTATTCGTGAGATACGAAACGTTGTTTTTGAACAAAAGTTCCCCAATTTAAACGCAGCAACAAAAAAAAACTCATAAACATAAATAATATGTACAATAGTTTTCAATTATTATGTAAAACTGTGTATATTGTTGTTATTATTTATTTAAATTGAGTATTTAGTTTTTAAATCGGTGCGCGGCGCGAGTTATATAAATGACCCTTAAATTCAAAAGCTTCCTATGCAAAGTTTAAGCCCTCAAGCGTCACAAATACTTTTGGAGATATTGTTTTTTTTTGGTCCAAAAGTATTTCCACAAAATATGGGGATTTAATCGCCACAACTAAGCCATATTTGGGTTATGTAACACTTCAGGAGGTAATGGAAAGAAATGTAGTTTGTTAAGTTTTTATTCTGATTATCAATATTTTATTTTTAATCATGCAGTAGATTTGGTTGCATAAATTCGAATGGGAAGGGATTTTAGTATTTCTAAATTGTTGATCTATTTATTTATAACCTACCTTGATATTTTTATGTGTTATATTTCCGTTGAACTCGATTTTATACTTTTGGGCCTTGGGTCAGCTGTTCTTGTTGGAGTTGTTTTGGGGAAAGGCAAGCCGTCTTAGTCTTAAAAAATTAAGACTCTTCCGAGTTAGATGCAGATTTTTAGGCCTTTCATCCTTTTCTATTGTTTCACCTGAATGGGTCAATTGTACCTTTTCTGATACATACGGTGGATTTGAGTTGCTTTTTGGAGGGTGGAAAATTACAACGCAAGAATATTGGACAGAAGCTGCATGGGATTTGAATTATTTTTTTTTGTTTGGAACGCACAGGACGTTATTGAACTACATTTATCTCAACTACCGCTTCTACGGTCTAGGAGTTTGGGACAGAAGTTGTTTGGGAATTTTTCTTTTTTTTTGTATAGAACGCCCAGGAAGCAGGAAGTCATTTACCTACATTTACCTCAAGTATCACTTATAAGGTCGGAGTTTCTATGTTGTGTCGTCCTCAATTTTGTTGCATATTCGTGGTTTATCTCTTAGTTTCTTACGTTATTCAATTGATAATCTGGTCCTCTAGTACCACTCAACACTATAGCTTGAAGTTTTTTTTTATTTTTCTTTATTAATTTTGTTGAATAACAATAATATTAATTTTGTTGAATAATAATAATATTAATTTTATTGAATAATAATGATATTAAATTTGTTGAATAATAGTAATATTAAAAGTGTTGAATAATATTTTATAAAGACAAAGTTGTTGAATATCACATTTCATTTTCATGATCAAGATACTTGTTAATAACCCATTGTCATTGATGACAGTATTTTTTTTCATGATTAATTTAGTTATTACGCGAACTGTAACTACAGAATCACAAATAAAGTACGAATATTGTGGGGTTTTCCTTTTAAGTTAATTTTGATCTTTAAATTCCTTATCGTAGCTATCATAATTTATGTTATTTTATTTAGTAGTAAGAGTTGCAAGACTTGTAAGGGAACGATAAGCTTATGGTACCTAGTATTATTACCAAATGTTTTTTTTCTTGTTCTATGTTAAGTGGTAAACGCATATTTTCTTGAAAACCACGAATTACTTTTAATTTTTAATCAAGTATTAAATTGGTCAATTAAGCAAGAAAATGGGGTTAACCTCGGAATGAGAGATAATAAGCTGGAAATTCATATACACCTTCATTTTGGCGTTCTACAAGTTGTCTCAAAAGTCTCATAAAATCTTGTGTCTGCGTTGTCAGTTATTTAAGGTCAATGGTCACAAAAATCGGTTTTTCGCGATTATCTAGGTTTCTGTAGCTCCAATGATGTTAACATCTATTATTAGAATTGTAGAGCATAAAATTTGTGACAAATTTTTTTTCATGCGTTCAACCGTTTTTAAGATAGAGGGCGGAGGGATACATACTGTAAAGAGCTTGGGACAAGATAAAGTTTTTTGCCAGAGCTGCCAGAGGTGTGTAAACCCATCTAAACCCATGACAAAGTTTCTGCCAGAGTGAGGAAAAGCACTATGCCAGATGCTTTTTCTCACTCTGGCAGTCATTTTGTCATGGGTTTACACGCCTCTGATAATATCTGCTGTGGCAAAAAATACCTAGAGTGTCCCATACCCTTAATGCACGGTAAACTGTGAAGGCGGCTGCACAATTGATGGAACGCATACGTTACGGTTATAAAAAAGAGAGATAAAACATCCGAGTTCCTTGTGAGTGAGAGAGTGAGCATGCACAATTTGCTCTCTATTGCTCTCCGCCCTCTATTTGTCACAAATTTTATGCTCTACAATTTTTATAATAGATGTTAACATCATTGGAGCTATACAAACCTAGATAATCACAAAAAACCGATTTTTGTGACCTTTGACTTTGAATAACTAACGACGCTGACACGAGATTTTATGAGACTTTTGATACAGCTTTAAGAACACCAAAATGAAGGTGTTTCCAGCTTAGTATCTCTCATTCCGAGGTGAAACGCTAATTTGACTGGGCTACAATAATTTTGATAAATAACAATAATCATATCATTTGTTGTCATATTATCTCCCAATTCCCCACTTGACTGATTCAAGTTACATTACGTGTTTGGTGTCACTTGTTTGTTTAACAATTTTACTATTTAATTTTAATATACATACAGGGTGGCCCAGATTTTACTTCCCAGGAAATATCTCGGTTATTTGAAGAGATAAAAATATAAATCAAAAAGTGCTTTGAATATACCTCATAATTTCATTCTAAAAAAATTATTTTTATTTACCACTTTTAAGACGCCATCATCATCTTTTTTTTCTTTAATGGGACACCATATTTTTTATAATTGATATTGCATCTACAATTTATTCTAGAAACAGTGATATGCTACACTTAGTATTTTAAGTACATTTTGTGAATAAAAAAAATTTAAATATAGATCGAAGTAGTATGCAAAATTATTTATTTAGTATTTTTAAGAAAATTTTTTAAATCTAAACTAACTTAACCTAATCTAACTGAACCTAACTGTAAATTACAAATTTTGTTAAAAAAAACTAAATAAATAATTTTCCATAATACATACTTCGATCAATATTTTAATTTTTTTATTCACAAAATGTACTTAAAACACTAACCCCCAGTATTATCAACGGACATTTAATTTTAAATGAGGTTTAATTTGACATATATAGTCTATTTTGCAGCTAAATGTCATTTAAACTATCCCCCTTATTCACTAACTCTTAACGACAAGTGAAAAACTCGTTACTGAACGATAATCGTTATTTTAAAGGTT
Source organism: Stenus bimaculatus (assembly GCA_963971135.1). Classification (NCBI taxonomy): domain Eukaryota; kingdom Metazoa; phylum Arthropoda; class Insecta; order Coleoptera; family Staphylinidae; genus Stenus; species Stenus bimaculatus. The sequence continues at coordinate 13,767,965 of OZ020187.1, forward strand.
TCGCTATTCTCTAAAAATTTTTTCTCGTTTATGAACGATACAAACGTTCAACTATTATCGTTCATCTATCGTTATTCAACGTCAGACTGGAAGTTATCGTTTGCTAAAGTTTTGATAATTTAAATTGATTTTTTCCTATAAACAAATATAAATATAACACAATAATGGAATATACACTTCCTTTATTAGCAGAAGAAGTACAAAGAAGGTAATAATATCTAAAAAAAATACTTTTACTATAAATAGGTAGTAATTAATGATTAAGTTTATTTCTTTTTTGTGGCTTTACCTTAAATTATAAAAATTTAATATTTTCTTTGGAGAAGAATATAGAAATTTGAAAAGGCAAATGAGGGATAATTCAAATCCTTTTGAATTACCAGAGAATATTTATCGTCAACTGTATAGACGACCAACAAAAAGAAGAACGAAAATTCCACCTGTTATAAAATTTGTTACCGCTATGCATTTTTTGCCCATGGTAGTTATCAAAAAAGTGTAGAAGTAGACTACCAATGTGAATTATCTCAGGCTTCAGTGACTAGATCTATATCTGAAGTAACAAATGTAATAAACGAGCACCTGGCGAATAACTATATTAAATTTCCCACTTCTTTACAAAATATTACTAGAGTGAAACAGGGATTTTTCGAAAAGTATCAGTTTTCAGAAATAATTGGGTGCATCGATGGTACTCACATTGCAATAGTTCCTCCACCAGCTAATGATGCAAATTACCCAGGAAATTTATTTATTAATAGAAAATCGTTCTACAGAATAAACGTACAAATTATATGTGATTCTGATTTAAAAATTTTGAATATGAATCCACGATACCCTGGATCAGTTCATGATTCGGCAATTTGGATGATGAGTGAGATTAACACATTCCTCGGTAATAAAACGGAGGATTTTTCTCCAATTCATCCAAATAGAGTTCATACTGCTGATACGTTCTTTTAATACAGCATACTTTTTTTCGATTTTTTTCAATATTCGTTATAACTTCTATCTATGATTTTAACAGCACTTTCAACTTTTTTGCAAAAAACTCACTCGTTTTTAAGTTTATAAACAACGCTTAATCGGATTAATTTCAATAAAATAATTACGCGATTTTAAAATTATGTGCGCCCCCTGGTGGCGAAAATAGGAACCTCTAAAGCCGATGAATACCTTTTTGATTATACTCATTATAATATGTTATCGTTTTCAATTTTAGTTTGAAATAAAAAATCTCTTGATGTTTTGTTGCATATTAGGTATAAAATTGCAATTTAAACACAATTTGGTACTGACAATTATGACAAACAGCGCCCTCTAGCTACTATTCTTATTAAAAACGTTCGAATATCATAACCTTTCGTTTAAAGGTTGAATTACGAACGAGCGGCGATAGAGAATACAATTTTAACGATTGTCGTTATACGGAACGTTAAAATTTTTCCTAATGATTATCGTTCGTGAACGACTCGTTCACTAACGTCAATTTAGTGAATAAGGGGGTATATTCAAACTTCATAAAAATACTATACCGGGTGGAAATGAAACTAGGGCCACCCCTGGCATTTCTTTATTTATGGAAATAAAAAATAAAAATTTTAGTATATTATATGATCTAAGAAAACAAATCTTATGGATCGAATAAATTTTTAATTTTACTTCCGGTTTATCAGGAAATGGCATCCACTTTCTTATTTTAAATACAACCCCCTGATTTTTTCTACGTAAAATCAAACATTGGTTAATTTTAAGTATGTTTATGACAAAAAAATATTTTTTTTCAAATAAATTGATGTTAAATTAATTCGATAAAAAATTAATTACAGGTATAAATTTCAAATTAATACATACATATGGGATATCACAGTAACCGGAAAAAAACCCTCTATTTAATTAGGGGGTGACCTTTATATCATCCCATTTAAAAAAGTAAATATATTTCCAAAAAACGCTTCTTGAAAATTAAAAAAAATAATATCTCAAGAACGGTGAAATAAATTTTATAAATTACAATTTATTTTACGTATTTGTATTATTTAAAAATAGTTTTTGTAGGTTTTACTCAAATTTTTTACCAAAAAAAAATTCAACATTTTTTCTTAAAGTTTTGAAAAAAAATTTTTTTTTGTCATAAACATACTTAAAACTAACCAATGTTTGATTTTACGTTGGAAAAATCAGGGGGTTACATTTAAAATAAGAAAGTGGGTGCCATTTCCTGATAAACCGGAAGTAAAATGAAAGATTTATTCGATGCATAAAATTTGTTTTCTTAGATCATATAAGGTACTAAAATTCTAATTTTTTATTTTCATAAATAAAGAAATGCCAGGGGTGGCCCTAGTTTCATTTCCACCCGGTATATGTCAAATTAAACCTCATTTATAATTAAATGTCTGTTGATAATACCGGGGGTAAGTGTAGCATATCACTGTTGCTAGAATAAATTGTAGATGCAATATCAATTATAAAAAGTAGGGTGTCTCATTAAAGAAAAAAAAAGGATGATGGCATCTTAAGAGTGGTAAATACCAATATTTTTTTTAGAATGAAATTATGAAGTATGAGTGGTGCCATTCAAAGCACTTTTTGATTTATATTCTTATCTCTTTAAATAACTGAGATATTTCCTGGGAAATAAAATCTGGGCGACCCTGTATATCTATTGTCAATGTGTTATGAGGTTGAAGTAAGAATAACTAATAACTTCTACTTATCTTCTCAATAAATAAACTCTCGCTATAGAAATTTTATTAAATATATTTAACCAACTTTTAAAATTAATGAAATATGTTGCTTGACTTGAATATTTTAAAAATTGCCCCCCTGGCCACCGGCCCTTCATACAATCAAGCCTTACAAATTTTTATCCTGCATCTCGACAGTTTTACAATTGAAGAGTGTAAGTTTTAAATAGTCTAAGTGCCAATTTCGGAAAATTTTATTTTTTTTCATTAAAGTAGTCTGTGTGACATCGCCAATGTCTGATTAAGCGCGCTATGTGCTAAAACAATATTTTCAGATATAGCAGCTGGCTCTCCTCTGATTTATTACGTAAGTACCACAACGTTTTTACATGGTATATAGTCTAAGTGCCACAAAAACAAATTTAAATAAAAATGTTAAAATTTCACCTGTTCTTTTGAAATGAATTTCAAGTTACACATGTTTTTGTTATGATTTAAAATATTGGTATGCAATAATGTTCATTCATTATAATATTAGTGTAATTCAATCTTTTCGCGAAGTTGTTAATGAAAGAAAAAAAAGAAATAAAGGAACCGAAAGTGTTCTAAGAAAACGGAGACGTTTACGTATAAGTGGTTGTGAATACAAAACTAATAAAGGAAATATAGTTCCTCCTAAAAAACAACCATCAGAAAATGTAAGTCAAAAATAAATCTCAAAGTAAGATTTTCCTTAGTAAGTATTTGAATTCATTTTAGGCAATTTGTAAATGCAAATGGAAATGTAGAAGTATTAGTCTGGAACACAAAAAACAGTTACATCAGGATTTCTATGCCATAAGTAATGGAGCAAAACAAAGTACATATTTGCTCGGATTAATATGTGTAGTTCCAGTCGCTAGAAGACGTCATGGTACTTACAACAATCCAGATGAAAGTCGTCGCTAATCAACAATATTCTATATGGTTCCTACAGAAGCAGGAGATCATGCTCAAGTGTGCCAAAAGGTTTTTTTAGATAATTTGCTATTTCCCATCAAAGTGTGCAAACTTTAGTAAAAAATAAAAAATCTGGACAGAATGTTTTCGTTGACAATAGGGGAAAATTCAAACATGCATCAAAATTTTCTAATGAGGTTGGTCAAGAGGTTATCAATCATATTAATTTGTTTCCAAAGGAGGAAAATCATTATAGCCACCTGAAAAGTAAGAAAGAATTTCTTAGCTCTGACCTAAACTTTCATCGTATGTATATTTCTTTTAAAAATTTTAATCCAAATTCTGTGGTTACCTACCGATTTTATGCAAATACTTTCCTAACCTCCGGTTTGGAAAACCGAAATCAGACACCTGCTCGACATGTGACTTGTTAAGCGCAAAAGTAAAGGCTCATCCAGATAATCGGTATGCCTTGTCTCAAAAGTTAAAGATTCACCATCGTGAAGCTGAATCGGCAAGAAAAGCAATGCAGGAAGATACCGTTTTCTCACAGCTACCCAATAGTGACCATATAGTTATTTCAATGGGTATGGAGCAGGTAATATTTATACCAACGCTTACACATTCGGATATGTTCTATATGAGGCAGCTGTCCTGCTATAATTTAGGCTTACATATAGCTGACAGTAATACTGTTCTCGTGCTTTTATGGAATGAGTCAATTACAGGAAGAGAAGGAAATGAAGTTGGATCTGCATTACTAAAAGTGTTGCTTTCTGAAAATATTACGACAAAGAATAATCTTACAATATGGAGCGACAACTGCGCAGGTCAAAATAAAAATCGAATGGTGCTAGTTGGCTTGATATACTTAATCGCAATTGGTAAATTTAAACAAATAGATTACAAATTTTTAGTTAGTGCCCATACCTATCTTCCCTGTGATAGAGACTTTGCGCAAATCGAAAAACGTAAGCGAGTCTGCAAACTATATATACCAGAGCATATTGAAAAGATGATAAGTGAATGTTGTCATAAAAATCCGTTTAGGGTAATGAATCTCGAAGAAACCGATTTCTCCGAAATCTCCAAAAACTTGCTGATGAATATATAAACACTACCAAGATAAATATTTCAAAAGCATGCTGGATTCGTTTAACAGCAGACAATCCATTTCGTATTAATGTTCGAAAAAATTTTAAAGAAGCCGAACCCGGGAATTCATTTAATATTTTAAAAAAAGACAAAACATTAGAAAACTTCCAGTTACAAAGACTAACTTCCTTACAATGTAAGAACCGAGTCACGCAAGCCAAACTAGAGAATCTTAAATCTATGTTGGATTACATACCATTACGTTTTCTCCTTGTCTATGAAAATATAATTGAAAAAACTAGCCAATAATATGTGAAGAAATAAGCTTTGACAACCTTTGTAATATTTTAAGACCGTTTCTACCACTTCCGCCTAAGTGGGACTTAAATTCTAAAATTGACAGTAATACAATGGAAAACCATTCATTTAAAAATTTAAGTCTCACTTAACGTTTTAAGTGGAAATGGAGCAAATGGCCCTTAGACCTTTTCAATTTTTATGAATTTGGCACTTAGATTGTTTACCAAATTTTGCTACATATTATTTTTTTTTCTAAATGTATTTATGTACTTCTGAATATTAATCTTACAGTTAGTTTATATTGGGTTTCTAGTATCTAAATAAAAATTATATAAAATTCTTTTATTGCTATTTCTTTTATTAAAAGGTTTTTATTCATTATCTTTCTTCAACATTTATGGTACTTAGACTATTTAAAACTTACACTCTTTAATTATGAAACTGGGTCGCACTAAATAAAGTTTAAGAACGACTGCTTTACTACTACTAATATATAGTATTGGTTAAAAATGACAAAGTCATTTTTTCTTTCCTGTATACAGGGTGTTCCGTTCATGGTAATTAGCGATTTTTGGCAAAGGACCTTATCGTTTTCCTAGGTGTTTTTGGGCAAACATGAAAAATAAGTTAAACCTACAAAAATTAACTAAAATACCCCCAATATTGATTATGTTTCCAATTTCTTCAATAAATATGAATTATAAATACATTTATGAAATTTTACATTATTTAAAAAAATATTTATTAACACGACAACAGCGGATTTTAAAATTCAAATTTTGACAAGTACTGTCAGATAAATTTTAATTACCTTTCATTTACGTTTAAATTGAAAGCAAATGACAGTTAAAAGTAATAGGGTGTTTTCCTTGTGGAACCTATGTTAATAATCGAATACAATCGCCAAAAGGATTAACCTGATGGTAGATACAAATGACCTTTATTATAAGGCACTTTAGAACAATGGTAACTGTTACAAACAAGAAGTAATGCCCGGGCTAACAAATTCGTACGCGCTTTACAAAGCTGGCGACTGACTCACTGTGACTCACACTGGATTGAAATGTTTCCCACATTGGGTGTTATTGTCATGCGCACACATTGCTTGCGTTTGTACGTTTATTTATAAAAATATTATATTATTTATAGAAATAACTTGCCGAATGTCGTAAATAGTATCTTGCTTACTTGACAGGAGGTGCTTAGAAGTGCCAGAGGGTGTGTCCTACAAAAATAGAAGGATTTTACAAGCCCTTTGCCGCCACCGAGGTCCCTTTTCGGTTCTACTTTTTACTAATAATTATTCTGCATAATTATTCTGCATTTAATTTGGTTTGAGAGGTAATAATTTCAATGTTGCCTGATTGTGCAATAAACTCTTACAATAACCTGTAAAAGATATTTTATTTTTAATTGACGCCGTAATATTACAAATCTTATTACAACTATTAAAACTATAGCCATTGAATTTACAGTAAAAGTTTCAGAGCTCCAGGGAACTGGAAAAGTCATGTTTTATCAAATATTTTAAAAATTGCAAAAAAACGACAACTGTGTAAAAATTGTTTAATTGTAAAAAATATATTCTTAAATTATAAGTTTATTTGAATAAAATAAATACTTAAAAATTAATTTCTAATCAAGTCATAACAAATATGTACTTAATTGTATAATTTTTATACTATTAAAGTCAATAAATCATAGTAAATAAATGGCATAGGCAACCAAACTACTTTGTTAGAAACACCGAGGAAAACACTAGCATCGTTGTCTAATTGTGCAAAAATTAATTAATTTCAATTGCGTTTTTTGGCGAAAGCGGTCTCTTAACGAGCGAAATATTTTACACTATTGTATATTTATTTCTTATTTATATGTGGCATAAGTTTCATTCTTGTACAAAATGCTCCCAAAACCCGATAAGGTCCTTTGATGACCTAAAATTCAAAATGCTGTAGCTCCATAAATAACAATGATAGACCCCAACATTTTTAGTTTCTTTTCGATTAAATTTGCTCTAGTTTCTAACCCTGACGTTTGGTGAACTACGGATGGAACACCCTGCATTATTTAAAATAATTTTCTTTTACCTCTTTTACGATATAGTAAGTAAATATAGCACATGAAATAGGAACCACGTGTTCCAACTCTGCAACATAGACAAAAATATTTTTACCAGGGCCCGGGCGAGAACAGAATTTAATTAATTTTTATAGGGGGGTGTAGGCAAATAAAATAATTCCAATTCTTTCAAGAAACAAATATAAATTATTTTAAAAGTTGCTAGAAAATTCTATAACTAAAATTATAAGATATATTAATAGATAATATAGTACCTAATAATACTACTGTACTGTACCTGAAATAATGTTTGGTATTCGCGATTTCAGAATTAAATTAATTAATTGCCCTCTGGTGGATTTTTTGAACTACATAAAACAGGTAAAAGTAGAAGAAAAAAATACGTTTAAATTATATTATCGCGCTTATAAAAAACTAATATTGTCTATTTTATTTGTTTTATGAATTAAAATAATTAAATACCTGTTTTCGATCAGCTGTTCTGTCAAAACAGCGCCTCCTACAGATAGTCAAAATTCCCAATAGAAACTTGACAAAGGGTTTATTTCAATATACATACTTTGCAGAACAACCTAACATTTTAGCTAATTAATAGTACAACCAAACTTTCGTTTGAAATCAACAATAATCGAAAAAAGTTCAGGGGTGGCTAATTCTCACTTCTACTCCATAGTTTATAATAATTTTATATGTGTGGCGGTGTTGTAGTGACAATGCAAGGCTATCACACGCAGTAGGCGCGGGTTCAAATCCATAAAACCTGACAAATTTTGCGGTCTAAAGATTCTGGCGGTATTTGGATGTACGGCTGACATCTCAGCTTGGTTTTCCAAGTTCCGTGTGGGGAATCCGGAGATAGGCGGTAGTAAAATAAAGTCGAGCTGTGGTTGTGTGTGAGACAATCCCGATACATGATATGCTTATGGGGTACATTACATTACTTACATATTTGAAATACTACTTTTTGTAATTATGTTCTCCATTCTATACATATCTACAGAAAGATGCACTTTATAATAAAAATAAGAGGCCTTATACTTTTTGTCTATACTATTACTATTTATGTTTTCATTTCTAGGGATACACCGACGTCTTCTGGACCAAACTCCTTTGGGAAAACTAAACAAGGCTTTTCTGACGCGAAAAAAGTGTTTGAAAAAAATTTAAAGGAAGCAATGGAAAATGCTCTTAAGGACGACTAAGTAAATTAATTAGATATCTCTACAATTGTACCTTCTTTAAGTTCAAAGTGATAAAGTAATTCTAATACTTTGTAATTATGTAGCACAATTAGGTAAAAAATATTATTTGTAACTTATGACTGATTCAAAAAAAAAAAATTTAAATAATTTGAAAGTGTATTTACCTACAAGTAGTTCCATGAAACCCAAAGTGAATCGAATTCAATCCAGTTATTTTACATCGTATAAAACACTAAATACAGGATTGCCATTAAGAAGATAGTCAGTGAAATTAGGTATAGGACTTTGCAATGTAAATTTTGATTTCTTAAAAGAAACAGAAAAGACGAATGGTTAATTGAAATCAAATAATTTTTTTTGTATTTCTTAACGATTCTATGGTTCATCATGACTTTTTGAGTTTTTTTTAAGGGGGGAGTAAGGTTAATTCGATACAAAAAAGCATATTTTCGATAATTTTTTTTGACGACACGTCTATTATATTATTTCTATAATTACTACATAATAAAGTAACATTTAAAGAATATTCTATGAAATTTTTATGAAGAAATGTGCCATTCATAGTGAATCTTCGTGGACGTCTCAAAAAAAAGTTTCATTGCGGTGCCTCTCATAACTCATTACTTGATCATCGGAAATCAAAAAACTAAAATGATTTTATTAGTTGATAAGTTTCTGCAGGTAATGACGTCGAGTTTTTTTCCTTTATTGATTTTTAAACGTTTTACAGCACTTAGAAATCAAAATACTGATTTTTTATCAAAGAAATTTTACTATTTTAAAATATGTTAAAATTGAAAAAAATAAAAATACTCGACGTTATTACCTGCAGAAACTTATGAATTAATAAAATCATTTTAGTTTGACTTGCCCATATTTTGACAGTATTTTTGAAAAGGTAGGTCAGCAGTTCTGAGTGCTGGCACCACATACAGGGTGAGTTTAAAGTAAGGAATAAAAACCATAACTATCTTTTGGAATTTTTAAAAACCATAAAAGACGTGTCGCATTGTTTTTGATAACCTTTATTTTGAACCCAACAATATCTTTTTCTCAGTTGACATGACGTCATAAATATTTTTTTTAAATGGATTGGTATGGTTTTTATACCATAAAATAATACCTTATTAAGACTGTTTTACAACGGTACCAAAAAGATTATGCCAGCGCCATCTTCCGGTTTTTAAAAAAAATATTAAATTTCCCCTTAAACATTAGTTTAAATTTAAAGTAAGGCATAAAAATCATAACTACGTTATCTTTTGGAATTTTTAAAAACCGCAAAAGACGTCGCATTGTTTTTGAAAAACTTTATTTTGAACTCTACAATTTTTTTCCATTGACATGACGTCACTATGACCATAGAGAAATAAATATAATAAGAGACATCTATTGCACGTTAAAAAAAGGAAACACCACAATCAATAGCGCCCCCCCACGCGGGGACCAGAACTAAATTTGACAGCTACTAAAGGCGGGATTTTTAAATTTCATATTTAAATATTTACTTTCAATAAAATTAAATTTAAAATTCTTATTGCACATCTTTAATTAAAATATTACTTAACATCTAATAAAATTAGTTAAAGATGTGCAATAATAATTCCAAATTTAATTACATTTGATTTTGTCGAAAATAAAATTAATATTCAAACTTATTTTATTGATATAAGTTTCCAAATATTCTATTTTAAATAAAAATTATTGAATTGGAGGCTTAAATTAAATAACATGATTATTTTGTAAATATCAATATATTATAATTATTTGAACATTCTATATTTTACAACATAATTTATTTAATTAATTAAACACAGGTAGAGTTTGGGAGATGAGTTTTACAGACTTACGCAAATCCAACCATTTTATGCGGTAGAAGTAGATTTATAGATTGGGAAGGCTAAAAAGAAAGTATATTAAAGTAATTAATAAATTTTTTGTATGATTGTGCTTACTTACATTACTATGATTGGTGTTGTAATTAAGGTTGAAGAACTCTCTAGTAGAGCTTCATCTACAAATAACTGGAATCTACGGCAATAATGATTCATAGGTAAATTTATTGGTATGTAAAAATATTTAACTGGATTGCTTCTTAGTTTGATTAATTCAAATTTCAAAACTAAAATGTAAATGATGTGTACTAAAATTTACAGTTTATTAGTACTTTGACGTTTTAGTTGGCTACGTTTAAGCTATCAAACAATTTATTTACATGAATTATAAAATCTGTGCTATATCTAATGATTCTGGTGGTAAACTCTTTAATTTTACTAAAGCTGCCATAGTAGTTGTCATGTGGCACCCTAAAGTTTTTGCTGCAATGCTAACTTTCATTTTTAGGCTCCTTTTTTTTTCTAAATTAAAATAATGACGAGAAATTTTATATAACAGCTATAGCGAGGATCTGATTTATCAATGTCATAGCAAACTGTAATATCTTGAAATTTAGCAACTTTATTATTACCGAATTTTATGTTATATTTAAACAAAGCGTTTCTTGTTAATTTCAATAAATGGGGAACATCATAAAATATAAAGTGCAACTATATCTTGGCCATTAACTTTAAAAATTGGTTCATTACAAATATTATCACGATTTTCATTTATCAAATAGTTTATAGCTCCTCTGTTTGTTGCCCCCATATTACAAACTGTAGATGCTACACAAAAACCAAAATTTTGTAACTCGGTTATAATTTCTTTTAATATTTCTACTAAATTTTGTAAAATAATATGCTATTGGTTGCTTCCATTGACTAAATAAACCTTGAATTACAAAAACTAAAGCATGATCGGCTGGTTTGTTCTTACGTCCCAAAGACCCTAAATCCTCATAACCCACAGACATATCTTTTTTTGGCATTATAAGTAAAGCCCTTCGATAAAGCTATCTCATCGAAAGCTAAACAACAAAATCTATCCCGTTTCTCTAATTTTTTTAATTTATTTATTTATTGCAAACAGTACATTACACTCAAAATAGACCAAATAGTACATACAAATAACAAAGCATAGATTTAAATTTACATAATAATTAAAGTAGTTAATACAGTGTGGTATATTAGAATTTATCTGAAAGACTTTAATAATTCTTTATTAATACCCACATTAAATGGAATTTTGGCTAATAATTTATTTAAAGTTATCCTAGATGGTAATTTAAATTTTTTTTGTAAAAATCGGTATGATTTTGGACCCCTCTTGTACATAACTAAAGCCAAAATTTTGTTATCTAAATTGAATGTTGGCCGTTTACTTTTCATATTTTTAAATTGTGATTTTACAAACTCTGTAGCACTTTTATCCATATTATTTTCTAAATTTTAGTATTTGTTATTTCAATTATTTGCTTTAAATTATCTTAGCATATGAAAGCGCCTTTTTTAATTTAATTATCCTTTGCCGTTGTAATCTATTATACCTATAAAAACTTTTTTCCCTTGTATTTAATTGTGAAACCCTTATAACCCCAATTGACATTAAGGTAACATTGTTATTTATTGATTTTTCTAAATTTTGATTACTGTTGATTTGTTATTGGTCACATACGATATTATTATTTTCAATATCTAAATTTTTTAAAGTGGATTCAGAATCCAATTGAACTTGTTCATCTAATTTAGCTTTTTTACAAGGATTTTCTAAATTTGGTATATTTGGCACTGCAAATTTACTAAGCTTTGTTTTTAACGAACTAGTAAAACTATTCGCTTCAAAACGGTATGATGGTTAAGGTATAGTATGCTGTGTATGACGTCATGATGACGTCAGCAGAGTAAAACTACATACCACACGCGAAAACGAATTTTAAAACTTAAATGATATTAACCTCACAATTCATAAGTTGTTTACATAAATATGTAGTAACCACACTTTTGAGCATGGTTAGTGATTTGACATACCACTCCATCATACTATTTCGTTCATGATGTCATTAAAGCCACGCGAAAATGAATGGTATGTCAAATCAACATACTTTTCATGATACCAAAGCCAGGCGAAATTCCTTATTATTTCCAATGTCATATGCGATCTTACGCCCCGTGGTATTAGGAAGATAGTCCACCACCGTGTTGAAAAGCGTATACGAGCAGTCCTCAAGGACAATCTGATTTCGTATCGATAGGTGCTGCCCCGAGCTCCATCCGGATTTCGGCTTTCGGCTGAACTATTCTAACATTTTTCAGTATTCAAGGCATATTCTAATATTGTCAAATTCATCAATAATTTAATGTGTATATTCACGCGGTCATCTGGTCGACTTAAATCGATTAAATTGTCAACTATTTGATTGGTAGTCATAAATTCCTTTATTTATAATGAAAAATTGATTTTTTAATTTAGGTAGATATTTGAATAAAAAAGATTACTATATTTACAGAATATCTATTTTTAGATACAATTGGGAAAAAAATTATACTAATATTTAAAACAACCTTTCACAAGTAGGTAGATACGGTGGTATAGTGATAGTGTACTTGCTTAGAAGTCTAATGCCCGTTTTCACCAACGATTCTTAAAATGTAGGCATTGCTTATAGCGCTGGTTGCTAGGTATTTTTACTCATTTACTAAGCAAAGTTTTAGGAATCGTTGGTGAAAACGGGCATAAAGGTCCAGGGATCAAACCGCCGTCCCATCTCTTTGACGTGTTAGAATATTGTCACAGGCACGCACAACTTGTGGTAATGTCCCAGCATAATATCAACATAATATTTTATCACCGATCCACAATATTGTACACAGCTTTATGACAATCTTTGAAAATTGTATTATAAAATTATAACAATATTTTCACATCTTTGGTTTCTGGTTTGGAAATGGTATCTCTGAATTACACCATGGACCGATGGATAACACCAGATGATCCTGTCAAATTCCTACAGGGAATTAAACTGGAAAGCCCATATCGAATACACAACTAATAAGCTAACTGAGTACTTCAGCCTTTTCAATTCTATTATGTCCTATGGAATTGAGGTGAGGAGACACTCTACCCACATGGGACAAATTCTCATTTTATTAAATGATTAAAAATACCTAGCAACTAGCATTATAAGCTATGCCTAAATTTTAGGAATCGTTGGTGAAAACGGGCATTAAAATCCTAGTAAAAGCCCCACCAATCTCGACCTCCAACCACAGGCGGTTCAACATCTTAACGGCAACTGCAACCTACATTTTGAAAACACTGAAGCCCGTTTTCACCAACTAGTTGTAGCCAAAATGTTCCACTTTTTCAAAATAAAAAAAATCTTTATTTAGACTTCTAATACATGAACGTTTTCGATTGAAAATTCAATCATCTTCAGATGCAACTTTACAGAGCTAAAATAAACAATAGAAAAGCAATGTGTTAGTTTTATACATATATTAGAAGTTTAAATAAAGAATTTTTTATTTTGAAAAAGTGGAACATTTTGGCTACAACTACCTCCAACACTAATTAATTTTAATTATGTTCCTCCATACGGATTCAACTATTTATTACTATATAAATTATTTATTAAAATTTGTAATATTTGTGCGCGATGGGCAACGGTAAAAGGGAACGTGCTGTAAACTTTACGAAGGAGAAAAAGTTAAAATTATTATCATTGCTGAAAATTATTTTAAATAAGCGAACGGATGGACCAAAATTGAAAACGGGTTTAATGAAGCGGGGATTAATAAGAGGTATGTAACAATTAATATAAATAACAAATTATAAAGTGTGTCTCAAAATTCGTCCGACAACGATTAACTGCAGATAGTAGACCTGAAAATAAGTTAATATGACCATATTTATCTATATCCAAAAATGCACCCCTGAGCAGTTACAAGCCTCCAAAGTTATTTTTTAAAATAGAATTTTTTTTATTACAGCCAAAGCAGTAAAGATTTTTTAACGAAAGTTTGTATATGTACTTTCGAATACCGGACCGAACGCACAAATGGTAAAAAAAATTGATTAATCCTCGACTTCTGTAAATGGTGTTGGTTGAAAAAAGAAGACACAAAACAGTCAAAAACTTTTTAGCTATTTAAAAATTTTATTTAAACATTATTTTTTCATGTAGAAAACTGTAAAACGAATGTTTTCTGTCCTTTTTTATAAGCCGAGTCGTTTTTGAATAAAATGAAAACAAAAAACGGTAAATATGTTAGGCCACTCAACATACATTTTTAATAAAATACTTTTATAAAGTTCCCAAAAACCATTGCATTAATTCGACATTAATGGCTTATTCCTTAAATGTGAATTTGATTATTAAAATTAAGACATTTTTTTCAAAGTTATCAGTTTATGTTGAAACTGTAGCTTGTTACCATGGAAACGACTAAATTCTTACCGTTTTCCAAATTATTTTTTTAAATTTATTCAAAAGCGGCACAATCTACGCAAAATTCATAACTTGCAAAAACTTGAATTTCTCTACTAAAGCTAATAAGTTTTATATAAAATTTTTAAATACCAAAAAAAAATTGACTGTTTTAGGTCTTCTTCTTCCCTCCAACACTAGTTACAAAAGTCGAGGATTACCCAAATTTTTACCAATTGAGCATCCAGTATTCAAATGCCCGTATACAAAATTTCATTAAAAAACCTTTACTGCTTTGGCTGCAATAAAAAAAATCAATCAATTTTAAAAAATCAACTCCTCAGGGGCGCATTTTTGAAAATAGATAAATAGGGTCATATCAACTTAATTTTTAAGCAAATTTGAAAAAGCAACCATGGCGTTCTGGCAGTGCCGTCGGACCGTGGGCCGGTCTTGGGGCCTCTCACTTAGGATCACCCATGATATGCGATGGCGCACTTGTCTGGTGGCCCAGAGTCAGACAAGTTACACAAGCAGCACAGATCACCCACGTACAGAGACTTGCATGTCTCATGGTCACTGGAGCAATGAGAACAAATGAGAACAACTCCTACCATGGCCTTGGAGGCGATTCTCTGCTTGCCCCCTCTCGACATTTACGTGGAGGAAGAGGCACTACGTTCGCTTCTAAGACTGAGGGATGGAAAACTCACGAATGTAAATTCTGAAGGGAGCAGACACACAAGCCTCCTGCGAGAGGCATACAGAGAGGTGCCTCTCGCTGGAGCATGGTCTGATAATAAACCTATAAAGTACATCTTTAAAAGGAATTACCGCATTGACTACACCACTGAATGTACCAGCAGGAACCCAGACGTGAATATATTCACAGACGGGTCCAAGAAAGGAAACAATTCTGGCTTCGGGGTTTTCTCACCTGAACTAGAGTTGGAAAAGAGTATTCCTCTGGGCGGCCATATCACAGTTCTGCAAACAGAACTGGCAGGTCTGACGCACGGAGCAAAAGAGGCAACGGAGAGAAATCTGCGCAACAAAACTATACGCCTGTGGACAGACAGCAAGGCGGAAATTCTAGCACTGGGGAGACTTAAAATCAACTCCTGGCTGGTGACAGAATGCCACCAATCGCTACAACACCTGGCGAAGCACAATGCTGTAGAAATCCGGTGGATTAAAGGGCATACGGGAAATGAGGGCAATGATAAGGGAGATGAACTAGCGCGAAGGAGTGCCACCCATCAATTTGTTGGGCCGCAGCCTTCATTACCGCTAGCCAAGTTAACTATCAATACCCTGATAAAAGAGCACACACTACAGCGACACATTAGCAGATGGTCAGCAACAGAAAGCTGCAGACAAAGCAAGATGTTCATACGAATACCTTCCTCGAAAACACCAAAGTACTGCCTACAACTCCCTCATGACAAACTGAGGAAGTTAGTTGGCATATGGACCGCCCATTGCCGATTAAACAAACATCTACACCAGCTGGGAGTCACCAATGACCCCACATGCCGAAGATGCAACATCGAAGATGAAACCGTGAAGCATGTACTGTGCGACTGCCCGATGGCATCATCAATCAGAGGATCCATACTTGGGGAGCTCTGGCCAAGCATGAGCGATTTCAGCGAAGCCCCACCTGGAGAACAGTTCAGGTTTGCCGAGACAATCGGATGGCCGGAGTAGGGACCCGATGCAGGGGTTAGCTGAAAAGAGGGGAGTTGGTAAAATGGGCCCAATCGTGGTGGCCTAATTGCCCGTGTTTTTACACACCCTCGACCAAAATCCAGATCCAGATCAACTTAATTTTAGGTCTACTATCTCCAGTTAATCTTTGCCGGTCGAATTTTAATGTAAAATAATATTTACCAATAACATTCTACTCTAGTAATATTACAAGCCTAAGAAAAATGTTTAACAGAATAAAATCCAAGCAAAGATTTGAAGTTACCGCAACAGGGGGAAGAATGAGTACCTTCCAGTACGACCCCATATATGAAGAAATTTTGGAGATGATAGGTACCGGAATTATAAGCTTAGAAGATTGCGATTAAGAATTAGAAATAGAAAAAGAAAAAGAAGGAATGAATTCTGTTTATAATGCATAAAATTGGTAACTACTGTAAACGTAAACTTCTGTACAATACTTTTAAATGGTCTTAACTTATAGATAATTTAATTGATCAAGACAATACTATTGTTCCTGAAGTCGTTGAATCCCATATATAGGTCCAAGAAGATATTGGATTAACAGATCTTCAAAATTAAATAAAGATATTGCTGTTGAGGGCACTCCGTATTTTTCAAGACGGAGGCCACATATAAAAAGTAATTTACAAGAAGCCCAGTTACAAATAGAAAGAAAGAAACTAGAATTGCTTATGAACGAAAATAGAAGAGACGACGAAGTCCGCGCCTTAAAAATAAAAAATTTTCAAATGGATGTGGAAATTAAACTATCGTTTACGGGAAAATTTAATATTCTTTTTTTAATTACATCTAGATGGCGCTAGTAAAGACTTTTTGGTACCATTGTAAAACAGTCTGAATAATGTATTTTCTATGGTTTAAAAACCATATCAATCCGTTTAAAAAAAATTTGATGACGTCTTAGTGACGTCATATTAACCGAGAAATTATTTTTGTTGAGTTGAAAATAAAGTTTTTCAAAAACAATGAGACACGACTTTTACCGTTTTTTAAAAATCCAAAAAATAAGGTAATTATGATTTTTTTGCGTTACTTTAAACTATTTAATAATGACATCTAGATGGCACTAGTATAAAATTTTTAATACCGTTGTAAAACACTATTAATAAGGTATTGTTTTATGATATTAAAACCATATCAATTTGATACGTCTTTTGCCGTTTTTGAAAATTCAAAAAGCTTGTTATGATTTTTAAGCGTTACTTTAAACTCACCCTGTATGATTGAAATTCTGACTTTACAATTGGTAAAAGAAAATATTTTATTCGATTTTCTCCGAGACGATGCACGTGGACTCCTGCACACCAAGCCCTACCCCTCTCAAGCTGGTAAATAATTAAAATAATAAAATAAACGCTAAAAAAATATTTTTTAAAACAAATTCATTAGCATTAGTAGTTATTTTTTCTGTACGCTACCTCGCTGTATCACGCTTAGACAACGGTTTGTGTTTGCAAAGTGTAATGCGCACGCGCTCCGTATAGTTAAGTCTATTCCTCATCACTCAATACTCAATCCTTTCATCACTCATATCCGAACGACTAAAGAGCGAATACAGTGACTCTAAACGAGCAGCCTTAAGTACAGTTAATGACCATAGACCAAAGAGAACGAAAAAATCAAGAGAATTCAAATAAAAAACGGTTGCAGGGTGAGTTTAAACCTTAGTTTACCTTAGTAAGGATTAAGATTCATTTGCAAACTAAAAAAATAAATGAAACGTCGCTGTTCTCTAAATATGTACTATCAGTTTATCAGTTAGATAGCTTATGACTTATGATGCTTTATAAAGTTGACCCACAACATCCCACATAATAAGACTGAACGTACCAATAAAAATCTTCATTTTTCATTTCTGTTATATTTTAGAATGCGCGTTCAAAATTTACGAAATATGCCTTGCAATTATTTCAAACTACAACCATATTTTTTAAATAACATTCAGTTTTATAATTGCATGCTTTAAATAATATTGGCCATTTTGGATATTCGCGTAGTTTGATAGATAAAGAAGGTAAAAACCCATATAATTTTGTAGAGTCCATAATAATAATATATAGATGACAAAGAGGACATAAAACACCTAAAAATTTTTTAGATATTGAAAATTTTAATTTAAAATTTATTGTCTTCAACAGAAACATTTTTTGTCCCAAATGAAATGAGTGGTAAATCATAGATTCAGTATTGGAAAAAAGTAGAGCAACATTTACATTTTCTTAATATATGTATAGGTTATAATATTCTGTAATAAATAACTTTAATATTTCAAAATAAGAATGCTTTAAATCTACATTATTTCATAATTTTTTTATTAAATAAAAATAAAAATTGCAGGTTTAGTAAAGTAATTTAGTAAAAGACTGGAAAAAAGTAGAGCAATAATTAGAAACTTATTATTTATTCATGTAAAAATACAAAAACTAATATTTTGTCCAATACTCGCTGTTTTTAAGTATATCAGCACATCTTCTGGGCATTGATTTTAAAAGATTATTAATTAAAATTGGATCTACTTCATCCCAAGCATTTTGAAGCACTGAAAAGAGTTCGTCCAAGTTTTATAATGTATTTTGTTATCCAAAATACTCCAAAGGTTTTCAATTGGATTTATTCCGGAGATTGTGATGGCCATTTCAAGAAATTAATTTTTTCTTCAGCAAACCATTGTTTTACAAACTTTGATATGTGCTTCGGATCATTATCCTACTGAAAGAAGTGACGTAATGGGAGAGTGCTATCAGCATATGGGACCATAACGTTCTCTAAAATTACTAGGTGAATAAAATCTTCGGTTTTCGGACTTAAATAACTTTATTGTTTAAACTAAACTTTTAACCATTTGCCAACGTTTCGCCACCATTTGTGGCTTTATCAAGGCTACAAAAATCAGGAAAATTACAACAGTGAAACACAAATACAACAATGAAACATGTTAATAAATAATTAGCGCACATACACAACATATACTGGTTTATCTTAATAAATATTAATTAAAAATTATCAAAAAGTATCAAAATTAAAACATACTATCATACCTTTTGATTGCAATTATAGCTCAATAAATCGTCAAATATGATAAAATGGGATTCTCTAATCACTATTGTCATAGGTGTAATTAACAATTCATACTGCTCTTAGCCCAACCACGTACAAATACAGAATAAAATGCGCCTTAAAATTTTAAAATTCACATAAAATTATTTATAATAAAAAGTCTTTTTAAAATCATTTTACAACTTAACAATACAATTGCTTACATTTTCAAGTAAACACAACCTAACACTTAAAACATTTAATAAAATCTATACAGTGCGAGTCACAATTATACAATAAATATTATTTCTGCAACAATCGACCAACATTATTCTAACAATTATCAACTTGATAAATGCTACATACAAAATTGCTAAATTTGTGCATTGTGTATTAGCGGATGTAGTTTCCTCCTTTGATTATTCTATTAAAAATTCATTTGAATTTGTACAGTATATTAGTAACGTTAAAATTCCGAATAATTATATGCTCATATCTTTAGATGTGCAATCGTTGTTTACTAATATACCCAAAGAGTTAATTGTGAAGAGTTAGTTGTCAAAGATTTTATTAAAATTATTGAATTCCTGTTTGATAATAGTTATTTTGTGCATAAGAAAAATTGTTACAAGCAATTGTTTGGCACGGCCATGGGTAATCCCGCCTCCCCTGTGTTGGCTGAATTGCTCATGAACAAACTAATAACAACTTGTATTGAGAAATTACCATTTCCTATACCTTTCATTAAGCTATATGTAGACGATACAATTTTATGCATCCCAAAAGATAAAGTAGATGTCACATTGGAAGTTTTTAACGATTTTCATGAAAGGTTAAAGTTTACCATTGAGATTGAAAAGGATGACTCTTTGCCGTTTTTGGATTTAAGGGTACATAAATGTGCTGATGGGAGTGTAATTACTGATTAGTACCAGAAATCTGTTAATTCTGGTAGAGTGCTTAATTTTCTATCTTTTCATAAACTACAGCAGAAGATAGCTATCATCAAGCAGATGAAACACAAAATACTTACATTGAGCCACGAGAGTTTCCACCAAGAAAACTTTAGTAAAGTACGTAATATTCTAAGAAACAATAATTATCCTCAAGGTCTGATTAATTGTATGTTATATAATAATAACTATAAATTACCAAATAACTATGGTAATAAACACGTGACTGAGGTGGTTGAACCTGATAACCAAATAGTATTATACTACGGGATGGTGCATGTACCTGAACTGTCTTATAGGCTAAAAAATATGTTAGAAAAATTTAGTAAAAGCGTAAATGTAAAAATAGTATTTTATAACAGATTAACGGTAAATACAATATTTTCCAGACTTAAGGATGAAGTAACTTTGGGTAATCGTAGTTGTTTGGTCTATCAGGTGCCTTGTTCTGGTTGTAATAGGGTATATGTGGGCCAAACTAAGCAATATTTACATAAACGATTAAAGCAACATGAATATGATTGCCAGAATGTATACAAAAGTACTAACTTAACAGCGTTAGCGAATCACTACCACACAACTGAACATACTTTTAATTATAATAAAGTAAAAATTTTAGATATAGAGAATAATTATTTTAAACGTTTACTCAGCGAAATGATTTACATCAATAAAAGTGATTGTGTCAATTTTAGAACAGACATAGAAAAATTAAGTAGTGTTTATAAAAACATAATAACTCATGTTATCTGAATATTATTAAGTTGATAAATGCTAGAATAATGTTGGTCGATTGTTGCAGAAATAATATTTATTGTATAATTGTGACTCGCACTGTATAGATTTTATTAAATGTTTTAAGTGTTAGGTTGTGTGTACTTGAAAATGTAAGCAATTGTATTGTTAAGTTGTAAAATGATTTTAAAAAGACTTTTTATTATAAATAATTTTATGTGAATTTTAAAATTTTAAGGCGCATTTTTTAAGAGCAGTATGAATTGTTAATTACACCTATGACAATAGTGATTAGAGAATCCCATTTTATCATATTTGACGATTTATTGAGCTATAATTGCAATATGATAGTATGTTTTAATTTTGATACTTTTTGATAATTTAATTTTTAATTAATATTTATTTAGATAAACAAGTATATGTTGTGTATGTGCACTATTTATTTATTCTGCAATAAGATGTCGGTCTCTTAAGGAACAATTATTAATCTAGTCATAAATTAAACATCTGTGATAATTATGTGATAATAATATTTTAATTAATTTTATCAATACTCCAAATACGTGTTTTAAACAATATTTTTAATAATCTATTTCAAAAATTATGACTTTAAGTAATTAAAACAAAAGCACATGTTGATCGAGCTGTAAATATTAAGTCGACATCTCGTAGCAGAAAAGAGCCCAATCGATGAAGAAAAACAAAATTGTTATAACTATGCGCCAGTGTTAAATGTTTAATTTCACTTAGTTGTGTCTGATGATGCTGTTGTAGACCACCCAAGTATAAGATATTATATTATGTAAGTGTTATAAGATTGTTACTTTGTCACTATCATATTTTTCTTCAAAAGAGTCTGTGCGTGTTGAATAGTGCTGCGTCCACATCCGTTCCCATGGTGTAGCTAAAAGTGCGGACTTAGCAAAAGCCCCAAAAAGTGTCTAGATCTTAAGAACCAAGGGTCAGTACGCCTTAATCCACATTGAGAACAACTTGATTGTAATTGAAATCTTTTAAAGCTAACATCCAACACTAGTTTTTGTTAAATAAAGTAATTTAGTAAAATTACGTTTGTTTTATCTTGAAGACCACAACAAGATATTTTGGTGGCAGCGTTCGGGATTATTATTTCGTAACCCGCGGACTAAGTTTAAACCAAGTGCACCCCTTGCCGTGTAACACGTTTACCACGTCCGAATTTTTAGTTATTGATGTGCGTACCTCCGCTGACGCATTGTATAACTAATTAAATACTGTTGTTAATTCAAGAAAATTAGTGCAACAATTATCAATCAAAAGTCGTGAAAATTCAGTACTGCGACGACTGAAAGTTTGGTTAGTTAAATAACTTTTATTAAGTAAGACGTAATTGGGTATCTGAAAAAAAATAACGATAGTGGAAATTGGCTGCTCACCACAAAACTGCTGAAAATCCCTAAAATTCAACATCATTTGGAAAATATTGGAAGAAATTGGGTCGCTCAATATCACTTGGAGGATACTGGATCAACATTCAACACTTACCTGGACAAGTTGGAGGATCAACAACCCCACTAGAAGGATACTGAATTGAAAAAATACCTGAGAGGGATACAACCAACTACGTGGGAATAAAATGTTTCGTTTTATGTAAGTAAATAGTTTTGTTTCAATTTTCATAAATAGCCAAATAAAAGTAAATTTTCAAAATTAATCACATTTATTGAGATTAAATCAATCAATTATAAAAAATATATAATATATATAAAAAATGGTTGACGGTCAGGATAACGAGCAACCTGCCCCAGTTTTCGTAAGTTTAGATACAGGAGTTAGATTGTTACGCGAATTTGATGGTTCTAAACAGGGCGATAAGGTACATGATTTTATAGATGTTTGTGAAATGGCGTTAAATTCGGTAGCACCTCAATGTAGACAAGTGCTTTATAATGTTATTAAAACTAAATTAATTGGAAAAGCTCGCAATTTAACAAAGTATAGAGAGTTCGAAAATTGGCATGCTCTTAAAGCATTTTTAGAAGACACTTTCTCTGAAAGCGGTTCAATAAGTTATTGGCAAATGGAGTTGACCTCTTGTAGACAAAATAAAAATGAAGATATAGCAACTTATTCCAATAAAATTGAGCGAATTTTAAGCAATCTAGTAGATGCCTCCACAATTGGCAAAGAAGGCGAAATAGCCAATGAAATTTCAAATATTTTAAGAAATCAAGCATTAAACGTATTTATTCAAGGACTTATAGATCCAATAAAATTTCAGTTAAAAGCTAGAAATCCAAACAATTTAGAAATTGCCATTGAATTAGCTAGGGCCGAAGAACAAGAACTTTATTCAAATAAACACTTAAAAAATTCGGTGTTCAGTAATAATAGCCATAGAGATTATTCAAATTTTAAAATGAATCCTCAAGGATTGAAATGCCACAATTGCCATAAATTAGGACATAAAGCGGCAAATTGTTTTAGCAAAATGGGCAAGCAAGAGTTCCATCCTCAAAATATAAAAGTCGAACGAAATTTTCATGTCTCGAAATCGGAATTCAAATGTTTCTTCTGCGGTAAGATAGGGCACAAAATTGCAGATTGTAGGGCACGAAATAAAAATTTCAATCAGGGAAACGGAATGAGACCGTCGCAAAATGGTCCAGCGCCGGCGGCTCCCCAAACTTACGGACCAAGCACGTCAACGCAAGCGAACAACTACGCACAACAGTCGGACGCACGAAACAATTCCCGTCCAAATTTCACCCGTACGAATCAGTAAGGTGACGCGTTAATTGACAGAACGTTAACTGCTAGAATGAGAAAATGCTAGAACGTAAATTGCTAGAACCGTAAAGTGGTCGAATCGGAAATTGATAGAATCGGAAACTGCTAGAATCGGAATCTGCTAGAACCGTAAACTGCTAGAACCGTAAATTGATAGAACCGTTAAGTGATAGAACGTTAACTGCTAGAACGTTAATTGATAGAATCGCTCGGGCGGCTTCGGTCCGCAGTCCGCGCGGCTTCATTTCCGCATATACGATAATATGTACGGCGTGATGCATTTTAGGTTGCATAACATCTAATTTAACACATTTTTATGTCTTATCGTTACTTATGGAAATTAGTAATTAGTAATTTTTAAGAAGGACTTTCTAGAGCTTGGTGACTTTCTCAGCTGCGGTAGTGGGGCTAGAGGGGACCCGATAACATCAGAAAAATTGCATGTAAATCGGTGGCCATCTGCGGCGCTGTTTTTATATTATTTGTCCACAAACACGCTAAAAATGCCAGTCAACGTCACCAAAGGGTTAATTGTTTTCATTGTTTTTAATGCAAACATGTTTTAAATTTAAACTACTTTCGATTCGAAAAAGCAAGGGTTTCTTATTTCATAACATTACTAGTTTTTATGATTTCATGAACCTAAATCATATGAAAGAATCATATTCCAATTTTTTATTTTTGGACAGAAATTGGGCAAAGAAATAAATTAGTGCATTCTTATGATATGTACATTTTTTAATAAAATAAATACATATTAAAAACAAACAATATAAATAATATATACTACATATATACTCCTATGTATTTTTAAGTAAAAAAATATAAAAATAAGGATTATGTTTTTATAATTCAAATAAATATTTATATAATTTTAAAATTAAAAATTAAAAATATACGTAATTGGGTTTTAATAATATATCCGCCTTACAGAAAGGGCATTTGGGAACAAGAATTTTATTGCACATCCACTCTGCACATAGTCCGCACATCATATGCCCACAACTTTGCAAAAAGTATCGCTTCTGATATATTTTGCAAGACTGACAAATATCATTTTCACTTTCTGAAAATAAAACGTAATTTAGCATTTTCGATATTAACACAACTTTAATAATTTCAATTAAGCCCAATATTTTTTTACCTCTTTCGTCTATTTCAAAATTCCACTCTCGGAAATTACGGGGTTCTTCCTCTTCTTCTACCACCACAAAATTCTCCCATTCATCTTCTGGCAATATATAGTCTAAAAAATAATTATATTTAAGTTACTCCTAATTTATCTGATTGGTATACGCAACCATTTTCGTTGTAGTCTACAATCTCTTCAGCATCTGGCCTATGTTCCTGGAAGTTTTCTGCTTCCATAGCTGGTCTATCTTCATGGATTTCTGGTCTATCCGCCTGCATGTCTTCCACATCGTCTTCTTCGTCAATTTCTTCCTCTCTTGTATTATTAAATCTGTCTGAAATGCAAACCAAAATATTAAATAGCTTTGATTTTAAATATTTTTGGGAAAAGTAAAAGCTAAATCGATCTGATTATACAGGATGCCACGATCAACATAAGAAAAGTAGTTCCTATAAGCATTGGCCTGATTTCTTTGAAAAAGGTTCCTAGTAATGTGATTAAATTACAAAAAATATTTAAATGGCGCAATCTATCGGATTCTCATAAGAACGACATTTTTTGAAAATACAATTCAAGAATATTATTTTGAAAAATATATTATGAAAATATAAAACTACAAATTTGGTGATTTACAAAATTTATACTATTTAATAATAACCATTTTGAAATAAATAACCAAAAACTTCATTTTTACCAACACTTTTAGGAGAGAATATCGGAAACATCTTTATAGGAACTTTCTTATCTTGATTCGAGTAATCAAAACCAGAAATATGGTAAAATAAATATGAACCTTTTACAGTTTGTCGACGTTTCTATAACGGTTTTTGAATAAATATATATATGTATAAGTTCGATTATACTTTATACTATTAGTTTTAACAACATCAATTTTAGCGAACGTGATTCTAATGATTATAAATATAAATACTAAAAACCTACCCTGCACATAACCATGCAGAGCATACGATACCCTCCCAAGAAATTCGATATTTGATATTTCCATATCATCTAATTTTCTTGTGGCATCTTCAATTTTAATATTATTTGAAATGTATTTTGCCCTGGGCCTTCTAGTTATACGAAGGCCCCTTTCTATTTGCGATAAATCGCATTCCAGTTTCCTGGAATTTTCCATAAGTCTATCTAAAAACAGCATATGCGATATGATACATTGTATTCAAAACAAATTTTATAAAACGTACCAATAAATATCCAAAATGAAGGGTGTGCTTCTTTCATGATAATAAGTAATTCCATGTTGAACCTTTCAACATTATTATTAGTTCTGTGGCGTAGTTTATATACGCTGAAAGTCTCCGGTCCAATTTTATGAATCCAATACCTATGAATAACTCTACTAGATAAGAAATTCAATAATTACAAAATTGGGCATTTTTATCAAAGTTTTAATGATTTTTTTCTTCACCACCTACCACGAAAGGAACAGTATCGTTATCGTGTACCGTTGGAGAACTTTTAAGCAACAACAATAACTAATAAAATAAATATAGCTTATAAGATATATATACCTCTTGACATAATTAAAAAAGTTTTCCATGTTGGCCCCATCCGCCTGATTAATACGCGCCCAGTTTTCAATTTCTGTCATCGCTTCCAGGGCTTTTTCCGCGGGAAGTAAAGGTAGGGCCAAAACCATATAGAAAACCTTTTTCATGTTTTCTTGACTGCGTATAAATGGCAAAAGCTCTAATCTTCTCATTTTTCGAAAGACGCTCTGAAATGAAAATTAATATGCTGAATGCTTAGTATAATAACTAAAATATTGCATCTATATAGAGATTATGGATGTAAGAATATTGAGTGTTTCTGAAGTGAGATGGGCTGCACTGTTAAGAGACAGATGGGGATTGTAAGAACTTCCCTCTCTCTCGTTTCAAGGTCTAGACAACGCCATTGTATGTATTTCAATTGATAAGCTAGAATTGGTTCATTAAGATAGAATAAATTATTATTACCTGGGCATAATGAAAGTAACAGCCCTTTATTTCTGATTCTTCAAATGTGGATCTTAATGCTGCCTGTAACGCCACTTCGTAATCTGTCAAAATTATGGCAGGAGCTAATGTTGGATAAATATTTACCCTTATGTAGTTAAATATTGCTTTATATTCCTCCATTGTCCGCCGTTTCATAAGGGCATAAACAATAGGAAATGTCTGTAATTACAAGAAAGAGAAATAAAATTTTATTTTTCTTTTGTCTTTTTCAGGCGCAATGTACAGGGTGGGCTAAAATGATTGTGGTCAATTCAAATTTCCCGCCTAAAAATTTCATGCGACCTTCAAAACTAGTAAATTAATAAAAAAACTTACATGTCCCTCCTTCATTAAGTGGATTGTTAGAAGCTGATGAGCATGTGGTTGCGTTGGAACAACCTTAAAAGTGCCGTCAACATGCATTTCAGTAGCTCCAGGTGTTAGTTTACTTTCAATACTCGGGTTTGCAAAAATCACGGAATTACCATTTAAATTTTTTTGAAAAAAGTTTACTCCGTTAATATAATATTTTGTGGCGTGTTCCTCGGATGTCATAATTTTTTCCACTTCAAAAAAATCGACAGGTATTGGTGGATTGCTAGTTTTTCTAGCATACCTCATTGTAGACTCAGCCGAAGGCCAACAATAGTAAAGATGAGCTGTACCGAATCTAGAAAATGGAATTTTTGAATTTTAATTTTATCATATTATATTTAGAAAACATTTCAAAAATATTTCTATACTTGTCTTTTTCCTCATTGTAGATTTCTTTTAATCCTACTTTTTCTTCCTTTGAGCGTTTTTTTAATGTCTCTTTAAAATTTTGTAAATCTTTATTTTGTGAGTCATTTTCGTGATTGTGTACCAAAATTTGTGGCACAACTTCGCCAGTTGAAATAACTTTCAATGTTCCTTTACAACCACTTCTATAATATTTACAACGATAATACCTGTAAATTATTTAAATTAAATATACCCTTAATAATTGAACTTAAGGTGAATTTAACATAAATCTCTAGGGCTAGGGTTTAGGGACACATTTTACATAGATTTTAACACGTTTATAGAAAAAATATTTATTATTGTACTTACGAAACTCCTTTTTTTGTGGAACTTTTTATGAATGTATTATTTTCAAATTCCATTTTCACACCTAAATAATATTAAACGAGCAAACACTAAACACTGTTTAAAATAACTTAACTGAAAATGATATAATACTAGTTTATACACTCGATGCACTTATTTAAGTCAAAAATATCTTCTTTGGGATTTGGGGCGACCACGAGACAAGTATGTGCATCTTCAGCATGTTTTGGGATATACGTGTTCAGAAACGAAAACAAAAGACAAATACATAGTTGATGATTTTCAATCAAAAATTTAATTCGTTCGTATAAAATTTTTGTTTTTTATGAATCAACAATCAACACTTATGGGATTGTAAAATGCGTTTTTAGATTTAGGGTGAAATTCTGTCCAAAACTGTAAGCTCTTACAGGAAATATCTACAGGGTGTTGATTTTAGAAGGAGCCACCCTAAATAACTCTCGAAAAAATAATTTGCTGTAAAAATGCCGCGACAGGTCAATTTTTACTTTCAGGGGGACATCTTTTTCCAATAAAATAAGAGTTGTCAAAGCAACCCCCTTCCCTACGGAGCCACCCTTTCAATTTTTTTTTAAAGGGAATAAGGGTCGATCAATGGTTTTGTGTAAATAAGTTAACCTTAAATAGGGATAAAACAGAAAAAATTAAATTTACACTTAAAAAATCCAGTAGTAACATCAATTACTCAATTAAATTCCTAGGTGTCCACCTAGATTCTCATTTAACTTGGGAGTACCACATCCAAGAAACCTGCAATAAAATATCAAAAAACATATTCGCTATTCGCAAATTACGCGACCAAGTCTCAAAAAATGTCGTATGGAGTGCATACCATAGTCTAATCTATTCACACCTTAATTACTCAATTATGTCATGGGGACACTCCTCGCATGCTGAACGATGCTTTAGATTGCAGCGACGTGTGATGCGCGTCATTACTGGTTTGAAGTATAGAGACGATGTAAGACTTAAATTTATTGAAAATAAAATACTAACTCTACCAAGTATCTATATTTACCGATGTCTTATACACGTCAAAGAAACTAATGAAAATTACAACAAGAGAAACGACATACATTCTTACTCTACTAGAACAAATGAAAAATTAAATGTACAATTTTTAAGATTATGTAAATCTAGGTACTCGGTCAATTACTACGGGCCTACTTTTTATAACAAACTACCTCAAAATGTAACAGATTTGGAAATAAATAAATATAAATTAGCTGTGAAAGATCTTCTACTCTCAACGGCATTTTACTCAATTAATGAGTTTTTAAACTGTAAATTTTAAATCGCATTTTAAAAAATTATATTGTAATGGTAATGTAGCAACGTGTACTTGTTTGTATTTTTTGTGACATGTGTAAGATACTTGTATTTTGTATTATTAGCACCAATAAATGATTATTATTATTATTATTATTATTAATGATATATAATTTGAAAGCGTTTTTTACCCTGATAATGGCAGTCATAATTTTTTTGCCAAATTTTTGATTCCTAATCTACCTAAAAATTAAAAAAAGTACTTAATAATGGTATTATTTATGTACTTTTAAATCACATTTGAATAAATTTTTAAGTTTTGACCATGAAACAAGTCCTTTAACTTAACAAAAGCTAATTATTTATAATTATTGAAAAACAAATCAGTTACCATATTTTTTTATAATTTTTTTTGTTATAATAGTATATTAAAAAACGAGTTTCATAAGTCGCATATTGTAGCACGCGTTCAATTTTAAAATACGAGTCGCGTAGCGACGAGTATTTTAATGAACAAGTGCTACTATCGACTTATGAAACGAGTTTTTTATACTATTTTTTCTATTTTGTGCCTTTTTATCCATTTAAAATAAAATATTATAGTTTTCAATTTTAGTAACTTTTCTGTTAGTTGGCAACTCTAGTGTCAGGGTTGTCAAATCATCAAATAACCTGTAAATCGCTTGGCAACTGCCACATTAAAATCAAAAAACTTCAGTGCTACCAACTTCGAAAAATAAAATTTACTACTCAGTAACGCATCGATTGCAGTGCGGTACTGGCTAGTAACGCACTGCTGTCAGTGTGTTACTAGCGACTAGTAATGCACCAAAATAGAAAAAATATTATATTATATCCATTTGATGGGAAATCTATACAATACAATTTTTTTTAAGTATCTACTTATAATATGTATTTGTATTATTTAGAATTACTTTGATTATTAGATATTTTTAACCCTAGTGAAAAGTGGTAATTTTAATAATAAATGATGAAAAGGGTTGACAAAATATTTGGATTTAAGTTAATTGTGGCAGAGAAAAACTTAATAATTTTTCATCTTTACTTAAAAAAAAATGTATTAAGAGCATTCACAGCTAACCTTAAAATTAAAAAACAACTTCTCATTTTTTTGACTAATTTTTAAATACAGTCGAACTTCTATATAACGTTTCATCACGGGAACCTTAAAAAATTCGTTATATAGAAAATTCGCTATATAGAAATTCGTAATTTTGATATAAAAAATTTGTTATTTACTTTATAGCTCTTTATTTTAACTAAATATGTGAAAAGGCGATGTTTTTAATGCGCATGTTTTACAAAAACTAAATTTGCTCCAAGGCATAACTTATAAGTAAACCTTATAAAAAGACTCGGAATTTACGTTCATTACTAAAAATTCTAATTACCTACCTGATTTTACCTACCTGATTTTCTATTATTCTTTACACTAATCTAATATAAAATTCTCCGAAATTTTTAAAATTAGCCACCCATTGACTAAAATTTATGAAAGATTCTAATATTGACTTAAAAAAAATTCGTTATACGGAAACTTTAATTCGTTATAAGGAGTAAAAAATACATTAGAAAAGCCTTCAAGGTGAAGATTCTCAAAAAAAAATTCGTTATATAGAAGAATTCGTTATATGGAAGTTCGTTATAGGGAAGTTCAACTGTATATTAATTTTATTTTTCAGTTGAAAATTAAGTTACATTAATTCTTAGATGTTTAAAGTTCGTTTCCGTTTTTATTTTAATTTTTTTTTATAAAAAAATTTAAAATTAAAATAGAAACAAAAACCAACTTTAAACAACAAAGAATTAATGTAACTTAATTTTCGGCCGAAAAATAAAATTATATTTAAAAATAAATTTAAAAAATTAGTAGTTCTTAAACTTTTAGGCAACCAAAATTACACGTGAATGCTCTTAAATAGTACCAGTACAAAACCACAAAATCTTAATTAATAGCACATGTCGATCGTAAAAATTTATTCGCCATACAAATTCGATGGCTAGAGGTTTTAATATTTCCCAAAGAAAATGCTTGGAAAATATACAATTTTCAAATCATTCTACACCGTCTGGGATTTGTTTTAGTTTACTTAAATGAAGAAAAATTCCAACGAAAAATAATCGCCATACATTTTGGATGGGTACCGAGGACTCTTGGGCTTCTCTTCGCGCTTTATTCCGAAAGATCGGTACTTTTGTGCCGTTACACTTTTGTTAAAAAACGATGCATTGAAAGGAAATAATGATAATTTTGAAGCAATTATGAGACATTGCCCAATTACCTAAAAGATGGCTGAATAAAATTCCTAATTGTTACAATAAAATTAGAGAACAGAAATATGATTTAGTAATTTACCTCATTATCACGTTGGGGTGCATCATGCAAAGAGAATACTTATAGCGGATTTTCTAATATTAATGAAAGAAAATTTTATATAAATTATTTAGAATTACTTGCTGCATTCTTTGGCTTGAAATTGCTTGAAATGCTTTGCGAAAGAAATGAAGAACTGACAAATATTACTATGACATATTTCATAAATAAAATGGAGGGGACGTTCGTTACGAAAATTTGATCTCCTTAACAAAAGAATTGTGGAAATGGTGTGAAATTCGAAACTTTTATGTATTTGCTTCTTATGTGAATTCTTATGTCCCAAAAGTGAAGTTCTATCATAATTGTATGAAGCATCTCTTCCGAACTGATCAAAAATATCTTGTTGTGGTCTTCAAGAAAAATAATGCAATCTAAGTTAAATTACTTTATTAAAAGTTGGATTTTACTAATTATACAAATTGATGTTGGTATATCGGTGGTGTAAGGCGTACTTTTCGAAATTATCAAATTTTTGATATTTTTTTTTTTTAATTGCAGATCCCATTAATCCATTGACTTTTGTTTTTTTGGCAGAAAAATCGTCCACACTTTGAACAAGACCTCTGAATTCATCAAAACTTTTAAAATCTAAATTCTTTATTCTTTCTGGGCTATACTTTCAAATCTATATCAGTGGTATATTTCTTAACAATCCATTGCTACGCCGATGTAAATTTTACGTTGTGTATTAAAAAGATAAATTATTTGAAAAAGTAATAGTTTTAAATAATACGTCATCTTATTAGGAAGCATATTAAAATGCCAAATCAAAATATGATAATATATATGTATTAGAGGTTATTTAATTTTAAATTTTTATGGACTAAAATTCGTATATAAAGTTAAATTAGATGTTATGCAACCTAAAATGCATCACGCCGTACATATTATCGTATATGCGGAAATGAAGCCGCGCGGACTGCGGACCGAAGCCGCCCGAGCGATTCTATCAATTAACGTTCTAGCAGTTAACGTTCTATCACTTAACGGTTCTATCAATTTACGATTCTAGCAGTTTACGGTTCTAGCAGATTCCGATTCTAGCAGTTTCCGATTCTATCAATTTCCGATTCGACCACTTTACGGTTCTAGCAATTTACGTTCTAGCATTTTCTCATTCTAGCAGTTAACGTTCTATCAATTAACAGGGCACCATCAGTAACGAGACCTTTTGAAAAAGCAACATCAAATTTGAATTTAGAAATAATAAATCAAAATAATATAGAAAATGTATTTCATTTTGAGGCATCTAAAAGTAAATTAAAGTATTTAAAATTAAAGTTAAAAGGTTTAAAAAATAATATGGCGATATTTTTGATGGATACTGGATCGGCTATCAACATAGTAAAATTTTCCAAAATCGAAAACCCTATTTTAGTAAATTCACAAAAAAGCATCAAAATTAAAGGGATATCAGACACAGTTTTGAGTACTTTGGGTACAGTAAATTTAATTTACAAAAATGTAGATATAGTTTTTCATGTAGTTAGTGATAATTTCCCAATAAATTCTGAAGGAATAATTGGAAATGAATTCTTTGAAAATTTTAAATGTCTAATAGATTATAGAGATTGTAAGGTTTACGTAAATAATGAAGAGATAAATTTCTATTGTGAAGGAAATTTTGAAGTTAATAGTGAAATTGAAGAGAATTTAAATGAAAATGAAGTTAGTTGTATGAATCAGGATACAAATAAATTTTGTGTCAATAGATATAATGAATTAAAGCGA
The DNA here is from genome assembly GCA_963971135.1 of Stenus bimaculatus. Classification (NCBI taxonomy): domain Eukaryota; kingdom Metazoa; phylum Arthropoda; class Insecta; order Coleoptera; family Staphylinidae; genus Stenus; species Stenus bimaculatus. The sequence continues at coordinate 13,801,444 of OZ020187.1, forward strand.
GATGACTTTAATAACGATTTGAATTTTGTTGAAAATGGTAAGGAATTGAGAAATGCAGATAAAAATAAAAGTGACTTGCTATATATTGAATTGCCACAAAGATGTGAGCAAATAGTTAGAGTAAAATGTAAACCGAATGTATCTCGTCAAAATCAAAGTTTTATTTGTGAAGCAAAAGAAATAAGTAAAGGAATATTCTTAGGAAATTGTTTAACAAATATTAGACGCGAAGATAATACCTGTTTAGTTAGTATAGTAAATACTTTAGAAGAAAATTTTAGGTTAGAAATTCCAGAAGTTTCTTTGGAAATTGTAGATTTAAATGAGAATAATATATGTACAAATGTGTTTAATCTTAAGGAAACTAGTGATAGGTCAGAAGATATACTTGAATTAACGCGATTAGAACATCTAAATTTAGAAGAAAGTAAAATCATAAAGGATCTGATTTTTGAATACTCGGACATTTTTCATTTGCCAAATGAAAAACTTACTTGTACAAACGCTGTGCAACATAGAATTCCATTACAATCAGATTTACCACCTGTGAATATCAAGCCGTATAGACTACCTATTTCCCAACGAGAGGAAATTCAAAAACAAACAGAACAAATGTTAAAAGATGGAATAATACAAGAAAGTAAAAGTCCGTATAATTCACCACTACTCGTTGTACCAAAAAAGCCAGACGCGAACGGAGAACGTAAATTTCGGATAGTTGTAGACTATAGAAAAGTTAACGAAAATACAATAGGTTTTTCTTTTCCTCTGCCAAATATTATAGACATTCTTGACCAGTTAGGTCATTCAAAATATTTTAGCACTTTAGATCTCTCGAGTGGATATCATCAAATTGAGTTACATCCAGATGATAGGCATATAACTGCTTTCAGCACCGGTTATAAACACCTAGAATATGTACGCCTACCTTTCGGATTAAAAACAGCTCCTAGTACATTTCAACAATTAATGAATACCGTAATGTTAGGTTTACAAGGAATTAAAGCTTTTGTGTACCTTGATGATATTTGCATATATAGTTCTAATCTGAAAAGTCATAAAATTAAGCTTCAGGAAGTCTTTGATCGACTGCGGAAGTATAATCTAAAATTAAATCCGACAAAATGTGAATTTTTACGTCAAGAAGTAGTATATCTAGGTCATAAAATTACGAATAAAGGTATGCAACCGGACGATACCAAAATCTCTGCCGTGCGAGATTTCCCCATGCCGAAAACCCAAAAACAAGTAAAGTCATTTCTAGGATTAGCTTCATACTATAGAAGATTTATTGAGAATTTTTCGAAAATTGCTAGACCTCTAACGGAATTATTAAAGAAAGATACGAGTTTTGTGTGGACGGATAGGTGTCAAATTGCCTTTGACGAATTAAAAATTAAATTGATTAACCCCCCTTTGTTGCAATATCCTGATTTTGAAAAACCCTTCGTTTTAACTGTAGACGCATCAGGATACGCGATCGGTGGTATACTCAGTCAAGGAAAAATAGGTGAAGACTTACCTATTGCTTACGCTTCACGTACATTAAATACTGCAGAAATTAATTATAGTACTACAGAAAAGGAATTACTGGCAATAGTTTGGTGTTGTAATCATTTTAGGCCATATTTATTTGGTCGAAAGTTTTTTGTAGTGACTGATCATAAAGCTTTAGTTTGGTTGAATAACATTACCGATCCTAGTTCAAGACTTACGCGCTTTAGATTAAAATTAATGGAATATGACTTTGAGCCCATTTACAAACCCGGAAAGTTAAACGTTAACGCCGATGCACTTTCGCGCATTTGCACAATAAATTCCTTAAAAGATAAAACATTTGGTGAATATCTACAGCATGTATCTAGTAAAATAATAATAAATAATAACGTAGTTGATAAACCTGGTGACTTATTTTTAGCGCCATCTGATTTTTCCTTAGTTCAGGCAGTTAGTGTAGACCTAAAAATGGGAAAAGGCATTGCACTTACTTTTAGAGAACATTTTGATCATGTTGATAGATTAAAATTACAAGAACAGAAATTACATTCAATAAACTATGTTCCTGAACAACAAAGATTTATATTTTATTTGTTAGTCAAACAAAATTTCTATGATAAACCAACTTATGAGGATTTATATAAAACACTGTTATCACTCAAGACATTCTGTGTAAAAAATAATATAAAAAAATTAGCAATGCCCAAAATCTGTTGTGGATTGGACAAATTAAAATACGAAAAGGTTCGTATAATGTTAAGGTTTATTTTTCAAAATTCCGACGTTCTAATTTATGTTTATGATAATGAAGATAGTAAAGAAATAACTGAAGAACAAAAACTCGAAATTCTAAAGGAATATCACGAACTTCCAACGGGAGGACATCCGGGCATAAATCGCATGTTAAAAAGGATAAAATTAAAATACAATTGGAATGGTTTAAAAAACGATATAAAAAAATATGTTAAAAGTTGTCGACTATGCCAAACAAATAAAGGTACAAATAAACCCTTAAAAGCCCCTTTGCAAATTACGGATACTCCGGAACAAGCGTTCGAAAAATGCTATATGGATATAGTAGGTCCTTTACCAATATCCGAAAATGGAAATCGGTATATTCTAACTTGTCAAGACGCACTTACGAAATTTTTAGAAGCAATTCCAATTCAAAATATGGAAGCAATAACTGTTGCAAATAAATTAGTTACAGAAGTAATTTGTAGACATGGTATTATGAAATCAATTGTAACTGACCAAGGGTCGAATTTTATGTCAGACGTCTTTAAACAATGTTGTAAACTTTTGAAAATAAAACAAATAAACTGTAGCGCTTATCATCCGCAATCTAATATGGTAGAGCGAAGTCATAGAACTCTTGCGGAATATTTAAGAAGTTTTGTTAACAAAAGCAAGACCGATTGGTGTGATTGGATACCTTACGCGAAATTTACTTATAATACCACTCCACATACAACTACAAATTTTACACCTTATGAGTTAATATATGGAAGACAAGCTGAACTTCCTTCAGCAATTGTTAGTCAGCCTAAATTTTCTTATACATATGACGACTTTCTAACAGATTTAAAGTTAAAAATGCAAGTTAGTAGACAAGAGGCTAGAGAAAATTTAATAAAACGCAAGCACACTAGTAAGGAAAATTATGATAAAGGTACAACCGAATTCAAGTTTAATATAGGAGATAAGGTTTTATTATTGGATAATGCTACTAGAGCGAATAGAAGTAAAAAACTCTATTCTAGATTTATCGGTCCTTTCGAAATTATTGATGTTAATTCAGATGTAAACTATACTATTTTACAAAATCGAAAAGAAGTGGTTGTTCACAAAAATCGACTAAAATTATTTCACGATTAATGCACTTTGTTTTTTTAGGTTAATTTTAACACTCCTTGGAAGAATAATAATATCTGATAAAATTGATGGTCATACGGTTCAAAATTTGGAGAAATCCGCCGGGATATACTATGAAAAATTGGGAAATTTGAAAATGTTTAGCGATAAATGGACTTTAATTACATACATCGATATGTTTGAACACACCGCAAAATTTAAACAACTCCAGATTCATTACTCGCAAACGGTAAAATTATGTTTACAAGTAGGTATTAATAGAGTTAAGGAAGATTGCGAAAATTTTATAAGAGTAACAAAGGCGTTGATAAATAAATTAGAAAAAGAACGACATATGGTCGATAATCTATTGGGAAACGATAATCACTTACGGGTTAAAAGAGGATTAATAAATGCTGTAGGAAAAGTAACTAAGTTTTTATTCGGAAATCTAGATGAAGACGATGCAGAATTTTATAGTAAGAAAATTAATCAATTTACAAATAATGAACAAAAATTAATTGAAACAATTAAAGATCAAAGTCATGTAATAAAAACTACTATTTCAAATTTTAACGACACTATAGGGAGTTTAAACATAAATGAGGGAATATTAGCGAATAACCTCAAAAAGTTAAGCCGATATTTGGTAAATGTAACGGATGACGTAAATTTATTAGAGATCAAACTAAATATTAACGAACATTTTTCATTGTTTACTATGCTTTGTTTTCAATATCAAATCGAAACGCAGAATATAATCGAATCGGTATTAAATGCTAAGAGGGGACAACTTCATCCATTTATCTTAACGCCAGAAAAATTAGTTTTAGAATTTCAAAATATTTTAAAAAATACTACTTTAAACCTTCCTATTATGCCAATTTTGGAAAATGCTCATATATTTTTAAAGATAATTGATATTGATGTTTATTTTAAAGAGGGAAATTTAATTTACATTATTAACGTACCATTAACAAACAATCAAGAGTATAGTATATACGAAATGATACCTTTACCTGTACATGTTACTGAAAATAAATTCGTTTTTATTCAACCTTCAAAATCTTACTTGGCTATAAATGATTTGAGACAGAAATATTTTCTTATGAATAATGATAATTTTAAAAATTGTATAGAATATTTAAAGTTACAATTTTTGTGTAAGCAAGTTCAACCTATATTTATAACGCATACAAATAATATTTGTGAAGTAAATTTATTTCATTCAGTTAAAACAATACCTGAAGATTGTGACAAGAGAATTGTTAATTTAAAATTAAACGTTTGGCATCAATTAAAATCATCAAATTCATGGATTTTTGTTTTGACCAATGCTGAGAAGGTTACATTTAAGTGTGATAATAATTTATATGATGAAATTTTACATGGAGTAGGAACTTTATCTATTTCAGAAAATTGTATAGCTTATAGTCAGAATGCAATGTTAATTCCAGAAAGGTCATTTTCTAGTTCCATTTTTGCAAATCAATTTTTACCTGCTGTTAGTTTAATAGATGATTGTTGTGATGAAAACTCAAAGAAAAAGTCTTTAAATATTTCAAGTTTAAATTTAAACCCAAATTTTAGACAGACTAATGTACATTTACACGATTTAAATTTAGCTAGTAGTAAACTAGAAGAACTTGAAAGTAATTTAAATAAGTTTAATTGGTCACCTTCTTCTCTTTCAGAAAATTATGGTTTTTTGTTTTACACTGTATTAATATTAACGTTAACCTTAAGCTGTTTGTGTTGTTATTGCTATTGTTGTAAAATGCGTTGTAATAGAGGTAATAATTGCGGAAATTGTTTAAGAGGAATTTGTGTAACTGTAAAAAATAATTTTGAATCTAAAATACAACAGAGTGAAACTTCTTTTATTGATAACCAATTTGATAACCAGTTAAGTGATGCTCATCCGATGACGACTCTAGAGACTAGCATGACAAAACCTATAGAGTTAAGTAGGCCTATTAGAGGTAGAAAATCAATTGTAAAATGAATAAGGATTTTAGTTTTAGTTCTTTATTTTTATGTAGGTATGTTAATCTTAAAATTGTTTTAGATTTTAGATCATGTTTGATTTGATATGTTACAATAAATTGTTTTAAAAGATTTCACAACTTGTGGTTGTTCAATCTTTTTCAATTAAGAAGAGGGGTGTTGTAGACCACCCAAGTATAAGATATTATATTATGTAAGTGTTATAAGATTGTTACTTTGTCACTATCATATTTTTCTTCAAAAGAGTCTGTGCGTGTTGAATAGTGCTGCGTCCACATCCGTTCCCATGGTGTAGCTAAAAGTGCGGACTTAGCAAAAGCCCCAAAAAGTGTCTAGATCTTAAGAACCAAGGGTCAGTACGCCTTAATCCACATTGAGAACAACTTGATTGTAATTGAAATCTTTTAAAGCTAACATCCAACACTAGTTTTTGTTAAATAAAGTAATTTAGTAAAATTACGTTTGTTTTATCTTGAAGACCACAACAATGCCCTCAATAAGGCGAAACTAGTCACATGAACATGAACACCAAATAAATATTGTCTGGAAACAGTTGGGATTGATTTATTTTTCCTAGTGATATTAATTGCTATCCCAAATCATCGTCAAATCGTTTACTTATTTATTAACATGTTTCATTGTTGTATTTGTGTTTCACTGTTGTAATTTTCCTGATTTTTGTAGCCTTGATAATGCCACAAATGGTGGCGAAACGTTGGCAAATGGTTAAAAGTTTAGTTTACACAATAAAGTTATTTAAGTCCGAAAACCGAAGATTTTATTCACCTAGTAATTTTTTAAACGGACGTGATTGGAGTTGTTGTTGGTTCTCTAAAATATTTTTATACACAAAACGATCCATTATGCCATTTATGCGATGAATGGGGTCAATTCCGAAACCAGACAAGCACCCCCAATCCATTACAGATCCACCACTATGTTTTACTGTATGTCGAACATATTTGGGATGTAATCTTTTGCCCTCAGAACGTCTCACATATTGTATTCCATCACTACTTATCAGACTAAACCCTGTTCCAATGTTCTAAAGGCCAATTAATGTGGTCTTTAAATCGGGCACGTCTGTTTTTCTTTGAAAGTAGAGGTTTCTTTGCTGGTCTTCTAGCTATAAGATTGTTCTCACTTAGTCTATTTCTGACAGTGCGTGATGTAATATTTGAAAACTGATTATTATCAAATTGGACCGTAATTTGGTTTAAAGATAAAAATGGGTTTTGTTTTGAAATATTTATAAGCGCTATCTTCACGTAATGTTGTTTCTCGTGGCCGTCCAGGCTTATTTTTGAAATGTTCCACTTTCATTATACCTTTTTATAATTCTGGATATAATGCATCTATGCAGCGAATACTTTCTAGAAATATCAGCTTGTGACACTTTTTTTTTATTAAAATCACTAATTATCAAAATTTTAATTTCATTTGAAATTTTTATTCACATAATTCACAAAATAATGAAAAATTTTATTTCACATTTTACTCAAATGCTTAATTTATGCTTATCCATGATGCACATGTTTCTCTACTTTTTTCCAACAATAAAGCGTGAATGATAAAAATTCTTTAGACATATTTAAATCTTCAAAGAAATTTATTTTAAAATCAACTTTATAAATTCGATACTAAATACTGAGTCTTAAAATTAAACATTATTTTTACTATTTTTAAAAATTTTAGAAAAAAAAGAAAATGTTCTACTTTTTCCCAATACTGTATATTAAAATAAGGAGCCAAATCTAATGTAAATGCAACAATAGCAAATGAATCTGGAGCTCAGATCCAAAAAACATATTTTATAATTTTTTTAATTACTCTACTTTCAAATAAATCTACTTCTGGTATACCAAAATTTAGTTTTATAATTGTTTTAAAGAGATGGTGGAAATATTTATACAGGGTGATGATAAAGTTTGGAACAAAATTCGTAACTGTCATAAGTATTTATTTTTTTATAATATCGCTTTGAAGGTCAATTTTAGTTTTTAAAATGCCATTCCTTGGTATAGAAAAAATATTAATGACATCAATGGTGATTAAGTAATGACGTCATCATCAATTTTTTTAAATGAAAACCCACACTTTTTTTATTTGTTCTTTTAGTCGCTTATGTCATTTAAACGATAATACAGGGTGATGATAAAGTTTGGATCCTTATTCATAATTCATAACTGCCGTATTTAATTGTTTTGAGAAAATCGCTCGGACAGGTCAATTTTAGTTTTAAAATGCCATCTCTTGATATAAAAAATAATATTAATGACGTCACTGGTGCTTTAAAAATGATGTCATCAGCGATTTTTTTAAATGGAAGCCCCCACTTTTTTTACTCATTACCGATAGAAATTCATGTCACTTAAATAATGATATAAAAAACAAACAAATTTTTGAATAAAAAATCTTTATAATTCAAAAAGGGAAATTTTTATTTTAACCAAAAAAGGTTTTATCAAAATAAATTAAAATGAATTTGAAGTTACCAATAATAACAAATATTTAAAAAATAAAATTTTAAATTTACCATTTATTGAAATCGGCCAAAATAAATCTTCTACAACATTCAAATTTTTCAAATTTAATAGTACAAATTTAAGTTTATATTAAAAAATTTTTAAACGAAAATTTGTTAACAAATGCAACAATTTTCTTATATCATCGTTTAAGTGACATAAATGTCTATCAAAAACCAGTGAAAAAAGTGGGGGTTTCTATTTAAGAAAATCGATGATGACGTCATTGCTAAATCACCAGTGACGTCATTAATATTTTTATTATGCCAAGAAAAGGGATTTTAAAAACTAAAATTGACCTGTCCGAGCGATTTTCTCAAAAAAATTAAATCCGGCAGTTATGAATTAGGTTCCAAACTTTATCATCACCCTGTATAAAAAAATGATTACATTTGTAAAAAAATTAAAAATAAAATTGTTAATGTCAACTTAAAATTAATTTGTATTATTAAATTTGAAATATTTGAATGTTGTATAAGATTTATTTAGACTGATTTCAATAAATGATAAATAGTTTAAGTTTAAAATTTTATTAAATCAAAAGAATTTGTTTTTCAAGTTTATTGAAGTAAAAAGATTTTTTAATCAAAAATTTGTTTATAAATGTATTCATTTTTTATATCATCCTTTAAGTGACATGAATGTCTATCAAAAACGAATAAAAAAATAGTGGTTTTCATTAAAAGAAATCAACGATGACGTCATTGCTAAAATACAAGTGACGTCATTAATATATTTTTTATATCAAGAGATGACATTTTAAAAACTAAAATTGACCAGCCCGAGCAATTTCTTAAAAAAAAATAAATGCGGCAGTTAAGAATTTTGTTGCAAACTTTATGTTCACCCTGTATATTAAGATTTAGCAGATCTTAATATTATAATAAGTTTATATGTAATAGAACACAATTTTAACCAAACAATTAAACACATATTTATTTTTTAGGGATTTGTTTATATGTAATTGTAAAATTACGAATAAAATATCATCCGCTCAATAAAAAATTATGGAAGTTAACAGACTGGTAAATATTTTCTTTAATATATTTTTTTATAAAAACATACGTCAATAATTTTATTTTAATACTTTATATTGTATCACCCATATTCCTTACTGTTGATAAATTTATTTACTTTTAGAATATGGAAAATGAATTCGATAAAAGAGAAGGAACAACTGGTGCCCTTACTGGCACCAAATATGAAATCAAATTATCAATGCTATTCTTACTACAAGGAAAAATAATAGAAGAAATAAAAAGTTTCTACTTGGCTGCAAATATGAATGGAGTGGGAGATTTTGACGATGTGGTTTTTAAGTATACTTATAACGAAAATGGAGTGAAGAAAGCTAAAGTTATTTTTTTGCAAGCTAAGTACACAGAAAGCACGAAAAAGGAAAAAAATAATTTAAAATCCTTAATTTCACAAGCAGAATCGGGTGATTTTCTTTTAAGAAAGTATTTGGGTTCTTACGCAAAAATCAAACGGCGATTTCAATTAAGTAAAGATCATCCCATATTTAAAGATAATTTAGACGATTCCTTTTATTATATTTACACTAATTTCACGTTTGATTTTAATAATTCTGAGGAAGATGTTGAAAAATTTGAAATGGAACAAGAGAATATTTTAAATTTAAAAAACAACTCTACTTATTATAAGATGAAAGATAGTAAAACAGTAATGGGTGCATTAAAAAAATCGCTAGATTTTGAAATACTCGTTAGGGAATTGGTTAAAACTGTCTTAAATAAAACTGTAAATGGAAGTATTCCAATATTTAAATATTATAAAAAATCTTTGTTAAAAAAAGTAATTGCGTTAAAAAATGAAAAAGAAGGTCAATTTAAACATACTTTTCTTGAAGATGAGAATGATGAGTTGAGAAATGCATTTTTAGAAGAGATATCAAATAAGATGAAAAAATCTGGAAAAGAATTAATAGAAGAATTAAAAGAGCTCAAAATAAAATTGAATGGTGATTTTGGAGTTATTAAAGAAACGGATTTAGAACTAGAATTGCCCTGTAAGTTGTTCAGAGATGAAGAAATTAAAGAATTCTTGCAAAAATTAAGGATTTTTGATTGTCAATTTAATGAGAAGGAATTAGAAGAGAATATAATTAAAAAAATACAAAATACCTACTTGTTCAATCAAAGAGATGCAAATTCAGTTTTTTCTTCAGTCTGCATGGAAGTAGAAACTTGGTGGAAAAGTAATAAATATCTTAGAGAAACCAATAATTATTTTGAAACGGCTTTACAGAATATTTCCAAAACGAGCTTAGTTGGACTTGCTTCAGTACGTTTGGCCGAAATTAAAGCTCAGAAATTAACTTTTAATCCGGAACATGTTAAAAATTTAATAGATTTAATTTCAAAAAATCAGGTTCTTCATATTTCTACCACGAACACGTTACTAATTAGTGCTAAGGTTTACCAGGCCTTAGAAAGTATTTCTGCATATAAATCTGAAGAGTATAACGACTATAAATATATTTTTATCAATTCTACACTTGAAATACAAAATAATATATTAGATTGCTTTAAAAGTGAAAATACAAATTTATTAGTATTTGAGTATAAAAGTACTGAAGAATATTTACAGAAACTATACGACGATTTATTCAATATCATTGAAAATAACGATGATAAAAAAATTATTATGATTATGAAAGAAAAAGAAATGGATAATAAATTTGAAAATGCGTTTTCCAAGACTAAAAAATATGAAAAATGTAGAGATGAACCGATAAAGTTACTTGATCTCACTGAAGAATCACAAAATACACTAATCAATAAAGTAGCGGCTACATTTCAAGGAGAGAAAGTAATTTTAGGATCACTTTTAAAAGATAAAAAAATAAAAGAGCTTGTGGATGAAAAAATATTATCTGGACTTGTTAATACTTTAAGTATAAATATAGGCGAATCCCTTAATAATTTAGGCGAAATTAAAAATTATTACATTAATCGAATATTTAATCGTCAGGTTAAAATTAAATCAGATTTAAAATGTGAAAAAAACAAATTTTATGTTAAATATAATAGTGATATTACTAATAAAAGTATTGAACAAATTCAGGATATGGTATTGATTTCTGATAAAGAAGATGATTTTTATAAACTATGTAGTGACGAAAATTGTAAATTGAAAAATATTCATTGGCTCAAGGAAGAGAACAGTCAATTAACATGGCAACAATCTCGTGGTTCTTTATCAATTTTGCGCGATTTCGTGAATCCTGAAAGTTTTAATTCAGTAAAAGAAGAGGAGATGATTAAAATTGAAGATAAGTTGGTGATTATTAGTGCAGAGCCAGGAATGGGAAAATCCACCGTATTAATTACATTAGCAGAACTAATAAAAAAATCTGATCCTTCCTTGTGGGTTCAAACTATAAGTTTAAATGACCATACCGAGCATCTACGAAAGATGGTTTTAAAGAAAGACGCCAAAGTAGAGACTATGAAATTACTATTAAATATAGTAAAATCGAAATCTGATTTAGAAACGGAATTATTTAAACGCAGAATTCATGAAGAGGGGAAGATAGTTCTGTTATTTGATGGGTTTGATGAGGTTAGTCCTATATATGATAATAAAGTTATTGTATTGTTGAATGCCTTAAGAAATACAAAATCAGAAAAAATTTGGATAACAACTCGTCCACATTTAAGAACACAATTGGAAGATAAATTAGGTGTTATAGCTTATACTCTAAAACCTTTAACAAGAGATGATCAAGTAACTTTCTTAAAGAATTTTTGGAATCAAAGATTGGGTATTAATATAGAGCGCGATAACCGTTCGGATTCGTTTATTTGTAAATTACTTGATTTACTAAAAGAATCAATTTCTGACGAGGAACTACAGTTTACAGGAGTGCCATTGCAAACAAGGATGTTAGCAGAAGTATTTCAAGATAAATTCAAAGATTTTCACGACTGTAAGGAAGAAGAACTAAATTTACCTAAAAGTCTAAATTTAGTTGACCTTTACCAACAATTTATTGATAAAAAGTGCAGAATTTTGTATGAAGAAAAGATAAAAATTAATTTAACAACAACATATGCAACAAAAGATTATAAAAAATTTTACGGTGACTTTTTACGTAACCATAAAATTTTAGGTATAAATTTAATCTTTTCTGATAACGAGGTAAACGAACTTCTTTCCAAGAAAGAGAAAAGAGATTTAAGAAAATTTAAAGACGATTTTAATGAAGAAGACGATAAAACTGGCATCATCATTCAAATCCTAAATGATCAACCAGTCTTTATTCATCGAACTTTTGCTGAATATTTTGCTGCTCTATGGCTTGCGGACATAGCTGAAGAAATTAATAAAAAAATGAAAGATAAATTCAACCTATTATTATCAACCAAACCAATGGAAATTTTTTATTTGAAAAAAATAAATAAATTTCTTGAAAATATTTTCAAAAAAGACTATGAAGTTTTAAAAATGTTTTTTGATAGATTGCTAACAAATGATGAATGCAAACTTCATAATGCAGTTTTAAGTAATGACGAAAGTATAGTTAAATTATTGTTAGATGATGTTAACATATTTGATAAAGGAGGCAGAACTGCAATACATTTGGCTGCTTCTTATAGCTATAAAAATATTTTAAAAATTTTATTGGAGAACTCAAAAAAAGAAGAATCTATGTTTAAGGATAAAATTGATACAGAAGATAATGTATTTAACTGGAGTGCTTTAATGTATGCTATTAAAAGCGATCACTGGAACATGGTTGAATTGCTCTTGCAAAATGGTGCAAACATGAAATATATGTTCTGTAGCGGAATTTCTGAATACGACCTAGTGCTATTAGCAGCAGAAAAAGGACTTGTGAAATTATTAGAATTTCTATTTGAAAATGGAGTTAAATATAGACCTATTTCCCATCAAGTTACTGCTAAAATTGCTAAAGTTTTATTGTATCGAAAAGATGTTTACGATATTGATTTTAAAGATATTTTATATGTAGCTGTAGAAAATGAAAAAATGGAAGTTGTAAAACTGCTTGTGGATAATGGTGCAAATATTAATGCCAAAAATGATAACAATTGGTCAATTCTTCACATTGCTGCTAAGAAAGGCAACAAAGAAATTGTAGAATTTCTTATAAATAAAGGAGCCGATACTGAGGCTGAGAACAACAACGGTGAGACACCATTGTATGAAGCTGTAGAAAATGAAAAAATAGAAGTTGTAAAACTGCTTGTGGATAATGATGCAAATATTAATGCCAAAAATTCTAGGAATTGGTCAATTCTTCACATTGCTGTTGAGAAGGGCAATAAAGAAATTGTAGAATTTCTAATAAATAAAGGAGCTGATACTAATGCTACAGACGAGTACGGTAGAACCCCATTGCATGAAGCTGTAGAAAATGAAAAAATAGAAGTTGTAAAACTGCTTCTGGATAATGGTGCAAATATTAATGCCAAAGATAAATGGAAATGGTCAATTATTCTTCACAATTCTGTTACAAAAGGCAATAAAGAAATGTTAGAATTTCTTATAAATAATGGAGCTGATACTAATGCTGTAAACAGCAGAGGTCAGACCCCATTGTATTTAGCTGTATTTATTGAAAAAATAGAATTTATAAAACTGCTTGTGGATAATGGTGCAAATGTTAATGCCAAAAATGCTAGTAATTGGTCGATTCTTCATATTGCTGCAGAGAAAGGCAATAAAGAAATTGTAGAATTTCTTATAAATAATGAAGCTAATATTAATGCTGTAGATCATAGTAATTGGTCAATTCTTCACACTGCTGCTGAGAAAGGCAATAAAGAAATTGTAGAATTTCTTATAAATAAAGGAGCTGATACTAATGCTGTAGACAATGAAGGCAAGACCCCATTGTATGTAGCTGTAGAAAATAGAAAAATAGAAATTGTAAAACTTCTTGTTGCTAATGATGCAAATATTAATGCACAAAGTATTATAGATAGCTCAATACTTACCCTTGCTGCTTATAGTGGCTATAAAGAAATTGTAGAATTTCTTATAAATTATAAATAAAATACAAATGCCGTAAACCGGGGGGGTACGAGACCCCATTGGATATATCTATTCAAATAAAAACCGGAAATGCGTGAAGTGCGTTTATTAAAAGAGGTAACTTAAATTATTGTATTAATGTTGCAATACATTTTTAAACCAATAAAATCGTGCTTTATTTGAGCCATATCCTAATAAATCATTAGCAAGGGATAGTAAAATCGGTTGTCTGCAATTGTGCTACCGCTACATTTACCACCTAGAAATATTTAGTTATCTGAAAATTTTTGATTTTCTAAAGAAAGATTTATCTGTTGTAGAAGTCCCGCTCTATCCATATAAAATCGCCATAAGAAGGATCACTAACACCCCCGATCCAAAATTTTCCCACCTCAGCTCCCCCTTCTGCCGATCTTTTCCTAACCCCATTTGCCCCACTCTACTTTTATCTCATGATTACCATTTTCATAATTAATGATAGTGATCCATCAAACCTCAATCCTCAAATTACTAATCACGAGAAGAACTTAGATCACATGAATGCCTTTATTAGATGAAAAAAATATTATAAATATTCACAATTTTATCTAAAAACTACTGCCGAGAGTAAGCGTTTTTGGAAAGTTGACCAAATTATCAATAAGAATGTAGAAATTATACTAACAAATTGAAAAAAAATCAGTAAACTTTAACATCGGATTTCGAACATGGAGCTTTTTAGGAAATAAATGTATTCTTATTTTTTTTGTAAGCATAAGTATAGTGATAAACCTAAGAAATGAAATATATTTATTCCAAAGCCTCAATATTATAACTCAAGCCTACTTTTGTTATAAATGGAAGTATTGAAATTTTATACTTCATTTTTTAGGTTTATCACTCACTATTTTATTCTTTCGTAGGTTATAATTTGGAACTAGGTTAGTTATAAATGGATGTATTGAAATTGTATACTTCATATCTTATAGACCGTCAGCTCACCGCAGAAAAATTGGTGCGTACCCAGTATGACCTTTAGGGTATTGTACATTCGGTATGTGCTGATCAATTATCCGTAGATTAAAAAAAAATGACTCCAGTCATTTTCTTAGATAATGGACCTGAGGGCCGATATATACCCTTAGAGCATGCGCTGAACGTATTCCAATGATTTTGCGATGAAATATCAATCAAAAGCATTCTCTAGGAATGAATGGCATACTGGATACTGGGTACGATTGGTCTAAACTGGAATATTGTAACACACTACCAGCGCATATGGTTTTTCACTGGAATGTTTTCATAATGAACGTATCTGATTTCTAAAGCGCTTGCTCTAAGGGCATATATCGGCCCTCAGGTCCATTATCTAAGAAAATGACTGGAGTCATTTCTTGAAATCTACGAATAATTGATCAAGACATGAAGAATATGCAAATCCCTAAAGGGCATACTGGGTACTATCAGCACCAGATTTCCTACGGTGAGCTGACGGTCTATTAGGTTTATCACTATCTTATGCTTAGGTTGGTTATAAATCGGGCTTAAGAATCAATTTCCAAAGTTACCCACACTTTGAGTAGAAGCACCCTGTATATTTCAAATTAGAATAGTATCAGGTAAATACCTTTTCACCTTTTATAAAGACTAACGATTATAACGAGCAAAATTCGTCATCTCTTGATGCTCGTTATAACCAAGTTCGACTGTAGTTTAATTAATAAATTAAACTAAAGTGATCAATAGATCACTTTTACATTTAAACAACTCCCTAGTAACACAACTGAAAACATTACTACAGTTTATCCACCGAATAAATGTATTTCGTCTGGACTACCGAAAGAAAATCATACAGTTTTGCTCTCTTTCTGTTACATTTAAAAATCCGTAAGCAAGGCATCTTTTTAGGTATCGATGTTGGGCTAGGAAAAACCATTTCCGTTCGGTTGAACTGACAGAAATTAACAATCCATATAGGTAAATGTTGCGTTTCATGTTAGGTTGGAAAAGTGATTTAACCGTCCATAAAAGATTTAAATTATTTTGCAAGTAAAACAATCACATTCAGTATAAAGAAATTAGTCAGTATTTACCGCCTGTAATTTATTTTAATTGTTGTGTTAATTGAAATTAAATAATCTCTTATTTTATTTTGCTGCTACAGTAACTAACTTTTCGCTTTTCGTTAGTTTTTGTACGTTTTTTGGCTACTAGTTTGTATAAGGTTGTTTGTTTCAATTCCCTCTAATCCTCCACGAAGTTTAGATAGTTATTTAGAATAAGTCTGAAGAAAATAGGATATGAATACACCTTATACCACTTATACCAATTTTTATTAAGTAAAAGCAACAATATTATAACACTTAATAGGTACATACATAGTTTTAAAGGATGTTTTGCAAGAAAAATTTAAACCTAAATAAAACTCATAAATATTAGAAATAAGCTTCAGTATTTTAGGTTGAGTAGATTGTACATTTCCAGTAACAAATTTGAATATCAGCGGGCATATTCGCACTAACGAACTTAGTGAACTATACCCAAAACCCTACTAGTTTAATAAAATTTTAAACTTGATAATAACTTATTTCTAAAAATATTTGTGCTAATTATTTTGACTAAATTTGGACTGAATAAGTAATTCGCGTTTTGGGTAATCTTTGCGTTTAAGGTGATAGGGAGTCAAATGTTGAAAAAACGACGTACTTATCTTTCATGAATTTTTTAAATGGTTTCGAATTTGAAAGTCAAAAAAATAAAGAAATACCAAACTAAAGTAAGAATTTTACATTCATTTGCAATTTTTGTTATTTATGTATCTACAACTATTTTTGTGTAATTTTGCAAGAAAAACTTCTATATTTATATTTTTATTTTTGCAAAACCACGCTTATATAAATCTAGATACATGAAAAACAAAAATTGTATATAAAAGTATAAGTCTTACTTAAGTTCGGTATTTAAATATTTTTTTTTGTTTCCAATTCGAAACACTTTAAAAAAATTCAGGAAAGATAAGTACGTCGTTTTTTCAACATTTGACTCCCTATCACCTTAAGGTAAGAATATAAATTAGACTTTATCAACGATAGCGTAACCCATTCATAAGTCCATAAAGTATTAAATTTGATTTAGAATTTCCAAAACTTTATCATAAACGACTCTAGGAGCGTCTCGTGCGATTCCAAAGTCAGCATGTCCCCAATTTTTAATAAAAATGGTTTCTTTAAAACCATTTTTTAAAGTTCTTCGAAGGTGCATGCTATCTCTGGGATCTTGGATGGTATCGTTTTCAGCTATAAATCCGTATATCGGTGTAGATATATTTTCCAAATTATAATCATCTGTTGTTATATTGGGATCTTCTTGAAATTTACGAAAATTACCTAAAAATTAATTCATTGCATATTGTAATCATATTTATTATAATGTCTGATAAAAAATTTTCAATATATAATGGGCAATTATACGCTTTCGATTATTATTCTTTTATTGGTATTAAAATAGTCAAACCACCAAAGCAAGCAACATTCGATTAGTAATAATTATACTTTTTACGTTAGATAGATAGCATATTTATGGTGTAGTTCTGAACAAAAATATTAACAGCGTTTTTTGATATCAGGGTGACTGTTAAACTTAACAGCGCTGTTACGGCTAATAATTTTATTCAGAATTACCCCATTAGTTTGAAATTAAAACAATGAATAGGAAGAATTTGAGGATGAATGCTTAAAAAGTTTAATAAAAAAACTTGAAAATAGGAATAATTCAATTGTTACCAACTTGATTAATCCAGTAAGTATAAACAGAAAATTTAAATTTGCCGTCATTCGTTTCGACACTGTTGCATCGTGATAAGAAAAAAAAGTTCCTATAAACAGCATTTAATTGTTGTACAGTACATTCATACTTTAACCACTTCTATGACTGTTCTTAGGTTTTTTTACTAGTTGTAAGTGGTGTTTTAAGAAATCGATGGTGTTAAAAAAAGGATAAATTCTCTTGCAGTTCATTTTATGTATGTATGTATGCTTTGAAGGCATTTTCTCTAAATTCTAACGGATTTGTATATGACCAAATTTTTGGGTGAATTTGATTCAAGAACACTATTTCTAAAAAAATAATCTTACGAAAATACCATCGTATTTAACATCTCATAAAACACCACTTACGACCAAGCAAAATATTTTAAAGTCCCGAAAGTGAGCAAAGTGTAAATTTGGTGATGTATAAAATTTGAATGTTTTAAGCTTCATTCACAACCTCCAAATTAGTACCTACTTTGAATTAACCCGAAACTTACACTTGGCAAAAGTTATACATATAATCTGAAGTGCTTTGAATATTATTATAAAACTTAAATGATTAATGAAAGCAGTGCAGAAAAATTCATCGTGTTGGTTATGGAGTATTTTTTTATTTTTATGATAAATCCCAAGGGGGTTGTTCTCGAATCACACGACACGATGTCATATACGACTTTCATCATTCTATCCTTGTCATTCACATGCAGAAATAAGAGTGTTTCCTTGTCATGTCGTATACGACAAGGCGTCGTGTGATTCGAGAATAACCCCCAGGTGCCAAATTAAATCGTCGATACGAATCATTTCAAAAATGTGCGACCGTAAGACTTTAGAGCTCGCAAGATTTTGCGTTACGTACTAATTCTGACGTTACGTCAAGTACTAATATGGACGTTGGGAACTACTTCATGAAATTACATATGCCAAACTCTTAAGTAGATGTTACGCGTTAATTCAAAGTACTAATTTGGAGGTCGTGAATGGAGCTTAATTAAGAACCGTTTTTTAAATAAATAACCGAAATCACTTTTCTGTAAACACTTTTAAATGGCTGCAGCTCCTCTAGGAAGCGAAATCGGACATATGTTGTAGGAACTTCTTTTCTTGTGTTGATCCAAGGAACCACCACCAGAAATATGAACCAGCCTGAACACACAATGATAAGGTATATGCTTTATTTGAAAGTTGAAACATGGAGATTATTTTTGAAACATAACATCCAGCTCATTAGCGCTTCAGTCATTGTCATGTTGAATCCACATGTCATCCGCATCAATTGCATGCTATAAAAAGATGATCATTATCTCACTATAATGACATTTCAAATATTATTTTCAAATCACTCCAGTCCAAAATTCGCAACAAACTATGACCAGTTGAGGATGTATAGGAAGTTCTTTAATCTCTATTAGATTTTCAGATCCCTAAACTCTACAATTTTGTTCGAGATTACAATGAACAAGAACCTACAGCAGCTGCAACTTTTCTTTTAATTATAGACAACAGATATATGAACTTAGAAAGCAAGTGCTTTTTATTTTATTACAAACATTAGCAATTATTTTAAGGGTTTTACTTGAGATTTAAATAATAAATCTATTTTGGGTTTTGTATTTATTAGCTTTGTTCCAACAACGAGTTCTGACCGTCACGTTACCGTCACCAAACTGCTAAATTAAAAATAAATAAAAATATAAATAAAACATAAATTTGTAATCAAACTTAGCTTTAGAAGTAGTTGGCCTTTGCTCAGTAAAAAGTAAGCGCAAGCGCATAAGCTCGATTCTCGCAGTTTGGTTATAGTAACGTGACGGTCAGAACTCGTTGTTGGAACAAAGCTATTGTATACAAAAATTAGTTTTAAACACAATTTTGTAACAGTGACAAGCACCTGCTATCCTACATTTTAAGAAATTCAAAGCGTCCTCAACCAGTACTTAACATTCCCAATAAAGTTGCTGGAAATCCGAAGTAGGACACAAAATAATCAAAGGTAAATATTTAGCAAATCGCGCCCACGTCAGAAGCCTGACATCTGACATCAATTCCTTAGTGAAAGCAGCCAATTATTTTGTGTCCTAGCTCGGATTGCTACCTGTTGTACAAAGACTTCCACGTTATAATTATCGAAAGCTTATAATTACCATCTAGTTATACAGGGTGATTCAAAATTATTTCATATCCTCTTAAGGGCAGATTTCTCACACGAAAATATGAAGTAAAGATCATATAAACATATGTTCGATCCCGCTCCATAAGACCTTAAGGGAGCTACAGCCTTTTAAGATGTATTTATAACTTTACCAATAACCTAGGACCTAGAACCCGCAAATATCAACTATCCAATTTCAATACCTTCATTTATAACCGAAACATAAAATTCCCGACATGAATTTATTTTATTTCTGGGTCCTAGGTATTTCTGCACATACGCAGTAAATGGGAGTCAAGTTGGTTGGTAGTTCATTTGTGGTTCTGAATGGTCCCGAATATGAACGAATTGGCATTTGTATATGAAAAAAAAATTCTAAGATTATTTTTATTTTATTTTAAAATAAAACTATTCGTTTGATTATAAAAAACCATGCTTCTAGGAGTTTTCTTAACACAATTTATATTCTGTCAAAATCGCTTTTATGCTTGGTTTACGTTTGTGTTTATTTCGATTATGTTTGGGTGTTTTTTTTATTAACAATTAATATATATAAAGGGGATAATATTGTTAATTTTTTTTTCAATATTGAAATTTCCAAGAGTTTGGTTTTGGTGATCCATAATAGAATTTTTCTGACTAAAGACACTCTGCTTGCCTACCTGAATTTGAACTCTACTCTTTTCAAATAGTTACATTTGTGACCAGAGGTCTGTAAGCTGCTTACAGAGTTCCACCTCTGGTCACAATTTTTTATAGGTTAGGTTAGGGGATTGTTTTCGTATAACGAAATTATCGTTTGTTGATTAAGTTGCTTGGTGACATATTTTCTATATCTCTTCCATGTGCACGTTTTGCATTTTTTCAAAGAAGATAAACTCCGTCACCATAGCAACATATTCAACAAACGATTTCTTCGATATACGAAAACAATCGTATAGCTTGCAGACTTCCACCTCAGGTCTTTCTGAATTTCAAAATTCACCTACTCGTTAAAATAACTTATTTCAATTTAAATGTTGTTCCAGTAAGTTACATACATCAGCATTTTAATTTCTTTGTTTTCACCAAATTTTTCTCTTAAACTGATTCAAAAATGGATAAACTGACGTATCCTCTGAAGATGGAGTAAGAGCACTTCGAAATCTATTAGGAAATAAATACAGTTTTTAAATTGTGTAACAATTTGCGTTTGGTACTTAAGGCTTCCCGCTCCCTACCGATTCTAATGTTAATTTTGGTTAGAAAATAATCATATGTAATATCTCGAGTGGTCAAATTTGAGTCGAAAATTTTTCACTGTCATTACCACGAATGTCATTTGGGGTTAAGTTTTAATTTTTAACCCCAAATGACATGAGTGGTAATGTATGAAAAATATTCGACTTATAATTTGAGTGCATATTTAAGGGACTATTTAACGAAAATTTTTTACTTTTTTGTGCAAAATTTGACAGCCAACTGTAAACTTATTGAAATTTGACATTAACGTCATAAAATAATCGCTGATATTTTTGACGTTTTACTTGTCACAAAAAATAATCACTTGTGAGTTGAATAGTCAAACTTATTATTGAAAAAATGACAGTTCACACTAGATTGATACTGGGTTTTAGGTTCTGTTTTCTGGGTTGTTGGTAAAGTTATAAATCGGCTTTTAAAGGTGTTGTCAATTAGTAGGTTTTTGTTCGTCTATTTCAAAACAAATTGAAGTACATTTCCGAAATTTGGTATGAATCATAATACACTTAGGTTACGTTTTTGTGATTTTTTTGTGTTTTAAAATGATAGATTTAAGGAGGATTGACGTTAAATACGGTCATAACTTTTTAGTGGTTAACTTTTACAACATATTTTTATAAATCAATGTTATAGTAGGATTTCTCAGCAAACAGGAATTCTAACCTGACAGTGAATCAAATCTGCGAAAGTTGCCGTGGTTAAATGTAAGAGAGAGTGAGCGAAGCTATTTGCTTGTCTACACCATTCCTGTTTGCTGAGAAATTCTCCTTTACCCATGTAATTCTTAACAAGAAAAGGTGCTCTTATGTAAAGTAAAAAATCATGGATTATTTTATTTTATTAAACACAACTGTTTAAAAAATACCAAATATATTAATATGTACTTCAATTTGTTTTTAAATAAACTCTCCCTTCATTGATATGGATCACCAATCGTTGAGGAATTTTCGTTTGGAAAAAAACAAAAACCTACTTATTGACAACAACTTTAAAAGGCGGTAACTCCATTTCCCTTAGGAAACAAAAAAATCGGACTGATGATGTTTATAGAAACTTGTATTCTTATTTTTTATGAGAGGAATCTGTCCTTAAAATGATGCGAAATAGTTTTGAATTACCCTGTTTAAACGCTGAAGCGTATATTCAGCGACCGTGATGAAAAATTTAGAAACGTCTTTAACGTTAAACACATGATCAAAAAATATTTCTTCATAAGAAATATTTTCTTAAAGACATGATTAACTTTAAAGACGTCTTTAAAATTTTCATGACGGTCGCTGAATACATGCTTGAGTGTCTGAATATCTGACTAAGTTTATCCCGCGATAAATAAAGAGGTTTACTCAAACCGGTACTCCTCAAGCCTCTAATTTATCCGCAATAAATACGTTCGGATCGGATTCTACAATCGGATTAAGCGATAGTCTAATCCTATGAATCTATAGGATTGGAATATTCAATCCGGTGTGGTATTTTTACGGAATAAATGGTGATTGGCCTGAAGTGACAGTTACTAGGGTATTATATTACCAACGTTGGCAACAATCATCTGCTTTAATTTGGCTAAACATATAACTTTATTTGCTTTATTTCAGTTATTAAAATTTATTTAATTTGCTATTATTTTGTGGGATTATTAAATACAGGGTGTTCCGTAAGTAATGCATAATAATGAATGGGGTTGTTCAGGACACCAAAACAAGCAACTTTTGTTAATAAACCCATATTCGGAAATTAACCATTAAGCCAGGGTAAATAAAAAAGATTTAAGGTAATTAAGTTAATTATTTAATAAAATTTACAAAAATTGTTCGAAATTTCGGCCATTTTGTTCAATGCACAAGACATGACAATAAATCACAAACATTTATTTACAAAAAAAAAGAAAACAAAGCTATTTTTGTAAATTAAATTTAAAAAATTTTGTCTCAACCTAGTGACTTAATGGTTAATTTCCGGATATGGGTTTATTAACAAAAGTTGCTTTTTTTGGGTTCCTGAGCAACCCCTTTCATTATTATGCATTACTTACGGAACACCCTGTATAATAATATCTTGGTTTAGTAATTTTTTGTCCTTTTTTGCCTATTTTACATCTCTCTAAAGTTTGTAACTAGGTTTGAGCAGGTTTGAGCAATCCGGTAGAACAAAAGCGGAATAAACACTTCACCGGATCGACCAAACCTCTTTAACTATCGCGGGCTAAACGTATTCTGAGCCTAGAGAGAAAAGTCGTACTTGTTTGAAACTTATAAGATATTGTTAATTTTTGTTGCATAATTAAAAATTTTATTCCAAAGTATATTATTTACAATTTTTGTGGGACTTCTAACTTACCATGATAAACACTAGGGTATTTGAACTTCAAAAAATCTTAAAATTATGGTTTATTAGGCAGTTGGGATCATTTTTTAGTTCATATTTTTTGTTTTAAGTTTTGATAAATTGGTTTTAAGTATACTTATTATCCTGAAAATATTGCTACAAAAAAGGTAAGTACCCCAAGCTTTGGTGCTTCGTTTTAAAGAAATTTAGATTTTTTCATTACCATAGAAGATCAAAGTAGGTCAAGTAGATCCTACCTAAAATTTGATTGACAAATGTTTAGTTAAAACCGTCTGAAAGGTTTTTTAAAACTTCTAATATTCTAGGTGTTTATCATGATAAGTAAAAATGGTCACACAAAAATTAAATCTTTTCTAATAACTCTATAATTTTCAAAGGAAGCATTTACGAGCAGTATGTTGGCGGAGTTACTCAGCAACACCGTATATGTATACGTACATACACGTATATGTGTCTATACATATGTACGTATACATAGGCCAAGGGGCGTAAGCGATAAATTTAAATTTCTTTGAGGAAGCACATAATAGTTATGTCCTAAGGATCGTAACGTAACATAATAATCAGTAACCAATCGGTTAAGATCCGAATTACATACAAAACTTTATCTGCTTAAAAAATTGAAATAAATTAAAATTTATTGACAACTTTGTGTCATCTATTTGGAGCACATAAAGTACTCATTATGGGCATTTTTATGATTTGGCTTAAGGGCCTGAATTCGTAACGTAAAGGTGAGATTATGATATGCAAGCAGATGATAATTTATTTATGTCATAAGGATCGCATGTAAAGTTGCTCCCAGCTTGAAGTAGGACAAAGAATACGCGATCGTGATTACTTTTGTCCTACTTTCAGCTGGGAGCAACTGTACCTTAATAATTGGTTACAATTTGTATTCGTTCAATTTTAAAATACAAGACGCGAAGCGGGATTTTTTAAATGAAATACTATTGTCTCAGGAAACGAGCTTTTTATACTATTTTTTCTATTTTGCACTTTTTTATCTTTTCAAAATAAAATATTGTAGTGATCAACTTTAGAAACTTTTCTGGTATTTGGCAAGTCTGATATGATGTTAGTCCATTGATAGTCAAATTATGAAATAACTTCCGAAAATAGAAAAAAATAATTTATGAAATAGATTATCAGTATATTTTTCGTCGTTCTGGCTGACGAAAGATCCAATATTTCTAATCTCTAACGTCGAACAATTTTCGAGTTGCTTGGCCAAGTTTCAGCACATAAAAAAGATTTTTGAATACATAAAAACTACCTATTCAACAAAATAACGTATCTGTGTTATATTATCCCATTGGGACAGTATTTATTTTTCATTGGAAAAAATTAAAAAAATATATTTCAAAATTTTTAACAAAAATTCACAAAACTGAAAATATATTTAAAATACAAATAAAAAAATAATAAATTTATTGTCATTTTAATCCCAAAATTTACTAAATTAAAAGCAATCAAAAATTAAATAAGTTATCACCCGACTGAAAATATTTCGGCTACTTAAATCTATTCCTCAAAGGAATAATTAGGGTCCATAAATTCAAAATTTGATTCCTCGCAACGCAAATGCGAAAGTGAACTTATCGATTTAGTAATAAGATATGCCTAATTTATACCTGCTAAGTTCTTGCGAATTTTGAGGAATGGACAACCAGCCCTTATTTCTACATTTGGCAAAAGTTACATATGTACCACATTATTCTGCCCCAATGGGTTAGGGAGACTCTAATGCAGTCGGCTCTTGAACTATACATAGCTTTATTATAGTCGCAAAATAGAAAAAACATTTTATTATTATTTATATGTAGGTATACTTTCTGATAAATAATTCTTACTTATAATTAAAATAAAAAATTATATGAGAGCTTCCTCAAAAAAAAATTAAATTGTGGCTAGGTATCAATTAATTATCGATTGATTGATTAAAATATTACATGCAAGCACTCCTTGTGCAAAATGAAGAACTTGTTTTATGGAGCCACCATGGGGAAAATTTTTAAGTAAAAGTGGAAATAAATTTTTATCAACTTGCGAAGGTGTTGCATTTACTAATTCGAAAAGAAGAGTGAGACATATAGAGGTCATTGGATCAAATTTATTGCAGTTTGTTTTAAGAAATTTTGTGATCATGTAGGGAATGATATCAGCAACATTAAAATCACCAGCCAGCTTCCTTAAATTTCTTACCTAAAATAAAAAAAATATTATTCTTAATAATTTATGGGCAGATTCTGGTCAGAATTAAAGACCTTTAATTTAAAACAAATAATGTATCCATGGAAATTGTCCATTACAACCCATATAACAAATTTAAATTTAAACGCCTTTAAACTTAAATGATTTGACCAGAATCTGGGTATTAATCAAGGTTATTTTTTAATATAAAGCGCGACAGGTGAGGAACAGGTAATTTAACATTGACGTGGTTTATTTGCAAGAGAGGATGATTTGTTAGTTTTTTTTATAAATAACAATACAGGCAACGGAATCCGCAACTTCTCATTTTTGTCATAAACAGACAATCATTTCGCTAAATCCATTGATAATAATAATAATTTAACTTATATAGGGTGCCCCATAAGTGTGCGATCAAACAAAGTGCCCTTATACAGGAGGACAATATAGCCTATTTTTTTCCTATAAAATTGTTAATGGTTCAAGAGTTATTTCAGTTTTCAGGTTTTCTGTGTTCTTAGAAATTGCGTACTGGGCACAACAAACATTTATTAAGAACTTTCTATGAGTTGTTTGACTATTTTTTTTTTAAATTTGCGATCCTCGAAGAGTGTACCTTTTCAATGAAACCGCTTTCATGTACTCTGTTAGCTTTAATCAAATAAAATAAAAGATTTTCTAAAAAAATTTTGTTCAGAAAAAATGGCAATTGATTTTAAATCACCCTGAAGAAAAATATTGTACTAACATGAAGTTTAACCACTTTCAGAAGAGTTGTCCATTTCATGCAAAATCTGAGGTAGTATAATGCATACGGGTAAACTCAACAGATTTTTTTTAAATTCGTTTTTTGAGTTTTAGGTGTAATTTCACGTAATCAGTATCACCGCATATTCGTTTAAATTGATCGTAATTCGGGTTCATTCTTTTTAATATTAATGGTGGTTAGTGGCTAGCCAAGGAAAGGCATCTTTTTTCTAATCCAACGATTTCGGTATTTCACAGAATACAAATTTAAAAAAAAATAGGTTTAAACAAATTCAAATATCTAACACGATCCCTGATCGTGAGCTATATTCGAACTACAGGCAGTTTCAAAACGTACATCGATTTATTATTCGAGTTACATCGTAAAGAGAGATGTTTATTCTAAAAGGCGTACGAATTTAATTTTTTTTTCAAGCTCGCTAAAACTGAAAAAAAATTCTGAAATTGGTAGATTTTTCTTGCTTTTCTTCCGATCGTCGCGTGGGTGGCGTCAATTTTGAAAAATCGTAGCTCTGTCGGGTTTTAAAGGGAAGCCACGAAATTTGGGCCCTTTTATTCTTACATCCTCAGGATAGACCAAAACGATTTTAAATCTTCAGGCGCAACCTCTTAGTATTTTTTTATTTTTTTACTCGAGGGGGCTTGGAAAGTTGTGCGTATAAATAAACTAAAACCTTTAATTATAGGGATGAGGAATCGTTTTCTAGACCACTTTACAAAATGTAGCTTAAATAAAGAAAAAACTCGAGGTTGAGCTTTCTTCTTGGATATTGTTGCTTATAATCAACTCAAGTTTGGTTGTGCCTTTGGTAATAAATATCGATCTTTGATTCTCTAGTCATGACAACCAAACTTTCGTATAAAATCAACAATATCCGAAAAATCTCAACCTCTTGTTTATTTAGCCCAGAAAAGTAGATGGTTTCCGAGTGACAAGCAAAAACCCGCCAAAAATTGAAATTTTTTACCTTTTTCTTGCATTTTTTTTTAATGTTGCCTTAGGAAATTTTGTTGGCAACCCTTAGATTCAAATTCAACATCCCAAAGAATGTAGAGGGCAGAAATCAAAACTACCCCAAAACTTTCCTGATTAATAAACACCTCATTTTAGAACCAATCAAAATACTAGATTTGATTTGTCTTGTCAAATAATATGACGTTTATACTGAAAAATATCAGAGATTTTATGAGCCAAAAATACCCATGTGCATACGAGTATTTTTCGCTCATAGAACATCGAATGCAATGAATGGTTCTAACTTACGTGTGACTTGTATTCCCCTCCTTCACCTACCTGCTTTCATTTACATGTTTGATACAAAAATTTTGAGTTGTTTATTAATCTCCCTAAAATAAACTCGAGGTTGAGTTTTTTCTTGGATGTTGTTGCTTTTAATCAACTGAAGTTTGGTTGTCGCTCCAGCTACGCCGTCGAGATTTTTTCATGATCTTTGAATCTCTAGTCATTACCGGAACAACCAAACTTTCGTTTAAAATCAACAACATCCAAAAAAAACTGAATAAAATACAGAGAGATGATAAGGTTTGGAACATAATTCTTAACTGCCGTATTTAATTGTTTTGAGAAAATCGCTCGGACAGCTCAATTTTGGTTTTTAAAATGACATCACTTGGTATCAAAAAAATATTAATGACGTCACTGGTAATTTAGCAATGACGTCATCAGCGATTTTCTTAAATGGAAGCCCCCACTTTTTTACTTGTTGTTGATAAAAATTAATGTCACTTAAACAATGATATAAAAAAATCATATTTTTAAACACGTTTTTGAATAAAAAATTTTTTACTTCAAAAAAGGAAATTTTTATTTTCACGAAAAAGGTTTTATAAAAATACTAATAACAAAAGAAAGTAAATGTTGCAATAATGCGCATTCTAATGCGAATGGAAAATGTTGAAGGATTTAACAAACTTTAATAGTCTTGAAAAACTTATTTTTTGATTTCATTTAAATGTAAAGAAATTTACCATTTATTGAAATGAATCAAAATAAATCTTATACAACTTTCAAATCTTTCAAATTTAATAGTACAAATTAATTTTAAGTTTACATTAAAAAAATATTATATGAAAATTTGTTCACAAATGCAATCATTTTTTATATCATCGTTTAAGTGAGATAAATGTCTATCAAAAACGAGTGAAAAAAGTGAGAGTTTCCATTTAAAAAAAAATCTATGATGACGTCATTGCCATATCACCAGTGACGTCATTAATATTTTTATTATACCAAGAGATGGCATTTTAAAAACTAAAATTGACCTGTCCGAGCGATTTTCTCAAAAAGATTTAATACGGTAGTTACGAATTTTGTAACAAACTTTATCATCACCCTGTATATTCGACGTTTGTAGGTGGTCTGGATCAAAAGTTATGAATTTTCAATATCCTCGTCGAAAGAGCTTGAAATTGAAACTGCGAATTTGAGGGCAGGAAAACGGTAAAAACATAACATATCAAAACAATCTCCCGAAAAGGCAGTCAGTAAAATTTAAATTACTAATCAAAAAAACGCGATTTTTTCCGCCGGTCGAATTTTCCAGTGAATCGATCCCGAAATTGTATTTTTGTGACCTGAAAAAAAAACGCTAAAATTGTACAGTACGCGTTCTCGCGCCGTGACGCCACACCTTTGCACCTGGAAACTTAAAAATTGGTCTGGTCAATCTTCTGGATGTTAGAATAAAAGGGGTCGAATTTCGTCACTTGCTTTTAAAACCCGACAGAGCCGTGATTTCTCAAAGTTGACGTCGTCGACGACTGAAAAAATCAAGAAAAATCGAAAGTTTCCGAGATTTTTTTTTTCAGGGTGTTTCCCAACTCCGAAAAATTTTAAATTCGTGCCCCACTTAAACATACCTCTTTTCATAAAGAGGGCCAAATTCTGAAGACTAGTTTTGAGGGGGCTATGATACCACTCTCCTTATTTTTTGGAATATTAAAAACGATAAAAGACGTGTCGCACTATTTTCGAAAAACTTTATTTTGAACTCAACAAAAAAAAATTCTCAGTTGACATGACATCACTACGACATCATCAAAAAATTTTTTTAATGGATTGATAAGGTTTTTATACCATAAAATAGTACCTTATTAAGATTGTTTTACAATGGTACCAAAAAGTTTATACTAGCGCCATCTAGATGTATTTAAAAAAGTTATTAAATTTTCCCGTAAACGCTAGTTTAATTTAAAGTTACGCATAAATATCATAACCACCTTATTTTTTTGAATTTATAAAAACCGCAAAGGACGTGTCGAATTTTTTATGAAAACCTTTATTAAGAAATCAACAGAAAACATTTCTCGGTTGACATGACTTTAAACCGTACTTTAAGGTGAAATTTAATAATCTTTTTAATGACATCTAGATGGCGCTAGTATAAAAAAACGTAACTTTGGGCCGTCATTTTGGAATGAACACCCTGTATATTATTAAAATATTTTTAGAGTGTGCGTCTAAAAGTAGACCCGGTCGCAAGGTAAAAACCACAAATTGCATCCACATTTTATAGCTCGCGAAATCACACGTAGTATATAGTAGGTTGTTTCTGCGGCAATGAGACGACCCGCGTAGGCTACTAAAGGCGTCGCGGCTGCCTTTAGTAGCCTACGCGGGTCGTCTCATTGCCGCAGAAACAACCTGTATATACTAAAACCGTAAGAAATTAGGAAGTTTTCTTTTTCGTATCGAGTTGAAATTTTGCATGTATAAAGACGAGAAAATTTTAAGAAAAAAGTTTAATAGTCCCTTTTCGTTCGGACCGCCCCGAAAAAAGTTATTCCACCCCGAACGTAAAATCGAATTCATCCCCTCACTGTCCGAAATTCACCCCGAATCGCATCAAATTTTAGTATGTTAAGGAGGATCCGATTCTGAATTCGATGGTTTTGAACCGTCCGAAACTATCTATTAAGGGGGCGGAGATACAGCCCCTTTTGTATTTTTACCCCAAATTCGGACGTTTTTTGCGACGAGCCGCTAAAAGGGCAGTTTTTTTAGTCAGATTTTAAAAATTCCGGTCGCATCGTAAAGAGGGATGTGGATTTTAAGAGGGGTTAGAGTTTTAAATTTTTCCCATCACGCTCTGAAAAAAATTCTCGAAAACGGTCGATTTTTATCGCTTTTTTCCGGTTTTCGTCGGCGTCAACTTTGAAAATCGTTCTAGCGCGCCCATTCTAAGGGCGCTACAAAATTAAAAAGTAAAAGCCACACGCGATAAAAAATTCTACTTAGATTTTAATAATTTTAAGAAAACAAATTTATTAATTACCAAATAATAACATCCTAAATTTTACGTACGTGTAAATTTTAATTTAAAATATCGTTTTATAATTGTCATTTAAAGGTTTATGATAAAGCTGTAATTTAATTGATTTTATTGGTATCGCAATTTTCTAGATTTGACATAAAACTGATTGAAATTAAATTAAAAATTGTGTGGATGTGCATTTACTTTAAATTAAGTTAACTTAAAGTTGTGATTTTAATAATGAGTAAAATAATTAAAATCAAAATACCAAAATCTAATAAAACCTATTCATAATTATTGTGATTACTTACACAATTACTTTTAAAAACTTAAAGTAATTCACAACACTTGGAATAAAATAAAATAAGTTCTTGTTCGTTATGAATCCTAATCAATATCGGAATTAAAACCAAAGAATCTAATTCTAATAAAATGTGTAGTTGGGGTTTTTATTTAGACAATCAATTATTGTGACGTTAAAAGTAAATAAAGTAATGCAAAACACTTTCAAAACAATTAAATCAGTTTTTATTCGCAGCGCATTTGGAACAGGTACAAAATTTACATTGCTGTTTCAAGCGGTATGAGACACCCGAGCCGGATTGTCGCGTTGACTCGCAACACTATTATTTATTATTGTAGACAAAATTTAACCACATTTTCAATTGTAAAGTGAAACTAGTTACTTTTTGAATATCCAATTCATTAATAATTTTTTATTGAAAAGAATAAAACATTAAACATTAAATTTTCAGTGTGCAATTTCATAATTAAGAAAGTTAAACTGATTTTTTAAGACAAAAATTTTGCTTTTAATCGTAAAATTATTTAAACCTGCCATCCAATAATTTTATCTGAATTTATTTTAATCTTATTTAAATTAATATGGATACAAAAATTCAAATAATCAAGAAATTGATTATTGTGCCTAAATTCCAATTTGAAATACAAAACAATAGAAATGCGTTTTTGTTTTTTAGTTGACAAGTCAGATATTACCAATAGAGTTACTTTAAGTAAACTCAATTAGCAGGGAATAATCGGTGATGTCATCCCAATTCATCATTTGTCAACTTTTGGGTGAAGTAGTGCAAACCCAAAAAATTAAAGAAAACAAATAAATGAAGTTATAAAAATTTCTCAAAGTCACCGCCATTTTGTGCCAGACAGTACCCCAACCTATCGTAAAACGAACCAATAACTTTGTTTAATGTTTCTTCAGAAATTGAATTTGAAACGTTGGTTATTCGTTCTTGAAGTTGTTGTAAATTTGTAAACGGGTCTCTTTGATAAATTTCATTTTTTTAAATAACCCCAATAAAAGAAGTAAAGTGGGGACAGATCTGGTGAACGAGCTGGCCAAGACAGTGGTTCGGTGTATGATCCAATGCATCGATGAGGAAATTGTTGCTCAAGAAAATGTCTCGCATTAAGTGAGTTGTGAGCTGGACAACCATCCTGTTGGAAATAAATTTGATTGGAATCTACATCTGGCAGTCCTTGAATTTCAGGTATAACAATATCTCCCAATAATTGAAGATATTTTTGGGCATTTAAAGTACCGTCGATGTAGAATGGACCAATAATTTTGTTCCCAATTATTCCAGCCCAAACATTTAATGATGCCCGATTTTGACTGGACGCAACAATAGCACGATGCTCATTACGTTCAGATATATCTCACAACTGAAGGATTGTGCTTTCTCTTAAGTGGAAATTTCGATTCGTCAGTGAACAAAATATTCTTCAGAAAAGTTTCCTCAGAATTGGCCTTCTCCATCGTATTTTCGCAAAACAACATTCTACGAAGTTTATCTTCAGGATCCTTTAGTTCTTGACAAGTACCATACTTAATAGATTTATAAACATGTTTTTTTAAAATACGATGAACTGATGAATACGAAATATTGACTTCTTCAGCTATATCACGAACGGATAAATCAGAATCGTTTCAATTGCTGCTAAGACCAACAACGTTTTTTCGTCAGAAACAATAGGGCCACGAATGTTTGGATCATTCTGAGGTATCTTAAAAACTGAGCCAGTATCTTTAAATAATTTATACACTCTAAGTGCAGTATTTTTGTTTGGAATAGGTCTATCTGGATATTTAACGGAAAACAAATCACAGACTTGTTGCGCACTGTTTCCTGCAGCATACCACAAAACCATATCAGTTTTTTCTAATGTCGTATAACGATTCATTGTAAAGAAAAAAGAAAAGGTTTGCTTTATCAATAAACAATAATGAACGACTAACAAGAGTGACACGACTTGAGCCGTGAAAATGCCTGTCTGCGCGTAGACGTCGGAAATTCGCCTCTCGGAAATTTTTTTCTGTTCAAAAAATAGTTTAACTTTCTTAATTATAAAGCTGCGGACTGAAAATTTAATGTTTTATTGTTTTAAATAAGAAATTATCAATGAATTTGATTTTCAAAATGTACCTAGTTTAACTTTACAATTGAAAATGTGCGTCTAATACCGCTTGAAACTGCAATGTAAATTTTGTACCTGTTCCATATGCGCTGCGAATAAAAACTGATTTAATTGTTTTGAAAGTGTTTTGCATTACTTTACTTACTTTTAACGTCACAATAATTGATTGTCTAAATAAAAACCCCAACTACACATTTTATTAGAATTAGATTCTTTGGTTTTAATTCCGATATTGATTAGGATTCATAACGAACAAGAACTTATTTTATTTTATTTCAAGTGCTGTGAATTACTTTTAGTTTTTAAAAATAGTTGTGTCATTCATAATAATTATGAATAGGTTTTATTAGATTTTGGTATTTTGATTTTAATTATTTTACTCATTATTAAAATCACAACTTTAAGTTAACTTGATTTAAAGTAAATGCACATCCATACAATTTTTAATTTAATTTCAATCAGTTTTATGTTAAATCTAGAAAATTGCGATACCAATAAAATCAATTAAATTACAGCTTTATCATAAACCTTTAAATGACAATTATAAAACGATATTTTAAATTAAAATTTACACGTACGTAAAATTTAGGATGTTATTATTTGGTAATTAATATTTTTTTTCCTTAAAATTATTAAAATCTAAGTAAAATTTTTTATCGCGTGTGGCTTTTACTTTTTAATTTTGTAGCGCGCTTAGAATGGGCGCGCTAGAACTAGCCTACGCGGGCCGTCTCATTGCCGCAGAAACAACCTGTATAGGACAATGTCGTTTCTAGCAACGTGATATTTAGCGAGTTGTAAAATGTGTATGCAAGTTGTGATTTTAACCTCGCGGTCGGGTCTCGCAAATTCGCTAGCTAAATGGCGCAGGTGTTATAAGAGCTTGTGAAAAATGATCTTGATCGGTACAGAAAATTGGGAGTTTTACGAAAAAAGTTGCGAATAAATTCTTTGTGAAAAGTATTTTGAACTTTAAAAACATGTAGCTATCTGCATCAACTACAAGCAGACGTTTAAAGTAACACCTAAGATTTGTTTCTTTCAACTCAGTTGCTTAGTTTATAAAATCGCTGTTTTTATCTTAATATTCGCCGTAGAATGCTATACTAAAGTTTGGTTGTTTCGACCCTCCCTGTGTTCTTACATAGAACATACAATATACAATGTACATGTGATACAGAACGTAGAAAATCAGACATTCCCTCGCAATTTTTAATTATAATAAAAAATTCCACGCAATCACTGCTATTTTGACTTACCTGTCCGTTTCTTACAAATGGCATGACAAAATTAAGAATTCTATTTGTGGAATGGCAAAGAAAAGCAGTAGGAGCAGCAGTCATTGCAGCTTTAATTTTTGCATTATATTCGGATCTTTCAGACAACATTATAAAAAGCACTGTTGTGCCCTGTGAATGACCATAATATACAATTTCTGATCTGTTTGTTTCCTTAAGTATGTAGTCCACAGATGCAGGTAAATCATGGTATCCTATTTCATGAAAAGTAAAATTCCAATATTGATTCGCTGTGGGTCCATAACTTTGCAGATACATATGGTTTTGTGAATAATTAGATCCTCGACAATTAAGCATCCATACATCATAACCACTTTCATACAAAATGAATCCCAAAGCCCTTCTTGGACCAAGAAGAAGAAAATCATTAGCAGACCCCATTAGTCCATGTACGAGTAATATAGATTCTTTTGCTTTGGGATTTGGTAATCTATAAACACTTAAAATATACCCATCATGTGTCGTTACAGTATGTTCTTCAGACGCATATCCGTATTTTTGTGCAAAACCAATCTAAATAAAAAGAAGTAGGTAAATACATAATATTAACTTAATTATATCAATTTTCCTTTTGTATTAAAATCCTTTAATAGTATATTGTTATTAGGAGTGAAAGAAGTACTTTTTTGTGGCGAGTGGCGAGCATGTAGGTTTGCGGGACGAATTTTGCGTGTCTCGCGGATACATGCGAGCCACAAAAACTTCTTTTACTCCGAATAAAACATGCTATTTTTTCTTCAAACGTCGAAATTTTTAAAATAGTAATATAATAAATAATTTTAAAATTTTACATTTAATTTACCTATAACACACAATACAATGTTAGTTGCCTAAAATTCATTTCTACTCCGCCCTTTTATTCCTTGTCAGTGCAAAGTAGTAATTTCTACTCCTAGGCAGTGCAACGTGACCATAGAATCAACGAACATAAAAAGCGACATTTTAAAGCCTGTCAAACATGGCTATGCAAAGGGTATGGGCGAAGTGGAATCAAAAGTTCTATGGTCTCAGACCGGAGTGAAAACAGCTAGATGGCTAAACAACTTCACTCTAGTCAAGTCACGTGACTGATGTAAATGACAAGCCACGAAAAGTTTTATTTGTGGTTTTATGGTTATTGTTTCTTTTCGCGTGTTTAATCCGTTGTTGTGGGATGTAAGTACATACATTAAACATTAAATTTTATTCAGCACTTAGAAAAACTTTACCGCATTAAAGAATGACATCCTTTAAATTAAAATTTAATTATGCCTGCAAATTTCCAAATTGTGATAAAAAATCCTATAATTTACTTGACAATAAAAGATTTTTTAAGTTTTCTACCAATGATACTATTTTAAATAAATAGAAAGAAATTTGTAATTTAAAGGATGTTGATTGGAATTTTAAAATTTGCAAAGATGATTTTAACTCCAACATATTTTATTCCTCCAATTAAGTAAAACCTGATTCCGTTCCAAAAATTACTTTCTATGGCTTTGAAGTGGGCACAATTTCTAAATCTTGTATTAGAGATGATGCTCAAAAAGAGGAAATTGTTGAGGGTAGTGAATTATTAAATGATAGTGTTTTCGTTGAGGATAATTCTCGAAGTAATTTGTAACGTGTAAGTGTAGGTCAGCTGATAGTGTAATTTGACTCCAACGGAAGAAAAAAATGTATGTTATTCATTGGTCAAGAACTAGTAACCCAGTAAACCAATTTGTAACTTATATATAAAATACACATAGATAGCTCGTAAATTCTCCTATGTAGCTAATTTAACGTAAAATATATGTATATTTTACATATATAATATTATATTATTTTCTCTATGTAAATAATAAGTAAAATTTATAATGTGTTATTTATATAGAATTATTTACATATACAATTCATAAGTTCGTATATGTATATTTTATATATAAATAATAATTTATTATTAATGTAAAATATCGCCTGTGTTATTTACATTAGACATTTAATGTAAAATATACCTACATAAATTATTTACATATATTCTTTATGTAAATAATTCATACATAAAATATAAAATAAAATAACTTATTAGAAAAATGTATAGAAGTTGGGTTAGAATTTATTTATTTTGTTATAAATAATTTTAACTACTTAATTTTTATATTTAATGTCTTTATTTTGAATATTTTTAAAGTTTTGAATTTTTTCTTAATTTTTTTTTTAAATTATGCGAGAAGGGTTAAAATTCATTGTTTATTTTGTTATAACTTTTTTTAACTTGACTAATTTATATTTATGAATATTCAATATATTTATGAAAATAATATATAAAAATTCTGGCCAAGGATATTATGCATAAAATAATAAAAGCAAAATATACTGCAAAATTGCGCTTACCAAAGAAATCCAACATTCAACACCGACATTATTAGAAAAAAGTTGAGTTATAATTTATTTATTTTGTTAAAAATAATTTTAACTACTTAATTTTTATATATAATTGAACTTCTTTTAACTTCACTAATTTATTTTTAATTTTTTTTTTATTTGTATTAAAACAAATATAATATATGTGGAATTGCTTTAAAACAATGTTTTTGTGTCTTCCTTTATGAAGCCTCGATGGTCGAACGGTTAGGTGGCTTGATTCGACAATTTGCGACTGCAACGGCGTTTAAGTTAAGATAATATTAATGTATTATACTTGTGATTACTTACTAGAAATGGCCTGGTAGCAGCTAATTATTACATTGTACCGTCCAAGCAAAAAAATGATATTTTTTGTTTTTATTTACTTATATCTGATATATATTTTAAATATAAAAATTTACATAATTTACACATAATAACCTATCCCCAAATATGGCTGACATCCTGACATGATTTATCCCTAATTTCTCTCTATATTTTACATAAATTTTCTTACATGTTATATATATTTTACATAAATAATACCTCTTTTGGTTTACTGGGAAGGTTTCTAAATTAAAAAAGTGTTTAGAAAAGGAACATAATATGCTTGTAAAAAAACGTCTTGCCGTAGTCCAGAGGAGTTATTCGATGGATATACTTTATTTGCATTTTCTTTATTTTAGGTAATGCGAGTATACCCTTCATATGAAGTAAAATAATTAATCCGTGTGTTGCTTTTAGATGCACGTTAAAGAATGGACCTTGAAATTTATTCAATGTAGCAAAATTATGTTTTTTTTACTTTATTAAACTTAACACGATTCGTGAGCAAACATGATATCATAAACAGTTCTTAGCATGGGTTTATGAAGGGGAAATAAACAGAACCAGTAGATCTACTCACGTAAGTGAACACTAAGCTGGATAGTGATTAATGTGTTGCCGGATTATTTTTTTATTGATTGTGTAGACTTGAGTTTTCTTCGGGAAAAGCTTTTTGTGTTTGTGCGAGGTTAATTTTGTCATTTTTAG
Organism: Stenus bimaculatus; assembly: GCA_963971135.1. Classification (NCBI taxonomy): domain Eukaryota; kingdom Metazoa; phylum Arthropoda; class Insecta; order Coleoptera; family Staphylinidae; genus Stenus; species Stenus bimaculatus. The sequence continues at coordinate 13,839,253 of OZ020187.1, forward strand.
AAGATAGATCTTTTATAGTCCAGCAAAGTACAAAAAAATCAAACCAAGACAGTGTTATCAGAGAAGAGATCATTAGGTCCATTAATTTTACGTTATTCACAAATGACTTGTATGAATATATCACGGACGGGTATATAGTTAGTTATGCGGATGATATTTCAATAGTTGTATCGGCAGAAACATCAGATGAGTTACAATATAAAATAACAAGAGTGCCAGAAAGCGTATTATCCTGAGGTGGGATTTTGTTTCTATCTTGATATTTATCAAGGTGATAAAACTCAATACGGGGTTATTCTCGAATCACACGACACGACTTTTATCATTCTATCCTTGTCATTCAAATGCAAAAATAAGAGTGTGTCCTTGTCATGTCGTATACGATGTTGTGTCGTGTTATTCCAGAATAACGCCCCTAATTGAGTTTTATCAAGCTTGATATAAATCAAGATAGAAACAAAATCCCACCTCTGGTGTGATAAAAATTAGTTATTATTAAATGCGAACAAAACTGTTAAAATTCATTTCTTTAATAGAAAACCTACAATAAAAAAAAATTAAAGATAGTAGCGACTCAACTAATTTGCTTGGTGTTGGTGTGGTTATCGATGAGCAGCTGCACTTCAAAGATCACATTAGCTAGTAAATTGAATAGTGCATTTTTTACAATTCTAAAGCTAAAAACAGTAGTTAACACTAATACACTTATGAATGTCTATTACATATGCATTAGCATTCGTGATTTCGGAATTCCGCTCGCCCTCTGGTGGAATTTCTTAAACTAGCGAAGTGACGTAACGTCATAAAGAAAAATTATGTTTAAGGGCGCGTTCCACTAAAGAATCGCAATGCTCATGACGACCGCAAAGTCGTTCCATATAAGACCGCGGTTGTTTCGGTCGTGTATAAAAACGTCATCGATAACGTCACGGATGGCGACCGCATAACGCCCACAACGACCGTGGTCGTTTGTTGATAGTTGTCATGTGCGCTTGTTTATTTAACGTATAACGTCAAATATGGCAACAAAAACTATCGTGCTATATGATACCGAAACAGATCAAGTCTTTCAGCTTCAGGTTTCACCAGAGGACGCAATACGTGCGGAAAAGGGTAAGTTATTTTTTGCTTTTTATAATATTTGCACACTTTGTATAGTTTTTCCTCTACCCCAAGAAGTTTATTTCAAACCTTGATAAATATGCTTTGGTTATAGATACTGGCTTTGCAACTTCATTATTAAATGGAGCCATACAAGAACAAGCCAGAGAATCATTTTCTGTTAACGATGAGCCACCATTATGTCTCGGCAGCTCATCGACCGAGGTTAAAAGCCTGGGTAGGACGGAAGTAATTGAAGAAGCTGATACTAACGATGGAGGTATGTTACAAGTTTTTGATAATGTCTTACAATATTATATGTGTTTTTAATATTTTAGGCAATTACAGGTGGAGAACAGAATGTGTTCTTCTTTTGCTTGAAACATATGAAAGTTTCGAAGGAAAACTAAATAATGGAAAACAAAAAAAATGTAGTGAGGCTTCTTACTACAACTATTCAGCAGAATTGGGATAATTCAGTGACGCTGATTTGATTCAGCGTTTTATTAGTTTGGAAATCCTATTTATTAGGTGAATACTCTATACCACCAAACAATAAAAAATAAAGCATTTATTTAGAAAATAAGTACAAAGTTATTTTTAAATTATTCTTGAAATAAACTTGATGTGCTACATTAATGTTTGCATTATTAAATTTCTTTTGTGATTTGCAGCATTTAATCTATCTGTTTGATGTAAACCATTGTACGCATTTTTCGGTGATGGTGGAGGAGGTATTGTGACAATGTCCAGTTCATCTCGATTTAAAATACAAATATTATGAATTACACAGCAGGCCACAATATATTCTGACATCAAGTCCACTCTAGTCATCGGTAAACAATACAACAAACTTCTCAAACGGCCTTTTAGTAAGCCAATGGCCCTTTCTACTACTACTCTGGCTGCAGAGTGACGGTAATTATAGTTTTTTTGCCTTTCAGTTAGGTGGCCATTGTCTTTATAAGGAGTGAGCAAATGTTGGTGTAGTTCATAAGCTGCATCGCCCAGAATATGGCTATCTGAAGGAAACATTTCAATCATTTAAAAAGTTTGCCACTTCGGACGTACGAAAAACTCTCTGGTCATGGACAGAGCCCGGATATCCCGCATAACAATGCGTTATTACTGCTCTGTAGTCGCAAATCAACTGCAATTAGAGTACATTAATTAAACTTTTATAATATCATTTGTATTCACATAATTAGGAGATTTTTATCAACCTGTAAATGTATAGAATGGTACCCTTTTCTGTTTACATAATCTGCGGGGTTTTCTTTTGGAGCGATTATGCGTATATGGGTCCCGTCAATTGCTCCAATTGTTTTAGGAAATCCACTAACTTCATCAAAACCTCTAATTACGTTTAGTGCATGTTCACCCTTAGGCCACTGAATAAATACGTTAGCTATTTTGAATAGAGCATGGGTAACTCTGCGCACAGCCCTTAATGCGGTAGCTCTACCCACATTGAAACGCTCACTCACAGATCTATAACAAAATAGAACCATTAAAAAATCTAAAATATAAACTAAATAAGCTAATTTTTTATGCTTATGGAGTTTAAAGAATTTGCACGATGAGATAACATTTAAATTGGATCAGTACCTATACGAATCCATAGTTGCCATCTTCCAAATGGCTATCATTAGCTGAACGTTTGATGGAATTGTTGGACAACCATTAATTTTTCTGGTCAGGTCTTTGCGGATCATTTGAAGAAGATTCTCAAATGTTGTTCTTGACATTCTGCAAAAATATATAATGTTTTGTTTTAATATTAAATGTTAAGTGCGTAAAACTTAAAATTATTAGTATCAATACTTACCTAAAATTAATTTTAAACTCTTGGTTTGTGTAACTTGCAATCACATTAACATAAGTAGTAATTCGTGGGCGATAATTTCGCATTCTTTTCTTACGTAAGATAACTTCCCATTCTTCATCAGAACTGGATGAAGTTTCGGTGTCTAATAAATAATTGGCTTTCCGATAATGTAATCTCTTTGCCACTATGTTTTCAACGATTAAAGCCATAGATAAGAGAGTATATTATACTACTAAATTAAATTGATTATTGCGTTGACAGCCACGTTAATCAAATTGATATAACAGATTTTGAGGTTGTATTTTGTTCGCGACGCATAGCTTAAAACCCATTCCACTTGAGTTTTCGATCTCAAGGTTTCGAGCTAGCGGAACGGGAAATTTTGCGGTCGCGGGCGTGGGCGTTAGTGTTCATTACTGGAACGCGCCCTAAATTATACATTAACGCTTATAAAAAGCGAAAATTGCCTGTTTTATTAGTTTTGTGTGCTAAAAGCATTAAATCATGGGTTTTATGTAAATTATAAACAAAATAAATAAATTTTTACCTCACTTGGATCAGCTGCTTCTGTTAAAACAGCGCCCCTACAGGTAATCGAAATCGCGATACTCCCACATATCTTACATGGGGAAGATCAACAGTCAATAGACTACTCGTTTTACAGAAAAGAATACTACGGTTAATATTTAATTTACAAATTATCGAAACATATGTGAACCAATATTCAAACAAAAGGACATTTTAACTATTAAATCAGTATATACCGGGTGGCCCAACGATAACGAATCGGTTGAGTTCATAGGTTGAGTTTTTAATAGTAAATCAAAAAATGCAAAAACGCTCGGACATGCCAACTTTGGGTTCGAGGGGAACATATTTTGGAATAGAGTTGATGCAAAAATCCATTCATTTCTGTGCGGTGTGAGGACAACCCCTAAAATTATAATAGGCATCATGGGGTAAGTAATACCTCGTTGGAAATAACTTTTTACCTCAAGTAACATATGAAAAACAAAAGTTAAATCGATCAATTCATTTTAAAGATATTTCAAATTAAAAATCCACAAGTATAACATATGTTAAATTTAATATATCTTTGAAACTAATCGAGTGATTTAACTTTTGTTTTTTGCATGTTACTTAAGGTAAAAAGATCTTTCCAACAAAGTATTACTTACCCTATTATGCGTTTTAATGAACACTACCCCTTACATTTTATTTGTCTTGATAGTGTGTCATTGGAAAGATCTTTTAGCCACGAGTAACATAAAAAAACGAAATGCGCCTATCCCCGATTTTTTAATTTTTATTTCATTGTAAAGATCAAGTCTAACTAAATACACATACAGGGTGATCCAGTCATCTGTCTATAGCTTCTTTGCCATAAAACATATCGACTTGCGGTTTTCACCAACATATAGATACATGCATGCTCCACAATTTAAAAATATTTTCGATATATACAGGGTGTCCCATCATGGCCTACTGAACCAAAGTTATATTTTTTTAAATGGAACACCCAGTATATTATGACATTTTTGGATTCCTTATCAAAAAATAATTATACTTTGTATAAACTTTTATGGGTCTATCATCACTCGTTTTGGTGATATTTGCCATTTAAGCCAAAAAAAGATCAATTTTTGAAAAATCACTGCTCTAAAACAGATGAACATTTTGGCTTGAAATTTTGTCAAAAATTTTTCAACATCGTCTAGTCTACAACTATCATACCAAATTTAAGTTTGTGATATTTTTTATCAGGGTGCCTTATGAAACGCAAATTGAACAATTAAACGAAATTTTCAAATGAAACACCCTGTATATTTTAACATCAATCGATTGCATTTTTTACAAGAAATGGCAAATATGCTGTAAGCGCTTGGTGAAGCTGAAAGAAATCCGCTTCTAGCTATCAGAAGTGAGCGTAAAAACGAAATTCAACAAAATAGGGGTTGGTAACATACTGAAATTTAGAAAACCAAAATAGATAATTGCAAGTTTCGATTTTAATTGGGTTGTAAAACAACAAAAACTGCTTTGTAGTATAACAACATTATTAAAAAACCAAAATAGAGAAATACAGAAGATAAAATTAAAAAAAAAATCCTTAACAAAATTCATCAAGAGCACTATTTTGTCTATTTTTCACTATTCCTCAGTTTGGATATTAATATCTCCTAAACCATTGATAAGCGACCACACAACATTATATCAATAGAAAGCTTGTAAAAAATGCCATCGACTGACGTTAAAATATACAGGGTGTTGAAAATTGAAAATTTCGTTTAATTGTCCAATTTGCGTTTTATAAGACACCCTGATAAAAAACTATCACAAACTAAAATTGGACATGATAGTTGTTGACGATGTTGAAAAATTTTTGACAACATTTCAAGCCAAAATGTTCTTCTGTTTTAGAGCAGTGATTTTTCAAAAATTCATCTTTGTTGGCTTAAATGGCAAATATCAGCAAAACGAGTAATGATAGACCCATAAAAGTTTATACAAAGTATAAATATTTTTTGATAAGGAATCCAAAAATGTCATAATATACTGGGTGTTCCATTTAAAAAATATAACTTTGGTTCAGTAGGCCATGATGGGACACCCTTAATATATATCGAAAATATTTTTAAATTGTGGGGCATGTATGTATCTATATGTTGGTGGAAACCGCAAGTTGATATGTTTTATAGCAAAGAAACTATAGACCGTGGGCAGATGACTGTGTCACCCTGTATACAGGGTGTTTACGGTTTACCTGTTAATCTTTGAAGAGGTGATACTAGAGGGTCTAGAGGTAAAAATAAGTAGAATGACAAAAAATCATCTTAGTAAACTTTCTTTTTAAGAGAGTTACAGCCTTTTGAAGATGCTGCCAAAAAAGTGTGTTTTACGATACTATTTCCAAATGGTTTACATTAGACTATTCAAATTTGGTACAGATCTTTATAAACTCTAGATCTATTATTATCATTTTTTTGAGATTTTTTGGTAGCCTATAAAGGGTAATTTTGAATGGGGTTGAAAATAAACATTGTCTAAACTTTGCAAGAGTTAAAATCAATGCTTTATTCTTTTAAAATAATATTCTTTACTTTATTTCAGACAAAAAAGATTCTCTTATTCTAACTGGCTGGGATACACCGTTTACCAAAAAAAAAACGGATTTAAGATGCGTTTTGTTAGCGACATTTGCAAACCACGGAAACGCCGAGGTCGCCGATCTTAGCAACGCGTCGTTTACGCTAGTTTGCTGCATGTTAAGGTGTGTTTTGCTAGCGACGATTTGGACGACGAAATCACTGAGCGGAATACTTTGCTTAGCAACGTGTCGTTTACGCTGCCACTTTGCTGCACGTTGCTAAGCAAAGTATTCCGCTCGGCGATTTCGTCTATAGATAAAATAGATGGCTATCTGCGATACAAAATTTTCGGACCGCAAAACTAGCGCCATCGCGTAGATTCCCCTCACACTTTTAACAAGTAACGGGAAATTTAAATAATTTTCAAATATTTAAACATTTATTTAATGTTCCCTCTTTGTTAAACATTGTAGTTTACAATATTTAATAAGAAGTAAACATTTTTCTGCTCTTTATCTTTTAGCTGTTTTAACGAAAAGAAAAAAATATAATTAAAGGGTTAATATTTATTTATGTTTCTGCCTATTTACTACTTAACATATGTACATCTTATGGATACTTACAAAATATTTAATAGGTATTTAATTTCAATAATAAAATAGTTTAAAAGAGCACTGGTGATATTCGCAGAGTTCAAGTATATAGTTGGGCGACTTTCTTTTCACATCAGTTGCAAGTCACTTATACAAGTTGTAAATAGTTCCTTGAATATCAGGCCATAATACTTTAATTATAACACAAAAATGCACACCGAAAAGTCCCAAAAATAGGAGCTAGAGCTCAAACATTTTATCTATGCACAAACAGAAGTATGACGGTGACATTTGCTTCCATAGATTACTATAAATATTTTTAAACTAATGAAAAGTAAAGTAACATTTCAAAATAAATGAGATATTTCCTCTTTACTGTTTAGTAGGTACTTGAATAATTTATCCAAATCATTGTAAAATGTTATTTTATATTTTTTTGATTAAGGGGAAGTATAAAGGATTGTAAATAAAGTTGCCTAAAAAACTAATAAAACAGCGTCATCGCGTAGATTCCCCGTGAAACATAGGGACAAAACTTTTTATATGCGAGATATCCACCCTTGATTTCATCGTCCAAATCGTCGCTAGCAAAACACACCTTTACCAAACAATGTATTCCGATCATAGATAACATAATACGTATAGAATGCTAAATCAATAGTACCTTTTAATAATGTAAAAGCGCCCTCTGGTTTTTTGGGGCCAAGTATTTTTAGACGCGCGGGAATTTTGAATCTGCCTTTTTATGTTTGTATTTTGTAGTTTTATTATTTTATAAAAATGTATCTTTAAGTTGAAAAGTTTAAATTTTCGTACCAATTTATTACTTAAACTCTAATTAAAGATACATATTTACAAAACTACCCTATTTGTAGAATATATCATATAAACAAAATTTTATATTTAAACATTTTATTTAAAAATTAAAAATCGTATAGTTACATACAAACTGAAAATCAGTAAAACAGATTTAAAGTAGATTTTAGATGTTAAAAAAGTAGAAGTATGATCTAGCCAAAAACATGTATTACAAAATACAAATTTTAAAATTTTACGTCTTTTGAAAATCCAAATCCATTCTCCTAGGATTTATCCAGAAAACCTTACAATGTCTCACTTAGACGATGCAAGGACAAGTTTATGAACCCAGTTTAAAAGTATTCTTGAAAATATAATATATTAAAAATGTGAGATGTAAGCATAGGATAGATCCTATACTTAGAAGTAGAAAAAGTAAACATACCTATAGAATCTCGAATTAATAAATATTTGCTGAAAATCCAACAGTAACAGTAACAAGACCTTTTTAAACTGCGAAAAGTATAATTTCTCTAAAAAAACATGAAACTGGTGCATTTTGAATGCTAACTATCACTTAATTATCAATTCTGACAACAAAAAAATGATTCGCCAAGTTGATTTTGTCTTTAATTTCATGAGGCGCCATCTATACTTTTGGGGCCAAGTTTTTTTGTGTTATCAAAATTTAGCATTGAGTTTGCATTCTATATAAATTATATTATCTATGATTCCGATTAACGTTTCGGTCGTCCGCAAGGATACATTTTAAAGTATTTTTAGGGTAAACGGCGAGTTACACTAAGAGGACCTTTTTTGTCTAAAATAAACTAAAGAATATTATTTTAAAAGAATACAGGTTTGATATTTAACCCCTGACAAGTTTAGACAATGTTTATCTTCAAGCATATTCAAAATTACACTTTAGAGGTTACCAAAAAATCTCAAAAAAATGATAATAATAGATCTAATGGGGTAATTCCATAGAACTAATATAGATGGAAGGAGCAATACATGAAAATCGTAGTAATTAAAGTGAGATAGAGCAAAGGGGGGCAAATACAATTGGACAGTTGCGTTGACGCATAGTTTTTGTGAGTGTTTTTATACTCAAATCGCATTTGGTGTTATTTTTTGCTTATTAAATGTTTACTGTTTAATTCATGTAAGTACGTATTTATAAGTAATATTAAAAAAAACTAGGTTATTTTTGATTCTAAAATTTGTTGTACTTCACTTAAATTGTTAGAAAACTTGGCCTACAAAATGTATATAATGAATGTTGTATGTTGAGTGTAATTATGTTGTGTTTTAGGTGTTAGTTTTCCATAAAATGGTTAAGACATGCTCGGCATATAAGTGCAAGGTCCAATATGAAAAGAGTGATGTGCCTTTTCACAAGTAAGTAAATTCATTAGGAAAATATAGATAAAAACTTTAAAAGTTAACCCTGCTGCGTCCTTCGGGTCATTTTTTACCCAAAATTTCATTCCTTATCATATAAACCTAACACGAAAGATGCAGGAGCGTTAAGTATAAATCGGTTTATTAAAATTGGGCAAGCAAATAAGATATTTAATAATTATTCATATTTTATTGGTGGATCGGCTATTAACTAATTCTGGAATTAAAACATGTTTTGGTTCCAACCACCACTCCAACCTTAATCGAATTTTACTTTCAAAAAGCTTTTTTATACTAGAAGTAAGTGCAACCCTATGGTGCAACCGGTCTATAATTATCGATGACACCAGGATTCCTCCCAGGTTTTAAAATAGGATAAATGTGGACTGGCCATCAATCATTAAGAACCTCAGACCCACCCAAAAAATTATTGAAAAATTCAACAAAGAAGGAAATAAGAGATTCTGGGAAATGAGAGATCATTGAATTACTTATATTGTTCTTACTAGGACTCAAGTTCCTTAGATTAGAAACAGCTAAGAGGAATTCGGGATCTATCAATTTTATGCAGTAACTCGGTAACAGAACGTGAAGAGTCACAAACAAGGTAAGAATAATTATCGACAAAAGGACACAGCCTATCCAGAAAAAGCTCCTGCCACTTTTCAATGGCAATGGGAGGAGGGCGATGTGAGAACACTGACCCATTAAACTGTCGATTCTGTACTTAATGACGTACAAAATTGACTGATTTCTATAATTTTATAATTCAGAGCAAGAGAAATCCCACTAAGGAGACATACTCCCCTATTAGTTGCAGAACCATTACTAGCAGGAAGCTTCTGCTCCTGACTTCAGATATCAGATATCAAGACAATTGCAACCTTATACGAAACTGGAATTTAATGTATTAAAATTGTTCCAAAAATAATTTTAATTAATTTGTTATTGTAATACTTAGTTTGAATTTATAAAATATACTAGAATTTTCTTTTCTTTTCGGTATTATTTTATTTGCAAGTAAACGATTTGACAAAGATTAGCGATACCAATCGTTGATTCATTTCATCTTGCGATATTATTTTATTTATTTAATGAACATTTGTATATGTATTGTATGTTTTGAGCCAATGCCTATTTAGTGATGTGTTAGTTATGCAGAATATTGTATAGCATATTACTAGGGGCGCGTTCCAGTAATGAACACTAAAGCCCACGACCGCAAAATTTTCCCGTTCCACTAGCTTAAAAGGTCACCATTCAACAAACAACCACATAAATCCACGAATAAATACGGTCGTTGTGAGCTTCTTGCGGTCGCCATCGATGCACGAAAGAAAAAATCGCGGTCTTATGTAGAACGACTTTGCGGTCGTCGTGGGCTTTAGTGTTCATTACTGGAACGCGCCCTAGTATATGAATAAATTAAATTTAAAGTAAAGTTTTTGGTTACGGATATGAAAACCTGTATTTTATAAAATAAAATTAAGTTAAATATGAATAAATTAAATAGTTGTACAAAAAATTCTAACAAATATTGATTTATGTGTTAAATTTCTGCAGTTAAATATTAAAAATAGAAGAAAATAAATAAATATTTTTAAGTTATATCATCTATTTATTAAATTATTTAAATGAAATAATCGATTCATTTAAAAAAAAAAATGCATCTAAAAAGTCCCAAGAAGCTAAATAAAAGCGAATTATTTACATGTGTTCTTATGGGACTGTTTCCGATCTTTTCCGATGTTATGTCGACTGAACAAAAACATCGAATGACAGCAGATATGCTCCTTCCATCTATATTAGTTCTATGGGTAATTCATTTATGGGTAATTCTGACCAAAAAATATTAGCAGTAACAGCGCTGTTAAATTTGACAGTTACCCTGATGTCAAAAAACGATATTCTGTAAACTTCACGGTAACTTAACGTCGAGTTAAAATACACTGTACATCATTGTAATATTATTATTTTGATCGATGTTATTTTAATATCGAAAATGTTGTTTTACATAACCGTTAAGTTAAAGTAAAGTTTACAGAATAGCGCGTTTTTTGACAACAGGATGACTGTCAAATTTAACAGCGCTGTTACGGCTAACATTTTTGTTCAGAATTACCCCATAAAGTTTATAAAGATCTGTACCAAATTTGAAAAGTGTAATGTAAACCGTTTGGAAACTTCGCCTGTTCGAAATATTGCTGCACCGAAACATCGCTGGGCCAAAACATCGCTGCGCGGAAACATTGCTGGATCGAAAATCACTGCATCGAAAAGGGAGAGAGGGTACGCATTAAGGCTTAGCAGAGACGCGGAACAAAGGTTGACGCGTAAGGCAGCTCTGCTTTACCCCCTCCATTTTTCGACCCAACAATGTTTCGGCGCAGCGTTCTGCCGAATTAGTATAGGCGACGAGCGAATTTTACTGCAGCGCCCCCTGTGGCAGTAATTTGCATTTTTGGTGGGAAAAGAAATTGTTGGTTAGGTAGTTCTTATTTACAATTACTTGATTAAAAGTAAATTGTAAATAGTTAGTACTACAATTAATATGAATAGAAGGTCAAACATATCTTGTTGTATTGTTGGATGCCATAATAGTTACTCCAACACACAGGAAAATAGAAAATTTTGTAGATTTCCTGTAAAGTTGTATGCGGTAAAAAGACCAAAAATTTTGAAAAATAGAATTAAGAGAAGATCGTAAGTATAAAAATTAGTGTTGCATATTAATGTTATATTTTACGATAATACCGTTATTTCTAAAATGTTTATTTTAGATCCATTGGTGAAGCTTGGCAACCAACAAAAAATGATAGGATTTGTAGTGCTCAATTCATTGGAAATGAAAAATAAAACTTCCTAAGGAAATATTTATAATTTGTTAACAATACGTTTAATTTATAATTCATATTTTATGGGATTAGGAATATAAAATTCCTACAGAACCGAATAGTCAAAACTCAACCGATTTGAGAGGTTAAAAAATCTAGAATCAATTTCTGCAAGTACTTCATGAACCGTCCAAGTTCAAGAATTTTCACCAGAAATCTCTTCATACTTAACTACGGAAGATTTTAGTTGTTAATCTAATTTTGACGAAGACTTTAAAGAAGAAGAAATTTGCTTTTCGTTTGAATGTCATTTCTAAAAAGCTTCAATTAATATTGAAACTACTGCATATATCCCAAATAGTCATCTGCTTAAACGAACTAGTGATAAGTGTGTTAGCAATACTGATAATATTGAATGTGACGGTTTTCATGAGTTTAATTCAATGAAGACGATGAAAATTTGAATAGAATTCTACTTGAAAAAATCAAAAGTATGTTGTTGTATCCATTTACTACATACACTAAGTTTTTTGTATAATAATGCTATATTACTAGAATAAAATCTTAAGAAAGCTAAAATATATATTTATTTATATTTAATTTTCACTGAAATTAAATCACATAACCTAAGTTTTTAACTTGACAGTTCCAATCATAGAAGTATTACCTCCAAAAATGCATAGAGCCGACCGATAGAGGCGCTGATCGCAATTATTTGCTCGCCGCGTATTGGGAATTTCGACTACGGATAGATGGCGCTATTTTGACGTAAATTTGAAAAAAACATGGAGGAAAAAGTAATAAAAGATTTTTGCGCCGATTTAATTTTTATTGGTTTTAGTAACTGCAGCTCTGTTTGGATCAAGTTTTTTGTGTTTAAAAATTGTGTTTATCTTTTATTGACCAGTGTGTGTTATTTCGGATCAACTTAAAATCGGTTAGAAAAGAAGTACAGGAGCAGGATATTAATGTGGAAGGCCAATTGTATGGTAAAGGCATCGAAAGTTGAAGGTAGGTACATAAAAAAAACTTTGAAAGCATTTTTTTCGAAACCATATTTCTCAAATTGGCCGGACTCCTAACTCATACAATTCTTGACCTATTGACTTTAAAATTTAACTGTTTATTCAAAATTACATTCTCTATAGAAGTACGTAGGATTTTTTTAATATATTGATTTTTGCAAAAACGGCGCCCTTCTGAAGTAAAAAAGTTATCAGTGGCAGCAGGAAAATAAGAGATCCCACAAATTCGATTTTCAAAAATTGGCAACCACTTTTACAGACGTCTCGTAAAAGTGGTTGCTTAATACTAACGTCTCGTAAAAGTGGTTGCTTATTTTGGAAAATTATTCCCACTTTCGTGTTGCTGCCTCGGACCGGAAAAAAGAATTTAGAGGAATGTATTACCTTGTTAAAAAATACATATCAATTTGATAAGGTTAAACTGTTAGTGGACGAAAATGACACTTTTAAAGGGTTATACTTCCAAGACGAGAGAATGAGGAATTATTTTGAAGCTTTTCCCGAAATAATGTTTGTGGATGGAACGTATTCTTTAGTCGATTTAAGGACAGCAACATACTTAATAATGGTTGAGGATGGTAATGGTTTGAGTGAAATCGTTGCTTACTGGTGGACGAAAATGAAGATGCTTTGAATTTTTTATCGAAACATTTAAGGAAAACAATCCTAAATGGAAAAAAGTTCAAGTTGTGATGTCCGACAAAGACAAAACTGAGAGAAAATTTTTTAAAAAACATTTTCCCAATGCAAAGTTAATGATATGCTTGTTCCATGTATTTCAAATATTTAATAGAGAAGTTTCTGTGAAGAAAATGAAAATTACAACGGAAGAAGTGATAATAAGCAAGTGTTATTTACAAAAGTTAACTTACGCTAAGTCGGAACAGGAATACAATTTATTGTATACAGAAATGTAAGAAAATGTACCTGAGGCTGTAATTCAATATTATGACAGTAACTGGGCACCTATACTCGATCAATGGGTGAAATATCTTACGTTCCAAAATTTATGTCTATCAAATTCTACAAACAATCGGTTGGAATGTATTAATGCAAAGTTAAAAAGTGTTATTCATAGATATACTCCTCTGGAAGACTTTATAAAGCATTTATTTGTATATATAAATAGTTACTGTGCTGGAAAAGACATAAAAATATCGCAAATGTTAAATAAACGACTTGCGAAGCCATTTGAAACAGGGTCTGTGAATTCATTATAGTGTAATTTTCTAAGCACATTTGCTTATGAAAAAGTCGAAAAACAGTTGGATCTATCAAAATTATCTAACCAATTTACGGCGATTGGAGAAAATTCTTTTTTAGCAATTTCCTCAGAAGGGTTATTGCAAGTAACTCCGTTGGATTGTGAATCCATGTTTCGAAAGTCTAATCAATTACCATGCAGACATATATTTAAATGCAGAGAAATGTTATCATTGCCATTATATGAGAAAACTTTATGTCTAAATAGATGGACGAGATTATATTCTGAAAATATATTATTAAGTTGTGAAAATTATTACCCTGAAGAAATCGAAAGAGTTGACACCGAAAACATAGTGGAAATACCAGTCAAAGTTGCTGATATCAACTTGCCGAAATCTATGACCAATCATAGAAAATTCAAAATGATGGATGAGCAAGGGAAAATAATGGCCAAGTTATGCAGTGAAGTTTCAACAACAATCTTTCACAAAAGACTTAGTTTTATTAAAAACGTTATCAAACTCTGGACAGAAGGAAACGATCTTATATTAAATAATCATTTTGCTAACTTATTAGAAGGAGGTAATGACGCACATGATATAGCGACTACTGTTGAGGACCCGGACAAAGAAGAAAATTTCGTGTTTAGCGACAAAACCGGATCATAGGTAGTTAAGTATACATGATTAATGATTATTAATAATTGGATGTTACTAATTACCTTTAATTTTAATTTTCCCAAAAAAGTTCATGTTGATTAAATTAAATTTTTTATTTTTATTAATACGAATTAATTTTAGGGAACAAGTGAAGTTATAGAAAAAGAGATTAGTGAAAAAAATATCGAAGAAGATATTACTATAGTTAAGAATATAAAAGAGATTACTGGAAAAAATATCGAAGAAGAGATTGTTATAGAAGAGAATATCGATAAAGAGATTGCAGGCAAAGATTTAGAAACAGAGATTATTTCAGGAAAAACTATCGATGAAGAGAATATTACAGCAAGCGCTTACGAAGAGAATACTACAGGACTGAATATTGAACAACAAAGTACTGAAAAAGTAACTACGAAACAAGTTGTTGAAGTTGGTGACATTTTGGTTAATGTAGAAGGTTATTATCGTATTCATTAAAAAATACATAATATGTATTTTAATGTTCTTTTTATAGGTAACAAAGAAAATATGGAAATTAACTCAAACTAAAGAATATTAAAATGCCACCCAATATTAAAAAGAGAGGTCATCCTAAGGGATTTGGTAATACCGTTATTGGGTTAAAACGGAAAAGAACCAAAAATAAACATTAAGAAAGTGTGATTTGTGTACCTATATTTAGTTATTAAACATATTATGTATCTATATCTATTACATTAAATTCATTATACAGTATTTGTTAAATATATCACTTAAGGGGTGTTTTTAAGTCATTAGCCTAGAATTCACCAAAATTACGATCCTGTGTAACGAGTTAGGGCGGGTTCCATTACCAGCTACATATTCCGGTACGGGTCCATGTCAGGTCTAAGTTCTGGTAGGTACAGTTATCAGCAGTATAATTGAGTACATATTAATAGCAAAGAATTTCTTATGTAGAAGCACTCGAACATATGAAATGCTATCACAATTACATACTCGTCTATTTTGAAAATGGGTGTGCCTACTCGTAAAAGTAGAAAATATATAAAGCTGGCAGCGAAAACGTCAACCGGTGCCGTCTGTGAAAATGGCAACCGGTGCCGGTTGCGACAACGGCACCCGGCGCCGGTTGCGGAGGCACTGCCTTAATTATATCCTTAATTTCTGTACAAAATATACATTATAAACAGTTTTATTAGATTTTACATTATTTTAAAATAGTATATTAAAAAACGAGTTTCATAAGTCGCATATTGTAGCACGCGTTCAATTTTAAATTACGAGTCGCGTAGCGACGAGTATTTTAATGAACAAGTGCTCCTATCGACTTATGAAACGAGTTTTTTATACTATTTTTTCAATTTTGCGCCTTTTTATCTATTTAAAATAAAATATTATAGTTTTCAATTTTAGTAACTTTATTGGTAGTTGGCAACTCTAATGTCAGGTTTGTCAAATCATCAAATAACCTGTAAATCGCTTGGCAACTGCAATATTAAAATCAATAAACTTCAGTGCTTCCAACTTCGAAAAATAAAATTTACTACTCAGTAGCGACTAGTAACGCACCAAAATAGAAAAAAATTATTTTAATCTCTGCAACAGTGGGCTAAAATTCAAATTCAAAACTACTGTCAGATAATAATCTTTATTTTTAATTTATAGACCGGGAGATAGTGACAGAAAAATGGGAGTCATGTTTTACAGATATGGCACCCCCTCAGATGTTTAATATCATAACGAATGTAACGTTAATTTTATCCTTTCCTCTGGTCGTCGGGGCGTAATCGCAAGACGATCAATCGAACTTGTCGGAAAATTACGGATTTCAAACTATTTTTTACACAAAACTTTTTGTATATTCAGGTTGACAATAAAAAATAAATCGGCGGAAGCGGAATGCCATACTAATCGAGTGGGGCTAATAGCCCGCCATTCTAACTTAAAGAGGTTATTTTTTTAAATTTTCCAAAACTATTTTTTACAGGTTCGCATGTTTTCTAACTAATTATTTTTAAGTAGCCATTCACGAAAATCACCATGCCATACCGTTTCGACGGTTCTAAATAGTCGCCACACTGCCGCAAATAAGTCGATTTTTTTATCTCATCGAAACGATTTTTTACAGTATGGCAATGAGTTGTTGGAAAGTTTATGATAACATGTAATCATTAATATATTCGCAATACTTATAGCGAAGTGCAAAAGTGGTGCCATACTCGAAAAACTGCTTTGAGGAAACTGTTTTAAAACACTACTGTATAAGACGTAAAATTATTTATTACAATATGGCGTTATTTTATTCAGTTTATTTCGATATGATTATAACTAAAAAAAAATAGCCGATACTGTGACGATGGCGCAGAAGACTGCCACACACGCGCTAAATTGTAAACAAATTTGCTATATATTTTTTCTTAGAAAAATAGCTGATACCGTAAAATGGGGAGAATAGAAACTGTCTGGTGAATAAAAATAAACTTCCGATAGTTTTACAGCTCCAATGCTATACTGATAAAACATGTTAACAATTCAGGTGATCTAATAATTTATAACTCTATGGCTTTTCAGGCTGTTTCCTCTCAATTCATAAAATTTGAGGTGGTAGAGTAAGTGAAACTAAGCATTTTTGACTCATAAAGTATTGTCCGGAAATGCTTTCTTAAAAGTTATACCAATTCAAAATTTTTCAAAAAATATATTTTTTTCTTAAAAAAATAAATACTACAAGATATATTATTTCGAAATGTTGGCGATAGTTTTTTCATACAAGGATACACATTTACGGTCAATAATGGTTTTAAAAATATTTTCAGGGGCGTAACATGTGGGGGGGTCATCAACTTTTTTTAATCATATCTTTTTTTTCTTTACGTTTTTAATAATTTTAATAGTACTAAAATAATCCTTGATCAATGTTCTACAGAAAAGGTACTCTTATTGTAAGTAATTAAAATATATTTTTTAGCTAAAAATATAAATTAAAAAAACAACATCAAAGTAGGCAAATTTATTTAAAATTTCATGTACTAAATATGAGGGCTGCTCCGTATACAAGATGCATGTGTGCTTATTCCGCATTTGAAAATCTACGCATTTTTAACATTGCAATAATAGGACTAAATATAAAACACCAATTAGTAAATATAAAAAGCTGCTTGGAACTTAGAATTAACAAAATATTTTGGTAGTTCGCCTACTTTGATATTTGATCTTTGATGTTGTTTTTTAAATTTATAATTTTAGCTAAAAATTATAAAATCTACTTTTACACAGATTTTTTTGAAATTTTTTTATTAGTTATTAGTTCTAAGTGGTATTTTAAGAGATCGATTGTGGTCACAACAATGGTAACTTTTTTAGTACTGCGTTTTTATGAGAGTTTTTTTCAAAATATCATTCTTTAATCAAATTTATACAAAAACATTACTATAATGATGTGCTTGTCGGGACCGTTGTCATGGTTACCATATTACAATCTTTTATATGACAACAGTCCCGACAAG
This sequence comes from Stenus bimaculatus, assembly GCA_963971135.1. Lineage (NCBI taxonomy): Eukaryota > Metazoa > Arthropoda > Insecta > Coleoptera > Staphylinidae > Stenus > Stenus bimaculatus. Next base: position 13,857,278 of record OZ020187.1, read on the forward strand.
CAGATCTTTAAATGCACTGTTCTCTTAAACGGCTCATTCTATCGAATTTGTATGAGAGCACCTTTTTTGAGTAAATTTGAATACAGAGTGATATTTTGAAAAAAATGTCATAAAAATGCAGTACTAAAAAAGTTACCATTGTTTTTACCACCAACGATCTCTTAAAATACCACATAGAACCAGTAAAAAAATTTCAAAAAAATCTAGAACGTGAGTCCAATGCATATTAAGAGGTATGCCAAATTTGAATGCATTACTAGTATCCATTCTGAAATAATGGCCATAAACCTCTTCTCTGTTAACACCTTTGAAGGGCTGTAACTCGCTTAGGAAGCGGAATCAGACATATGTTTATATGAACTTTTTTCTTATTTTTATCTAAGGAATCACCACTCGAGAGATTTGCACATAAATATGAATCACCCTGTATATAAATTATCATTTTATTTAAAACTTCAAAAGTTGTAAATTAAAATAAATTTTAATTTCAAAAAAGAGAAAAATAGAAATTGCCCCAACATATAGATTTGAATAATTTTATTTACGGTTTTTACACCTTGAATTTTCAGAAACAAATTGTGCCATACTGTAAAAAATCATTTCAATTCCGTAAAAATCCTACAATTTTGTAATCACATCGTACTTATTTGACCCATACCACGGGTGTGGCGTAATTATATTTATATTTTTTATTTTATAATATATCTGGTAAAAAAAATTATAGGCTGTAAAAAATCGTTTCGATGTGGTAAAAAAATCGACTTATTTGCGGCAGTGTGGCGACTATTTAGAATTGTCGAAACGGTATGGCATGGTTATTTTCGTGAATGACTACTTATAAATCAATAGTTGGAAAAAAAACGCGAACCTGTAAAAAATAGTTTTGGAAAATTTTAAAAAATAACCTCTTTAAGTTAGAATGGCGGGCTATTAGCCCCACTCGATTAGTATGGCATTCCGCTTCCGCCGATTTATTTTTTATTGTCTACCTGAATATACAAAAAGTTTTGTGTAAAAAATAATTTGAAATCCGTAATTTTCCGACAAGTTCGATTGATCGTCTTGCGATTACGCCCCGACGACCAGAGGATAGGCTAACATTAACGTTTTAAATTCTAACATTAACGTTTCATTCGTTATGATATTAAACATCTGAGGGGGTGCCATACCTGTAAAAAATGACTTCAACTTTTCTGTCACTATCTCCCGGTATATTACGTTTAAATTAAAAGAAAGGTAATAATTTTAAAATACCTGTTTTAAATTCTATTAATAAATACGATTTTAAATTTTAATTTTAACGTTTAATTTCAGCAGGTAAAAAGTTCATTGTTGAATGATTGTTCAAAATAGTCTTTCGATATCTTGCAAAAATGATTTTATTTTTATTTGGTCCCGTATTATTACAAATCTTATTTCAACTATTAGTTCAAAAGTATTTTTTTTATTAAAAAATTTAAAAATATTTGACAAAAATATATACTTAAAAATAAATATACCATGAAATCTTTATAAATATGTATTGTATAGTTTTTATTGTATTATTGTTCATAATTCTAAGCAAAAATATGACATAGGCCACCATTTGTTAGAAAACAATGACATCTTTGTCTAATTGTGCAAAAATTAATTAATTTTAAATCCGTTATTTGACTGTGAACAGCCACTATCAAAAGCTTAATGTGTCCTCAAAATTGTATATTTGAGTGGTATTTATACAGGGTGTCCATAAATTAAAGCGGCAAAATTGTAGGAGGCGATTCTACTATTGATTTTAAGAAAAAAACTTCCTATAACATATGCCGATTTTGCTTCCTAAGGGAGCTACAGCCCTTGAAAGGTAACCATGGAAACTGCCCATTACAACCCATACAACAAATCTTACAGATTTTTCCTGTAAGAACTTACAGATTGGCACAGAATTGAACCATTGTTTCCTATTCTGTAACTTTTTCGACCGAGAAAATGGTGTTCTGTCTTTATCTTACACATTATTATTCACATCTTCCTACTCTTTTTTCGCATGCGAATTTCGTTTCGGGTGGTTACAGAATAGGTATCTTAAAGGAAATTTTCGAAAAAAAAATTACACCTCTAGAATCCTTAGGAGACGTTTTATATGCAAAAAGCAAGAAGATTCAAAAAGTTTTATTTTTAACCCTTTCTTCACTCCTTCGCCTTTTCCCCTAAAAATTTGACTGACTTAAAGGCAATTTTCGAAAAAAAAATTACACATCTAAAATCCTTAGGAGATGTTTTATATGCAAAAAGCAAAAGGATTCAAATTTTTTTCACTGCTTCGATCTTCTTAGCTGCGCCTTTTCCCCTTAAATTTGACCGACTTAAAAGAAACTTTCGAGAAAAAAAAAATACACCTCTAGAATATTTATGAGATGTTTTATATGCAAAAAGATTCAAAAATTTTAATTAAACTTACATTGTGAAAATGTGTAAAATAGAGAAACTCCAATAAACCAAACAGCAAACAAATCAATAATAAAAATGTAAAATATAACAATAATAAAATGATGAACAATAATAATAAAATTAAGAGTTCTTTTAAAAATGATGTATGCAAAACTGTTTACTTAAGAGGATATGGAGTCTACTAAATTATATGGGTTTTTCTCTGTTTTTATGTTTCAAACTACCCGAATATATATTGAGCTACATACAAAATAAGAATATCATATGAAAGTGGAACCTCTGCTTGAGACCTGTATGTGGCAATTTTTTAATATTTTATATCCAAAATGGCAAAAAAAATCATTAAAAATACGTAAAATTTGGCCTATTGTAAACTTATTTTTTGGACGTAATAATTTAATTTTTGAAAAGGTCGTCGTATAGAAGTCTAGCCATGAATATTATTTAAACAATGCAATTATGAAACTTAATGGTGTTTACAAAATATGGTTGTAATTTGAAATAATTGCAAGGCATATTTCATAAATTTTGAACGCGCATTTTAACTGTAAAAGCAGCTAATACCTTCGTATTATAGGTGATACAAATTTTAAAATATAACAGAAATGAAGATTTTTATTGGTATTTTCAGCCTAATTATCTGGGATGTACTTTGGGTCCAGATTTTTTCCCCAAAACAAGAAGAAGCTTAAAATATACGTTTACTATCGGAGCGCGGTTCTACTTAGACTCCCAATCCTCTTAATGACAAATCATGTCATGTCAAATTATTTTTTTTAAATTAAAACACACTTTAATGTTTTAATACTTGCATAAACAACTATAATAAAAGATTTAATAATTTGTTTAAAAAATTCGAAATTAGGGCATTCTAATTGTACATTTAGATTTTTAACTAAAATATTATTATTACTTTTTGTAATTTCTAAATTTTCGTATTTCAAATAGGACTGGGCATAGTGATGCAGCACGATCAAGATGCATTTTGATAAAGCAAATCGGTTTGCCTTTTCTCTGATCACTGAGCGGAGGTCTCTGATTGCAATTCTTCGGATTTTTAGTTAAATTTACTTAGGTAATAATTTAAAGTAAACTAATATCCATATAATAATTATATCGTACCACAAATTTAAAATTTGAATATGTTCGGGAAGTAGAAAATTTTATATCTCTCCCCTAACCTATTTTAATAGAATAGAATTTAAAGTACGAGAGTAATTACATATAAATAATTATTTACAATTCACTACCCAAATTAATATTAACTCATATAATTGCTTTTACATTTATCACGGAATATACTTCGCTTTATTGCTCTATACTTCACTGCTCAATACATGACTTTATTGCTCTTTCATTATTACCATAAACTACAAACGTACCCTAAGGTGATGTATTTTTTGGATATTTAAAATGCATTGTGTATTAATTTCATTAATTAATTTTTATAATAAGTTTTAATAAATAAAAGAGATATCTCACTAATAATAACCCAACCTGTCTAAAATATCTAATTACGTCTTTTTAAATCACATTGATTATTTAATAAATTAGCTAGGTTTTATGGTTATTTTATATATTTTTTCACCTATAAATCTACATAGAAATTATAATATAATATACAAACCTTGCTCATAGAAATATCTCCTTTACCATCATTCTTTTTTCCAAATATTGTACTAAAATTTAAAACAAATAAGAATAACAAACATTCTTTTATACAAGGCATCGTTTGTTAAACTTTAAAATTGATACATATTAATATTACTAAAATGATGAACTAAACGTTTATAAAGAAGATTCAATAAATAATATAAGTTATTACCACTAGTCATCTACTAATTTACTAGTTATAAGTAGCTTCCTTTGATAATTACACTTAATTTAAATAAAATAAAATGATATTTTATTAAAATAAAAGTAATTAATAAATATTAGTTTATTACTTGGATTACTTATTTATTTCCAAAAAAATAACTTGTCGAGGAAACCAATGACATCGCAAGTTTCTTATAAATTTCCTTGTAATATCAATAACTCAATAGCAGAATTACGGAAATATACATACATACATAAATATATGATTCATAAATCAAAACAGTGGTGACTTTATAGTTTTTTACTAAAAATTATAAGATGGCGAGATTTTAGCACCATGGTAACTATGGGCTTATTTTGTTCTTATTGTCAAAATAATAATTTTGTAAGCATATGTTTGTGAGTACACGCTATTTAATAGAAATAAATTCATTAAGTACAAATATATTTGATAAAGAAAGTGGTAGCGATTTTTGGAGTAGCTGGTTCGTGTCGCTCTAAAAAAATCCTACACATCAATCAATCAATTTATTTGTGCAACATACATCATAAAAAAAAATGATAATTTTAATTATAAGCACGTGTCAATAAGCTCAATAAACAATTTGATGAGGTTATTTACAGTGTAAAATGAGGAAGGTAGGAATTATAGGAAGGAATAGATTATAGATTAAAATATACATACATATATCTTGAGTGCATAATGAGTCACTACACACTTCAGGGAACGGTGCGGTGGTGAAGCCAGTTTTAACTGAGAAGAGTGACAGGAAAGGGCTATTTTGGCTTTTTAATTATCATTATTTTATCAAATATGTACAGAAACATAATTAAATTCCCCATTTCTTTCCACTGAATACTTTATACATGTAAATACATTAGTAATTCAAATTTCATGGTTAATATTTTCGGGGTTATATGTCAAAAATCATCCAAAATAATTATCCGGTGTAACCCCCAGATTCTGGTCAAATCATTTAAGTTTAAAGGCCTTTAAATTTAAATTTGATATATGCGTTGTAATGGACAATTTCCATAGTAACCTTATTTGTTTCGATTTAAAGGCCTTTAACTTTGACCAGAATCTTGCTGACTTTTAAGCTGAAAGTTTATAGTTGTTCATACATGTATTTAAGTTTGTTGAGGCTCAATAGAAAAATGATCTTTATTATGAAGACTTTTATTGAAACTACTAACAAATATTAATGTCAATCAAATCAATCAATTAAAAATATAAAACAACTATGTATAATAAACAACACCTCACTACTTGAAAATCATGTTTTGTTTTAAACAATGGTTTGGTTAGAAAAATCTGCTGGCATGTTTTCAGTTGGTAAATATGAAGACGAGCTTTATCTCATTGTTCATCTTTTTTAATTTTAAATACCTACCCATTTTGTATCTAAAACTTTTTTATCTTTTGGTAAATCCTTTAATTCCCATGTCTTGTTTTCGATTAATGCTTGATACTCTTGTTCCATTGCATTAATCCAATTTTCTCTATTTTTACTTTGCATAGCTTCTGCAACAGTCTCAGGATCTTCAGGATCTAAATAATTTTCACTTTCTGCTATAAATGAATACAAAGAATCATTATTTTGATTCAAACTTCGATTTCTGGATGACCTTCTTAATTCATCATTCCTTCTAGTTTCTATTTCTTCTTTATTTTCATTTTCTTTACTTTCTGTAATTTCATTAGTTTTTGATTCTAAATTATTATCATTTATTTCTGATATATTTTCTGACTCTTCTTCAACAAGGACTTCTGTATTTTCTGTTCCTGTATTTCCTGATTCTTCTTCTATAATAACTTCTTTATTTCCTGTTCTTTCTTTAACAAAAATATTTTGATCTGAACTTTCTACTTCTGGAAAATCTATATACTTTATTTCTTCATTTTCTTTATTAGCGTTAAAATAAACTTAATTTTCTAAAAAAATAGCATCCCTGCTTACTTCAATTCTATTAATTTTCGGATTTCAAAATCTATAACCTTTAACATTTTCACAATATCCCACAAATATAACTTCTGTTATTTTTCATCCCATTTTTCTGCTGTAGAACATGAATAAATGCTTTGCATCCAAACACTTTTAAAGTTTCCAAACTTGGTTTTTTATTGAACCAGATTTCTTGTGGTGTTTTTCCTTGTATTGCGTTCGTTGATGATAAATTAAATAAATAACATGTAGTTGCTATTGCTTCAGCCCAATATTTCTTTGATAAGTTAGCACCAATAATCATACTTGTTGCTTTTTCAATTAAAGTACGATTAGTACGTTCAGCAATACCATTTTGTTCTGGATTCTATGGTACTGTTAATTGATGTATGATTCCATTTTTCCTTAAAATATTCTTCAAACTTTCATTGACATATTCTGTACCATTGTCCGTTCTTAAACACTTGATTCGTTTCCTAGTTTGATTTTCTACCATATTTTTAAATTGTTCAAATGTTGTGGCCACTTGACTTTTATGTTTTAAAAAATAAACAAATTCTTTTCTGGAATAATCATCAATAAATGTCAAAAAATATTTTGAACCACCCAAAGAACTAATTTCTATAGGACCACATACATCTGAATGAACCAGTTCAAGTAAATGTTTTGATTTTCTTTTACTTGATAAGAAAGGAGACCTATGATGTTTACCTTTTAAACAAATCACACTTATGCCATATAGTAAATTAATTTTTTCATACATATTCTCATTCTCATTTAGATATAAAGAAGATTCTTCTTTGCTGTGTACTAATTTATAAATATTATTTTCCAATATACCTTTTGATATAATCTCACCATTTTTATTTATTATTTCACACCAATCATTTTTAAATATCACTGTCTTCCCAGAACTAACTATTTTACTCACTGATAATAAATTAGCTGTTAAATCTGGCACGTATAAAACATTTTTTGCTTCAATATCTTCTGTCTTTCTGTTACTCAAAACTGACAAATTGACATTTCCCATGTTTTCTGCTATCAGTTCAGAATTATTTGCTATAGACCGGGACCTCGCGACATTTGTGGTCTCCGATTTCATACAGCATGCCTTTTGGAGAGAATATTTACCCTATAAGAACAAAGAAAAGCGGTTACTACACCCCCGCACGCTTTCCGATCATATGGAAAATTGCATTTCCATTTTCACATAAAATTGGTGTTTTTCTCTGATTTAATATTGCATGCCCTTTTAGCAAAAGATAGTTAAAATAAGTCTTGAAAATCGTGGGCATGCGATTCGCACGGTCGCAAAGGGCTCAAACGGTCATGTGATCTTGTAATAAAAAAAATATGATTTTCCGCGTTTTCATACTGCATGCCAATGAAAAGAATTAAAGTTTGTGTTATAAAACCCCCATAAAAAATTGGCATTGCGCCCCTCGTTGGCTCTTGTTTGGAAATTTACGAAAAGTTATGTGGAATGACACAGAAGTTTGGTGAAAATTGTAAACATCAATTTATCCCGTGCTTCTTTAGCAGTTTTTGTATCTTGAATATATACAAAAATCATAGGATCAACAGACAATATTATTTTTGCTCTTGTCTTTGTTACTTTCTTTTTATCTTCAATATATTCTTTTTCATCTATAATACATCCCCACAGATCTTCTAAATATGCTTTCATTGCAAATTTCCACGAGTTATAATTTTCTCGTCCAATAAAATTCTATAACTGGTATTCCTTGAGCCATTTTTTTTAAAAATATGTATATGCTTATATTATTTCTATGTGCGACCTGGGCCCATAACCTGTTGAGGCTCAATAGAAATAGAAAAATGATCTTTATTATGAAGACTTTTATTGAAACTACTTCTCACAAATATTAATGTCAATCAAATCAATCAATTAAAAATCATTATGTATTATGGGCGCGTTCCAGTAATGAACACTAAAGCCCACGATCGCAAAATTTTCCCGTTCCACTAGCTCAAAAGGTCACCATTCAACAAACAACCACGGAAACCCACGAATAAATACGGTCGTTGTGAGCTTCTTGCGGTCGCCATCGATGCACGAAAGAAAAAATCGCGGTCTTATGTAGAACGATTTTGCGGTCGTCGTGGGCTTTAGTGTTCATTACTGGAACGCGCCCATAGGGCGTTTATATATTATATAAATATATATATAAACATATATATTATATATTATAGTTGTTTTATATATTTAATCTATGATTAAAAATATAAAATAACTATAATAAACAACACCTCACTACTTGATTATAATTACTAAAATAGTGTTCACATCTCAACAAAGTTGTTAATGCATGTTAGAACTGTAATTTGCAAGGTAAACCATACCTTGATAATTTAATAATGTTTGCATTTCGGCTGAACTATTCTAACATTTCTGATTATTCAAGGCATATTCTAGGTGGTTTTCTGGGATAGTCTCGCTTCTCTGCGCTACTCGCAACGCTTTCGCCTAGTTACCGGCAATTTATGATTTATGATCCCTCGTAAATCGTAAATTTAGTTTTCCAGATGCATGTGCTATGTCTCCTCTTTCATAACTTTTTGTTTGATACTCGCAAAGGGTAAAAAGGATATTTTTTTAAATTCTTCTTAATAAGTGTGTTTAGAAGATTTGGATATCTTTTTATATTTATTAGTTATTAAGAAAATGTCCAGCCACGGTATTTATATTCAGTAAGAAAATTTAAATTGGTAAACTTCTACTTATAGTTTTTGCAAAAAAAAATAAAAGCAGATTCGCGAAAAAATTTTCATGTCTTAAAAAAAATCTTAAGATAGAAAACTTTTTTAGAAAGCAACCTTTGGGTATTTAGTACCTGGAGAAAAGTGACTTTTAATCACGAGTTCGGTTGAAGCCCTCCCTTAGAATTCAAAAATATGAGTTGTCAGAAAATGATTATTATTTTTTATTAGGTATAGTTTACCTGCAGGTACTATTTTTTGATAAAAAGCTACTATTTTTTTATTTTTTAGATTTAGAAACATTAAAATATAAAGAGGGGTGTACAAAAAGCGGCCAACGATGTAGCTTCGTTATGTCATCCGATTTTAATAAGTGATATGTCAATTCAAATGGTTTGAAGAGTGCTACTATCAAATAATAAAAGAATAGTTTTATTTTTGAAAACATCAGAGGAGGAGGAGGCAACTTTTCTTTTTCAAATGGTAACTTATTTTTTTCAATTGAAAAAAATTATTAACAAAAATAATCTAAACCAATTATACCAATAATTTTTTTAAAATTAATTTTTTAAATTTTTTCTTTCTTATGTTTTTTTAAATTTTTTTATTATTATTAATTTTTTAAAATTTAATTCAATTGTTTTTTTTTTGTATTTGAGTTTTCAGTTTTTTATTTTTTTTTTAAGTTATGTTGAAAAAGAAAAGTTGCCTACTCCTTCTCCTCTGATGTTTTGAAAAATAAAATTAGTCTTTTATTATCTGATAGTAGTATTTAGTATTCTTTAAACCATTTAATTTGACATATAACTTATTAAAATCAGATAAGAAATAACGAAGCTACATCGTTGGCCGTTTTTTGTTTGTTTTTCCTTTTTCATTTATTATAAAAGGTAGAAAAAGTAACACCTTTTTTTATTATTTTAGAAGAGTTTTCTTAATTAAAAATGTAAAATACTCCATACTCCTAAATGTTTTTCTTGTACGTGTCTTTCAAACATTTCAAATTGCCGAAATAGCCCAGTTTCACACCAATTTGAATACAGATCTAAAAACTTTTTGTACCCGGCGATAGATGGAAAACGATCGACGCGCTGCACAGCGGCCGGTACATCGTCCGCATACGAAATTGTCCATAAGGTGGACTATCATCCTAATACTTCAATCAACGGTTTTTATAGTAACACAAAATCATGTCAAAATCAAAATAAAGTATTATAACTAGACTTCACAAAAGCAGAGGCGTGGGTGTAATTTTTACCGTTGTGTCAAAACAACAGATTTTTAAATTTCGTTATTGTGCCTTCTATTTCATAAACGTCAGTTTTTATCAAAATTAATTTGAGTAAATCTTTGTTTTGTGTTAGCACCTGCCTCGAAAATGAAGAAAACATTTTCAATATTTGACATTTACTGTGAAATTAGAGATTTTGGAAAAAAAATTTGCTACGCCATTGATTACTAGATTTTCTCTTTTAAGATTTCAGTTGTACCAACTTGCGTATTTGGTTGGCTACATATGAAACCACAATCATTTTCGCTCACCCTCTGTACAGGGTGTCTTTTTTTCCAGCAATAAATTTTTTTAGATAGTAAATGTCATTCTGAACAAAATTTTCCTATGAACTATTGTTTTTTCGACTCCATAAAAAGTTACAGCAATTAATACAATCTAAAATCATTTCTTTTTAATGGTCAATAAACAGATTTGGTTTGGTACCTATAGTAATACACGTGTAATTTATTTATTTATTTCTTAAATGTGTTGATTTGTGTTATTGCGTGTTATGGAATTATAGTATATTACTATTCTATGTATGTATTTTAGGAACTTTTCAAATTGTGAATTTGGAAGGTATATTTCATAAATCATGTGTTTTTTTTGTAATTATGCCTCAATTGTAATATATATATATAAAGAGTGGAAAAAACATAATAGTTCATAGGAATTTTTTTGTTTAGAATGACATTTACTATCTAAAAAAAAATTTTAGGAGGTTTTGCACGCATATTATGGTCAATATGGTATTGTACATTGCTTCCTATTTAAATGTGTAATATTTCTAGTATAGATCAAGGATGCTAATTAAAATCACACAGACAAATTTTAAAGTTTTATTAATTAAACGTTATGTTATTGTTTAAAACATAATTCTACTTTCTTTGTTGTTGTCCAGCACGTGCATTATCCCTACCTGGGAAGTTGCGTTGTGGTGGTGTTCTTTTCCTTCTATCTTCCTTGCTTCTATTACGGACAACTTTGCTGTGAATAGCACAGGAAACGCAATAATGAAGCTTGGCATACAATTTAGGGAGAACATACGCTGCAAAAAAAATATAATTAGATACGAAAATAATATAAATTATATACATTATAATACAAAGTGTACTTGAAACATGAAAAAAAATAGTATTTATTGTATACAACATCTCCGAAATTATAAATATAGAGCATGTCAAGAAATGTACCAAAAGAAAAAAGTTTTAGTTTCAATATTTTAAGTTGAGAAAAGTCATCTGGATAAAGGACCTTATCGGATTTTGGGTAGATTTCCTCCAGCAACGAAACTTATACAAATATGTAAATACCACTCAAATATACAATTTTGAAGACATATTAAGCTTGATAGTGGGTGTTCACGCCCAAATTACGGATTTGAAATTAATTAATTTTTGCACAATTAGACAACGATGTCATTGTTTTCTGACAAATGGTTGCCTATATCATATTTTTACTTTGAATTATCAAAAATAATACAATAACAATACATATTTATAAAGATTTCATTCTATATTTATTTTTAAGTATATATTTTTGTCAAATATACGCAAATTTTAATAATTCATTTTTTTAAATTAAACAATTATTCCATTGTTGCCGTTTTTTGCAATTTTTACATTTTTTAATAATTAAAGACTTTTCCAGTTTCCTGCAGTTCTAATATTTTTACTGTAAATTAAGTAGTAACAGTCCTAATAGTTGTTATATGATTTGTAATAATACAGGGGCAAATAAAAATAAAATCATTTTTAAAGTAAATCTAAAGACTTTTTTGCACAATCAGGCAACATTGAACTTTTTACCTGTTGAAATTAAACGTTAAAATTAAAATTTAAAATTGCATTTATTAATAGAATTTAAAATCGATATTTTAAAATTATTACCTTTCTTTTAATTTGAACGTAAATTAAAAATAAAGATTATTTATCTGACACGAGTTTTGTCAAAATTTGAATTTTAGCGTCCACTGTTGCAGAGATAAAAATAATTTTTTAAAATAATGTAAAATCTAATAAAACTGTTCATAGGGTATATTTTTTACAGAAATTAAGTACATAATTAATATTAGGAGTATATTAGTTAATTTTTATAGATTTAGTGTATTTTTATTTTTACCCAAAAACCCATATGAAAACGATATCGTCCTTTATTTTACAAAAACTTTTTAAAGATATTGAACATAATTGTGTGAATTTAAGGGAAGGGCGCACTACAGCTTCAAATACCTTATCGCCATTTCAGTTAAAAGAAGCCTATACGCAGATAATACCAATTTCGTAAATAAAGTACTAAGGGTTGATACTGAAAATAGATAAAATTAAAAAAGGCTATAACACTTTCTATAATAAAACTTTTTAAAACCTATTTATTTCCAAAAGTTTTTAAGAATAAATTCTTAAACTTCATATTAGCAAACTTAATTATAGCAAAAATATTATAAATATAATTTTTTATATTCAAATAAATTCCAAAATATTAGAGGATAGTTTTAAATTTTTTCAGTGCTAAAGCGCCAATAACTGCATTAAAATGTATAAAATTTCATAACTTGTGCCATAATAATTGACGATATGAACCATATGCATAAATAATTTTTAAGCAATAGTGGCACATTTGAAAATGGGGGTGAAATTTGACCCTGTGTTAAGTAAAAAGACATACCATTTGATCAAGATAACAAAAAAAAAAGTACTGCATAAAAAAAAATGAAAGAAATTGTTTAACCTCAATTATTTCAAAACTATAAATTTTGAATTCTGCCACTATTGTGGCCTGTGCGACATCTCTGAACGCAATACAATAAATATGCACAATAAAATATGATAAATAATGTATTTATTTTATTACATATTTTGCTGTGACTGCCAGTAGTCGGTCACTGGTTTATATGAGATTAAATAAGAGGCAATTCGCTGCAACTGCTGTGACGTCACAACAGTTGGCAGTTGACTGCCGCGGTTCTACCACTCGGAGAGGAGTGCAACAATCAGTGGCGCAACTACCTATAAACAAGGTTAAGCAATGCTTAAGGGCCAATGAAACCAAGGGGCCCAATATCGCGCAATAAAAAATATGAAAATTCGTCAAAAGACACTATGATAAAATGCTGAAGAGGACAAAAATAACAAATTTCCCAGCGAAAAATGTACGACTGATAAATGATAGTACCGTACACGATTTCACAAAATCTTGTAACAATATTTTTAAAAATAGGTTTTTTTTTAACTAAAGCCCCAAAAAACGTGATTAAAATACAAAATAATTCAAGAAATCGACGATTCTCTGAAGTTTTCCCTGGGATTTTCCGGCGAAAATTCTAACATGGATAAGTGATAGTACCATACACGATTGTACAAAATTTTGTAAAAATGTTTATAAAAATAAAAAAGTTATTAAGTTTTTTCCAACTAATGTTCCAAAAAACGGTAAATAAAATACATATTAATTCAAGAAATCCAAGATTTTCTCAAGTTTTTCTTGTAATTTTCCAGCGAAAATTGTACTAGTGATAAATAATTGTGTCGCACACGATTATACAAAATTTTGTAAAAAAATAAAAAGGCAATTAAGTTTTTTTCAACTAAAGTCCCAAAAAGGTGAATAAAAACAAAATAATAATTATTTGAATTATTCAAGAAATCAACGATTTTCTCAAGTTTTTCTTGGAATTTTACGGCAAAAATTGTACCAATGATAAATAATAGTACAATACATGATTGTACAATATTTTAGCAAAATATTTATATATATAAAAAACTAATTAAGTTTTTTTCAAAAAACGTGATTAAAATACAAAATAATTCAAGAATCATCGATTTTATGAAGTTTTCCTTGGAATTTTTCAGCGTAAATTGTACTAGTGATAATTAATAGTGTCACACACAATTGTACAAAATTTTGTAAAGTATTTATAAAAATAAAAAAAAAATTTCCAACTAATGTTCCAAAAAAGGTGAATAAAATACATAATAATTCAAGAAATCGACGATTTTCTGAAGTGTTTCTAGGAAATATCCGGCAAAAATTGTACCAATGATAAATAACAGTCGCAAGTAACAGACTAAGAAGATGGCAGTGTAAACGACACGTTGCTAAGCAAAATATTCCGCTTGGTGAATTCGTCGTCTAAATCGTCGCTAGAAAAACACCATTAAATCATCTTATTATTGTACAAGTTCATAATTTAAGTAATTAAATTAATAAAATAATTTAATTTACTTCAGTAAAGTATTACTGAAACAAATCTTAGTCTAGAGTTACTTGTGATTATTCATTTTAAGAATTTTGGTTTTTTTGTGTAGTAATCAAACTTTGTTCAATTCCCCGCCTCCAAAGGGTTAAAACCGAGTTCATTTGAAGCGATCATGACATTTTTTTAATTGTAAATTGCCATCAAAACCTTAATCTTACGTTTCACGAAAAAAACCAAGTTTTAGCGATTACAACGCCACCTGTCGCGAAAAAAAAAGTTCCCGGATAAAACCTACATAGTATTTAAAGTTCTTTTCGAATTTGTAATAAAAAATAAAGGGTTCCATTTAAGATTTTAAAGTCACCCCCATTATCCACCCGCTGGGGGGTGAAATTTGTTATAGCATCGAATGTCCCCCTTCAAACCAACAAACTTTTATTTGGAAACTTTTTTTGTCTGATGTACTCGTTTCGAGAAATTCCCCTGGCAAGATTAAAATGGGACACCCTGTATAAGCCAAGAACAACGTAACATTGAATCTGAATAACCCAAAAGTGAAAAATGGTAGTAAAATATCTAAAGCGTAAACATGAAAAAACACTAAGCGAACAGAGTAATATCGGGGGATTAATTTATTGAAAAAAATTTACTAAATGCGCGTAATATCTAGAGCGAATATTTATATTAAAAATTACTTACATGAGTAAACCGAAGCTTCAGTAATATCCCTAACAGCCGCAGCTTCAACTATGTTACGAATAACAAACTTCTTGATGGCTTTATCCTTAGGAACGCACCTTGCACAATTTGTGCAACGAACTGGTTTTACATGACCTCTGCCATGCTTGGCACGTCCTCCATTACGTCTTTTACAAGTCTGAAATAAAATAATAACTCAAGAAAGCACTTTCAATAGAGAAAACCCATGTGGCAAGGTGAATATAGGTTATGGTTTTATGCATCATTGAAAACCTCAAGAAATTAATAAACTAATGCTACGAGAAGTAAATTATAATAAATTAAATAAATCTAATACTAAAAATTGTTAAAAATATCATAATTATACATTAAAAAGCAAACTTACCATATTTTATTGTTACCGCAACAACAAACGGAAATAAAGAGAGTTGCTAATGGTTGCCAAAGCGAGTTTAGTGGACTTGACTAGTTCGTAGTTCAGTTGTATCAGGTTGGCAATACTGAAAACTTCCGGTTTTTCAGAAAGCGGTTAATTTGATTTTTTTGTGATTAGAAAATTAACCGCATGAAATGCTTCAATAGATTTCAATTTTTTAATAATAATTTAAGCGTGAATTTAAAGAAAGTAAAGTGGGTTCACTTGAAAGTATTTGTCAAGTATAAAAATAAGGTATTCTGCAAATAAATTCACAATTTTATAGTAAGTGGAGTTTATAGGTGCGAACGTGTAAAATGAAGTTTGTAAGTAAATTATTTCTTTTATAAATATTTAATTCTTATTTCTTAATTTGTGAAAATGTGAATTCTTTTTTATTGAAGAGTAGTAGTTGCTATTATTAATTTTGTTTATTGTTCTGGACTAATAGATATTTTTTAATATTTTAAAAACTATATGACCGAAAATTCTGTGTTTTCTAAGAAGTTTTATCTTTAATACTTGTTATGTATCTTAAAAAGTGATTAAAAATCTGCCATGAAATTAAGCAACTGCAATTACAGTAACTTTAGTTGCCTAAATTGAATTTGATTATTTTGCAACAATATACAGGGTGAGCTAAAATGATTCGCTTCAAGTTCGTAGTAACACAAAAACATGTCAAAATTATAACAAAGTAACTAGACTACACAAAGGCAGAGGCGTATGTCGAATTTTTAGCCCTGTGTCAATACTTTGGATATTTATATTTAGTTATTGTGTCTTCTGTTTTATAAAGATCAGTTTTTATAAAGACTACTTTACATAAATCTTTGATTTGTGTTAGCATCTACCTCAAAAATTAAAGTCATCATTTTCAACATTTAATATTTATTGTAAAATTAGAGTGCTAACTCTACGTTTTACATTCAAAAAGACCTTAAACCTTAGTAAATAACTTAAATTTGTATATTTGTTTAGAATTCTAGATTTGTTATGATTATTGTATTTTCTTTGAAAAACTATTTGCTACGCCATTGGATTACTAGGGGATTTCCTTTATAAATCTGTAGTTGTACCAACCTGCGTATTTGGTTGCCTATATATCAAACCACAAGCATTTTAGTTCACCCTATACATTTTGTGTAATCATGTACAAAAATAGCCGAAATGTTATTAAAAATATTCAGGCCGCTTAGTTCGTGGTTCATCAAACGTTGGGGTTAGAAACTAGAGCAAATGTAATCAAGAAATTCAAATTAGTGCGTTTATTTTGTTTTGGAGCTACAGTGGTTTGAATTTATTAGGTCACCGATTTTTGTTAAAAATCATAAAAATACCAATTATATTTTAATCAATGCGAGTAGGGATTAAAAAAATATCATTAAAAAGCTAAAATCCTCTTAGCCTCCTTTATGGAAATGGCAAGTTGGTGTTTTGTTGGCGTTTTGTGTTTACTTTTACGTATCTGCCCTATCATATCAAGATCTGGATTCCAAGTAAATCAGAAATTGAAAGAAAATTGAAGAAAGTAATTTCTCAGTACCAGCGGGAATAAGAAAAATCTTCCTCCCAAAATATAATTAATGTAGTTTTTCGACTTTAATTCAACTGAAAATGACTGGAAA
This sequence comes from Stenus bimaculatus, assembly GCA_963971135.1. Classification (NCBI taxonomy): domain Eukaryota; kingdom Metazoa; phylum Arthropoda; class Insecta; order Coleoptera; family Staphylinidae; genus Stenus; species Stenus bimaculatus. The sequence continues at coordinate 13,874,406 of OZ020187.1, forward strand.
CAATAATAGAACTAGAACAACATCCTGTCCGTTAAGTGGAAATAGAGTTTTGGACTTTTGTTTAGATTCTGTTTTCGTTTTTCGTGTATTTAAATTTATAGACAAAAGACAAACTTAACTAGTCCGTTTGGTACAAAACCGTCAACGGAGAAAATACCAAAAGCCGAAAAAAAACATTTTTCCCCTGCAACATGTTATAAACTATTTCTCTATCGCTATTATTATTGTTACCAATTGAAAAAGGATGGTTTTAGCTTTCTAGTGACAATTTATTTTAATTCTATAGTCATTCTCCATTCTGTGATTTTTGACAAACATAGGTCACGAAAAATTCCAAACGCTGTTGGGAATTTTAACTACGTATAGATGGCGCTATAAATGGAGGATATTCTCGGTACTTGTCATTGTCAAAAATTGTGTTTAAAATGCATTTTTGTACCTTATAACTACGTATTCAACAAAACACAAATAGATTTATCATTTAAAGCTTCAGCAAATCTCAAAAAACATGTACCAATGCGTTAAATCAAAAACGTAAGTACCGAATATAGAAGTTCATATTTTGCCACCAGAGGGCGAGCGAAATCTACAAATTCCCAGTAGCTCCAAAACTAAAAAAGATAGATTCATTTTCTTAGCGATTAAATTTGCTCTAGTAGTCTTATTTTTGAAGAAAACCCAACACCCCTTTCAATCTAAAATTGGTATAGAGCATCCTGTAGGATTTTACAAGTAACAAAAGTAACTACTAAACTGTAAAAGTTCAAAAGTTTTTAGAAGAAACCAATAATTTAAAAGAGTTAAGTATTATATCATGTATATTTAGAATGTTGTGTGCTGTAGAATCAATAAAGAGGGTTAAGTGATTATTACTCCTAAAATACATCACCCAGTCAATTGAGAATATCGCTCCTATAAAGTACCTAATGTACATACACTTAACTAATTTTCGTGACTTTTTTCTTATTTGTAAGTGATATTTTAAGTGATCGTGGTGTCAAAAACACTCCAATCAGCTTTATTTTTGTGTATTAATTGATTTTTATGTTTTGTTTTACAGATTCTACTAGTTGTTATTATTTGCCTTGGCTTGATATGTTCTTGGGCGTACCCTCAGCGTAATCCAGATTATGCTGTAGCACCATCTGTAAGAGAAGAACGGCAAGCTGGTGGAGACCACTCTGATGCTGTAGATTTCGGGGCACATACTGGAGATCATGGGGCATTTGGATGGTATGCAGATTTTCCAGTTTATTCGCATTAAACAACTAAGGAGGTTCTACTTCTATTATTGTATTTATATTTTATAATTTATAATGTTTATCATACATGATGTCATTTGTAAATTTTTCATCCACTCTTGTTTCGCAATGTTATATACTTCCTAAGTCATAATAAAAAAACTAATTCTTTTTACCAATTACTCAACACTTTTACCATATAATGATTTAATTAATTTCCTAATCTATTTTTTTAAATCTAAACTAACTTAACTTAACCTAATCTAACTGAACCTAACTGTAAATTACAAATTTTGTTAAAAAAAACTAAATAAATAATTTTCCTTAATACATACTTCGATCAATATTTCATTTTTTTTATTCACAAAATGTACTTAAAATACTAAGTGTAGCATATCACTGTTGCTAGAATAAATTGTAGATGCAATATCAATTATAAAAAATAGCGTGTCCCATTAAAGAAAAAAATGATGATGGCATCTTAAGAGTGGTAAAAAAAATAATTTTTTTAGAATGAAATTATGAAGTATGAGTGCTGCCATTCAAAGCACTTTTTGATTTATATTTTTATCTCTTCAAATAACTGAGATGTTTCCTGGGCTTGGAAGTAAAATCTGGGCCACCCTGTATATCCTACATGGACCAATAGTTTCAAACCTTTCTTGCAGTAAACATTTCAAATATTTCCTGTCTCTTTTACAATCTCTCTATTTGTTATGGTTTTATGCAGATTTAATAGAAAAATAACTTGAATTTGATGCTCGAAATTTACTGCAATTAAACACAAAAGTTTGCCACTAAAATGTTTGTTATATAGACTCTAATTATGTATCCTATAGTGGCTTAGTGATTTTTTTAATTTTGACTTCATGTGAAAAATAAAAAAAAATCAGATAAGTAAAACAAAAAAATAAATAATGCACCTTTTTACATGGATTAGTACATAAAATTCACAATTATTTTTATTAAATAGTTTCTGATCATGCTAATGTCATTATATGGGGTGTCCCATTTGATGTTGGACTGTATGGGTATCTTTGTTATTATTGGAGATAGAAAGTCGGTTAAATGGACAAAGTAGTGCATTTTTGTATCTCCAATAATAATTCGTTGACAAAACAGTTGAATTTTGGATCGTTTGGGCGCCATCTTGAAAAAACCAAAAAGTGGAATTTTCAAAATATGACTGTAACTTCTTTATTGTAGGCCATACCAAAAAACTTTGTTAATAGTATCTTCCTAGACACCCGCGATAAATTTTCCGTTGGGGATAATAACAAGGAATTGAAAATCCATCCCATTTTTCTGGAGCTTCTTTGCAAATTACCAGCAAATACCTGATAATTAATGCGAATCCCTAGAGGACGCGCGAGTTTGGGAGAAAAAATTGTGAAAAATCATGAAATCGAGCATTAGTTCTGCAGTCATAACTCAAGTTTCCCTAGTTAGATTTTCAATTTTTTTTCAGATTTATAATCTAAATTGATTAGGCTACATCTTGCCAGAGAGTTACCTTCTACACCCTAGCACAAAATTAATTAGAGGGGTCCAAAATTAAGGTACTTTTGATCATTATATTTTTATTGTACATTTTCCAATTTTTTTTCCTTCTAGCAGGAATTAAAGAAATGACTTCTAAATCATCTACCAAAAAAAAATTATACAAAAATATTGTTCGTACCATTTAGGAAATTGCTCTTAACAACATAGAATCAGTTCTTTATCTAAAATTCAATAAGCTAATCAGATTTTTCACTGGATTGCCAGGAAATAATCCAAACTTTGTTTTTTCTTATGGTGGCCATATTGGAATTACACATATTTGGAATCAGTGTTTTTTCAGAAAATTTTCAGAAAAAAACACTGATTCCAAATATGTGTTATGTGTAACACATTTAATAGATATTTACGGAAAATGGGACAATTAATAAGACGCATAAAGGATTTCATGGAGTGCTCGAAACTTATTAACATAAACATAGCGAACATAGCAAAGCATAAAAAAATTAACAGTTGTAAACTGTCAATACTTTGGTGTTAACTTGTTACTTTTTGTTTTTGTTATTGTTGACATTTGTATAAGTTTATTAATTTTGGATTTTGAAAATAAAATAAATTATGTAAACTGTCACAAATACATAATATGTACTGAGTTTACAACTGTTCATTTTTTATGCTTTGCTATGTTAATTGGGAATTTCGACTACGGATAGATGGCGCTATTTTGACGTAAATTTGAAAAAAAACATGGAGGAAAAAGTAATAAAAGAATTTTGCGCCGATTTAATTTTTATTGGTTTTAGTAACTGCGCCTGTGCTTAGATCAAGTTTTTGTGTTTAAAAATTGTGTTTATCTTTTATTGACCAGTGTGTGTTATTTCTTACTATACTTTATTTTTTAACTAGGAGGAGTGACAGGGAAAGACAACTTACACTATAAATGTTACTAGAAAAATAACGAAACAGGATTTGGCAGGAATTTTAGGTTATTTTGGCTTTTTAATGATAAAATGTGTACAGAAACATAATTAAATTCTTCATTTCTTTGTACTCAATACATGTAAATACATGAGCCCCCTTATTCAGTAACTCTTAACGACAAGTGAACGACACGTTACTGAACGATAATCGTTATTTCAAAGGTTTTGCTATTCTCTAAAAATGTTTTCTCGTTTATGAACGCTACAATCGTTCAACTATTTTCGTTCAACTATCGTTATTCAACGTCAGATTAGAAGTTATCGTTTGCTAACGTTTTGAAAATTTAAATTGATTTTTTTTCTATAAACAAATGTAAATATAACACAATAATGGAATATGCACTTCTTTTACTAGCAGAAGAAGTACAAAGAAGGTAATTATATCTAAAAAAATACTTTTACTATAAATAGGCAGTAATTAAAGATTAAGTTTATTTCTTTTTTGTGGCTTTACCTTAAATTAAAAAAATTAATATTTTCTTTAGAGAAGAATCTAGAAATTTGAAAAGGCAAATGAGGGATAATTAAAATCCTTTTGAATTACCAGAGAATATTTTTCGTCAACTGTATAGACTCCCCAGATATCTGTGTTTTCAAGTATTTAATGAGATTCAACCTTATTTACAACAAAAAGAAGAACGAAAATTCCACCTGTTATAAAATTTGTAACCGCTATTATTTTTTGCCCATGGCAGTTATCAAAAAAGTGTAGGAGTAGACTACCAATGTGCATATCTCAGGCTTCAGTGAGTAGATCTATATCTGAAGGAACAAATGTAATAAACGAGCACTACTTTACAAAATATTACTAGAGTGAAACAGGGATTTTTCTAAAAATATCAGTTTTCAGGAATAATTGGGTGCATCGATGGTACTCACATTGCAATAGTTCCTCCACCAGCTACCAGCTAATGATGCAAATTACCCAGGAAATTTATTTATTAATAGAAAATCGTGCTACAGTATAAACGTACAAATTATATGTGATTCTGATTTAAAAATTTTGAATATGCATGCATGATACCCTGGATCAATTCATGATTCGGCAATTTGGATGATGAGTGAGATTACCACATTCCTTGGTAATAAAACGGTACTCAAAATTATTTATAACAAAATAAATAAATTATAACTCAACTTTTTTCTAATAATGTCGGTGTTGAATGTTGGATTTCTTTGGTAAGCGCAATTTTGCAGTATATTTTGCTTTTATTATTTTATGCATAATATCCTTGGCCAGGATTTTTATATATTATTTTCATAAATATATTGAATATTCATAAATATAAATTAGTCAAGTTAAAAAAAGTTATAACAAAATAAACAATAAATTTTAACCCTTCTCGCATAATTTAAAAAAAAAATTAAGAAAAAATTCTAAACTTTAAAAATATTCAAAATAAAGAAATTAAATATAAAAATTAAGTAGTTAAAATTATTTATAACAAAATAAATAAATTCTAACCCAACTTCCATACATTTTTCTAATAAGTTATTTTATTTTATATTTTATATATGAATTATTTACATAAAGAATATAGGTAAATAATTTATGTAGGTATATTTAACATTAAATGTCTAATGTAAATAACACAGGCGATATTTTACATTAATAATACATTATTATTTATATATAAAATATACATATACGAACTTATGAATTGTATATGTAAATAATTCTATATAAATAACACATTATAAATTTTACTTATTATTTACATAGAGAAATTAATATAATATTATATATGTAAAATATACATATATTTTACGTTAAATTAGCTACATAGGAGAATTTACGACCTATCTATGTATATTTTATATATAAGTTACAAATGGGTTTACTCCCCAGTTGCTTGAGTTTTATGTATTTCTCCAATTATCGAAAATATTTAAAATTTGGAATTTACGGTACTTTAGTTGGAAAGACTTGAACTGAGCAAGAATCATAAAATATTTTTAAACCCGTACGTTATTTGAGCAAAGAAATTAAATATTCTTTAAAGGGTATTCGTTATCAGAGCAAATTTTGTGTCTACGAAGATCGACGATCGACCTAATGGATTTGTTCGTAAAAACCTCTTCAGGGGCTGGATTCCTGAATTTCATCCGAGTGAATGTTAAATTCGCCTTCCTCGAAGCGCAGCGTCAAAATCTCATCAGCGAATCCAAATTCACTTGGTCCGAACCAGCACCTCGATTCCCGAAATCTCACTAAGAGAAAGTGAATCATATCTCTCTCAAAATGAACAAAAATGTATTCTTGAAACAAAATCTCACCAAAGATGCGCGACATGCGCGAGAGAATAAATTCTCCTGCCAAGACCCAGGAGAATCATCTCTCCTAGTAGTTTTTACGGTGTTGCCGGTTTGGAATTTACTTTAATCTTAAGTATATTTTGATATTTGGGGTGTAAATTATAATAAATGCGCCTTAATATTTGATTTTTATAATTAAATACGTCTTAGGAAATTATAGTATGCTTATTTATAACTAAAACTGTTTGAAAAATTAAAAATAAATAATAATTTACAATTTTCAATTATTTATAAAGAAATTCATAAAATGCAGGTGGCAACAGTGTAGACACCTAACCAATGTTATTTTAACTTCTAACCTTATTCCTTTCTTGTTTCTTGCTGTGGTTTCTTGTTTGCTCAATAATATTAGAGTTAATCCCGATTTAATAAGGGCAAGGCATATTAGACAGCAAATTGTACAAAATTATTTTAATTAGTTTTATTTGTAGATGTTGTTTTTTCGTTAGCTGTATCTTTTCTGTGTACAAATTTGAAGTTGAGGATACGATATTTTTTCAATAAAAAGACATATATTCTTATAAACAAAATATCGTTTTATTTTTATATAAGAAACTGATTATAAATCATAAACAAAATAAAAAATGTTTTAAATATAACATTTTTTTTAAATAAAGAATAAATATTCTTATATGTATATATAAGATAACTGAAAGTTTTTAAAAAAACAACTAAAAATGTATAAAAAGTATCACATTTTTTTAAAATAAACTAATATTTCTATACAAACTAAAAATCACAATTCTTGAAAAATAAAATCAAAAATCTGTAAAATATCACATTTTTTTTTAAATAAACTAATATTCCTATACAAACTAAAAATCACAATTCTTGAAAAATAAAATCAAAAATCTGTAAAATATCACATTTTTTTTAAAATAAACTAATATTCCTATACAAACTAAAAATCACAATTCTTGAAAAATAAAATTAAAAACCTGTAAAATATTACATTTTTTTAAATAAACCAATATTCCTATAAAAAATATTTAAAAAATCACAATCCCTCAAAACCAAAATTAAAAATTTTTAAATAAACTTAACATTCTTATAAACTGAAATATATCCCTTTCTTTATAAAAATACTCAAAATTATATAGCTTTACAAGACTAACAAAAAAGAAGTATTTTATTTGTTTTTTGAGAATAAAATATTTTTGAGATCTTTTATTTCCATCAAAATTTGTTTGTTTATGTTTAAATTATCTTGAAGAAACTGTTGCTTAAATTTTCGATATTCATTCAACGATGCAAGTTTTTTTTCTTTATATTCTTGTTGAGTTAATGCTCGCTTTTCAGTTAATCCAACAAGATGCTTTGAAATATTTATTGATGTTTCAAGCCTCTTTACTTTGGTCAGCTTCTTGTGTGGCTTTTTGTAGTCATGATCGTTGGCTATGTCTTTTGTCGATTCTTCCAGAATTTTCAGATAATTTTCTTCATCTCCAGATGAGTCTATTGTATTATTCATCTATAAAAGCAAATACATGTAACATATAAAATTAAAAATATTCAAAACAATCACCTCTACATCTTGGTCATCAAATAAAAAATCAACATTTGACTCGACTACTTCTTCATGTCCATCTATTTGTGATTTGCTCATTAAATTAACTACTTTGTTTTCAACATCTTCCAAGACCTCTTCTGTGCTTGGACCACCTCCGGTTTCACTTTGTGATTTTTTAATTCTTGCCGCTTTTGCCTTTGAATTTTTTTTTATATCTTGCCACGTCTAAAAATTACATGCAATACTTAATAATTATATGAACATTGTTTTACAAAAATAAATGGAAATAAACTTGTACCTTCCTCCACTGCTTCCAATCTTTATTTGCCCCCGGAATGGAATTTAGTTTATTAGATATATCTACCCACAGAGCTTCAATCGATTTACTAGTAAATCTTCCGTCCAGTTTGGAACCTACGAGCACCCCCGCATTGTCTTCCATGAACTGAACAAGCAGTTCTTTCTGTCTATTCGTTATATAACCCCGTTTGATGTTTTCCATAATTAACAATTGCTGTTCAATATTTTTTAGGCTAATTTATTAACAAAAATTTAACAATCCACTTAAATCACGGATCACTGTCGAATGTCAAACGTCAAACTAACGTCAAATCGCTGTAATTTCATTGGTTGGATATGGATAAAAGGTTTGGCAACGAGGCGGATAAAGAAGGGATGTGAATCAGCGTGAATTCATGTGATGACCGCTCAAGAATACCGATTTTCGAAGTAAGAGAGATTTTAAAGTGAGATGAGAAAATCTCACGAAAGAGAATTCATCTCATCTCACCAGTTTTCGGGAATCGAGGACCAGGCGAATCAAGATTCACGAGTGAAAGGTTGCGCATGCGCTTAAGGAAGGTGAATTCAATATTCACTGTGTGAGATTTCAGGAATCCACGTCCTGATTTCTGTTTTACCTGTCATCTGTCATTATCCTTTGCTCAGATGAAGTGTTCCCTTAGCAATAACTATTTACATATTTCGGTATGGTTATAAAACCCGCTCAGTTGATGTCATAGATAAGAGAATACTACTATAGATTGTCAACTCCCATATAAAAAATGGAACGCTGTTTAGTTCTGACTATATCTACATTGGCGCTACTGTCGACGAATAATTGGCAACGTCGCGACGTGAACAACCAACGTTGCCATATAATGCTTCTATTGTTGAATAGATCCGTTTTAAATAACATATTTTGTGGTAATTATCAATTTGAACTTTTATTAAAGTGATATTTTTTTAATCGCCTCTTTAAAGTATTTTTCAAGAAAAGGTTGCACAACATATTGTTTAAACGGCGATTACAAAAAATTCACATTGGGTGCTATAATTATTTAATAATTCGTGTCTGTTACTGTTGATATAAAAATGAAAATCGTAGCTTTTTCTGACTTTATTTATTTACAAATACTTTTTTAATACGCCAACGTTTCGGAAATGGTTATTTCTTTTATCAAGGCTAAAATAAAATTAACAAAAATAAAAATATTTACACATAAGTTTAAGTAAAATAAATTACCTGTTTAAATGTATTTATATTAGGTACTGTATAAAAGATGTTAAGTATACAGGGTGATCACTCATACGGTGCACACCATTGGGATCTTGTGAACCTAAAGAGTTACAAAGTTGCTTAAATTAGAAAAAAAGTTGCCCCTTTTCAAACTACTTTAGACTCTATTTAGAAATATCATGAAAAATCTGAAATTTCGCATTTTCGTTTTCCTTCCATATTTTTGTAATCGCTTAACTTTTTCGATTGCAATTTGGCAGTTTTACATCATTTGACATTCTCTATGGATTTGTCTTAAGAAAAAAATTTTAAGTTAACTAGATTTCATTTATTTTAAACCAACTTTTGATTTTCTTATGGGCGCGATATTTGATTTTTATACCATTGGATAGAGAAAAAAAAAATACAATTTAAATGATGTAACATAGGTACATTGTTCTTTTATTTTAGATAAAAAAACATTGAAAAAAATATTAAATTTTTATTTACAAAATCAAGTCGGCATAAAATAAATATCTGTTTATTTTTAAATAAAATAACAAAGTTATTCTTTTGTTATTTTATTCCAACTTAATTTTCTAAATATTTTTATATAATAGCTTTTTTTTCAGAGCTTTCAAAAAATCTTAAAAAATTGAGAAATTATGTCTTAAACGTATTAGTCTTCACACCAAATTTCAAATCTTTATTTCAAACCGTTTTCAAATAAATGACAAAAAACCTAGTTTAGGAAGTTTAGGAAGCGAAATCGGACACATGTTTATAGGAAGTTTTTTTCTTAAAATTAGTTGTAGAATCGCCTCCCAAAGTTTGGCCGCTTAATTTCTGGACACCCTGTATAATAGTTAAAATACAACAATCTCTCGCCTAAAAAAAAATTACTTGATATTTTTACATTTACCTACCATGCGTATTCAAAGCCGGCGTGACCTTAGTTCTGTCAGTACAATCAAGTGTAATTAATAATAATTATTATTTCGTATAATTTATTACCATTTGCAATTACAATTTATAAAAACAGCAAACGTAAATGTGAGTTTTATTTAATTTTGATTAAATAATTGTTCGACCAATGTATTTTAATTTGCTTTTTATTACGTCAATAGTAACTTAATAAAAATAATTTGAATTTGAAAATAAAAAGAATAAAGTTAGTGCTTGACGGACTTCCTGCCCGTACTGTTTAATTTCTAATAGTCTAAATAATAAACTAGTATCACCTAAATTTTACATGTATATTAGAACTTTTAAGAGAAAATAAAGTTAACAAGGCTATATCACATGATTTACTATTAGGTACATATTAAATTATAATTTATTATTAAAATACATATACCGGGCCAGCTTAAATATTTCTATTATTATTTATGAAATATCATTGGCCATAAAACAAAATTCACCTCTATAAAAAATTATAATCCATACATTTACTCAAGGTAATAAATTTTTGCTTAGCGGAAGCTCAATTTTGACAAAAAAATAGTAACACCTTCACATTGAATAAGACATGGCCGCGAATTTAAATCATCATTTAAAATATTGCAACAGCTAGCAAGCACGTATTATAAGCGAGGTTATAATCTCACAATTTCTAGAAAATACTAGTATTTGAGTGAAGTAGCTGCTTACAAGGAAGTGCATTCATGATCACTTATTAACATTTATTCAAGGTTTATATGCATTCATTCAAAAGAAATCAGTGATAAGCTTCAAGTGAACTGCAATATTAATTTCTACTTTTTTAAAAAAATGGTATGTATGTAGTTAAAACTTAATTAAGCCTTTAACCTTTATAAAATATTTAAAAGCATTTATTATGGAATGGAATTACATTATTAAGTATAATTGTTGTTAATGTATATGCACTTAGAACATATTAATATAGAAACGTGTTTAAAAATAAAATAGGTACTAAATTTTTTTCAAATTATTTTAGGAATCATTTAACAAGTTACCTTTTACCCAGTTTTTGTGTCCTCTAAGCTCTCTTGTTTCTTAAGTTATAATGAGCAAAGTTCAATTTAAATCATTTACATGATGACCTCTGACATAGGGAAAAAATCTCTAGCAGAGAAGGTATTTCTAAAAAACATACGGGGTGTCCCAGCGTTGCGAGGAAGTAACATTACTCTTAAATGAAAAAAGATGCGGTTTTCGATAGAATATACAATACCCTTAAGTGCACATTTTTAAAATATTTTAGTAATATACCGGGTGTCCATTCCAAGATGGCGGACCAAAGTTATGTTTTTTTAAATGGAACACCCAGTATATTATGACATTTTTGGATTCCTTATAAAAAAGAATTATACTTTGCATAAACACTCGTTTTGCTGATATTTGCTATTTAAGCCATAAAAAGATCCATTTTTTAAAAATCACTGCTCTAAAACATGACAAATTTAAGTTTGTGATAATTTTTCATCAGAGTGCCTTATGAAACGCAAGTTGAACAACTAAACGAAATTTTCAAATGGAACACCCTGTATATTTTAACATCAATCGATACCATTTTTTACAAGCTTTCTATTCATATAATGTTTGTATGATCGCTTATCAATGGATTGGGAGATATTAATATCCAAACTAAGAAACAATGAAAATTACACAAAATAGCACTCTTCATGAATTTTTTTAAGGTTTTTTTTTTAATTTGACCAATATTTATTTGTGTCTTTCTCTATTTTGCTTTTTTAATAATGTTTTTATATTATAGTAACAGTTTTTGTTGTTTTACAACACAAATAAAATCGAAACTTGCAATTATCAATTTTGGTTTTCTAAATCTCAGTATATTTTGAAATTTTAACAATTAATGTTACCAAGGAATCCCTTATTTTGTTGAATATCGTTTTTACGCTCTTTTCTGATAACCAGAACCGGATTTCTTTCAGCTTCACCAAGCGCTTGCAGCATATTTTCCACTTCTTATTTAGAAAGAAGAGTTCATTATTTCGGTTTAGTTATTATCAACAGTACAGAAAAGGGCGTTATAACAAAATTCCACAAAATAAGGGTTTCCTTGGTAACATCAGTTGCTAAATTTTTAAAGCATGCTGAGACTTAGAAAACCAAAATTGATAATTGCAAATTTCGATTTTATTTTTGTTGTAAAAGAAGAAAAAGTACTATTGTAATAAAACAACATTATAAAAAAGCAATATAGAGAAAGACAGAAATAAATATTAGGCAAATTAACAAAAAAATTCTCAACAAAATTCATCAAAATATTTTTTGTATTTTTCAATATTTCTCAGTTTGGATATTAATATCTCCTAAACCATAGACATTCGACCATACAACCATTATATCAGTAGAAAGCTTGTTAAAAATGCCATCGAATTATGTTAAAATATACTGGGTGTTCCATTTGAAAATTTCGTTTAATTGGTCAATTTGCGTTTCATAAGGCAGCCTGATAAAAAAATATCACAAACTTAAATTTGACATGACAGTTGAAGACTAGACGATGTTTAAAAATTTTTGAGAAAATTTCAACTCAAAATGTTCATCTGTTTTAGAGCAGTGATTTTTTAAAAATGGATCTTGTTTTGGCTTAAATGGGAAATATCAGCATAACGAGTGATGATAGACCCATAAAAGTTTATACAAAGTATAATTACTTTTTTTTATAGGGAATCCAAAAATGTCATAATATACTGGGTGTTCCATTTAAAAAAACATAGCTTTGGTCCGCCATCTTTGAATGGACACTCGGTATATTACTAAAATATTTTTAAAATGTGCTCTTAAAGGTATTGTATATTCTATCGAAAACCGCATACCGATATCTTTTTTGATTTTGGAGTAAAGTTACTTCCTCGCAACACTGGGACACCCTGTATATATAATAATAAATATCTTTACTATACTACCGCAATAAAAATGTGTTAATAATGTCACTTTCGACACTCATGTCTAACGTTAAAACCGTTATTTATTTATTTGACAAATGTAAAAAGTAACACCAATAGAAAGTAAATTACACTAGTCTAAAAAATATGTAACAAAACCATGGTTACTATGTAAGCAACTACTATTCATAAATTTCATTAATAAGTATTATTCGTAAAACTCTCGTTTCTAGAAAAAATCTTTTATGATATACGTGTAAAAAATAAATTGAGGCATTTGTATGAATTGTAAAACTCGCTCCGCTACGCGCGCTCGTTCTACAAACTTTCAAGCGCATGTCTCAAAAACGCAATTTTTATATTTATATCACAAATAGCTATTTTCTACGATTGTGCAAAATCTAGGCCATTTATGATTAGCTGTCAATGCATATACATTCTTGCTCAAGGCACAACTTATTGCACTACTGCACAAAAGCATCCACAAAAAATCCACAAACAAAATGAGAAATTTATTAAAAATAGAAAAAATCGTATTAATAGCCCAGATTATTGGTGATAGTACAGTTATACAATTTTTCACTTTAACATGTCGCATGATAGATTCTTTCAAATTCTCTTTATCACTGATTTCTTGAGGTATGTTTACTTTGTCCACATTATTTTTAATCATTTGATATTCTTGTTGAAACATTTTCTGGGCAATACTCGATTTGTTTTTAATTGACACCTCCACATATCCTTTCGCAACGTTCGATGACTTCCACCCACCACACCGTGGCGTTTAAAACTTAATATATCACAAGGAACCTTTGCGAATGTATTGACGCCTATGGGTTGAACAGTACACATTCCAGCTTGATATGAAACGAAATGACACCTACGTGGAGTATGAGAAGTACGAGGTTTAAGAGGATATGGAGTCTATAAAATTATATGGGGTTTCCCTGTTTTTATGTATCAAACTAGGCGAATATGTATTAAGCTACATACAAAATAAAAAAATCATATGAAAGTGGAACCTCTGCTTAAGACTTATATGGGACAGTTTTTTAATATCTTATATCCAAAACGGCAAAAAAAAATCATTAAAAATTCGTAAAATTTAGCCTATTTTAAACTTATTTTTTGAACTTAATAATTTAATTTTTGAAAAAGTCGTCGTATAGAAGTCCAGCCATGAATGTTATTTAAGCTATGCAATTATAAAACTTAATGATATTTACAAAATATGGTCTTAGTTTGAAATAATTGCAAGCCATATTTCTCACATTTTGAACGCGCACTTTAACTGTAAAAGCAGCTGTTCGTTCATTAAAGGTACATTTTCTTTTTGACATTTAAGAATTTTTTAAACTCAATTTTCTGGAACAATTGGAAATTCTTAAATGTCAAAAAGAAAATGTACCTTTAATGAACGAACAAATTGATATTTACCAACCGTGCTATTTAGATATTCTTTTTGAACCAGGCTGCTAGGTCCAAGTTTTTCTACAGGTTTCCTTGGATCCTTGAGCGAATGCTTAGCGGTATTTAAGTCGGCCTGTAGACGCAAAATATAATATTTATATTTTCGGATATATTTATTATATTTCTTTTTCCAAATTAAGTTTTCTAAAATTGTTTCCTAAGCAACCATATTTGTATTTTTCTGTCATTTAATGCCATTGATAATGTCAACATTGTTTGACGAAAACGTTCTGGCTCATTAAATATCTTTAAAAATAGTGAGTTTTTTATTTTAAATTAGATACTAATTAATTAATTTTAGATGGATCTATCACATATTAATTTGGTGATACAAATTTCAAAATATTTTTATTGGTACTTTCAGCCAAATTGTGTGTGATGTAACGGAGCGCGGTTCTACTTAGGGCGCGTTCCAGTAATGAACACTAAAGCCCACGACGACCGCAAAGTCGTTCTACATAAGACCGCCATTTTTTCTTTCGTGCATCGATGGCGACCGCAAGAAGCTCACAACGACCGTATTTATTCGTAGGTTTTTGTGGTTTGTTGAATGGTGATCTTTTGAGCTAGTGGAACGGGAAAATTTTGCGGTCGTGGTCGTGGGCTTTAGTGTTCATTACTGGAACGCGCCCTTAGACTCCCAATCCTCTTAATGTAGCGACGATATATATCTATTAAATTCAACATTCAGCCCCTCTCCTACTTCACCCTTAACAACAAAACTTCTTTCTTTGTCACTTTTTGAACATAGTACTTTAATAATTAAAGTGGAGCCACTATCTTCAACATCGTCAACATTCATTTTCTGTAGTTCCTAAGAGGCTGAATCTTCGTGAGTTGCTTCGTTTGGACTAGACGCTCAACTTTTCTCTTTGCAAAAATTCTCTATAGTGGTAGCTAATAAGTGCCCAGGCGTAAAAGATGTCAATTGGGCGATTTTCAAACTGTTATTACTAGTACTAACAGTTCGTTTGTTAGCTAAATCTTGAGATAAAAAAACTCGATAATACGTGTGTCTCTCCAACATGTCCAAATAACGCAGTTATAAAAAGTATTACTAACCAGCTGATTTTTTACTGGTGCTTAGTAAATTTTTGTATAATTAAATGGCCACATTGTCCAACAAATTAAATGGTATGATTGTTCAGCCTTACGCTCGGAAATTGTCAGTTTCACAATATCACTTTTTTCCAGTTATTAAATATTTACTATGCATTTGACCATAGTCTGATTTTAAACTAGGAGGAGTGATTTAAACTTAGCGCGCAAAAGATTATATTGCCTTAGGCGAATCCCGTTTTACATAGGGTAACTTTAGATAAAATTGACGTATAACGTCAAAAATCTATGTCCATTTTCTGTTTAGTTTGCAAGTAATAAAACTAGTTCTTATTAATACTAAATTTGTTTGTTTTAATTGAACATATTATTATAAGGATTCTGAACCCTTTACAACTTCAGCGTTGCTTTCACCTTCACCTCCAAAAAAGCGCAAGCTGTTGGATTTAGGTCATTTATCACTGGCCGAAAAGCAAGGCATATTAAATATGTATAAACAGATTAAACTAAATGAACTAAAAGAAAATAATACTTCTACAGTTGTATCTAAATAGGCGACTCATTTGGTAAGTAGTAGCTTAAAAAACAAAAGGTAATAGTGTAATAATATCAATTGGAAAAAATGTATTGGACACGTGAAAAAAGAAGAATTAAAAATATGTAAATTAGATGGAATAATGGACAATTTAATTGAATTATTTCTTTGAGCAATGAGAAAGTATTGATGAAAATTAATTATAGTTGAATTTTTATGTTTTGATTGTATATATAAATTATTATTATGTATTTACTAATGTACTTACACTTACAAATAAATATTAAAAACACTTGCAAACTAAATAAATATAACACTTAGATATGGAAAATAATTCAAAACGTTTAAGTGATTTTTATGGTGACTTTTCCTAGTGTGAAACTGACTTTCTACTTTACTCCTTCTATACTTCATTTTTTAACTAGGAGATGTGACAGGGAAGGACAACCTACACTATAAAAGTTTCTAAAAAAATAACCAAACAGGTTTTTATAGGAACTTTAGGTTATTTTGGCCATTTAATGGTAAAATATGTATAGAAACATAATTAAATTCCCCATTTCTTTGTACTGAATACAAATTTATACATGTAAATACATTAGTAATTTTATGATTAATATTTTGACATTCTAGCGCGGGAAATTTAAATCACACCTCCTAGTTAAAAATGAAGTATAGTTTAAAATCAGATTATAGTTATTTTTGATTAACACTTGCGTACTACCAACTTTAAATAAATAAATTTTACTACTGAGCAAGCACCGAAAGCGGTGCTTTACTGAATATTATAGCTTTTAGTTGTTTACTAGACATGGTAACGAAACAAAATATAAATTGTGAAGTTATTAAAATACGATTGAAACAAAATTAATTACCAATCAAGGAAATAGAAGCCCAACTTTACCTGACAACTAGTACCTAGTGTTTAAAAATTCTTGATAATAAAGAAGTACAATTACCAACTTTGACCTTTCATATCTCCGTCAATTGGTCAAGAAGATTTTTTTTACTATTTCTCTAATGATCCCTGGATTCCCTATTTGAGATTAAAATCATTACAGAATATATTGGGAATTTGTAGATTCCCCTCGCCCTCGGGTAGCAAAAATATGAACTTCTATATTCGGTACTTTTTTGATATAACGCATTGGTACATGTTTTTTGACTTTTAGTGAAGCTTTAAATAATAAATTTATTTGTGTTTTATTGAATAATATGAATAAAGGTACAAGAGTGCATTTTAAACACAATTTTTGACACTTACAAGCAGGGATTCTAACCGTTTAATATTTCGAAACGGATTAGGTTTCGGTTAATATTTTTTCCTAAAAACGATTTCGGTTTCGGTTACGGTTTTTAAAATTTCCAAAAACGGTTTCGGTTATGGTTTAAAAAAGTTGTTTTACTTAATTTTTTTTAATTTTGATTGTAAAACCGATAGTTAAACTGTTAAAACCCAATTAGTAACACGGTTAAAAATCGGTTAGTAAAACGGTTAGTAAAACGGTTAGTAAAACGGTTAGTAAAACGGTTAGTAAAACGGTTAGTAAACGGTTAAATGTCCATTTAGAACTGGTTTCTTTTCGGTTACGGTTTTCAAAAATTTCTAAAAACGGTTTCGGTTACGGTTAGTGCAAATAAAACGGTTTTAACCGAATTTTGCTTTATAAAACGGTTCGGTTAGAATTCCTGCTTAAAAGTACCGAATATCCTCCATTTATAGCGCTCTCTATAATAAAATTCCCGATAGTAGTATACAATTTTATACAACATTACAAAAATGTGTATGCCAACACGACTTGACATTTCCACGTAAACGCCGGACACGATAATGGTAAAACCGTAGAAGTTAAATAAAATTGGTCAAATTAGATGATTTTAAAATCACTATATACAAGGTGTCTCACTTTTTTTCCAGCAAAAATTTTTTTTGATAGTAAATATATCAGACTGAACAACAGCAATTTTAAAATTGATAAATTTTCATGATTTTTGTGGAACACCATGTATAAATTTTTTTCTTATTATATATTTTTTTTTTTTAATCGATTATTATTTGTTTTTTTTCTTTGCCAAATTGTTTTTTTAACATTATTGGCTGTTTTTAAAATAAGTAAACTACGAGGTTAAATTTTCCTCAGTACACGTGTAAATTATGGAAAGAAAGGACAAATAATAAAAATAGGGGGTCTTGATCAAAATCAAGCAAACTCATATCAAGAAAAATGCATGGCTTTCTTATTAAAAATATCTTAAAATAATTTTTTCAAATAATCTTTCATTTAAAACTGCACGAGACTTATGTTAATGCGTTTTTTGTGTAAATGGTGCATCCTAGCGAGTTATATAAGAGGACCTTTTCTGTCTAAAATTAAGTAAAGAATTTTATTTTCAAAAAATAAAGCTTTGATATTTAACCGTTACAAAGTTTAGCCAATGTTTATCTTCATTACCATTCAAATTTACCCTTTAGAGGCTGCCAAAAATTCTCAAAAAAATCATAATAATAGATCTTAAGTTTATAAAAACCTGTACCAAATTTGAAGCGTGTAATGTAATCGGTTTGGAAATAGTATCATAAAAACACACTTTTCGGCAGCATCTTCAAAGCGCTGTAACTCTCTTATAAAGAAAGTTTTACTAAGATGATTTTTTGTCATTCTACTTATTCTCACCTCTTGTATCACCTCTTCAAAAATTAACGGGTGAACCGTAAACACCCTGTACATTTCCCCATTTATTAAAACGACAAAATCTCGTCGAAAGTGTTTTAGCATATACATCTTCTTCAAATTTCTCTATTTGGTTATTTAAATATTGTGTCCCGAGAAGAGTAACTTTATCTACCAAAAGAGTCCAAAATGAGATGCTACTTGCTAAGAATTTAGAAATAATATATTCTATTCATATCTAAACATATGATTCTTGATGCTTCTTATTATTTCCATCTCTTCTTGAACTTTGCGGTCTTTGTCATTAAAAAGTTGCACGCAACGAGTAAATCCCTCTATAACGTAATCAAAGATCAAAGTTGAAAATTTCTGCTAATAAAAATGCAATTTATTCAAAGCTTATATGGCATTCAATGTTTGATTTTTATCAATGAGAAGAGAAAAGTCTTTTCGCATTGATAAAAGCAAGCATCGAATGCCATATAAGCTTTGAATAAATTGCATTTTTATTATCAGAAATTTTCAATTTTCATTATCTTTTGTATCTCAAGATGCAAGTTGAGAAACTAAAAGGTTTAGGGAAAAGAATTGTAAATAAAAGATATTTGCTTTAAAAGGGGAGAAAATAATAGTTATTTCTTAGTTATTTTTTGGTCGAAGGCCATCTTTGTGTTATTTAGTATTTAGTATAGTTTCAAAATCTAGTCAAAAACAAATAAATTTTGTCTAAATATTTGAAGCATGTTTTTCTAAACAATTCCTTTGCTAAGCCATTCTTAATTAGTCGTCTTCAGTTATATGATTAATCCTGTAACAATATTTCAGCTTATTCATGCGCTGACCCCCAATTCTTATTCAAATATCTTTTATTTTTTCCCTATGTTTATACAGGATGCTTAAAAAGTCGTGAACACACGATAGGAGAATGAAACGTATACCTGTGCGAAGAGATGCCACTAGAATTGGTCGTGTTTATATTGACATTGTACTTCGTTGATAACTTAAAAACTAATTAATAAAATTGATTTTTTTTAAATTATCTTAAAAGTACATTAAACAAACTACCTTTCGACGTTTTTAATTTAAAAAAATACTCTTATTAAAGGTTAAAATTTGAACCTAAAAGTTGCCTATTTTTGCACGTTTTCAACAGCTATTAAGTATAACAAAAAATGAAAATTACAAAAAACAACAAACGTCGAAAGATGCAATATGGAATTCCTAAACTACGCCCAAAAGAATTATTCATTATACATTGCAAAGTCCTATACATAATTTCACCGACTATCTTCTTAAGAAGCACTCGTTAGACAAGGAAAATTATATATAGCAAGAATGTAAAAATATTACAATTATTTCTTCGTTTCCTGGAACTTTAAATTGTTTTATTTGTTTTAAATAAAAATTACTAATAATAAAATGGTCTATATATTCACTAATTAATTCTTGTACTTTTATCAAATGTTATGTTAATTTCAACTTTATCACCTTTATTAGATTATAATCATAACTTACCAAAAATTTGAATTATATATTAAGAGGTAAATGGTATCTCCAAAGTCTTACATTTTATCAAGTTTAACTCCGTTAAAATATGCCAATAACTTCGGAATTTCTATCCAAATATTTTTTTAATTAATTTATTCTTTGACGAATGCTGTATAAAGATACAAAAAATATCTAAAACTTGGGCGGAAATGATCTCTCGATTCATTTTATAAAATTAATATCCAACTTAACACCAATTTCTATTCGAAGTAATGGATTCATTGAACTCATTTCTTTAAATAAATATCAAATTGCCACCTAAATTTGTAATATGTATTTAAATCAGAGCACAGATTGAACTGGTTATGAGTTATAGAATATACAATTTATGTATCGTTTCGCGCGAAATTATCGTTCACCAGCATTCGCGTGTTTTAACCTAGTTAAGAATGTAGGAATATAATATTCGAACAAAAGTATAATAACAAAATTAAACGTTTTTATGCAAATTAAAATCTCCTTTACAATTTCCTATCAATTATTGTGATTGGTGCTTCATAAAAATTCTGAAGCGTGTACAAAAAATTTCGAAAATGAAAAGCACACCTATCGACCTGTCAACTACAATTATATATTCTTAGCAAAATGTTAAAAATGAATTTAGTAAAGATAAAAAATGATTTAAGTGAAGTGTGAAGCACAAATAATGAAATAATGAGTTGATGGTAGACGGAGTGGTGTTGATAAAAATGACAATGTGTCTTTACTGATCTTTATTTAATTTATTTTAATTTGACTCGTCAGATCTAAGTTAAATATTAAAACTGTTATTGATTTCATCGTCAGGTAAAAAGATCTATAATATAATTAAATAAATATCACAAGTAACAGAACAAAATATAGACATTGAACGAACCAAGTCAAAAGAGAAATGGCACTAAAATAGGATTCAAAACTTATGGCACACTACAGGATAGCTGATTGACGATTCCTCCAAATTTGCCACCTCGGTTGTAAATATAATATAACTACCCTAATCCCTTGAATTTTTTCCTGTCCAGCTCTTGGATGGTATAAATTAAGCATATACCTTATTACTAAGGCGATTAGGTTCAGTTTTGCTTTAGCGTTTGGAGAAACAGATCTATGAATTTTTGAGCTCTAATTATCCCGAGAAGGAATAGATTTAAAGGATTAATTTTTAGTTAATTACTTGAAGCAAACCTAACGTAGTCTACTGAAAGACAGCACGTCATGACAGATGGAAAGCTACGTTAATAATGTATAAATGTATAATTTTAATTTTGAAGTTGTTTTACAAATAGTTTAGAATTTGGTATTATTTATGTATTTGATTTATTTTTTTCTCTTCTTATAATTTGATCGTAATTCTTTTACAATCTATGCTTGCGTCTCGTACCTAATTAGCCGCTTTTAATTTAATTTTGTATTTATTTTTAGTATCGTTATGAATTGTCCATATTTATTATGATTTTGGTAGCAACGGAAACAATTCCCTTGGAGTATATATCCACACAGGAAGATGCAGTTCTAAGAACGGTACAAAACTTTTAATACACTGTCTTAAGAAATCGCTGAGAACGAAAGAGAACCATACCACATTCAGCAAACTAATCGAATCGATAATCTATAGGAGACAACACCAAACTTTGGTCGAAGATTACTTATTTCACTTATTCTTAACAGGAAGTTTTTAGTTTATGACTATGGGATGCATTTACATTTTACATTGATATACAGGCCTACCATATTTTTTGTATTACAATAAATCGTATTCTCCTGAATAAGTTAATATCGGGTGTGGTACATCTATTTTAGTTTTTAGATATAGAGATATTAAAATTATATAATAGTATATTGTTTTATTTGGAGTAAAAGAAGTACTTTTTGTGGCGAGCATGTAGGTTTGCGCCGATACGTGCGAGCCGAGCCACAAAAAGTTCTTTTACTCCGAATAAAACATGCTATTTTTTCTTCAAACGTCGAAATTTTTAAAATAGTAATATAATAAATTATTTTAAAATTTGACATTTTATTTACAAACAACACACAATGCAATGTTAGTGTATATTGGGTTGCCTACAATTCATTTCAACTTTTTTATATAATTATAATTAACATTGTTTAATTTCAATACGACATGTATTTGCGGAATAAGCGGAGTAAAAATTTAATTTCTACTCCTAGGCAGTATAAAGTGACCATAGAATCAACGAACATAAAAAGTGACATTTTAAAGGCTATCAAACGTACAGAGTACTGTACTTTAATGACGTTTCAAGAAAAAAGTTATTATTATATGAATAAGAGAGAGAAATTTCAATGAACGCATGAAACTGCTCTCTCTCTCTCACACACACTTAACCACATTCATTTAATTTTGATAGGTATAACATCTGTTTCTTGATTATCTTTTAGATAGAAAGGTACCAAACCTTACATTGATGTATTCAGGATTCCATATGACATAACAGCGATTAGTGTAGTATGGAAAATTTAGCCCTGTATATTAAATATATGTACATACAAATGTTACGTTACTTAATTTTATGAAACTTTTATTTAAACCTTTTTCTGAATTTTTTACTGCTTACAAACTATTATAATGTGTTCCGGTAATTTTGAATAGTCCTTTATACAAAACAAAATAATTTTGCAATCAAGCTGAAGTTTCGAATCCCAGAAAACCTTGTAGTGTTGTTAAAGCTGATTAATTACCTAGTTTTAGCAAAACAGTTCTTGTGGAATAGTTCACTTTGTATCTCGAAGCCTTAAATTATTTTCTATAGAAATTTATTAGCCTTTTTTATTTTAGCCAGATTTGATAAAAAAATATGGATATAATGTGGAAATTCATGAAGTAGTTACGAAAGATGGATATATATTAAGCCATCATCGTATACCGTATGGTAAAAATGGGCCTGGTAAAGAAAAAAGACAGGCATTAATTCTTCAACATGGACTTTTGGGATCATCGTCAGATTGGATATTAAAAACACCAAATGGTGGACTTGGTAAAATATAGTTTTTAAATACCAAACACTCTGCTTATAGCTTATCATAATACGTGGGATATACAGTGAATTCAAATAAGAGTGAAACCAATTTCAAGGTAGGAAACCTAAATTTCCGAAAGTTGGCTACACTGAAACATCAAAACTTCAGTGGCGTTTCTAAATTTTTAATAAAAAACTACGGTTTACTTTAATATTTTTATTTAATTTAATTTTATGAAAAATATTATTCAAAAAGAATGCACAAAAAACTTGAGATAATATTTATTCGTATATTTTGTAAATCATATTATAACCTAAAAAAGTACATAGTTAAAAGTTTAGCATTACAAAATTGCTTATTTATATCATGGAAGAATCGTCTTAGTGTTGTAAAGTTTATTTACTATCGGTTATATGTTCATAATATTAGGAATATCAAGTTGTTTAAAACTACAATAATAATATAAAATTTCATGTTTACGGTAATATTTAAGTTAGTACACATATATTGTGAATAAATTGATGTTAAGAAATAACAACTGAGGCCCAAATATTTACATTTCAAATTTGTTATTGTTGAGGGATACTTCCAGGGATAGTAGGGCATTGTAAGAAAAAACAATTTTAAATTTTGTTTGGAAATTTTGAGCATCTTGGAAGTTTTTAAATGAAGTGGCAGTTTATTGTATACTGTTAAACACATGTAGTGCAGGCTTTTTTTGAAGAATGGGGTATTGTGTTTTGGAACTCGTAGAATTGTAGATCGTCTGGTGTGGATGAGATTCACATTTTAATTTTTTGAAAATAGTTTGATGTTTTATAATACAAAAATACAGCGTTTGTACAGATAGAGCCAGACCCAGTCATCAAATTTAGTTGCAAGAAAAGTGCAAATGTGCCTACCAATTTGTTTTTGTAACACAAGGATCCTAGAACTAAAACATTAAAATCAGTACATGTTTACAGAATTATTATAGTTGATTACTTACTATCTAACATAGAGTTCAAAATAATGCTGAAATTTCACAACACACAACATGTTTCCATCCAGCTTAAAGAGGATGTGTCCGAATTGGTGTCAATATAGAAGCCCTTACCAACGAGGGTGTTTGTTAACTATTGTGAGAAACCCTAACCAACGAGGGTATTTATTATAAATCTTTATGTGTAGCCCTTACCAACGAGGGTGTTTGTTAACTATTGTCCTATTGTGAGAAACCCGAACTAACAATAAATGTTGGAAGTGGTTTCCCCGATTTTCTAAACAAAGATTTACTCGTCGTTTCATATTTTCAATTACCTGCTGAAGGTCATCTTGGGTGATGAGATTGATTTCTTGAGTAATGGTCAGTTTTAATTCTTCCAGATCGTGTATTCGATTTTTATAGATCTTGTTTTTAATACGCCCAAATAAATAAAAATCAAGGGGTGTTAGATCTGGAGATCGGGCAGGCCACAGATTTTAACTTATCAATCTTTCATCATAAAACTCCTGAAGAAATTCAATTCTGGTCCTTGCAGTATGTGCTGTTGCACCATCTTGCTGGAGATATCCTGTTTGAAGTTCGTCATTATGAAGTTCGTTAATAAACGGTTCCAAAAGCAAAGTTCGGTATCTCGCAGCATTTATCGTCTCTTGAAAGAATATTGGTCCAATTATTCTTCTTCGTGACATGGCCACCCACACACCAATTTTTTGGGGATGCAAGCTGGTTTCAACAAATATATGTGGATTTTGTGTAGACCATGTTCTATAATTTTGGGAATTCACATAACCCGATAAGTGAAACCACGCTTCATCAGAAAAGAACGCAACATCCAAAATATCCTTGTTTAAATTGTTGTATGTAATAATAATGTAATAATTCTTGCACTACACTCACTTTATATGCATGCATGTGAAGTTTTTTTTTAGGGCCGTATCCTAAAAATTATTCTTAAATATTGTTTTGCATAACTTATTGTATAGGTAGTGACCTGTTTGAGCTGAAAGTTTTACGATTGATTTTGTAGAACTTTGTTCCATGCGATTGCTAATGTCCCTCAAAACGTTATCGGTTAACTTTTTAGGAGCCCCACTACTTTTTCCTTTACAAGTGCAATGTTTATTCTCAAATTTATGGACAATTCGAAACTTATGCAATTTAAAATTGTCATACTCGAATGGATATTCTGGAAAAGCTTCTCTAAATTGTTCTATACAAGATTGTAAGTCGTAAGATCATGTTCCACTTCGAAAATGTGCCATTAAAATGAATGCGTTGTGCTCCGTTGAGAAAGCCATCGCGAATATTTTAATTGCACTATTTTTAGTTTTGAAAAAAAACTATTTTTTTTATAAAATTTGCAACAAACTGAGAAATAACTTGAAAAAATACCCGAAGAAAAACTGCTGAGTGACCCTTTGGTTAAAGTGACAGATCAGATTTAAATTTGAAAAAAAAAATTAACAGGTACACCAACTTAGCAAGTCTAAAATCACTACAGAGTATGTTTGGTTGCAGTCTTTTTTGAATTCACTGTATAAGGCCTTTAGTTAGGAAAAACCAAAATAATACTAAAAGTTCTTATAAACTTATATCCGATTTCGCAGCATTTTTGAAGTTCATACAAATAACATATACTTTCCTGCTCATTTATTTAATATAATGAGCATTCAGAATAAAAAATGGTTTTTCCTAAAACATTATTTTGATTGCAAATGTTGTTAATTCAGCTGTAGAGAATCTTATGTGATATTGCTCCATGGAAAGGAAAACCAAACAATGTTTATTAAAATGTTTTTTTTTTAATTTTGAAAATTTACAAAAATAAACTAAATAAATATTTAATATACCTACAATATACAGGGTGAGCTAAAATGATTGTGGTCAATTCAAATTTCCCGCCTAAAAATCTGGGGAATTTGTTTGCTTCAAGTTCATAGTTACACAAAATCATGTGAAAATCAAAAATAAGTAACTAGACTTTACAAAAGCAGAGGCGTAGGTGTAATTTTTGCCGTTTTGTCAAAACTTCAGATATAAGAATTTCGTTATTGTGCCTTCTATTTCATAAACGTCTCAGTTTTTATCAAAATTAATTTGCTTAAATCTTTGTTTTTTGTTAGCATCTGCCTCGAAAATGAAGAAAAACGTTTTCAATATTTGACGTTTGCTGTGAAATTAGAGATTTTGGAAAAAAAATTTGCTACGCCATTGGATTACTAGGAGATTTTCTTTTTAAGATTTCAATTGTACCAACCTGTGTATTTGGTTGCCTACATATGAAACCACAATCATTTTAGATCAAACTGTATGTATAATGCTTAATAGTACATAACCTAATATCACAATTTAAGGGTACTTGTTAGCTGATAATGGTTATGATGTATGGTTACTGAACACTAGAGGTAATGAATACTCTGAAAAACACGTATCTTTAGATCCATATTATAATCGTAGAACATTTTGGGACTTTTCCTGGCATGAAATTGGTATATATGATTTGCCAGATAGTATCGATTACATTTTAAATACAACTAATCAGCAAGAAATTTTCCATATCGGTCACTCCCAGGGAACAACATCCTTATATGTGCTTCTATCAGAACGTCCAGAGTACAATAAAAAAGTTAAGGTTCACATAAGTTATTCGCCCATTGCATTTCATAAACATACCATAAGTTTACTTTTTAGAGCATTAACACCCATTGAGAAAATTGGAGGAGTAAGTTATTATATTTGCATGATTACATTATTAGGTTTCGGTAATTAATTGTTAATTATTGTTTTAGCTAACAGCATTAAAACTAGTCATTGGTGAATTTAATTTTGCTCCAAGCTCTACCTTTATGCGAATTTTGACATCTTTAACGTGCACCGATAGAGAAAAAACACAAATTGTATGTTCAAGTCTATTTTACCTTCTTATGGGTTATAACCCTTCACAAATGAATTCAACCATGTTACCAGTTATTTATGGTCATTTTCCTGCAGGATCATCTATGATGCAAATGGCGCATTATATTCAAGAAATGAATTCAGGTAGAGGTTTATAATTTTTAACGCCTTACATAAAACGAAATCATAATAATAGTATATTAATAAAACATGCTCTTTTTCTTCAAACGTATATTACTGAAAGTAAAATTAATTAATATTTTTAATTTTGCACACGATCACGGCACTACATTCTCTATTAAATGTTCTATGGATTTGACAAATAATTTTCGATGACAGCCGCGGGCCGCGGGCGACAGCAAAACTCTTTTGCTGCCTCCGTGGGCGGCTGCAAAAGTAGTTTGACAGCTTAGACATTGAAGTATATGCTTAACCTCTCTTGTTGTATATAATATGACAGTTTAATGACGTTTCAAGAAAAAAATAATTAATCAAGGAAGTCGAAATTTAAAACAGCTTAGACGAACTTTCAATATTAATGAAACCTATTTTTTTTTATAAAACTACCGACGTTTCGATTGCGGTTTCAATCTTTTTCAAAGCTAAAAATTACATTTAATTAGAGCCATCTTAAAAATATACAAAATTGAACATAATTTTTAAATTATAACTTTTAACTTTTTATATTTTAATATAGGAAGCTTATCATTATTATATGTATAAAACATTTAATATTAAACATTGATTGAAATATTAAAACATTTTGAAATAAATACCTTTTTGTAATTTATGTTCTCAGTAACGTCAGAAATAGATTTAAAAATTCCATCGAGAAATTTTGGTAATACAAAAGTATTAAAGAATAAAACTTTAAGTGATAATAAATTGAGGAACACATCAACTATGTAAAGTTGTTCTTAGCTGGAAGTAGGACAAAAAATACGCCATCGTGATTACTTTTCTCCTACTTCCAGCTGGGAGCAACTGTACGTAGAACGGACACAATCACAGTACAATAACAATTCTGTAGGCTATTAAAATAAATTTAAAATTTTTAAGTTCCTACCAACATTATAATTTCAAGAGATTCCCAAATTGTAACAACAAAACTAACTAAATACAATCATAACTCAAATATTTATGTTTTAGAATTGAAAATTAAATATAGTTTTTTCTTTAAATTATTTTTTGGTGATTGTGTAACTTTGATACCAAGTGAATGAGATTTTAAGAATTTTTAACAGTATAGATGAAAATCTACAATTAACTTTAGAAAAGGAGGAAAATGAAAGACTTCCATTTTTAGATATATTGACTACGTACTACGTTTATCTCGCTTAACTCGATCCGGAGTGGATTGAATAGCGAACAGCGATTAACTCGATTCGCATTTTTTCCGAAATAAACACGTCAGACTGAATAGGCGAATCCAATCTGACATGTTTTCGGAAAAAGTGCGGGTCGAGTCAATTGCTATTGAATTCAATCAAGATCGAGTTATGCCTGATATTATTTTAACACACTTATACCATTTTCCCATAGTCATGAGTTTGATTATAAAATTTTGGACAGTGAACCAGTCCATAAAAAGAGATTAATAAGTGAAATGATAAACATACAAAAATGGGAAAAAAATGGCAATAAATTTGAAAAGTGTCTTAAACAAAATTTATTGTTTCCTGATTGGTACTAATACTTAGGCAACACTTTAATCTCAATTAAGGTGACTTAAATAAGACCATGTTTAAATAATTAAAACAAAACTATATTATAAACAATGTATAAATGTTTTAATTCTTAAATATAAATATTGTGGAGTTATGATTGTAATTAGTTAATTTTCTTGTTACAATTTGGAAATGTTTTGAAATTATAATGATGGTTTGAATTTAAAAATTCGTAATTTTATTTTAATAGCCTACAGAATTGTTATTGCACTGTGAATGTGTACATTGTACATAGTTGATGTGTTCCCCAATTTATTATCACTTAAGAGCATCTTCCTAGACACCCGCGATAAATTTTCCGTTGGAGATAATAACAAGGAATTGGCGATTCAAATTAATATTTGCCCCGCAAATGTATGTTTGGTTACATATTCTATTGACGTCACGTCAGTGACAAAATAAATAAAAATTTAAACTTGCAAAGAAATAATCAAACGCATTTAATAATACAAAGTAAATTAGGTAAGTTGACGTTATTTACTTGACTATAATAGACATTAATAAACGTTAAACGCTAAATTCGTCTGCACAACTATCACGGACATGACGTCATTTCATAGTTCCGCGCTATGCCGCAAGAGAGAGATCGCTTAGCTAGAATCGCCAATAGAAAATCCATCCCACTTTTCTGGAGCTTCTTTGCAAACTATAACCAAATAACTGATAATTAATGCGAATCCCTAGAGGGCGCGCGAGTTTGGGAGGAAAAAAATGTGAAAAATCATGAAATCGAGCATTAGTTCTGCAGTCATAACTCAAGTTTCCCACGTTTCATTTTCAATTTTTTTCAGATTTATAATCTAAATTGATTAGGCTACATCCTGCCAGAGAGTTACCTTCTGCAACCTAGCACAACATTAATTAGAGGGGTCTAAAGTTAAGCTACTTTTAGATCATTATTTTTTTTGTACATTCTCCAATTTTTTTCCTTCTGGCAGGAATTAAATAAAAGACTTCTAAATAATAATAATAATAATAATAATAATAATAAATCATTTATTGGAGATTGTAAGAATACACACACAAAAAAAAATACATATACAGTTTACCAACTTAAATCTACATATATCTATACAAAATCCAAAGGGTACAAGATCAGCGAAAGTCGCTGTTTTTCATCTAGACCCATACCAAAAAAAAATAGAAAGAATCATCTACAAAAAAATATTATACGAAAATGTTCGTACTAGCTTTTACGACTGCAGAACTAAACCACTATATTTTCCGTTTAGGAAATTGCTCTTAAAGTTTTATACTTTTGTATGATCAAAATTTCTCAATGGAAACATAATTTACAAAAAGGTATAAATTTCAAAATGTTTTAATATCAATGTTTAATAATAATTGTTTTATATGTATATACATATAATATAACAATGATAAGCTTGATGTAATAAAATATTAAAAGTTATAATTTAAAAATTATGTTCATTTTATATATTTTTAAGATGATTCTAATTAAATATAATTTTTTGCCTTGAAAAAGATTGATGAACGATATTTACCAAAATTTCAAAAAATAATTAATATAAGTTCAAATTTTTGTCTTTAGGTAAATTTAGAAAATTTGATTATGGTCGAAAAGCGAATCTAAAGGTATACAACCAATCTACACCACCAGATTATATTTGTGGAAATATCCAAGTTCCAATATACACGTTTTATGGTGGTAAGGATGCATTTGCTCAACTGCCTGATGTAGAAAAATTCCACAAACTATTGCCGAATTTAAAAAAAGCTATTTATTTGAAAGATTGGGCACACATGGACTTTTTATATGGTGTAGACGCTGAAACAGAAGTATACTCAAAGACTTTTGCAATTCTCTCAAAATATACGTAGACTTAACACTATAATTTTAATTTTATACAATCAATAATATAAAAATCGTTTTTGTTGTACGCTCATTTTTAATTAATTCTTACCTGAAAGTTTTTATTTTTAGCGATTCTCAGGTCATAAAATTATTATAATCTTTGAATGGCGATGCTCTTGACAATTATGTAAACAGCAGTGAGTTAGAACGTTTTTTGCTTTCGCCCACGTTTGCAAAAATGGAACTACTGAAATAATGCCTATAAGAATGGACGTTTCCAATAATTCTTTTCTACGAAGTTCCAGATGCATTTTCAAGGGCGTTGTAATAGGAGACCTAGGACAATGAAATTGGCGAAGTTTTAATTTTATACAGGGAGGCGACACCTATACTTTTATTACACAGCATTCACGAACTGAACAACATTTGTAAAATATAGTATATTATTAAACTTCATTATCACCATCATCATTAACATTAAATATATAAAAAATTGACAAATGAAATTTACTTATAAGTTTTTGTGAGTAAAGTATAATTTTATAGGTTCTTAATTTTGTATTGTGAATTAGTGTTCAAATTTAAAAGTATCTTTGAAGATGAAATATGAAAATTCATAATGCATTAGGCAATAAATTTTAGATGCGTAACATGTTTTCGGTTTTTGATTGATAATTAAGGTTCCGTTCCTCACCAAACTAATGGAAATTTCCGATTTGAACCATTTCAGGAAAACTTACTTTACCATTTTAATTCAATAAGTTTGTAAGTGAATACTTACTTGATTTAGTTAAATATACTATATACCGGATGTAAACGAAATATGGGTCAGCTCTATTATTTCTTTATTTATGAAAATAAGGAATATCGTGCTAAAATGAATAAGAAAGGTGTTGAGGTTAAGAAAAGTTTAATTTAATTCAAAAATGAAAATTTTTTATTAAATAGAGTTTAATCTCATATTAAAATACCCGGGGGTGGTAAACTAAATATTGGTGATGTCGTAAGAATTAGCAAGCAAAAAGCGACAGAAGTTATTTGGTAAACTGGACCACAGAGCTATATCGTGTAAAAAAAATAAGTATAACTAATCCAATAACGTATTTATTAGAGGATATGCAGGGCCAATCCATAAAAGGAGCATTTTACTCGGAGGAATTACAAAAAGTTAAACATGAAGATGCATATCTTGTTGAAAAAATTATTTCAAAAAGAATGATAAAAAGTGTTTATCAAGTGGCTCGGCCTTGATAAAACTCATAATAGCTGGATTAGCAAAAATAACGTTTTGTAAAGGAGTGTTGAACTTATTTTCTTGCAAACAAGCAGGCTTTATAAACTTTATAAAGCGAAGCGGGAAATAATGAATGCATGTGTGAAATCTATAATTTTGTATGGATGTGAGGTGTGGGGAATTAAAGAGGAAGAAAAGATCGAAAGGTTGCAGATAGGATGGATGAAAAAAAATACTAGGGGTAGAATGGTCAACACCATGGTATATAGTACTACAGGAACTGAATGGCAGCAAAATAAGCGTAGAAGCTAAGGTTAGAATGGCTGAATTTGAAAGAAAAATATTAGAAAGGGAAGAGGGAAGTTTCATCAAAGAAATATTTAGAATAGCAAAAGGAAGAGAAAAATGCAATGTAAGGAATAAGTGGGAGGAAGCGAGATGTATAATGTATAGAGAAGTAGGCTGGTCGGAGGAAGAAGTTAAGAAAAAAATTAGGGTAAATGTCTTTAAACATAATTTTAAGGAAAGGCTGAAAGAAGTTGAAGGGCAAATACGTTTCATGGAAATAAGGGAAAGCAGATATAACCCAAGATATAAAGATATTTGTATATATGGAAGAGAACCCGCTTATGTGCAGGGACAGAAATATGGTGAAGAAAAAAGAATGATTGCCAGGTTCAGATGTGGAAGTGTGGCGAAAGAAATGAAGTACTGGATGGATAATAGGTACAGATGCTGTAGATTTTGTGAGGAAGGTCGGGATGAATGGGAGCATTGGGGAAGTGAATGTAAAGCTATAAGCTGGAATGAAATGGAGAAAGAGAAAGTGTGGAATATAAGATTTATACTGAATGAGAAAGGCGAGGGACTGGAATGGATGCAGAGGATTTTGGATAAAGCACAACAGCACTAGTGATATTTGTATTAAGTTTGGGTTATTTATTATAATTAGCTGAGAATTTTTATATTTAATTTTATGACAATAAAGGTCTATATATACAGGGTATCCCAGCGCTGCGAGGAAGTAATATTACTCTAAAATGAAAAAAGATAGCGACATGCGGGTTTCGATAGAATGTTCAATACTTTTAGGCGCACATTTTAAAAATATTTTAATGATATACCGGGTGTTCATTTCGAGATGACGAACCAAAGTTATGTTTTTTTAAATGGAACACCCAGTATATTATGAGATTTTTTGATTCCTTATCAAAAAATAATTACACTTTGTATAAACTTTTATGGGTCTATCTTCACTCGTTTTGCTGATATTTGCTTGGTGGGGGAAGTCCTCTAAGGGCTGCTAATTTCGGAGACCCACACTGTTGAACCTCTCCAGATAAAATAGAACCATGTCTTGCAGATTTTGGAGTGACTGCACCACCAGATAGAAAGCTATTTTCTCGTCCCCGTCATTCTTCTTCAGCTGGCCCCTGTCGCTTTGGATGTTCACCACGTACTCGGTGAGGTTAATAGTATCTTCACCCTTACTGTTCGTACGAAGAATTCGTTAAAGGTACTATAATTGAACCGAACACCATTTTCGACCCAGTTTTCGATATCAAAACAACTGGCTGGAAGCTGTTGAAAGGAGAAAGGATCCACTACAAATGTAATCACCTTGGATCCGCAGATGTTAAGTGGGTAGACTTCCTCAAACAACACCCTCCTAGTTTCATATTTGATCCCATAATCACCGGATTTGGGTTTGTCGAGCTGTGGTGATGGGAACGCTTTTTCTACATCGGCATCAATTTTTTGCATCTGGAATGGAGTTAACTGCCAATTGTCCTGGAGGAATGAGGATGGTTTGCAAATCTTCAGCTTCCCTTCTTCTGCATTGGGGGTTGAGGGTCTTGGCTTGTAGTATGGGTTGAAGTTGAATTTGGACATCTTTGTCGACACTTTTGAATTTTCAATTTTACGACGTCATATGGGGAATTTACATGGGGGCGGAGCCTCCTCCGGCGGGCCGGCGGGTGGTTTACAATCGGCTAATCTCCTCTACTCTCCTATTTAAAAAAGTTAAGTGATTATAGCTTCATCTTACTGTTCAAGGTCATGAGCAATATTTTTAAATAGAACGTTACTAAGAATCGTACAACTTTTGTTTGAAACAATTTTCTCAAAAATGCTTCATTTCAAAAATAAACGGGAGTTGCCGAACTTTTTGTACGCCCTGTTTAATGTTTCTGTTTCATAATAATTATAGCATTCAACTTATTTTTATTTCATTTTCTTTAACGACTGCCTTATTTACTAAGTTTTTAATTGACCTACTACTTGAAGTCACTCGCGCAGGGTATTTTACTTATCATCACTGCTCCTAGAGTAAAAGAGATAGTACACTAAATCTTTTTTAAATTGAAATAGTGAAGTGTGAACTTTTACGGACGTGAAAAAAATGGTATCATTATGAAGCCTATTTCCAAGATATGAACGAAAATATAAAGAAAAAATTTCATAATTTTTTTGAAATAAGAACATTTTTTCCTATCAGAATAATTTTTTAATGAAGATTATTTTACTTCAAGTCAAAGCGGCATTATTTAGATTTACTTTACAATTTATTTAATTTAAATTGATCTATTAGTTTATGAACTATAACAGAATTTCAAATGAACGACATTTTCTGTGAGCACAAAACTCAAATACCCGCCTAAAAAAACTGGGCTGCTCCTTCCCTAACTATTACGTTATTTTGTTGATAAAATCTCCTCTACTTTCTAGGATTCTCTTCTGAGTACTTCTTTTTGGAATTTCGGACACCCTGTATAAAATTCATTTTAAATAGGACAGTTATTAGAATTTTACTTTAACATGGGCAGTTGCGTTTGTTCACTTTTTTCTGGATATGAAATAACAGAAAAAATCAAAAATAGCATATAAAATGAAGTGAAGGGAAAATATTAAAATAAAATAGTTATTTATGTAACTAGAGTGTAAAATCTCGATACTTACGACCTCATGACATAAAACTTCAGTTTACACGAAGTACATATAGGGTGTATCAAAATGGTTGGGGATGAATTTGGCAACTGTTATGAAAATTTATGTAGCAGAATGAACTTTTTCAGTGTCGCCACATTTAATAGGTTGGTAGGGGGGCTGAATAAAGGGGAAAATGTTTATCTACAATAAAATTATGGATTATTGAAAAAATATTTATTGAAAAATAAATAAATTAATTTTACAGTAAGGGATCAAAATGACCACCATTTTCATTAATACACATATTCACTCAACGTTTCATATTTTCAAAAACATTTGGAAGCATATTTAAATTCGTTTAGTTTAGAAAAAAAACTGTTGATTTTTAATAAGAATTAAGTGAAATTCTGTAAAACACAACTGAACAAAGCAAGAGGTTATAGCACGCCAATGACCAGACCGTAGAATTATCTAGGCAATTTTCATACACAGTTGCCAAATTCATCTCCAATCATTTGGGGACACGCTATACAACATTTTTTGCACGATCGCAACTGAAAACAAATTTCATAATTTAGTGTTTAAGTAATATTAAATCTTAAATAATTAACCAATTTTACGGTTTGTTTATTATTTATTTGGAGCAGGGTATTGATGAAAATGAAGAGGGTAACAGTGTTGCCAGGTTAGGATAATTTAAGAGCAGTAGCGAGTACCTAAAAATTGATGAATGAACGAAGGCAGCATTTTTTGTGTTAGTTATTTACGCATATGGCATATAACCAACATGAACAGTCATGATTATATACATGCATATATTACCAACATAGCACAATGCAATTTTTATTGGAATATTGTAGCGGAACTATTTGAGATAATGAAAATCGGGTTGCGCCGTTTTGTAGAACATACATTTATCTACATTACAGTATTTTTTTTGGATAATTGATTAAATAATAAGAGTGCTGCATGTAGTCCAGTATTTGTCGTTTTGCACATAAAATTTTGTTTATTGGATTTTATTCAGTTTGTGGGCGGCGGAAAGGGGCGGCAAGATATGCAATGTTTTTAAAATTGTTTGTATTATTATAGGGTACTAGTTCTAAATGGATATAACTAATTTTGAGGAAGACGATTTTGAACACGCGGTTTAGGAAAGAATGCTCTTAAGAGAAAAGTGTATCTAAAGATCTGCTTGTCGCGACTGTTGTCATAGGTACCATACTAAAAATGTTTGTAGACATATTATTTTAAATTTAAATAATAGGTCTATAAAAAATTGTAATATGGTAACCATGACAACAGTTCCGGCAAGTACTTCTTTAGGTGTACTTTTCTCTTAAACGGTTCATTCTATCGAATTTGTATAAGAGCACCTTTTTTGTGTAAATTTGATTAAAGAATGAAATTTTGAAAAAAAATCTCATAAAAACGCAGTACTAAAAAAGTTGTTTTTACCACCAACGATCTCTTAAAATACCACTTAGAACCAATAAAAAAAGTTCAAAAAAATCATGGGACGTGAGTGCGATGCATATTAAGAGTTATGCCAAATTTAAATGCTTTACGAGTATCCATTCTGAAATAAATGGCCAAAAACCTCTTCTCTGTTTGTATATCGGTCCAGTGCTTCGTTTCGGAGTAAAAGTAGATTTTATAATTTTTAGGTAAAATTATAAATTTAAAAAACAATATCAAAGATCAAATATCATAGTAGGCGAATTACCAAAATATTTTGTTAATTCTAAGTTCCAAGCATATTTACTAATTAGTGCTTTATATTTAGTCCTATTATTGCAATATTAAAATGCGTAGATTTTCAAATGCGAAACAAGCACACATGCATCTTGCATACGGAGCAGCCCTCATATTTAGTACATGAAATTTTAAATAAATTTGCCTACTTTGATGTTGTATTTTAAATTTATATTTTTCAAATTCAAATTCAACAAATTTTTATTGACACATATATGTATACAATACTATACAACACGTTGTACAAATCCACACACATGCCAAAGGGCCATCGACCTTTAAAGGTCCTTCAGCCTAATTAAATTAAAAATAATTATTTTCAAACAAAAATTTTTGATTGTACTATTTAGATCAGCAGGATAAGTATATACAATATATATGTAAAAAAAAGACATATCTTGGTATGGAATGGGTTGAGTCTGTACCTTGTTTAATTTAAAAGTTCCCTAATTGAATCAGCAAGATGTTGGTGTGGCTTCTTTTTTCTGAAGGGGGTTTAAATTTATATTTTTAGCTAAAAAATATAAAATCTATTTTAACTCCGAAACAAAACACCGGAACGACTTGCAATAAGAGTACCTTTTCTGTAGAACATTGATCAAGGATTATTTTAGTACTATTAAAATTTATGAAAGCGTAAAGATATGATTAAATAAAGTTGATGACTCCCCCACATGTAACGCCCCTGAAAATATTTTTAAAACTTTTATTGACCGTAAATGTGTATCCTTGTATGAAAATACTATCGCCAACATTTCAAATTAATATATGTGTTATAAGTTCAATAATAAATTATAAACTGTATTCAATAATTATTTTGATTATAAAATCCTTACATATCATCTACTGACATATCAATAGTAACTCACTTCAATTATTCATAACAAAGCTCACTATAATTATATCATAACATCTCCTCCTTTTAAGTTAATACAATAATAACAAAAATACTAACAAAGAAATAAAATAAAATATAATAATTAATTTAATACATAATCATTTAAATAATTAGGTTTAACAACAGTTCGACCACTTTTAGTTTTATGATTATCGATATCAACGTTGATCTTTGTTTGTTTAGTTTGACTATTTTCATTTTCTTCATTGAATACTTTAGATGATGTATTATGATTATAATTTTCTACAATATCTTCACAAATATCATCATCATTATTAAAACTGAATCTTAAGTTTAGAAATTTACGATTTCTTTCAATAATTGGTCCATTTTCTAATTTAATTTCATATGATCTTGGTCTATATTTTACTAATTATTCCCTTTTCCCATAAATTATTTAAATAAACAAAAACTAATTGTCCTATATTTAAGGGTTCTAAATCTTTACTATTTTGATTATAATAAAATTCTTGTTTATTTTGCTGATTTTTTAAAAATTATTTATGATTTTTGTCTACTTTGGCTTGAAGTAAATTTTCAGTCAATGGTAAAATTCCTTTTAATCTTCTATTAAAAAGCAATTGTGCTGGAGATGAAACATTATAATTCAAAGGTGTATTCCGATATTCTAACAAAGCTAAATTTAAATCTTTACCATCAAAAATTGTTTTTTTAATTAGTAGTTTTATTGTTTGTACTTGGCGTTCTATAAATCCATTTGACTGTGGATATCTAGGACTTGACGTTTTATAAATAAAATTCCATTTTTTAGAAAAATCAATATAAAACTGAAGGAATACCATGTCGACTAAATATATTTTTCAGATGCTCTATTATAGATAAGCTACTTACAGAATTTAATAATATTAATTCTGGATACTTAGAGTAATAATCAGTTACTAACAGATAATCTTTGTTTTTACAAGTTAATAAATCTGCAGAAATTATTTCCCAAGCTCTATTTAGCAATTGTATTTTAATTATTGATTCTTTTTGATTAAAATTGCTATATTTTGAACATATTTCACATTTTCTACATTTCTCAGTAATATGATTTATTATAAGCGGCCAATATACAGGGTGTCTCTAAAAGGTCTGTACAGAATGATACCACATATTCCTGAGACAAAAATAAGACGATTTAACCAAACTTATCTCTATCCAAAAGTGCTTCGTTAAGATGCCATCGACCTTCCAAGTTCAATTTTTTTTTTCTATTTTAGTTAATTACCAATAATCCGTTCAAGCGATTAGAATAAAATTTAACATGTGATTATTTTATGTAAAAAGCCATTATGTAAAAACATGTTTGTCTTTTTGGAAGATATGCAAGTGGTCAAAAGTCGGTCATCAGGAGCTTGAAAGTACTATAACTTTTTAGTGGGCTACCAAAACCGCTTGAAACTTTTTTCTCATCTAAACAGTCTAAATTTGAACACATTTTGTCTCTTATAACATTTCTCTATCTGCTTAAGTTTAGTCAGAAAAAAATAATTTTTATTTTGTACACAACATAACCTACTTTCACCATCATAAATTTGTCTCCAAAAGGTCTGTACAAAATAATACCATATATTCCTGGGACCAAAATAAAATGAATAAACCAAACTTATCTCCATCCAAAAGTGCTTCGATAAGACGCCATCGACCTTCAAAGTTCAATTTTTTTTCTATTTTAGTCAATTACCAATAATCCGTTCAAGCGATTAGAATGAAATTTAACCTGTGATTATTTTATGTAAAAAGCTATTATGTAAAAACATTTTTTTTTTGGAAGATATGCAAGTGGTCAAAAGTCGGTCATCAGGAGCTTGAAAGTACTATAATTTTTTAGTGGTCTACCAAAAACGCTTGAAACTTTTTTTCCATCTAAACAGTCTAAATTTCAACACATTTTGTCTCTTATAAAATTTCTCTATCTGCTTAAGTTTAGTTAGAAAAAAATAATTTTGATTTTGTACACAACATAACTAACATTCACCATCATAAAATTGTTTCCAAAAGGTCTGCACAAAATAATACTACATATCCTTGAGACCAAAATAAAAACTTAAACTTAATCTAAATGAAAATATTTTTCTCTTCAGTACAACGCACATTTATCATTTTAAAATGGTTTTGAGAGGGTATGTACAAAACAAGTTGGCTTTGGAATTGAAGTGTCATTATTTTGTTTCACTAAAGTTAATGCTTAATTTAAATTAAGGTAAATTTGTTACAATTATCCTTATTTATAATGGCAGTTCCATACACTTTCGAAGAAATGACGGATATGTTATTGGTGTTTGGATATTGTAATAGAAATGGTCGCGTAAGTGTTAGGGAATATCGTGAAAGATTTCCAAATCGCAGAATACCAAATCATCAAACATTTTCCGCTGTTGAGAGACGTCTTCGAGAAACAGGCCGATTTACTCCTCAAACTGCAGATTGTGGACGAAAACGAACAATAAGAACTGTTGAAATTGAAGAGGATATTTTGGAAAGAGTTGCTGAAAACCCAAAATTAAGTACCAGGTGTTTAGGTTTTCAAATGGGAGTTGGTAAAGACATTATAAATAGAGTTTTGAAAGAGCAGCAGCTTCACCCATATCACAACCAATCGGTGCAGGACCTTTTACCACCCGATCTTGAACAACGTCTTCAATTCTGCCAGTTTATAAGAGACAAGAGAGCTTATAATCTAAATTTTTGTGGAAAAATTTTATTCACAGATGAAGCTTGTTTTACAAGAAGGGGTATAACAAATTTTCACGATGAACACTTTTATGCCGATGAAAATCCACATGCAATAAGAATAAGGCATTTTCATCATGAATTTAGAATAAATGTGTGGGCAGGAATCATTGGAAGTGAATTAATTGGGCCCGTACGTTTACCCCTTCGACTCAACGGGGATAATTATTTACAAAATACTTTACCACTACTATTGGAAAATCTTCCCCTGGATCTTCGGAGAGAAATGTGGTTTATGCATGATGGGGCTCCTCCACATTTTACATTAAATGTAAGAAATTATTTAAACCAACAATACCCAAACAGATGGATCGGTAGAGGAAACGATGCTCCTGTAAAGTGGCCACCGCGATCACCCGACATAACACCTATGGATTATTTTCTATGGGGAGCTTTAAAAAGCATGGTATATTCCAGGCCTATAGCTACGGAAGAGGAGTTATGGGAAGCAATTCAAAATGGAATGACTATCATTCGAAATAATTTTGAATTGCTGCAAAGGGTACAATTCAATTTATTACGACGTATTAATGCATGTTACCGTCAAAATGGAAATCATTTTGAACATTTACTTTAAAAATTGTTTTGTTAATAATATTATCTTGAATTACACCTAGTTTTATTTTTATTTGGTTATTATTTTTTTGGATAATAAATGTAATTTACTGATTTATTGAATAAATCAATACGTTCAGCCGTAATAATCGATATAACAAATTTTAAAGGTTTTGGAACGTACTGCCGGTCAAAGAAATAAAAAATATTTGCTTATGGATAATTAACTTTTAGCAGCCTTCGTCATAGTTTCAATTATTTTTTACAGTCAATATTGTACAAATTGATCTTTGTTAATTTGGAAATAAATATTCTGAAGAACTTTGGTGTAGCCTATTTGCATTGAGATAAGTTGTGTAAAATTGTTCTATTATTAATTTATAAATTTTTACTGTCGATGGCGTCTTAACTAAGCACTTTCGGATGGAGATAAGTTTGGTTTATTCATTTTATTTTGGTCTCAGGAATATATGGTATTATTTTGTACAGACCTTTTGGAGACAATTTTATGATGGTGAAAGTAGGTTATGTTGTGTACAAAATAAAAATTATTTTTTTCTGACCAAACTTAAGCAGATAAAGAAATGTCATAAGAGACAAAATGTGTTCAAATTTAGACTGTTTAGATGAGGAAAAAAGTTTCAAGCGTTTCTGGTAGACCACTAAAAAGTTATAGTACTTTCAAGCTCCTGATGACCGACTTTTGACCACTTGCATATCTTCCAAAAAGACAAACATGTTTTTACATAATGGCTTTTTACATAAAATAATCACATGTTAAATTTCATTCTAATCGCTTGAACGGATTATTGGTAATTGACTAAAATAGAAAAAAAAAATTGAACTTTGAAGGTCGATGGCGTCTTAACGAAGCACTTTTGGATGGAGATAAGTTTGGTTTATTCATTTTATTTTGGTCCCAGGAATATATGGTATTATTTTGTACAGACCTTTTGAAGACAATTTTATGATGGCGAAAGTAGGTTATGTTGTGTACAAAATAAAAATTATTTTTTTCTGACTAAACTTAAGCCGATAGAGAAATGTTATAAGAGACAAAATGTATTCAAATTTAGACTGTTTAGATGAGAAAAAAGTTTCAAGCGTTTTTGGTAGCCCACTAAAAAGTTATAGTACTTTCAAGCTCCTGATGACCGACTTTTGACCACTTGCATATCTTCCAAAAAGACAAACATGTTTTTACATAATGGATTTTTACATAAAATAATCACATGCTAAATTTTATTCTAATCGCTTGAACGGATTATTGGTAATTGACTAAAATAGAAAAAAAAAATTGAACTTTGAAGGTCGATGGCGTCTTAACGAAGCACTTTTGGATAGAGATAAGTTTGGTTAAATCGTCTTATTTTTGTCTCAGGAGTATGTGGTATCATTCTGTACAGACCTTTTAGTATACACTCTTTAGCCCTAAGTATAGTTTTATTTATACCCATATGATTGTAATGTAATCTTTCAAGCATTTCTCTTCTCATACTTTTAGGTATAACAATAGAATTGCCATTAAATATTAATCCTTTATAATAAGCTAAAGAATCTCTTATTTTAAAATAAGGTTTAATAAAATTTGTAATTCTAAATCATTTTTTGTTTCATCAATCAATTTATTAAATTGTTTCTCAGAAATATTATAAGAAATATTAATTAAATCAACATGAGCATTAATTTCAGTTTCATTTAAATTAAAATTTTGATCATTACAACTTGCCCTAGATAACGCATCTGCAATATATAAAAACTTTCCAGGTTTATATTTTACAATAAAATTGTAATTTTGTAATTTTATTCTAAATCTTTGTAATCTTTTAGGACATTTATATAATGGTTTTTTAAAAATTGATTCTAGAGGCATATGATCAGATTCTATTATTATATCTTTACCAAATATGTATTGATGAAACCTTTCACAATCAAAAACAATAGCCAAAGCCTCTTTTTCTATTTGAGCATATTCTTTTTGTACATCAGTTAGTGTTTTTGATGCATATGCTATTGGTAAACTATCTTGTTATATTACCGCGCCTAAACCATCTTTACTACTATCAACTGATAATATTAATTGTTTGTTTGGATCAAATAATTGTAAAACTGATGTTTCTGTCAACATTATTTTAATATTATTAAATTCCTTATTACATTGTTCATTCCAATACCAATGAACATTATTTTTAATTAAATTTCTCAAATTTGCAGTTTGATTTGCTAAATTTGGAATGTATTTTGATACATAAGTTAGCATTCCTAAAAATCTACTCAGCTTTTTTGTATTTGTGGGTGGTTTAATTTTTTTAATTGCTTCAACTTTAGTTTTATCAATTTTAATACCATTCTGAGAAATTATATGTCCAACATATTTAACTTCACTAAGACCAAGTTTACATTTATCTCTATTAAATTTAACACCTTTTTGTTCAGCTCTTTTTAAAACTTTTTCTAATATTTCATTATGTTCATTTTCTGTTTTAGCATAAATAATAATATCATCAATATATACTTTTACACCATTTATACCTTCAAAAATATCTGAAAAATGTTTGTGAAATATCTCTGGTGCTGATGCTATACCAAATGGTATTCTTAAGAACTTGTATCTACC
The DNA here is from genome assembly GCA_963971135.1 of Stenus bimaculatus. Classification (NCBI taxonomy): domain Eukaryota; kingdom Metazoa; phylum Arthropoda; class Insecta; order Coleoptera; family Staphylinidae; genus Stenus; species Stenus bimaculatus. The sequence goes on from OZ020187.1 coordinate 13,917,717, forward strand.
AAATGGGGTCATAAAAGTTGTATAATTTGTACTTTTCTCAGATAATTTGATTTGATAAAAAACTTTGTTTGCATCTAAAGTAGTAAATATTTTAGATGATTTCATATCAGCTGTTATTTCTTCAAAAGAAGGTAATTGATAATGTTCCCTTAATAACATTTTATTTAGTTGCTGAGGATCAAGACATATTCTGATATCATTATTAGGCTTTCTAACAATAACTATAGGATTAATCCATTCAGTAGGTTCGTTAACTTTAACAATAACTTTCAAATTAATCATTCGTTCAAGTTCTACTTTTAATTTATCTCTTAATTGAAATGGTACTCGCCTACTAGGTACAGCTTGTGGAATATAATTATCTTTTAACTTTATATCATAAAGTTCAGTTTTAATTTCACCTAATCCTTTAAATATGTGTTTATATTTAATCATTAAATCTGAAGTTGAATTTACTATATTTACTGATTTTCTTGTAATTAGATTTAGCGATTCTATAGTTTCAATACCAATTAAAGGTACATCATATTTTGATGTACTGAAAATTCCAAAGATATAATATTTTTAGATATTGGGCATTCAACATTTAACTTTGTTAAACCTAATAATTTTGCTTCTTCTCCTAACACATGTAATAAAGTAGCAACTTCCATTTTTTCCAATTAATAGAAATATCCCCTTCTAATTTTAGAGGCTTGGGTGATTTCAAAAATTCCATTATTTTGTTTTATTACGACTGCGCCATGTTTTAAGTTCAATAATAAATTATAAACTGTAATCAATAATTATTTTCATTAAAAAATCCTTACATATCATCTACTGACATATCAATAGTAACTCACTTCTCACTTCAATTATTCATAACAAAGCTCACTATAATTATATCATAACAATATCTTGTAGTACTTATTTTATTTAGAAAAAAATATATTTTTTGAAAAATTTCGAAGTGGTATAACTTTTTAAGGAAGCATTTCCGGACAATACTTTATGAGTCAAAAATGCTTAGTCACTTCCTCTACCACCTCAAAAAAATTTATGAATTGAGAGGAAACACACCCTGAAAAGCCAGAGTTAAAAATTATTAGATCAGGTGAATTGTTAACATGTTTTATCAGTATGGCATATGCTTTGGAGGTGTAAAACTATCGGAAGTATTATTTTTATTCACCAGACAGTTTATATTCTGTCCATTTTACGGTATCAGCTATTTTTCTAAGAAAAAATATATAGCAAATTTGTTTACAATTTAGCGCGTGTGTGGCAGTCTTCTGCCCCATTGTCACAGTATGGGCTATTTTTTTAGTTATAATCATATCGAAATAAACTGAATACAATAACGCCATACTGTAATAAATAATTTTACGTCTTATACACTAGTGTTTTAAAACAGTTTCCTCAAAGCAGTTTTTCGAGTATGGCACCACTTTTGCACTTCGCTATAAGTATTGCAAACATATTAACGATTACATTTTACCATAAACTTTCCAACAACCCAATGCCATACTGTAAAAAATCGTTTCGATGTGGTAAAAAAAACGACTTATTTGCGGCAGTATGGCAACTATTTAGAACCGTCGAAACGGTATGGCATGGTGATTTTCGTGAGTGACTACTTCAAAATAATTAGTTGGAAAAAACGCGAACCTGTAAAACTAGTTTTGGAAAATTTAAAAAATTAACCTGTTTAAATTAGTATGGCGGGCTATTAGCCCCACTCGATTAGTATGGCATTCCGCTTCCGCCGATTTATTTTTTATTGTCTACCTGAATATACAAGAACTTTTATGTAAAAAATTGTTTAAAATCCGTAATTTTATCTGAGAGTGTGCCATACCTGTAAAAAATGACACCCATTTTTCTGTCACTATCTCCCGGTCTATTAGAGTTGCCAATTACCAGAAAATTTACTAAAATTGAAAACTACAATATTTAATTTTAAATAGGTAAAAATGCGCTAAATAGAAAAAAATAATATAAAAACTCGTTTCATAAGTCGATAGTAGTACTTGTTCATTAAAATACTCGTATTTTAAAATTTTTAAATTGTAGTGACATCAGATATTATATCTATATAATTATTCAACTAATATTATTTACTTTAATTATTATTTGCTAAATAGTTATTAATTAATATTGCCAACTATTATATAAATTGTTAATTTGTTTTCAGGTCGTTTATGTTTAAATTTTAAATGTATTTCATATTAAGTTTTATGTCAAATCAAATTTATTTTGAATGAACTTGGGGTTCTTATGAAATGTCTTATTCGCCAAATATTATAAATAATATAATATAATATAATAAATAAAGATTATAAGACAGACCAATTTTGTATTTCATCGAATTAACACATGTAAACTAAACCCAAAACTTATTATTTTGAAGTGCCAAAACCACCCTTTTATTAAGAATTTAGAATCCTCACAACAAAATTGAACGCATGCTACAATATGTGACTTATGAAACTCGATATTTAATATACTATTATAGAGCATATCAATAATTGTCGAAGTATTTAAATTATTCAAGATAACAGATAACTTTTTCAGGGGTCATGTTTTGAAAAATTTAGAACTGTAAAATTTGAGTTTTTAACGTCGGTATGAGGGCCCTCAATATAGCGCCGTAGGCGAAATTTTTAAAAATATTCAAGGTCAAGCATTTTCTTGACACTGATTTAGAAATAGCAATTGCCCAATTGCCCGCCGGCCCAGTTTGCCCCTGCGTACCATGAACTTAAAAAAAAAAAAATTTTACTGCTCAGTAAAGCACCGAAAGCAGTTTTATAGCACCGATTTTCGTTCTTTACTAGCCATAATAACGAACCAAAATAGAAAGACGGTATTTTAGAACGCATTAGTTTAGCTATTGTTGTTCTGCAATAGTTGTTTTATTATTAATCACTCGATAAAATGTCATTATTTTAATATTTTTAATAGCTTTTTAAAAATAAAACTATTTTTTCTATACATATTAATATACATTAAATCAACCTTTAAGGGTGAGTAACCCTTAAGAAGCGAAATCAGACATGTTGATGGGCTGTTTTTTTTCTTAAAAGTAGTCACCTCCTAAAATTTTGCTGCTTAATTTCTTAAAAATTTTGAGATTATTGCTACTGATTTTGTTTTTAAAATTTAGAAACAATATGTATACTATTTCAATTTTTTAAAGATTTAAAATACGTTTTAATAAACAACGACGCTGAAAGATGCCAAGTTACTGAAAAAATATTAAACCGTTCATGATTATCTAAAATAAAATTAGTTGACCCACCAAATTCTGGGAAGATACATCTATTTTTCGCACTGTTCACCTTTAAAACTAGTTTATTTTAAGACGCATCCGCATGTTGCGACAAGAAAATATAAATATAAAAATATTAATACCAGTTATGTTATTGTGAAAATTTCGAATGGTTTAAAAGTTATATTTACTAAAATGGGAACTTACGATAAGGAATACACGCGACTCAAACGATTAACAAGTCAAACTGATATAATACAAAGCTCAGTAGGTATCAATTGTTTATTTTTATTTTAGATTATATACCAATATTAACTGCTTATGAAAATAAGTAATTTATCATTCCGATAGTTTTTTTTATAAGATAATACAAGATTATATAAAAATATTGTAAAAATTATTTTAATGCTTAGTGTATCTTATATCTTAAAATTAGTATGTATTGTCTATTAAAATCTTCAGAGCTACAAAACAGAATTGTAAGATTCAGGATGCACTTAAATTAGCGGATAAGTTATTTACTATCTTAAAAGAGGACCTCAGTAAAGTGCGGAGGAGATTATTTTGAAAAATCTATATTATACAGAATCGAACTTAAATATCAATATGAAATCAGAAATACTCTTATTTTACTTCATCGAGGGTTGTATGTGGTATGCCAGAAAGTTCCAAGTGGAAACTAGTCATTTACTTTAGGAGACCGATTTAAAGGCGTTAAACATTAATTTGCTGCAGAAAAAAATAACATGGTAAAAGTGTAAACGTCAATTGTACACTTTCGCCAAAAAAACATTATTGATTAATTTGGTGATAAATTTAAAACCAAATGTTTCAGAAAAATTTACTTAGAACCTTCTGGCGTTTAAAATCCTTGTAAGCTTGTAATCTAGGCACGTTTTTTTTTCAAGTGATACGTTTAAAAAAAGTTTTGACCATTCCGTAGTGACGAGAGACAACATTGGTTTATTTATTGTTTGATGAATATTATTATAAAAAATACTGTTATTTGAAAGCTACAGTACTCCACCATGTAGCCTGAAGATAAACACTTGTTTGAAACTACGTTAAAATTTTAGCTTTATTTAATAAATAATACTCCAAATCATCATAATATATAGGGTTATGATAAAGTTAGGAAGAAAATTCGTAACCGCGGTATTTATTATTTTTTGAGAAAATCGCTGGGACCTGTCAATTTTAGTTTTTAAAATGCCATATTTTGGTATAAGTACAAAAAATATTAATGAAGTCACCTTGATTTAGCAATGACGTCATCATCAATATTTTTTAGATATTCATGTCACTAAAACGATGATATAAAAAAGCTATTACATTTGTAAACAATTTTTTTAATAACAAATTGTTAATGTCAACTTAAAATTAATTTGTACTATTAAATTTGAAAGATTTGAATGTTGTATTAGTTTTATTTTGACAGATTTCAATAAATGGTAAATAGTTTAAGATAAACAAATGAGTAGGTACTTGGTACTTGTGAATTTGCATAACTGTTGAGGAGATCAGTAATGATGTGAATTCCTTCTATCGAACTTAATTTAGTAGAAAAACTTTTTACATATTCGCAACATGTTTCGGAGTCATGAACCCCATCATCAGTCGAAATTAATCTTGAAACGTCTCAAAATTACTTAAGTTTGTAGGCAATTTTTTATTTATACTTTCTTTTGTTATTATTAGTAACTTCAAATTCATTTTAATTTATTTTTATCAAACCTTTTTCATTAAAATAAAAATTTGATATTTTGAAGTAAAAAGATTTTTTATTTAAAAATTTGTTTAAAAATTTAATTGTTTTTTATATCATCGTTTAAGTGAAATGAATTTCTATCAAAAATGAGTAAGAAAGTGGGGGTTTTCGTTTAAAAAAATAGCCGATGACGTCATTGCTAAATTACCAGTGACGTCATTAATATTTTTTTACACCATTTTAAAAACTAAAATTGACCTGTCCGAGCGATTTTCTCAAAACAATTAAATACGGCAGTTATGAATTATGTTCCAAACTTTATCATAACCCTGTATCTATAATAAACAACTATTTACTGGTGTATATACGGTCAGTCAATTAAATATTAATCAAGTCCTTTTTTTACAAAAACAACGGTTGATATTGAAGATTACTTAATTTAAATCTAATTCTATTTAAATAGACCATTATAATTATAACAGTTAACTAAATTATTGCATCAAATAAAAATCGTAGCTCATACTTAAACGAATGCTGAAGACGGGAAGCCATTCGAAACATGTTGCAAATATGTAAAAAGTTGGATAGAAGGAATTCACATCATTACTGATCTCTTCAAATAGTTTAAGCTTAAAATTTTATTCTTTGCAAAATTTTCTTACATTTATATAAAATAAAATGAATTTGTTTTTCAACTTTATTGAAGTAAAAAGATTTTTTATTCAAAAATTTGTTTATAAATGTAATAATTTTTTTATATCATCGTTTAAGCGCACGAATGTCTGCCAAAAACGAGTAAAACTAATTTTTGATTCCATTTAAATGTAAGGAAATTTACAAAGAATAAAATTTTAAATTTACCATAAAAATAGTGGGGGTTTCCATTTACAAAAATCGATGATGACATGACGTCAAATTTTAGCAATGATGCTAAAAGACGTCAATTTTTAGCATTAATGCTAAAAGACCAGTGGCGTCATTAATATATTTTTTGTGCCCAGAGATGGCACTAAAGAAATACACAAACTTAAATAACTCTTCAACCATCAACAATTTTATAAGAAAAAATATGGCTATATTGATTGAAAATGGCCTCCTCCATCAGGACCTCTATCCTCATTTTCGAGGCTAAAACATCCTATAGAAAAAACAATTGGCGATTCTAGCTAAGCGATTTCCCTCTTACGGTCTACCGTGGAACTATGAAATGACGTCACATCCGTGATAGTTGTGCAGACGAATTTAGCGTTTAACGTTTGTTGACTTCTGTTACAGTCAAGCAAAGAACGTCAATTTACCTAATTTCCCTTGTATTGTTAAATGCGCTTCATTATTTCTTTGCAAGTTTAAATTTTCATTTATTTTGTCACGTTTGGGGCGGGAAATATTAATTTGAATCGCGATGTTTCTTTGGAAATTTTCTTTGGAACCAATAGTATTATTTATCCCCGAAAATGAGGATGCGACCCCTGGTCACGTAATTAGATCGTCCACATAAGGGACACCCTTTATAATTAACTTTATAATTGAAGGCTTTGCTGCAAAAAGGACCCAGTAAACCAATTTGTAACTTATATATAAAATACACATAGATAGCTGGTAAATTCTCCTATGTAGCTAATTTAACGTAAAATATATGTATATTTTACATATATAATATTATATTATTTTCTCTATGTAAGTAATAAGTAAAATTTATAATGTGTTATTTATATAGAATTATTTACAGATACAATTCATAAGATCGTATACTGTATATTTTATATATAAATAATTATTTATTATTAATGTAAAATATCGCCTGTGTTATTTACATTAGACATTTAATTTAAAATATACCTACATAAATTATTTACTTATATTCTTTATGCAAATAATTCATACATAAAATATAAAATAAAATAACTTATTAGAAAAATGTATGGAAGTTGGGTTAAAATTTATTTATTTTGTTATAAATAATTTTAACTACTTAATTTTTATATTTAATGTCTTTATTTTGAATATTTTTAAAGTTTAGAATTTTTTCTTAATTTTTTCTGCAAAATTGCGCTTACCAAAGAAATCCAACATTCAACACCGACATTATTAGAAAAAAGTTGAGTTATAATTTATAATTTATTTATTTTGTTAAAAATAATTTTAACTACTTAATTTTTATATATAATTGAACTTCTTTTAACTTCACTAATTTATTTTTAATTTTTTTTTATTTGTATTAAAACAAATATAATATATGTGGAATTGCTTTAAAACAATGGTTTTGTGTCTTCATTTCATGAAGCCTCGATGGTCCAACGGTTAGGTGGCTTGATTCGACAATTTGCGATTGCAACGGCGTGGGTTCGAATCCCGCAAATCCCACTTTAAGTTTAACATGGTTTAAGTTAAGATAATATTAATTTATTATACTTGTGATTACTTACTAGAAATGGCCTGGTTGCTGCTAATTACTACATTGTACCGTCCAAGCAAAAAAATGATATTTTTTGTTTTTATTTACTTATATCTGATATATATTTTGTATATAAAAATTTACATAATTTACACATAATAACCTATCCCCAAATATGGCTGACATCCTTACATGAATTATCCCCAATTTCTCTCTAGATTTTACATAAGTTTTCTTACATGTTATATATATTTTACATATATAATACCTCTTTTGGTTTACTGGGGAGGTATAAGTCTTGAAATACTACGCATTTGCAGCTCGCGCATATTCGCGCAAATTCGAATAACAAATTAATGTAAAAGCTATTTATTATATTTTTCGTAATTTAGTAAATATTTTTAAAATTTTTAAAAATTAGTGTAAAAATAAATCAACCTGGCAAATCATTTGTGGAATGTACGCAATAAAATATTAATATGCAAATGTCCAGATGTTAAGGGGGTAGAGAGTCAAATGTGACGAGAAATATTAGTTTCTAATCCCCGCAAGTTAGCAGACTTTATTTACTCCCAAAATGATGTTCCAAACAATGGAAAAAAGAATCTATCATTAATAAGCAAATTCTTTAAACGTTGAAGCGAATATCAGTAAATTTTACTGTAAAAATGGGTATCATTTTACACAAACTACAAACGTATCTTTGACATTTTTTTAAGTTTTCTTTTTGCATTAGTTTAAATTTAAAATACAAAAAATATCGCTTCCTACGGCCCTTAAGAAATAATTGTACTTTCACATTCAATTTTTCTTTTTTTTTGTATCTGTACCCATATTGATACAATCCTTGCAAAATAAACCGCTAAATTTGCTGCAATTTAATTTGACTCTCTATCCTCTTAATAAAATAAATAAAAGAGTTTTCAATAAAATTTTTGGTGAACTACCTAATTAAAAATAGTGGATGAGACCTTGGTTTTTACATTAGACTGCCATTTTGATTTTCCAATTTTTCCATATTATTATTCAGCGACCCCGAAAACCACTAAATACTAACTTCTATACGAATCTAATGACTTTTGACTTTTGGCCAGCTTTTTGGCATTTGGGACCATTGTGGTGGGCATTTGTTTAAGTATACCGTGATGTTTCATTCTGTAAATTTTCAAGTACTATCTCAATGACATTGATTAATAAAAAAAAATCGCTTCTTTCTCCTCTAATATCTACCCCCGCCCCTCCTTCCATATCCTCTAGGGTGTCCGCCCATGCAGTAACGTACCCCTTAGTACTGGAACATACTATATTACCGTAAAGTTAGTCCATACTCCGGATGCTCCAGCTCTTAGACTAACACCATTCAGCGACCATAATGATAATTTTAGAGATGTCATTAACGTTAAATACGTCCTTTAAATAATTAATATTTATTTTGAGGAAATATTTTTTTACACATAAAAACAAACGTTATTGGCCATTTAAGCCAAAAAGGAGGTAACTCCAAGGCGTTTTTATTTTGACACATAGTAATGCATGTAACTCCAAACTCCCCCAAAATTGAGTTACCTCAATTCATAACTTATATTTTATTAATATGCCATCTTAAACATACTTTATTTTTAAGTCCTTAAATATTTTACATGGTGCAGACGTTTCTTTCTTATGTCAGGGGATAGGGCATAGTCGATTGTCGTTTTTTACCACCAAGTATACAGGGTATCCCAAGATTCAGTTTACAGGCCATATAACTCCGTTAATTGAAGAGATAGAAAATCAAACCAAATAGATTTTAATGGCATAAACTTCCATTCTTAATATATTATTGACTCTTACCACTCTTAAAAAGCAATCATCAACTTTTTTTTCTAATGGCATCCCCTACTTTGAGTGTACAACCACGCGCAAAGATATCGAGGACACAATAGAAATATTCTGACCCAATAACAAGTCTTCGCAAACAAGAGATCACATGAAATTTGAAAGGACCCTGGCCACATCTTAAGTCGTATTCATTTCTTTCAAAATTTGTGTGATCTCGTGTCCGCGAACGCTTTGTAAATCTCACGTCGACCCTCAGCTTATCAACCCCTGTTGGTCTATATTATTTTATTGATGTTATATAAAATAATATTTAAGACAAAAAAAAACCAGAAAGACGTCCGATCGCACATTAATTAACTTAATAATTCTTCTTAAATCAACACAAGCTGAGTTATTATTTTCTTCTTTGTTGGTTTAAAATACTAAATTCAAAATTAACAAAATTACTTGTTCTTAACTAGTCTTTCCAAAATCCTGATCGAGCCAAGTTCACTTTATTTAAACTTATTTAAGTAATTATTTAAGGTTTTATTGGGAACTTATAATAATAAAGTATTAAAACCAAAATTCAATTTATATTAAATATATTTAAAAAAAAAAACAAAAGGGTATTAGAAATAAAGAATAATGATTAAGAATAAAAAAAGGTTACAAATCAAGAAGTACAAAAAGGAATAATATTGAGATAATCGAGTTGAAATTTATCAAAACTAAATCTGAATTAACTGAAGAGAAATTTACACGCTTAATATTTTCCAGACAAATACAGTATACAAATTATAATACAGTGCGGTCATAAAGTAAATCCCCCCCCTGCTAACTTTTGAACGGTTATGTTTTTGATTCTGAAAACTTGTCTACCTAGGAATCTAATTTCGAACTTTCTAATAAAGGTATTTTTGATTTCGTGGAACTTGTGGTTATACCGGAAATGGATGGCAACTTTCTTATTTTAAATGGAACACCCAGTATATTTTTACATTTTCGTGTTCTCCATAAAAATACCATTAAATTGATCTAGCATAGTGTGGTCTACGATTAATACTTTCGGAATTACGTCCATTTGAAAATCGCATTTTTATGCAACTTCATTTACACCGGAAGTTGGACCCAACTGCCCCAACTTCGTTATTTTTAATGAAATATTTTGGAATTAAGTTAATAATATTAAATTTAAACAAAATTATGTTTAATAGTAAGTTCGTTAATTTTGCTGATTAACATAACCACCTTCCATGTCTTGACAGTAATAAAATCTACAGGAAATCTCTTGGATAAAAATTTTGTTTAAATTTAATGTTATTAACTTAATTGCAAAAAAAATCATTTAAAATAAGGAAGTTGGGGCACTTGGGTCCAACTTCTGGTGTAAATGAAGTTGCATAAAAATGCGATTTTCAAATGGGCGTAATTCCGAAAGTATTAATCCTAGACCACACTATGCTAGGTCTATTTAATAGTATTTTTATGGAGAACACGAAAATGCAAAAATATACTGGGTGTTCCATTTAAAATAAGAAAGTTGCCATCCAGTTTCGGTATAACCGGAAGTTCCACAAAATCAAGAATACCTTTATTAGCAAGTTCGCAATTAGATTCCTCAGTAGACAAATTTTCAGAATTAAAAACATAACCGTTCAAAAGTTAGCAGGGGGGGGGGGGGGGTATTTACTTTATGACCGCACTGTATATAAAAAAAATATTTTTAATTGTAAAATATTTTTAAAGAGTAATCTAATTTTTCTAGGAATGAAAAATTGTTACAAACTAATGAAGTACATAATACATAATCTTAATTAATAAGAACCAATAGAAACCTTAATAATCCAGAAATTCACTTTATATGAAAAGAAAACAATTAACTTAGAAACTTGAAATAAAAAAAAACTAACTTTCAATTACAATAAAATTATCAAACGCGTCGCGGACAAACTAAAATGAACTTGACTGATCATAGTTAAGAACAAACATTACTCTAGACTCTAGATCAGAACATTATGGAACTCAAAGATTTTAAGGTTTCTTTACAATATATAGACTTTGCTTGGCGTGCCTTCTACGTCATTCTTTAAACTAAGTCGCCAAAGCAAAGCCTCTGATTGGTTCTTTGCGCCCTTATGACTTAAGTAGGACAAACCAACTTCATCCCTACGTTCAGGGTGAATTTGGTTGCCTACGCTAAACTACTAATCAAAATTAATATAATCTTACTTTTTACAAACTGTTTCTCTAAACACAATAGATTTTACCTTAACGAAATTATAACAAATTTCCTCTTCATGGTCTTAAGACTAAAACGATTCTGTCGAGAATACTTTGGCACTTATCTCTATTTTATAGAAACTGGGGAAATTTTAATCAAATCTAATTATTTAAGAATGAAATTTTGAAATATACTAATTAAAATTTTACTTTGAACAAACGAATTTTTCTTATTTAATTGTACAATAAAATAAATTCATTTCCCATACTGTCGCTGGGGATCTATTCGACCATTCCAACATATGGTGTGAAAACTAAAATTCAACAACTTAAATATTATTTCCTACGATCTGCAGCAAAAACAACACAAGACCTCTTAGGAAATAAATAAACAACCCGTGAAATACGTATCTATCCGTAATTTGAAGCAACCCGAATGTTACAAAAAAAAAATCTTTGTTATGAAGTTTCTCCCATTTATGATACACAGACCAAAATATTCTCCCTAGAAAACATGCATACTAGCCATAAAAATAAACCTTTACTTAAATCTTAAACAAATATTCAATAAACACAATCTAGACAAGTATGGTCACATCTGAAATAAAAATAATGCCAATTGGATAATTAATTTAACAAAGCCAATTTTGCATTATTTACAGCTTTAAAGGCGGTCAGAATATTTCTATTGTGTCCTCGACATATTTGCGCGTGACGCGTGTTTGTACATACAGACAGCAGGTGTAAATATTTAAAATTTAAATATACAGGGTGGTCGAGTTAAAGTGAATAATCGAAATATCTCCAAAAGTGAGAGTTTTAGAAAAAAACGTTTCAAATAAAAATTATTTGGTCTTAAAGGGGCCACCGAATGAGGACAGTTAGTTTTCACCTGGAGGACTTCTTCATGGTCATTCTAACCCTAACTCAGTTTTTTCAAATGGAAACCCATATTTTTTTTTATTTGAATATCGCTTTTTAACATTTGTCACGCCTACTTTGTGATTTTCTAAAAAAATTGTAATTTCAGCTCCTGACGCAGCGGAATAAAATCCGCATTTACAAGAAAACGAAGAACATTGATGACATGCGTCAAAAGACCTTTTCTGTGGAGAAATGAGCAGGGATTATTTTAGTAAAGTTAAAATCTCCAAAAAGTTGGAGGAAAAATTGTTAGCCTTATAATATTGGTAGTCATCCTCGACTTTACCATCCCCAAAAACTTTTTTAAACTCTTTTAATGGACTAGAACATCTACCCTAATATCAGAAAACAATCGCCAAACTTTTAAAGTTATAGCTCTTATATTAACTTTTTTATTACCAAAAATAACATTTCTTGCGTCCCTCTTTGAGTTGAAATATCTCCCTAATGAAGCATTTCCGGACCCATGTTTATAGGATTTTGTTTCTTATTTTTATTCAAGGAATCACCACCCGAGAGATTTTAACATAAATGTGAATCACCCTGTATAGACGGGGCAGGGTTACAATATTTAAACAAAAGCGATTCTACAGTCTACTCTCTATATCCTAATTCTGCAATTATTCTAGTCGCTAAAAACGAATCCAGAGTCCAGAATTATACCCAGAAGTTTTACAGTACCGTCAGCGCTGTCATTTTTTTTGAAGAAGAAAGGCAATGATTCATTTTTATTTATATTTGGACTCAACTTGTTTGGTGCTACACTTAACAGTGCAAATAGAATGACGTCCGAATTTTTAAAATGGTTAGGTAAATCGTTAATAAATAATAAAAATAGCAAGGGCCCTAAAATAGAACCTTGCAGTTTGCGGTACACCGAATTTAAGAATAAGTTGACTTGATAACTTGTCATTTAAGTAAACCGCTTGTTTTCTGTTAGATAAACAATTTGCAACTTTTAGGACTGACAATAATTTTATAAAATATCATGAGGGATGCAATCAAAGGCTTGGGATAAGTCTAATAATGATGTAGACATACGATCCCCTTTTTCAAAAGCTTCAATTATTTTATTAATAATTGAAGATTAGATTAGATAGGCGGGCGATTGGCTACAATTGAACCTTACCCAACTGCGACCAGTTTGATGTTTTGTTTAACCTCTAGTGAAGTCCTGGGATGTTTCAATGCTTAATAAATCTAATTAGATCTTTAGGAGACATAGTCTTGACTTCGTCTGGAATTAGTGTGGTCCAGCCAAAGTGATCAAATCAGATGCGAGCTATTGCATCGCATTCGCAAACGATGTGCTTATAAATTTCATCTTCTACGCCACAGAATCTGCAAGTTTTAATTTCTGACTTGCCCATTTTGTTGAGATGATACCTCAATGGGCATTGTTCAGTTAAGAGACCTGTGATGAGCCTCAGTTCGTTCCTGCTTAGGTCGAGAAGCTTCTTGGCTTTCTTGGGCGAGTATTCAATGAATTTCTTCGCCTGTCTTGAACCTGGAGTATGACTCCAGTAGGACATTATACTATGCCTTTCCCGCCGTATGATCTTCTCTCGTAAATGTATCTTGTTTAGCCCACAGAACGGTTCTGGACCACTCGTTGTAAGATTTGACGCCGATCTTGCCAACTTACCAACAATTTCGTTGCCTTCTATTCCCTCATGCCCTGGCATCCACATTAGGACAAGCTTATTTCCTTTTGCCAGTTGCTTCAGGGACTGCCTACATTCCCAGGCCAATTTGGACTCAAGCGTGTGGGCCTTTAAAGTCCAAATCGTTGCTTGACTGTCTGTCAATATGTATATTTGTGCTCCTTTGAGTCTCCTTCGTAGGCAGTCTTGGGCACATAATTCCACAGCCAGAGTTTCTGCCTGCGTAATGGCTGGGGACGTTCCCAAGGCCAAAGAAACTCTATAGCTAGGTCTATTGATGCCTATACATTTCCCTTTACTAGATTTGGATCCGTCCGTGAACCATAAGGATGCCTTGGGATCCAAGTGGTTTTACCTGTCTTTTACCATTTGGCGGTCTTGGGCAAACGCAAATCTTCTCGGCATTATATCCGATGGTTAAGTTGTGAAGTCTGGTCCCAGAGATTCCAGAATCTTCAAGTGGCCTTGCAGGTTTACACTCTTAAGGTTTTTGTTTTGCGAAATTCTTAAGGTAGCGAGCAGGCCCACCTTCCGTACCTGCAGATGCAGTGGAGAAAGATCCGGCATTACCTCCAGGGTCGTCGAGGGGGTAGTAACCTTGGCATCTGTGATTTTCAAGCACGCTAACCGCTTCAGTTTTTGCAGCTTGTTTTGCGTGGTAGTTTCTTTCGTTTTCGTCCACCACACCAATGAGGCATATGTGACGATGGGTCTCACCACCGCACCGTGGTGTATAACCAGTAGGTCATCTTTGTTACTTAAACTACAACTTAAACACGAATTGGTGTTACTTAAATTAATGTAATCAACTGAATTGGTGTTACTTAAATTAAGACTAAAATGTGAATGGGATGAAATCCTGGTCTTCCAAACTGACCAATGCTTAAAATTAGAGGGGATGAAAAACAGGTAAAATTAGAAATGAACAATATAACAATAAAATTAATATGGTTGAAACAAGAATTACAATTTGGGAGGTTTAATGGGTTTCTTTTCGGAATTTCGAGGAATAATCATGTTTATGAGTAGTTTATAAATTTAAAAGGAAAGTAATAAAGGAAGTACGTCTTAACAACATTGAAAAGTATGTAAATTAAAATAATTAAATAATGGTATTGTAAAATTTAGGGTTGTGGGACACAACAGTCTTATTCTTTGATGTGTGGTAGATTTACCGCCACCGAGGCGAACATTTGTGCATTCGTGATGTGATGTGCAAACGTACATTCGGCCAAAGTTGGCGGGCGTTCGACGTATCGTCTGGAGTCTGGAGGACACTTAGGGCTAATAATACCCAGTCACTATAAGGACCGATATGAAATTATTATGAAGTCGTTGTTTAGCAATAGTTCCTAGGTAATTTATGTAGGACATAGGAGGTATTAATTATCTGGCGACAAGTCAAAGCTATCAGATTTTTAATATGAAAGATAGAGAGTAATACACAAAGCTACTAGCTTTTAAGGTTGCCAAAACTTAACAATACGACATCGGATCTTGCAATGAATAGTAGCATGTGTGATATTATTATTTGAAAGATAAAGAAAAAAGTACAGCCTGTGTAAAACTTAGATGTGGATTGCAGTGGGACGTGGGACTCTGGCCCAAATTACATTATTCAGATTACTTACACTGGCAAGCCCTGGTGCAATTTTAAGCATAATATTAAAATTTTAACTGGCATTTTCTCGCTGTAAAAATGACAGCTGTACAACCTGTTCGTAGTTTCGTCTTTTCCCGCAATGGTTAATTTCAGATAATGCGCTGGAATTGTCCAAAAATGAGTTGGAAATGAACTGTCATTGCAAAACTGCACTGACTTCAGTTAATCCCAAAACGCTATAAGGTCTTATTACCCTAATAACATATATAAAATTCACCTACAATATACATTCGTTTATTGTTTTAGTGTTATAAGAATACACAATACAAGGTAACTTCTTAATATGAACCAAAGTCCCGTTGCAATCCATATCCGAGATTTACACAGCCCTTATTACTAAGTTTTTAAGCGAAAAATCTTAACAATGTAGAATTTTTGCCTATTGACTTATTGTGAATACAATAGACACTTTCTTCTTACCTAATTTGTAAACTTTTACAGAATAAATATGGTCTATCAGAGAATCAAGTAGCTGAGTTTAAAGAGGCGTTTCTGCTATTTGACAAAGATGAAGATGGAACTATTACTATGGCCGAGCTTGGAGTTGTAATGCGATCATTGGGACAGCGCCCTACTGGTAATGAAAAAGAAATCTAATAGTCATAGTCATCTTGCACCCATACTAGTAAAGTTCATTGTTTTTTCAAATTTCAAAATTTTTTAAATAATTACTTTTACCAAGGATATTTTTTCAAACCAAATACTTCAAGAAATGTGCAACAAAATGACTACCACTATGATTATTTCATCTTATGATAACTTATGTTGAAACCAAGTGATAATATTTTATAATATAAGGAAAAGTACATTAATGAGTCTCTTTTTATTCTCATACACTCAACCTCATAAACAATCAACCATTCTATGAAAATAAAAAATTATAAAACTTTTAAGTTTTTTCGTAAAGATACATTATTTTCGAGTTTGATAATTTTTTATATCTATTTTTTATTATAACAACAGATTTATGGTACAATTCTGTGGAAATCTGTAAGTCCTAATGGGAAAAATCTGTAAGGTTTGTTATATTTGTTGTACTATTTCCATGGTTACCTTCTTACAGATATTGCATGGGACTTACAGATTTGCACAGAAACAACCTATTAGACTTTATTTCTTATGACAAATAAGACAAAAGTAATTATTTTTATTTTTTGAAAATAAACAATAAACAAATTCCTTCTTCAGGACTTATTTGTGAACATTTACACAATTAGTAAATAACTTTGTACATTTTTTCCTGTAAAGGCCTGTTTAGACGGGCATAATTTGTTACGAAAATTTTGTTCCCAAATCGACTCAGATGCAACTGCTATCGATTGTGTTAAATTGCAACAATTTCAGATGGTGTTGTGTACCTGATTCGAAACATTTCAGTTACCACATATGAGCATATAGAATTGTTACCTAAAAATGTTAATTTTTATACACTTAAGAGCAATTTCCTAAAGGGAAAATATAGTGGTTTAGTTCTGCAGTCAAATACGCTAGTGCGAAACACATTTTTGTATAATTATTTGTAGATGATTTAGAAGTCATTTCTATAATTCCAGAAGGAATAAATTGGAGAATGTACAAAAAAATACACATGATGACCTAAAATTACCTTAACTTTGGAACCGTGAATAGTATATTAAAAAACGCGACTCGTATTTTAATGAACAAGTGCTACTATCGACTTATGAAACGAGTTTTTTATACTATTTTTTCTATTTTGCGCCTTTTTCCCCCAGTATTATCAACAGACATTTAATTTTAAATGAGGTTTAATTTGACATATATAGTATTTTTATGAAGTTTGAATATAGTTTAAATGACATTTAGCAGCAAAATAGACTATATATGTCAATTTAAACCTCATTTAAAATTAAATGTCTGTTGATAATACTGGGGGTTTATCTATTTAAAATTAGTATATTATGCAACGAGTTTCATAAGTCAAATTTTATTGCACGCGTCCAAATTTAAAACACGAGCCGCAAAGCGGCGAGTGTTTTAAAGGACAAGTGCAATAAATGACTTATGAACGAGTTGCATACACTATTTTTTATATTTTGCGCCCTTTTTAAACAAAATAAATAAATTTCGATGTACAATTATTTTATTAATTTTCTATAAGTTGGTAACAGTTAACAGTTGGTAACAATTATTCATTTATTTTCAAATTGACAGCTTATTTGAAGTTTGAGTTTTTAATTGAATTTTTAAATAATACTACTTTAAATTATCCTAATAATTAAACATGGATGAAGAAATACCAAATACTCCTCCAGAAATTCGAGAAATAGCAGCAAGCACAATAAGCAATTTAATACCCGATAAGTCTCGACACTTGTATGAAAAACAGTACAATAAATTTGAAGAATGGTGTGATGAAAAAAATATTAAATGTGTATCTGAAAATGTTATGCTTGCATATTTTGAATTGCAACGCAAGAAATACAAATCGTCAACTTTGTGGACCGTTTATTCCATGTTAAAGGCTTCTTTAAATCTACACAAGAATATAGACATTTCAAAATTTAATAAATTACAAGGTCTATTGAAACGTACTTCAATAGGTTACTTGCCTAAAAAGTCAAATATTTTGGAAGAAGAGCATATTACGAAGTTTATTAAAGAGGCCGATGACAAGGTATATCTTGCTATGAAGGTACGAGTGATTTTTTTTGTATAATATTTTATTTTGTACGATTTTATATAAATTTTAGGTCATTCTAATAATCGGCTATAACGGTGCATGTCGAAGGCAGGAGTTAATAAATATTTCTATAGATGATATCGAATTTAAAACAGATTGCATAATAATTTCAATACCAAAAACAAAAAACTACGTCCCAAGAAAATTTATAATATCTGAAAACAATTGGGTTCAGTTAATTAAGAAATATGCAAGCCTGAGGCCAAAGAACGTCACCCATAAGCGATTTTTCCTAACCTTTAGAAATGGTTATTGCATTAATTCTCCAATCGGTATAAATATAATGGGAAAAGTATCCAGAAATATTGCGGCTTATCTCAAGTTGCCTAATCCGGAGTCATTTACGGGTCATTGTTTTCGAAGATCCAGTGCCACCCATTTGGCAAATCGCGGTGGTGACTTACTAATGCTGAAACGTCATGGAGGGTGGAAATCTTCTAGTGTTGCAGAGGGATACGTTGACGCTTCTCTACAAAACAAAATCAATGTGTCCAGACTGTTCATACCAACGGAGAATGAAATTACATTACCTGGGTGCTCTACCAATAATAGTTCTACTTCTTGTGAAAATAATACTACGGAACATAATATTAATATTCATTCTAAAGACACTTCCAGTGTAATTATTAATTACAACGTATACAATAATTGTACCATTCAAAGCCACGATAAAAATTAAATGTAAACGTATTCCTAACATTGAATATATTGTTTATTTGCTTTTAAAACAAGACTCTTCATCTTGCGCTGCTATCTTGGTTCTTGGCAATTTGGCCACAACCAAAGTAGATAACCAGGTAAAAATTCACTATAACTGCCTACCTCCAATTTTTAATAATTAATAAAATAATACAATTACAAAAATGATTTCGATGTTCTTCTAATATGAAAAAGTCGAGCCAAAACTAGTATAAACCCTTAAATAAATAAGCGAGACATTCTTTAAGCAACGTTGACAATTTAAGGTTATCTTTGTGAGGTTTAGAGGTTATCTGTTTTTTGTTTGACATATCAATGCTACCAACTTCGAAAAAATAAATAATGCGTGTTATAAAGCGGTAGATGTAGGCTATTTCAACACTGATTTGAGTGCTGAAAAGTACACATTATAGACGCAAAATATAAAAAAAATATTATAGTTTTCAATTTTAGTAACTTTTATGGTAGTTGGCAACTCTAATGTCAGGTTTGTCAAATCATCAAATAACCTGTAAATCGCTTGGCAACTGCCACTTTAAAATCAATAAACTTCAGTCCTACCAACTTCGAAAAATAAAATTTACTACTCAGTAACGCACCGATAACAGTGCGGTACTGGCTAGTAACGTACTGCTGTCAGTGTGTTACTAGCGACTAGTAACGCACCAAAATAGAAAAATTAATTTTTCCGACGACCATATGAGAAAATCGTATATGTCATTCATATTAGTAGTTTAGAAAATCTTTCATTTCAACACTAGTGACTTTGACTTTCCGTTTTGTAACTGTCAAATAGTTCTTGTAATTTTCGATAGAGGCGCTGCGAAGGAATTCCGAAAGCCCTCTCTTGGATTTTTTTGAACTTGCAAAAAAAGTAGTTTAGAAAATCGTTCATTTCAACACTAGTGACTTTAAGTTTCCATGTTGTAACTGTCAAATAGTTCTTGTAATTTTCGATAGAGGCGCTGCGAAGGAATTCCGAAAGCCCTCTCTTGGATTTTTTTGAACTTGCAAAAAAAGGATAGTTCAAATAAAAATTTATATTTAACCCCGCCAATATTACTAATTTTATTATTAAAATCATTATATAATTCACTTTTCTGTAAATTTTAAATAAAATAGGAACATTTTTTATTCGAGGGAATAAAACTCTTCGGCCAAGCGGAGAATTTTTTATTTACTTTAACTTAAATCTTTCTGTGACGTTTCGCCAGTCATTCGCTGGCTTCCTCAGACTAAAACAGAAGTAAAACGTTAAAATATTCGTATATAAATGCCATCTATCAAACAAAGCAATATTATGCATTAAAATCTTTTTTATTAATTATCATATACAGCGATGATTTTAGATTATCAAAAACGCTAAAACGTGATGTCATTAAGTAATTAGTATTATTAGACACGAGAAAAACTTATATAAGAATCAGAAAACACATTGGTTGTTGTTATGAGGAAGCCAGCGAATGACTGGCGAAACGTCACAGAAATATTTAAGTTAAAGTAAATAAAAAAATGTCCGCTTAGCCGAAGAGTTTCATTCCCTAAAATAATTACGGACGCTAATCAATTATTATTTTTTATTCGTTTCGATAAGTTGCTTCCGTCAAAACAGCGCCACCTACAATTATTTACATTTAACTAAAAATAATCGATAACTACAATGTCAGCTGCTGTTAACATAGGTTATGTTATGTTGTTACTACAAAATATTAATAATGGTCGCAAAATCTCCGTGGTCGTCGGAAAAATAGCGTACAAAACTCGCAGAAAGTGAATTTCGTTGCTCGTGTAATATCCTCACTCGGCTGGCGCCTCGTTCGGCTATTTTCACACTCGTACAAAATTCGTCACTTTCTAGCTCGTTGCGTAATATACTATATTATTATTTATTATCTGATGATGTAAAAATCCAATATGCGGCCATAAAAAGGTAGAATATCGTGACTTCGAATCTAGGAGGCAAATAAGATTATTTTTGACGTCATTTAACTCAGAAAAGTCATCAATTTAAAGGTACAAGGTACCAAATTTCATTGATGTACTAGTAATGTTATGGCAAATATAAATTATTTTCCAAAATCACATTTTTTGGTTTTTTTGGCCATAACTTTGCAATGAGTTTAAATGTCGTAAATTTTCTTACAGATTTTTAATGGGCATAAAAAAGTGCAACTTTTCTTTAATTTAACCGACCTCGTTCTCTTCCACTTTAAAAGATACCAATGGTGAGCATCGAAATAATCACCACCTTCAATAATAATCAACAATTCACGAGAGGATGGCAAGTCTTGACATACACTTTATAGTTGCAGCATTAATCTTTTCCTATATCTTCATTTTCAAAATGAACGTGCTGATAATTCCAAACGATAAAATTTAATTTTGTAAAGATTTGGCCTCAAATCTAAAGTAGGAATACAGAGTAACCTAAATCTTATTTTCCAGTAAATATTTGTTATTTAAGGAAATCGAGAAACAAAACAAAAATGAGAAGAGAAAAGGAAATAAAATTTAGTTGAGTTTTTATTGAAATTGTTTAAATATAAATTTATTTATTATTCTTTTAATGTAGGTATAACATTTTCTTTTTATTTAAATTAAAAAATATTTATATTTTAATATATAGAGACCGAATTACGTGATATGGTCAATGAAGTGGACCAAGATGGGAATGGAACCATTGAGTTTAATGAATTTCTTCAAATGATGTCCAAGAAAATGAAGGACTCAGATGGTGAAGATGAGCTTCGAGTGGCATTTAGGTAATCATAATTTAAAAATACTTTCCAGTTCTTTTATATTTTTCTACAAGTCCAAATTTTTCCACATACCAGGTGTCCCAAGATTCAGTTTACAGGCCATATCTCTTTTACTTGAAGAAATAGAAAATCACATCAACAAACGTTTTTAATAGCAATAAATTTACATTCCAATTATGTCCTTAAAATATTATTTCCTTGGCCACCCATAAGGGCTGGGAATGCAGAAAAATTTTAGTTCATGAAGTGTTTTGATAGGAAAATTTTGACACATGAAAATTTTATTATTAACTCTGTTTGTAGATATTTGGTGGATATAGAATCATATAATTTATAATTTTCCGAAAAAAAATAAAACGAACTGAAGTTTTTATAAATTAATTCTGCAATTGATGGGTTTTGTGGATCCAATAAGTCAAATACCTATTTAAACAACTTTTATTTTTAAATAGAAGAATTAATTAATAAAATCGTTGGATCTCAATTATATAAAAAAAATGAAGTTTTTATATGTTTTTGCTTACAAAATGATCAAAATAAAAAAGTGAAATTTATATAAAATGTACTTAGATGTTAATTTACAAATATCTTTATAAAAAAAATTTCAATTTTAATTTCATTTTTTTTACTTTTTTATTTTTAAGATTTTTTGTTTGAAAATTATATGATTCGATACCCACATAGTATCTATAAGCACAGCAAATAATAAAATTTTTGTTCGTCAAAATTTTTTTATCAAAACACTTAATAAACTAATAAAAATACCCTAGCCATCCATCAACTCTTTTTAAAGAGCAGAAATGTGATTTCAACTTTATACATAATAAGAAAATTTACAAACAATAAAACCGGCCCAAGAATAAGCCCGCTGGAGCAGGTGGCTTATTCTTGGAGCGGTCGAGATAGTGTCGTCTACGAGACTACAAGGACAGACTCTTATTTTTGCATTTAAAGGCTGATTTATAACTTTGCATAAAACTTAAACATAAGCATAACCACCAATTTTTATGTCATTTGTCATTGTTTAACATTTAATTTAATGAAAATGTATACAGATAGGTACGTTTCTTCAAGAAATGTAGTTTTATTTTTAATTCTATTTATGATAAATAAATATTTTTATTAAAATCTTTACAGAATAAGGTAAATATTTTTTTGGGTTAGAATGCTTTTTCTTATGTTTATGTTTTTATGTAAAGTTATAAATCGGCCTTAAATGAAAAGCACAGAATGTTGAATGTCGTCTACGGCACGATCTCCTGAATCTCACACGAGTGAATGTGATCTCACTTTCCTCGAGTGCATAATCTCACCCGCGAATCTTGATATGCCTGGTTCATCGAAGTAAATTGAGATTCTCTGAGTGATATTTTAGGAATCATGGGGGCCTATTTTTGAAATTGTCGGCAGGATATCGCATGCAAGAATTCGGTAAATGTCAATTAACTTCGAAAAAATGCATATAAAATTTGTTTTTTTGAACCATAGAACATATCCAAATTTCAAATTTTTCTATTCATAAATAAAAAAGTTATGGAGGTGACCCAGTTTTCATTTCCATCCGGTATATAGGGTGAGTTTGGAGGAGTGCTTCAAACTCGGGGGGTGTAATCTACATATTAACCAAAATGTTGTTATCTAATTTTTATTAGTTTTCGAGTTATAGCGTTTTAAAAGTTACAATTGGCCATAACTTTCATAATTCTTTTCTTGTACCATCTCGGTGGTTTTAACTTGCCCTCAAGGTCCTCAGATCTTCAATAATTAGATTTTGGTTTGAAGAACTGGTTAAAAATTAATGTTTGTAAAGAACAGGTTGGAGTTCGGAATGTACTAATTCGACGTATTTTGAATACTGTGCTCTAATAAAAAAACTATAAGAACTTAGAATAGCAATAGCTAGTATTCATAGTTCATAGAAGAGCATAAAAATGTTTATACGCACGTGGGGATATCTTTGAAAATGTTGTATGAATTTAAAATAATCTAAATGAGCTGCTATACCTAAGCCCATTTAAATTTTTAAAACGCAATAACTTGAAATCTAATAAAAATTGGATAACAACATTTTGGTTTTTTGACATGTAGAATACACTCCTGAAGTTTGATGCACTCCTCCCGACTCACCATATACAGGGTGTTCCGAAATTAAGAGGTCAACGTTTAGGAGGTGATTCGACAACTAATTTTAAGAAAAAAAACTTTATATAAACCTATATCCGATTTCGCACCCTAAGGGGGCTAGAGCCCTTGACATGAGGCATCAAAAATTGGGTTTTTACTCGATTACTTGAAAAGGAATTACTGTACAGATTTGAAATTTGGTGGGAGTTAAGAGGACACTTGGATAAGTATTTCTGATTTTTTTTCAATTTTCTCTGAAGCTTTAAAAAGGTAGATTTGGGGAGGGTTGTCATAAAAAATACCTCTAACTTTTTTATGGCTAGTGATAACTAAAATATTATATTAAAAAACGAGTTTTTTATACTATTTTTTCTATTTTGCGCCTTTTTATGTATTTAAAATAAAATATTATAGTTTTCAATTTTAGTAACTTTTCTGGTAGTTGGCAACTCTAATGTCAGGTTTGTCAAATCATCAAATAACCTGTAAATCGCTTGGCAACTGCCACTTTAAAATCAATAAACTTCAGTGCTACCAACTTCGAAAAATAAAATTTACTACTCAGTAACGCACTGCTGTCAGTGTGTTACTAGCGACTAGTAACGCACCAAAATAGAAAAATAAAGTTTATAATGTTCCCCAATTAATTTTGGGCAAAAATGTACTCCTATGCGAAGGTGGCAGATCGCACCGTTTTGAAGTAAAATGCACAAATTTCAAACGCTTGCAGTTTCACAATATTATTTTTAAGTGGGTTTAAATTTTATGATTTTTATACATTATGTACTACATAATTAATCAATTAATGTTTTACATTTATTAAAATGCACTTTAACGCGGGCGTTCACTTATTAAATCTGTTTAAATTATTTGAATTTCATTTATCGATGAAAAGAATGTTTCAGCAATTGCATTATTTTTTGTTTATTTGAAATTTTTTTGAATCATTCGCTTTCGTTATTTGTTGTAAGCATTTCGCAAAGATAATAACATGTTGGCCACGCAGATCACCAGACTTACCTCCGCTCGATTTTTTTATGCGGCTTTGTCAAAGACAGAGTATACAGACATCGCATACAAGTTCAGGAATTTTGAGGAGAGTTCAAGAGCGCAAGTTTGTTCCGATGCAAGAGGCCGACATTTTGAACAACTTTTGTAGTTCACAATGATATTTTTAAATAAATTGAATTTTATTAATTTAACATATGCTAATTATTAAAAATTCTTAAACTTATCAATAATAAAATAAATTTAAACTTCTTGTCGTTTTAGTATTTATTAGAAAACAAATCTAATTTAGGATTAAAAAAAGACTTAAAAGTTGTTTTTCTTTAAATTTACAAAATAGAAACAAACATCCAAGTCTATATTAATTTTTAATTATTTCCGTTCATTTCTTCCAATCAAAAACCTTCAAATACTCCAACATGATGAGTATTTTAAAACTGCAATCGTTTCAGATCAGTGCATTTTACTCCAAAACAGTGCGTTCTATCGCGTTCGTATAAGAGTAACTTTTTTGCCCATAATTAATTGGGGAACATTATTATTAACTTTATTTTTTACTATCCATAAAAAAAAGTTAGGGGTATTTTTTATGACAACCCTCCCCAAATCTACCCTTTCAAAACTTCTGAGAAAATTGAAAAAAAAATCAAGAAAACTTATCCAGATGACCTCTTGACTCAGACAAAATTTTAAATCTCTACAGTAATTCGTTTTCAATTAATCGAGCAAAAACCCAATTTTTAATGACACATGTTAAGGGCTCTAGCTCCCTTAGGAGGCGAAATCGGATATAGGTTTATACGAACTTTCTTTTTTAAAATTACGTTGGGCACTTAATTTCGGAACACCCTGTATATCAAATTTAAATGCTTTACTAAGAACAATCTCCCATAGGAAACGAAATCGAACATAAGTTTATACGATTTATTTTCATTATTTTGATATAAATTTCACACATTGGAAATTTTTTCCATCATACCATAATCTATGTATATTAGTTTCTAAGTATTGTATTTTTCAGAGTTTTTGATAAAAATAATGATGGTCTAATATCGTCTAATGAGCTGTGGCATGTCATGACTAGCTTAGGAGAGCGTCTATCCGAAGAGGAAATTGATGATATGATTAAAGAAGCCGACTTAGATGGAGACGGCAAAGTTAACTACGATGGTAAAACCATTAATTATTACTATTCGTGTGCTATATTTCACAAAAACTTTCATTTATATATTTTTTTAATGTCACTCAAATATTGTATTTTATTTTAAAATATAGTTTTAATTTTTTTTGTTTCAGAATTTGTCTCGATCTTGACCTGAACATTAAAAGACAAAAAAATCGATAATTGTATTAAAAATAGGGGAATATATAATTGCACTTTAAATAAATTGCTTTTACTTTGTCAAACAAACTATAAAATAGGTATATTAATTTGCACTTTGGATAAGGATGATTTAAACTATAAAATTATTACTTTAAAATAACACGTATTAACTTTAAAAAAGTATTTTTAAACTTTAATTCCACCACTATAAAATGAGTGGATAAAATAAATTTCAACTTTGAGTTTTCAGCTATAAATTGAAGGGTTTCCACTTTTTATAAGGTATACAGGGTGAGTCAGACCACCCGTAACAGCCTTTTATCTCGAACAGTTTGTCGTCCATGGATAGAATAAAAATTTTTATTACCAAAGTGAACCCAAAGAATCAATTGGCCCACTTATTATTTTCCGGAACAATCCGGAAGTGCCCGGAATCGGAAGTTACTTTGAAATTTCAAATGGTTAGGTTATGGGAATGTATGTACTTGCGCTTCAAAGTGCTTGTCCATTGTTTCTATAGTGTAAATCTTTTTTTTAAGCGTATGATAATTATTTAAAAGTGTAGTATTTTTCATTTAAGTGGAAAACTATTTTCTTATGTTTTCTTAACTTTGAAAAGGTGAAGGATGATTTTTTAAAGTGCGTTACATCATTTAGAAGTGTAATATTTTTTCATAAACGTTAAAAACTATTATTTAAAGTTATAACATAATTTTTTAAGTTTTGTCAAATTTAATTAATCTTATGGCCTATATCACCGACACGGCTTAGACCCCTAAGTAGTACTTAAATTCTGAATTGACAGATTTTGTACTGTATTCCTGTCAATTTGGAGACATTAAAGTAGTTCTTAAATTTTAAGTCGTGTCGGTGAGATCAGGCATTAATGCCATTATTCAAAGTGAAACTTATTTCAAGAAAGTGATATTTATTATTTTTCGTTGATTGGATTTTTATAAAGTTTAAAATGTTTCCTTTCTTTTTTACAAAGCTATTTTTATCTATTTTCTATTTTAAAGTGCAATTAAATCTAATCCATATATATATTATTGGAATTTTATTTGTAGAAAAAGTATTTTATTGAATAGTTTAATATTATTAGCATTTTTAACAATTATAGTAGGTTTTAGGTATTTGTGTGTGGTTTAATATTAGCAAAATAATTATGTTTTGTATTAAACTTCTTATTTTTCAAAATCTACGTTCATATATTCACCCTAAGCTTCATTCCTCCTATTGAAGAGCCGGTAGCCGTTAGCTCGTGACAGTTTTTGGTCTCCGATTTCATACAACATGCCTTTTGGAGGAGAGAATATTTATATAATATAAAGGCATGCAATTTTCCACCCTTGAGCCAACGAGGGGCGAATGCCAATTTTTTTATAGGGGTTTTATGACACAAACTTTAATTCTTTTTATTGGCATGCAGTATGAAAACGCGGAAAATCATATTTTTCTATTAAAAGATCACATGACCGTTTGAGCCCTTTCGAACCGTGCGAATCGCTTGCCTATAATTTTCAAAACTAAAAGGGCATGTAATATTAAATCAGAGAAAAACACATAATTTTTGCGAAAATGGAAATGCAATTTTCCATATGATCGGAAAGCGTGCAGGGGTTTAGTACCTGCTTTTCTTAATTATTTTAGGGTAAATATTTTTTACTTTAAAAGGCATGTTACATACATAAATTATTGAATTTAATTGTATTCTTTTAATTTTACAACTTCCTAATACCCCAACTCGCTCATGTATTATGAGTTTCAAGAAGTAAATAATATCAAAGTTGAATGTGCAATAGTCCTTTATTATTCCTATAATTTTTCATGGTAAGTAATATTTACTTTATAATAACACAATTTAAATAAATACTTATATTTAAAATAAATTTTACAAGTAAATTATTTAGGTCATTAAAATTTTAATTATATTAAACACGAAATTAATATTATTTTTTGCTAATCCATCAATTCTGTGATATATCAAGACCGAGGCGGGGCTAGAACTAGATCATTATGAAGGTGTACATGATTAAAAACCTCTAAATAAAATGTGATCATATCTAGGAGATTCTGAAGAGATTGTGTCCTCCAAATTAAAGCTGTATCCATTCTTCAGCTGGAGCTACACCTAGTTGCTTAAACACCACGAAGATTTTATTTTTGCTTGCTAATTCGTACATCACTGAAATTTAGTCCCCCACGTCCGACAATTTTATATGAGAACCCATTTCTAAAATATTGCACTCAGCAACCATTTTCCTAATTAACTTTCACTAAAAGTTCACCGATTGGTTAATATCTGTGACATAAGTAGAGATGATTCAGTAAAGTGATATCCTCTCAGAACAAATAGCTTAATTATTTATAACTTTATAATATATAGGTTCTAATCTCTCTGGAAATCTTCTTCAAAGAACTGCATAATCAGCAAGAACGTATTTCATTGAACTTTTCAAATTCAAATTCATTTATTAGTGTTACAAAACAAACAGTTTTACACAGGTGAGTTACAGTTAAAATAATTTCGCAACTCTACCAAGATATCATAAAATTGTATATCAAATGGTAATTTTTGTATATCGTATGGTAGACAGTTAAGAAAATTAATAGAAACATGTAAATGGAAGTTAATAGAAACACGAGGAGTGCTTCTACAATCGAACATTTTATTATTTTTCAAAATGTTTGAATCCCATCTCATATGTAAAATTCATGACATCAACCATTTTCCTATTTAATGTATTCACCGGAAGTTCATCGATTGCTTAATCTTTTTTATAGTACGTTCCGCTCCCATCAAAAAACAGTTAGCCTAATTATGATAGTAGGAGAGCCGACCGCACTAAAGTCTCCCTCATAGAATATAGCGCGATTTTTTGTTGAATCGGTAGTTTTCTATGTACTCTAGAGTGTGCCATCGTATTTATGAGCTGAAACTTGACTTAAGTATTAAAAAATGATCACTTCCGGTACCTCTCTTTTTGAACTTTTGCTGTTTGTCCCTCATAAAACATAGCTCAACCATTGTGCCACTCGATGAAGCCTGTTAAGCAATTGATAAAAATAATGTGCTGCCTGCCCCAAACCTGCCCCAAACCTGACAGGAACCGAGGCAGCAACCCGAAAGTGGGAATCATTTTCAAAAACAAGCAACCACTTTTACGAGACGTCAGTAAAAATGGTTGCCTATTTTAGAAAATCATTCCCACTTTCGAGTTGATGCCTTGGATCCTGTCAGGTTTGAGGGTGGCAGCACATTTTTTTTTATCAATTTGCTTAATAAAAGACAACTAATCCTTTCTTACAAAAGAAGATTTCAACCAATTTTAATCAAAATTACAAGACTTTGGTGAAACGCGTCTGACTTTTTAATTGTAATCGAAATCAATTCTCTATTTGTTTAAGATTCTCTTTTTTTTTATAAAAAAAAATAATTTGATCATTTTAAAATTTAAAAACACGTATTTTGAAAAACTTTTTTAAAATAAAAACGTAACAATGTATTAGGTATTTATTTTTCCCATAAAACTTCTTCCAAGAATTAAGATAATATCTGCTTAATCAGCATTACTATAAACATCCAAAAAGGTGGTTAATAAAAAATGCATACAACTCGAAAATAATATAAAACGTGATGAATGCTTCTCAACAATGAAATATTTTTTATTATAATTTTTTAATGTTTGAATCTCGCTTTATATGTAAAGTTCTGTACAATTTTCCTATTTAATGCTCTCACAGAAAGTTTTTCGATTGCATTTTTAAAGTAAGTAAAGATGATTCAGTCAAGTGCTGCCCCCTAAAAATAGTTTCCCTAATTATGAGTAAAGTTTTAGAAACCGATTAATTATTTATAAGTTTATAATAATCAGGTATTTATTATTCCATAAAACTTCTTAACGTAAGGCAGCTGCTTGATCAGCATAAACACATTTCATTGAACTTGACAAACAAGCAAATGACGGTTAATAAAAAATGCATACAACTCGAAAATTATAGAAACGTGATGAATGCTTCAACACTTAAACATTTTATTAATTTAAATTATTTAAGTAATTTATAATATATTACGAAAAATGCAACGTAAAATTTTTTTAGGAAAAAATGTCATTCCAAATTGTTGAAGAATTTGTGCAATTTCGTTCACAATAAACATCAACTTTTATATAACTTCACAAAGTAAATTTCATTTGCGACTACGCCAAATATTGTAATCTTAGCATATTGCAGTTTATAAAAAAAATCGGTTAAATCTAAAGTAAAAGATGAATTTCAAGTCGGTAAAAAAACATTACGTGTTATTTTAAAATTAACGATTTCACCTTTGTCATCATCTCATTTTTCAATTGCTTTCAAGGTAGATTTACATGTAAGTCTACGTTTCAAAACCTATGATTCACATATTTCAAAATTACTAGAAGTAGGTAATTCATTGAGTGCAAGCCGAAATTATAATAGACTTTATAAGGCTCCATATACCACTCATTTCCAAAACGGCGATGGGCAAGAAACCCTCTTATCTTTTGCTACTATCGACCTCGTTATGTGGAACATTACCCATTGCCCATCGTGAAAAACCGCCTCAAGAAAACTATAAGGAGGTGTCGTGTGTCTGCTGTAATCTCATTTATATGAGATTATATATGTTTTTTGTGAGAATTGTTTCAAATCTAAAAATGCCTTTCATTGGGAAGTGTAGATTGTGTGTTTCCAAGTAAGTTTATAAATAATATTATTATAATATAATTTTGATATAATTAAAAAATAAAATTTTAAATAAAAATGTATTTTGTTGTTAGACATTGAATATGGTATATGGATGAGGCTCCCCCGGACTTGGACGAGTGCATTATATTTTTCCTCCCTAAAAGGGGTATAAAGGCTGGAGGTACTCTATTTATGTGGACCTCATATTAGACGACGAGTTATTAATTGTACACATGGTAAGTATGTGTATGTGTTTCTTTTTTTACTATTATTAACATATTTTTTTTCTTTTTTTCTTACTTATAGGAAGATGAGGAGGATATGGAAGGTTGCGCTAATGGAGCATGAGGGCATTGTGGGTTGCCCCCCACCCCACCAGCACCACATAAATACAAAAATATGTAGTATTAATATACATATATTAATTGTATCATAAAAAATATATTATAATAAATTTATTTAACAATTTTTTTTCTTATTTAACTTAAATAAAAAAATAAATATACAGAACCTTTTGTTTTTTGCAACTAAAATATATAATTAAATCATGGCAAGTAAAAATTTTAAATTTACCATTTATCAAATAAGCCCAATGTGAGCTTTCTTTTTTAATTCAACGATAATATGATTCATCAAGCCAAATCGAGCTAAAACTTTTTAAAATTACTTTCACGACTATATAATTAGTTTTATCGATTCCAAAATTGGTTTATAAGATTTAATGAGTTACTCCTTTACATCCAATCCAATCCAAAGCGTCTTTTAAAACTGAAGGACAAAGCGCGGAAGAGGTATTCGTCAACCAGACTACCATCCGATAAAAACACTTTCAATGAGCTAAGGAGAGAGGTGAAGTCCCGGGTACATAAGGCACGTACTGATTTCATACGTAATTCTGAGGAAAATATCACTCAAGACCCCAAAAATGTTTGGGCATACATTAATAGCCTAAAAGCTCTACACGAATTCCTGGAATTATGAGATTTGAGGACAAAACCTTTGAGGATCCATATTCCATTGTCAACGGATTTGCAGACTTCTTTAAGAGCACGTTTTCCTTCCACCCTGATACCCATGGAGATGACCAGTACACTGGGGCAGTCAAACAATACCTTGGAAACTTTAGAATTAGGGAAGAAGATGTTCAAAAACACCTTAGTAATGTAAATAATACTTTTACTGCTGGAACGGATTTAATTCCCTCTTTTTTGTTAAAGGACTGTGCACATATATTTTCCACTCCTCTGACGTACCTGTATAATATCATTCTATCTACTGGTGTATTTCCTACTACTTGGAAAAATGTAAGAGTGTGTCCAGTGCACAAAAATGGTTATAAAAATCTTATTCAGAATTATAGGCCAATTAGTATTTTGTGTAATTTTTCAAAAGTACTTGAATCAATAATTTCCGAACATATCTATTTTAATGTTAAATGTCAAATATCTATAAATCAGCATGGATTTATGGCAGGCAGGTCAACCATCACCAATTTGATGAACTTTACCCAATTTGTCTCCTTCGCTCTTGATAATAAAATGCAAACTGATGTAATATATACGGATTTTAGCAAGGCCTTCGATAAGGTTGATCATCAAATACTTATAAAAAAACTGAATAATTTTAATATCTCAGGTAACATAATAAACTTCGTTAAGTCCTATCTGCACGGAAGAACGCAGCATGTTGAATATAGGGGTGCCAAATCAACTTCTTACATCTCGAAAAGTGGCATACCCCAAGGTTCAAACCTCGGCCCCCTTCTTTTCATTCTTTTTGTTAATGATATATTTGATCATATAGAGTAACCTGCGTTGATGTATGCCGACGATCTAAAGATATATCATAATATTTCCAGTATTATAGATAGCTTAAAATTGCAAAATGACATAAACAACATATCTGACTGGTGTGATAACAATCGGCTTACCTTAAACATAACCAAATGCAACGTTATGTCATTTTATAGAATAAATAACCCCATAATCTATAACTACTTTATTAACAATATTACACTTAATCGCTTCAGCCAAGTTAAAGATCTTGGGGTGTTAGTTGTTGACAAATTAACTTTTAATCATCATGTTATTACCTTGTCCAATGAATGCTATCGATTGCTTGGATTTATTATCCGAAACTCTACCTCTTTCCGTAATATCAACACACTTAAAACATTATTTACCACATACATTGCCAGTAAGCTTGACTACTGCTCTATCATCTGGACCCCACATTATCAAATCTACATAAATGTTTTGGAACGTACACAAAGAAAGTTTTTAAAATATTTATACTTTCGTGATTTCAAAGAGTATCCTGATAATAACATTCCTTACAGCTTCTTGTTGGATAGATATGGCTTTGAGTCTGTTTACGATAGACACCTGGCTAATGGTCTTATACATTTACACAAATTAATTAATTCTGCTGTTGATAATCCATCTTTCTTATCCAATATTCAGTTTAACGTTCCGAGTATTAATGTAAGAACAATTAATACCTTTAGCTATTCAACACCTTATACTAATAAACACTACAACTCTCCTTTGGTCCGTTTATGTAAGTCTTATAACGATTCTCGCACTTATCCCGATATTTTCAACACTGAGTTGTATCACTTCAAAACTAAAATACGGGCACATGTTCACACCAAGTAGTCTAACCTTCCAGCTGTAATATAAATTTGAATTTTTTTTATATCGATCCTTTATTATTTTATTAATAATATATAATTATTTATTCATATCATTAAATATTTAATTGTCATATCATATTTCTTATATTATTGTACCTTAATTAAGTTTGTATTTATATTTTGCCTTGTAATTGGAATTTTGTAATTCTGTTGGGTAAATAAAGTTAAATTAAATTAAATTAAATTTTAAGGGGGGGGGCTTTTTCCAAAATATTATTTTAAAAGTTTACTTATACACTTGAAAAGTTATTATTTATAATAAATATTTCCAAAATAAGCAATTTTTAATTAATAAAAGCAATTATGTTATTTAAAATTTGGATTTTATTTTATAATTAATATACTTAAAAATTGTTGGGGGTCTGTAAAGACAGCGTAAAAGGATTTTTAGTGGCTTATAAGAAACTAACAAGTTGCTCTTTTACATTAGATTGTCCTAAACTAAATATTTAAGGAGAATTGAGGAAATTCAATTTCTTAATCAGCATTCAGCATAAAATGTTTTCGAACATACTTAGTTTTCAAAACATGTGTAAAGCAGTACTAAGCAAAACTAAGAGAATTTTCAAGGAAAGTATTAGAGAAACTCTACATATCATCCTGTGTATTTTCCAGTGAATGTGTATCCTATAAATATCATTGCTAACCTGATGTGCACTTATCAGAAGACAACTTGTTAGTTCTAATAAGCCAATTTTAGAGCCATTAAAAAAATGTTACATCAGTCGGACAAACTTTCTCTTAAAGCTGAACCGAAAGAAGAACCGACAGAGGAACAGAAAGAGGAAAATCTCAGTAAGCAGCAAGTTGAAGAAAATAATGTAAGGACTTCAAGTTATAAAAGAAAGGCCGCTTATAAACACAAAGCTTCCGTAAAATCATTGAAGTAACAAGATGTAGCTGATAATTTGAGGGACCTTGATGAAGAACATGAAGCAGTAGACTTTTGAGTAAATGGATCTGAATTCAGGTTGAGGGTGTGGTTGTGTTCCACGGGCAATTAGGCCGCCACAATTGAGCCCATTTTAGTGAGTCTCCTTCCACTCCGGCCATCCGATTGTCTCGGCTAGCCTGAGAAGATCTCCAGGTGGGATCTCACTGATGTCGGCCATACTTGGCCAGCAGTCCCCAAGCATGGATCCTCTGGTTGATGATAGGCCAGGGCAATAGCAGAGCAAGTGCTCTGCTGTCTCATCTTCTCTTTCACATCTATGACAGCTGGGATCTTTGGTTATTCCCAGCTGATGTAGGTGTTTGTTTACGTGGCAGTGCCCGGTCCATATTGCTATGAGCTTTCTGAGTTTATCCCTCGTTAGCTGTAGGCAGTAGTTCGCTGTTTTCATGTAATGTGCTCGTATGAGCCATCTGTTGGCATGTTGTCGCAGCGAGTGCTCTTTTTTCAAGGCATTGATAGTGGACTTCGCTAGGGGCATTGAAGGCTGCGGCCCGACAGATTGCTGGGTGGCACTCCTTCGAGCTAGCTCGTCCGCCTTCTCATTGCCTTGGTTTCCTGAATGTCCTTTAATCCAGACGATTTCTACTGTGTTGTTTATCGCTAGGCTCTCCAGCATTTGGTGGGATTCTGTTACCAGCCAAGAGGTGACCTTTGGTCTCCCTAAGGCTAGCATTGCCGCCCTGCTGTCTGTCCACAAGCGAATCACTTTATTGCGTAGTTCTTTCACCGTTGACTCTCTGGCCCCGTGCAGTAAGCCCGCCAGTTCTGTTTGAAGAACTGTGATATGGTCACCGAGGGGAATACTGTCTTGTAGTTCAGGTGAGAAGACTCCTCTCCCAGATCTGCCTTCGTTTTTGGACCCCGTCAGTGAAAATGTTCACATCTGGTTTCCTATTTTCTTCGAGCGTGTAATCAAGGTGATAGCTCCTGGTGAAGATGTACTTTACCAGTTTGTAGTCTGTCCCTAACCCGAGGAGTGGCTCACGTTTGTGTGCCTCTCCCAAGATTTTTAGGTATCTACTTCTCTCGAAACTTGCGTTCAGGAGGTTTCCTTCTCGCAGTCTTAGGAAGGAGCCCAGTGCCATCTCCTCCAAATAGATATCTAAAGAAGGAGGGGTTGTTTTCCAAATGTATACGCCTTCTCTTCCAGTGATCTGCCAATTCTGCACACTACATTGTTTAGTGCAGATTCTGTCGATCTCCCTGGAAGATAAGCGTGCTGGTTTGGATCCAGGTGAAAATTTCTTCTTCTTCTTCTGTCGCACAATCTTTCTAATGATTTCAGGAGAAACGATGTTAGACTGTATGATTTTGGTGTGGAGTAATCATTCTTTCCCGGTTTGGGAATGAAGATTACTTTGACTTCCCTCCATATATTCGGGATGTATGCCAATAGCACGCATGCCCGAAATAGGTCTACCAGGTGATCAAGAGTACACCCCACTCCCCACTGCACCAGTGCGGGATATATACCGTCCATCCCGGGACTTTTATATGGCTGAAATGTTTCGATAGCCCAGGTTACCGTTTCAGCCGTCACCAGGTGATTGACCCTTTCCCCTCTCGTTGGGGTTGGGGGAGAATAATCGGGTCATGTCACCGTTGTGCCGTCCTTGCAATCTGGGAAGTGAGCGTCAAGCAAAACTTTTGCGGTGTCTGAAAGGGTGTTGGTGTACGTACCATCCACCCTCTTTAGCACACATGGTTGTTGCCTCGGATCTTTTGATATTACCTTTTTCAGCCTTGCTGCTGTGTTGGTAGATTCAATTTCATTGCAGTATGTTCACCACGCATTCCGCTGCCTTTGGCGTATTAGCTTTTTGTACTCCTGACGGTGTTTATTATAAACCTCTATCTGTCTCACAGTTATAACTTCCTGTGCGATGGGAACCTGTCCCAGAGAGTCTTCCAGGTGTTGTAGAAACAACTCCCTGTTAGTCCTTCTTAGGTCTCTGTACCACTACACAGCATTCTAAGTTGAAATTGATCCACCGGTGGTCTGACATTGATGCAATAGGCATCACGTGCCATCCGGTGATGTGATTTGAAATGTTCCCGCTACCCAGCGTGATATCTATTACTGTCTGGTGCCTAGAGTTGACGAAAGTTGGTTCGCGCCCTCTATTGATTATTTCTATGTTAGTACTTGCTAAGAATTAAGTGCTTACCTCTGGTGTTGTTGTCGCTGCTTCCCCAGACCATGTGGTGTGAGTTTGCGTCACAGCCCATGATTATGTTCCTCCTGCTCTTCTCGCAGTGGTTGATCGACTCTGTCATCTCCGTAGAAGGTGGAGGATCCCGCGAGTCGATAGGCAGGTAGATCGAAGCTAGGACTAGTTCTTCTTTGCCGTTCCCTATGTCACACGTTATCTGCACGGCCGTTTGGCCGTTTGGCGTTGCTGCAGCTGCCCGACAGTGCTGAAAGTTGCCTTGGATAAAACTAACCTTATTAGCCATTGAATCATGCGTGGGTTCGATTGGTTTGCCGAGGCATACCCAATCAGTTGGTTGATTCTGTGCTCTTGTCGTCGCGGTTAACACACCCCACCCCCACCCCAATCTCCATGGGGATGTAGACGACAGGTTGGGGGACACCCGCGGCCATCTCGTTTTAGGGTGGTGACCATGTATTTCACCAACCCTTTATATTCTTTAATGTACTTGAAGATTCCCTCTCTCACCCCAAGTACAAGGAATGTACTCTTATTTGGGTCCTCCTCCTTACTCTGGGTGTGGAAGGTTATCCACTCGCCCATTTGTGCCCATGGGTTTTGAGCCGCCAAATATTTAAAGGCCGTATCCGCGGGAACCGGTTCTCCCGGAATCCACAGAGTGACCTTGGTCAGTTTTGGCAACTGATCCACGGGCACTACAACAAGTTGAGGAGGTGCGATTGTACGAAAGCTCCTTCTTCAGCGTTGTCGCTTGGGTGTCATCAAGCCTCCCCAGCGAACTACTGTTCCAATCTTTTTTGTCGATTATACCCACCCTTAGGTGACTATTGACGACATCGCTGTATTTGTCGGTAACAGCCGGTTTTTTTTTTAGGTTGAAGCCCCAGGACCCGGCCTCCTCTTCGGATTGCTCCTTGGAGAAGGCGTCGAGTCCTCCGACCTCACCCTCTTGCCTGACAAGGCACTAGCGCGCCCTTGGTTCACCAATTTCTGGCGGCCCGTGGTGCTTCCAGTGCTTGTCGAGGCTTGGGCAGTTTGTCCGGCATTTGCCCTAAGGGCTGCCTGACGTTCTCGCTGCCTCTTTCTTTGTTGTGCTCCGGAGATTAGTTTCCGTCGCAAAACTCTGGGTGCACTTTGTGCATCTGTGGATGCACTTTGTGCTTCGGTATTTTCGAGTACGCTGGGCAGCGCGCCCAATTGTGTATGTTTGGGGTTTGGGATTAAGGATTCCATGAAGGGTCTGTGAACTTCATCTCTCGAGCTCCCCACCCACCACGGAGCCCAACGTTGGGACGTCCACATGGACGCCAGGGTTACCCGGGAGATATAGCCCCCGAGTGAGGTCTGCACGACGAGCAGGAGAGAGTCCTGGGTCCGAATCCTCTCCCGCTCCCAGCCTCCCTCACCCTAAGGACTCACCCCACCGGCCCTCTTAAGGTACGGCACAGCCGCTTGATCGATGGTGGGTTAGCCACGACCGCCCGTCTAGGAGAAATCCAGGCCAAAGTGGAATGTTGCCACCAGGATCCCTTCATCCCCCGACACGGGTCGCTCCGCACGGCACAAAGACGGAGGAGCTGGTTCACGACAGAAGCTTGGAAGGCTGCGAGCCGGTTTTTTTGGGGGGAGCGGCGAGCCTATCTATTCTCCTGTTTGCCGAGAGCATCCCTAAACGGTCATATGCCCTGGCATACCTGTCGAGCAAATGTAAATGAAGACGATAATGTTTTCATAGAAGAGAGACCATATTATCAATCATTTATTGATGATATTGATACAGTAGTTTACGATAATTATTTAGAATAATATGATCCCCTTCTTAGAGAATAAATTGAAGGTTTGTTCAAAGAAAAAGAAGATAGGTTTGATACTACTTATGGCATCGTATATAATCCTAATATCGAGCAGTTGAATCTGGATAAATCATAAATCAGTTGTTCTGTTGAAAGAACCCGATCTGATTATCGATAATAAACAATATAAGGGCACTCGGGGGTTTTATGAACATATATTTAAAAAAGATCCTGAAGGATTTAAGATTTAATGATGATGACAAAGCACAATATAAAGATTTACTACAAATAAGGACCGTGGTGCTGACAAGAGATAACGATCCATTTCAACAGATAAAAAAATCTAAATCCTTTAAATATCAGCATATAAAATAAAACCCATTTTGCTGAATCAGCTCTTCCAAACTGATTCGTACTTGCAGCGGTCCATTAACCAGATCATTAAGGAATAGAACTGGAACAGGTTTTTAGAAATTAACATAATCACCATTGGAATATGTTTATTGGGACGACCCAAATGAACTGGTAGGATGCTTGTGTCTATTACTTGCCGGTAATAACTCTCATTAACAATGAAATTCAGCGTATCGAGGAAGAACTCAGGGAGGCTTCTATAATTGTATAAATACTGACATGTCGATAAATTTGCATCATTATTTGGTAAACTATCATAGCACACACCAATACTTTGGTAGAAATGGCAAAAGTAAAAAAATACATTGTAAGCGAACTTCACAAGCCAGCTCGAAGGAAATTTCTACGTCGCAGAACAATAATAAAAGGATTTGATGATATTTGGCAAGCAGATCAAGCAGAATTCCAATATTTCACCAAAGAAAATAAAGGACATCGATACATTTTCGATGTAATTGATTGCTTTTCCAAATATGTATAGACAAAACCACTAAAAGATAAAACTGGTGTAGAAGTTACAAAAGAGATAGAAGAAATTCTAAGGACCGGTAGAAAGCCTTTAAATTTACAAACCGATCAAAAGGTAAAGCGTTTTATAATAAAAACTTTACTCAGCTTATAAAAAGATTGGAATAAATGATTCAACCTTTAGCTCCAAATTTTATAAAGAACAGTTTTTTTCACCGGAGCACAACGCATTCATTTCAGTGTAGCCAACTGTGGAAAACTTAGGTTTCCTACCTTGCGATGTCAATGGTTTTAATCTTACTTGAATTCACTGTACTTAACGCAATCAATTTTATTTTTTCTTACTTGAAA
The DNA here is from genome assembly GCA_963971135.1 of Stenus bimaculatus. Classification (NCBI taxonomy): domain Eukaryota; kingdom Metazoa; phylum Arthropoda; class Insecta; order Coleoptera; family Staphylinidae; genus Stenus; species Stenus bimaculatus. Next base: position 13,957,519 of record OZ020187.1, read on the forward strand.
TTCCTCTAGTTGTGCGAGAATTTGATATTTTACATTATCTTCAAACCACTCATCCAGGTTGGTATCGTGATAAATCGTTGTGTTCTTAGTCTTCATATATTTAAATTCCTCAATTTGTTCATCAGCTTTATTGATTAGAAAGAGCCCGCAAAATACCGCGTTTAATTTGTTAATTATGCAAGATATTAAAAACATATTTTTAATAAAAGTTGTTTCTTTTTAAAAGACCTTTCCAACAATGCCATATTCGACCTAGGTTGCCACTTAAAATTCCAAAGTTACTTCCGGTTATCTCTGGAAATTACGAATTACTCCAAAAGATTCTTTAAGTTCACTTTGGTGAGAATGTATCCTCTCATCAATGTACGACAAAGGGTTCTCGAAATAAAGAAAAGAAAATAAGAAATATATTTACAAGCTATTGATAAATAATTGCTCGTTATTATTTAAATATTTACAACTAATTTATTAAGTATTTAGTTTTATAGTAGGTATGCGGTATGCTTAAACAAAAACATAGAATAGACAACAACACAAGTAATTGTATTGTTTAAATTAGTGATGCATAAGTAGCGGCTATTTATTTTTTGATAAATAGCATGATATATAGCATGGTAAATATCAAATAAAATTTGCTATAAATAAATCTCGTTGAAATTAAAATTTTTATATTTGTCTTTTGAGGCTTGATTTAATATTAGTTTGACATCGTAAAGCCAAAAACCAAATATTATAATAATTTTCAAAATTATAAAAGTTATTAGCCAAAACGTAAATAATATTTCGAACTAAACCTCAATTTCTTTAAAGAAAACAGGGAAAATGATATACATATATCCGCTATAAACGAAAATATCATAGCGGATATTTATAAAATTTTGATATATATCATTTTGATATTTATAACGACTCACAACACTAGTTTAAATTATTTAAAATATTTTAAGAAAGTATAACTTAAACTTTGAAGCACTCTTTTTTATTAGATTATTATAAAATAACAAATAACTTCATCGTAAAGAGGAAAGTAGAGCTATCCGAATCAAAAAGTCTCACATTTGCTCCATATAAAACAATATAGGACACATAAACAAAGTGTCCCATTTTAATTGATCCATATGATTATCTTGAAAACTAAGGGATTTCATTAAAAGTGTTTCAGGCAAAAATTTAAGCGGTATAAACGGGATTTCCAATAATAATGGTTTTTAATTTTTATGGGGAAACCGGACCACAATTAAAAATGGTCATCATTTATTTATGGAACAATATGCTGAAGAAAATCCGAAAATAATTTTAAAATAATTAAAATAAAAAAATCAAGAAAATCATCAAATTGTTGTTTCTACGGAAAGTTTATGGAATCCTTTGGATGGTATGAAGTTAATCGAAAGAGGAAGTAGTGAAGAAAATAATGGTGCAATTCCGTGCAAATACACAGGAAATACAATAAAAATCTGTAAGGTAACCACAGGGAAAGAGTAAATTACAACCCACATTATTACAAACATTACAGATTGTTCCTGTACAGATTTGCACAGAATTGCACTTTAAAACCAAAAGGTGCGATTATACTAAACAACTTTTAGAATATTCAGCCGAAATCATTCCCTTTATTTACGTATGGATAAAACTAATTTCAATTTACCTAGAACCTAGAAAGGACATAAAGGAGATAGAGACGCAAAAATACTTATCATTGGTCATTGGATGAGTATAAGGAATAAATGTATGATTCAGTATGAAATTTGTAGAGGAGCCTTCAAGAAACCAGAAGAGTTTCTGCGACGTTGTCTTTGGAATGCTGCAACCTGCAAATATGTATCAGATAAATGTATTTCATTAGGTATTTCAAGAAATATTATATTGTTTTATTAGGAGCTAAAGTGACACTTTTCAGTGGCGAGTTCGCAACGCGACGAGACGCGTAGTACTGAAAAGCACTTTAGCTCCGAATAAAACATGCTATTTTTTCTTCAAACGTCTATTTAAAATTAAAATAATTAATATTTTCAGTAAATATGCTTGCATGATTCAAATGATCTTTGAAACAAGGTAGGCGGCGTAAAAGTCGAGGGACGATCTTGTTCGATTATTTCCGATTTATTGGAGTGTACTTGACAATATGTTTTTTGTTGATCGTATATTTATAGATGTCATTACTGTGATATTGTATACGCGACATGTAAAGACCTACTTTACGTGATGATTTACTTTACATTACGATTGCAGTATGTATATGCAAAAAATGTAACAAGTGACATTTTATTTTTAACTTTATTTTAAGGGTTATCTAACATTTTGAAATTAAAATTTATTTAAAATAAATGTTATTTATAATTTTCACACATTTTTAAATTCGATTAGTTTAAATATATTTTTAAACTTTTTATAGAATCCCAAAAATGAAGTAAAATTTTAAGAAATTTTTGGGATGCTGTAAACAAATAAACCTAAAACAAAAAACGAAATGGGAAACTCTTCGTTTATACCTTAACTTATTGCTAGCGTTGGAAAAAAATATTATTTTAATTAGTTTTTTATCTGTGAAGAGAACGCCGCTAAGCGAACGTATTTTGTAAAGAGTTCATTTTAATGCTGCCCTATGATTATTTGGTTTGACTTACAAAAACAAAAAAGAACAAATTGGTAGCCACAGAACTCTTCTGTATACCAAAAAAAAGAATTTCTAAAAAAGCTTCAATGGAAAAAAAAATATGAGCAAAACCGCAAATATCAAGTGAATTTCAAAATCAAGCGCTCACATTCGCCGACTATCCTCTTAATAGAGAAGAATATTTATTTGTCTATGTTTTATAGTTTGGTTAAATAAATACACTTTTTTAATTAGTTTATGTCGCGCCAGTAACCGTGGTATAAATATGGCCCTATACGGCGCGTTTTTAAACTAAAAATTATGAAGAAACTATAAAATTTAGCAATCTGAAATCTTCACCCAAGGTAAATACTGTTAATTGAAGTATTCTAAAACTTATTTGGTTTAAACCGGATCATTACTTTTCCGGAAAAGTGTGGCAAAGTTTTCGCAGCATGTTGGTACAAAACTGACCCTGGACGACGCGTTTTTTAACCGAATGTTATTCTTTTGACATTTTCATGTAGATGAGAAGAAGGGGCAAAGCTTACAACCTCATTCAACAGAATAAAAATGTTAAATTCAATTGAGTTGAAATTTGGTGTAAATATTTGACATATTTGAGCGGCAGAAAAGGAAACTTTTTCTGCCGCTCACGGCTGGTAGAAAAAGTACTTTAACAGCCTAGGCATTAAAATACATTTTTAACCTTCTGTATTTCAATACAGCATTCAGCATACAATGACATGTTTTACTGACCTTTGAAGAAAAATAAATTTGTTGACCATCGATTACTAAGACCAGATAGACAAAGCAAATATTAATATGTAAATATAACTGATTAATAAACACCTTATTTTAGAACCAATAAAAATACGAGATTTGTCTTGTCCAATAATATGACGTTTATACCCAAAAATATCAGAGATGACATTTTGCAGCGACAAAAAGCTACAGTCGATTGCAAAAAAAGTAGACAAAAACAGTTTTTTGTAATTATGTTTTCCCAAAAAATTATCGTGTAAATAGAACTTTATTGACAACCATTTAAATTCAAGAATTTGAAAGCTATCAAAATTGAGAATATTAAATTTTGTATGAAATTATTTTTAAAATGCTTTTTATAAATAAAGGAACCAAAGTGAATATTATAGCAGATTCAAATAATGTTTTATAATAAGGAAAATGTTCGCATTTTCTTCATTTGAAAATAACCACAATTACTGACAGTTACATTTCCCATAATTTAATCAAGACGTCCTGAAAGTACGTTTTACACACCTCAAATTTTCTTGTCCACTTTTTTGCTATCGACTGTACTTCTATTTTATCAGCAAAAACGCGTATATGAATTTTTGCACTTTCTATATATAATGAGCTAGTTTAGTCCTTATTGATAGAGACTAAAACGTCACATTTCCTGTCTCTTGTCAAATTTTACTTTACTCCCTGTCTTGTCATTACTTTACTCCCTCCCACGTCATTTGTCATCACTTTACTCCCGCTCACGTAACTTGTCATTAAAAATTAAAATTAGTCATAATCTTGTAATTTGTCTGAATTTGCCGCGAAATCACAATCGTTGCAAACTTCAGTCTAGTCTAAACACCACCAATATATTGAGTGAATTCTAACCTCTAATAAATTTATTTGGTTTGGTTTGGAAGGGAACTTGATTTTTATTCTGGGGTCGGGGATTGTATTATGTCCGGTTTATTATTTTATAGATTGATACTAAATTTTAAATTTAAAGGTGTTTTAAGTGTACACAGAATCGATTCAATCAATTAGTTAGATCTGTAAATGTGGCTAAATCTTTTAAACTTGGTAAACTTTATTCCTGCATCAAAACTTACCTACTTTATTTATTGTGAAGTTAATTATTATTGTTTTAAATTTATAAAATCAATTACAATAATTATAATATTAATCTACAATTATCTATATTTTATGAAAATTGCTGTATAAATCATTATGACGGGCGAATAAAAATATCCGTCGCCGTCCGATGACAACCGATATTAGTCACAGCGATAGCCATATAATTAAATTATTGTGGAAACTTTTACCTATTAAAAAAGTGCAAAAAATTCTATATGCACCGAGGTAGTAAAGTGAATTTAATCCCTCCTCTGATTGTTTCCCTCGGCTTTGCCTCGGGAAACAAAACATCGTCGGGATTAAAATCAGTCACTTTACTACCTAGGTGCATAAATAACTATTTTCGCACATATAATGCAAGTATATTCTATTGGTTCTAACTTACGTATGACTCGTATCTCCTCCTTCTGCTAGCTGCTTTTATTTTCGTGCTTCATTGCTTCATACAAAAAAATTGAGTTGTTTATTAATCTTCCTAAAATAAACTCGAGGTAGAGCTTTTTTTCTTGGATATTGTTGCTTTTACTCAACTCAAGTTTGGTGGTCCATTTGATTATATCTATCGAATCAAAAATCATAGAAAAAATCGCTCCATTTTTTCATGACTTTGATTCTCTAAAAGCTCAATTGCCTTAAGCTAGGTCCACACCAAAATCGAGAGCTCGTGAGCTGTTCAGAAAACTGTTCGCCAACTTTACGCGATATGCTCGCGAACCTCACATCCACACCAATTTTATAATGACGAGCTCGGAGCTCGGTTGCAGTTCGACAGGAGTTTAAATTTTGAGTTTTTGAGTATATTTGTTGCTTGTGTTAGTTTGATATATTGATTATATTGGTGAATTAGATTTACTATAATTTGTTTCTCCCTTCAATTGGGAACATATACAGACCCGGATACGAGGTATGACACCGGCCGGGGAAAAACACAATCCTACCGGCCCTTTCCGGGCCGGAAAGCAAAAAAATGTAAACTGCGGCCGCCGGCCCTGATGCAGCGGCGGCGCACCGGGATTTTTCCCGGTATCCCCCCGGTCGTATCCGGGCCTGAACATATACACTCGCGCTGTGAGTCTAAACAAAAACTGAGACAAAAAAGAAACGAACTGCAAAAGTGTAAACACGTCCACACACAGTTGTAGCTCGCCGGGTGTTCTCCAAAAAAGTTCGCCTATATAGCGAACTCTAGCCGAGCTCCGAACTCGAACCGAGCTGTTTGCAAACTCTAGCAGTTAGCGAACATCTCGGGACCTGTTAGCGAGCTGTTCGCGACCTTAGTGTGGACCCAGCTTAAGAGCTAAAACAGCTATACTCACAATATCCATTAACCCTATGTTTCCCTCACACCGATTCAAATGCGCTCACACTCCGCACTCCCATCAAGTGTCGCCATTAACACTCGCCTGGGGCTGGATTCCTGAAATCTCACACAGTGAATGTAAAATTCACCTTCCTCGAGCGCATGCGCAAACTTTCACTCGTGAATCTTGATTCGCCTCGTACGTCGGACATATTCAAAAGTTATTTCCTCATGCTTTTTAATTTGTATTTGTTGTTTTAGTTTTATTTATTTCATATTAAAGTGGGTATTATTGAAATTGAAATTGCTTGCTCTCAATTTGAAGCTGTTTATTCCCATTTTTAAATTATTGATTACTATTTTGAAATTGTTTTTTCTCAATTTGAAATTGCTTGTACTCAGTTTGAAGAAAACTATTTTTTAAGAAAAATCACAAGAAAGACCGTATCTTTAATTTTAATATAAAAATTTTAGATATTTTTGTTGGTCACTTTAAAGTGACTTAAGTCAACTCTAAAATGCACTCACAGTGGAAGAATTAAAAAATCTTGCCTAAAAACAAACATGTTTTGCTTCTTTAAGATTGTTTCTAAAAATTCTAGATAATAAATTTTAATTAAAGGTTTTTTTTACTATTTTAAAAAGTTGATGTTACAAAAACAACTTTTTAGATAAAAGATATTACTATTTATACGTATACTATGAATCAATTACAAAAATATAGGTTGCCATTTAAAAAAAGAACTTGACCTTCAACTGACCTTGACATAGTCAATGCAGTAACAAACCAATAACGCCTATTAGTTCCCCCCTTGAAAATATTTGATGGGTGTTTCAGCGTTTTTTTATTTATTTCGTTGTTTTCGCTTGTCTCAAGTTAAATGGTCCACCCTGTAGGTAAACAAGTAAGATACGATCTTTCAAACTATCCATACAATTGAAAGTACCCAAAAAAGTGGCAACTTATTTTAACTTGCGATATTTTAACGACTGTACAAGCTATTGCCTACGACGAAATACAGCAGAATTTTTCTCTGAAGTCAAATTTTGAAATTTCTGCTAATACAATCCTTTGACATGAAAATTTAAACCTCTTAGTACATCTCAGTAAAAATAACGATTAGTTTCTATCCAAACTAAATGCCGTCACAAATTCAGCAATTCATGGTGGTGCAGATGCTATTTTCCAGAAAATATCTCAGTTATTTGAAGAGGTGAAAAAAGGAAAACGAACAGTATTTTAAATGTCATCAAATATACCTTTAGAATTCATCCCATAAAAATTGTGAAGCCTAATTAAACTTTATTTTTTAAAGGAGCACCCTATTATTTATTGATATCAAATATCCATTTTATTCTGAAAACGGTGGTATGTCAAAATTTGTATTTTTAGTGATTAATCAGAAACAAAATGGAGACTTTACTAAAACCCTAGAAAAAGCTTTTCCAACAATACAATACCACAATCGACCTACGTCGCCATTTACAATTTCAAAGTTACTTCTAGTTTCGAATTCAAGGAAATAACGAATCACATCAAAAGATTCTATGGGTTCACTTTGGTGGTATTTTCACTTTTCAAAAAAAAAAACTTTTCTTTCTATGAAGGTAACTAAAAAAAAAAATCCCTACGGGGGGAATAACATCGTGGTATGCAGTGTGTCTACGATTTTGTTAGGATTGTAATCATGCGCGCACCTAACTTAAAAATTTAAATTTCATATATAATTTATTTAGTTTTGTAGATTTTTATTAATTGAAATGATTGATTGTAGAAAAAATAGTGTATGCAACATGCAATTCTTGTAAAACAGCCTTGCAGCTTCGTGCAATTTTTACGTCACGGTAGTGAAAATGTCAACTGATGTCAACCACTTATTGCATAACTTCATGAACTTTTTTCCGGGACATCCTGCATATTTATTAAATCTTTTAAAAGTTTACAGTTTTTACAGCTAAAATTGTTTATTGCCTTTATGCTTTATACAATAAAAATGTACCTACATTTTAAATTTTTCGTGCTTCGTATTTGGTATATAGGTATATGATAAAATTATTATAGTGGAAGAATTTATGTTCATACTGTATTTAGAAAACTAAAAATTCATAGCGTTCTTCATAAATTAAACCAATATTTTAACTCTTGAGTTAATAACATACAAAATGTCAATTTAGTTAACTTGCTTTTGGATGTTCTGCAATATTTTTAAATTTACTTCAATATTTACTTTTATAGCTACTTACAACTTAATAAAATGTTAACTACCAATAAAAGTGGCAGATAAGCATTGAAATATTTCCTTTAAATATTAAATAACTATTTTTTGGTTAGTTTGTTACTTTATTATATCTATTTAAAGACTTACGTTAAAAATTTCGTGTGTAGATGTAAAACAATAGTGAATTTTATTGGCAAGAAAATCTGGAGTTTAGAGATAGTGGGAGACATTATTTTGCTGGGTGTATATAATTAGAAGAGAGATACTTTAACCGTACATTTTAGATTTTAAGTAGTAGTGCAGTCAAAAAACTAACAACATGATAGTACGGTTAGTTTGTGTTGCATTAATAGTTGAAATTGTATCTTCGAAACCAAGATTAAAAGAAGGTAAATAATTTAATTAGTGGCATCTTATGTTTGTTAATTATTTGAAAATATTTGAAAAAACTATTTTTAAAGAAACTGATTGTTTAAAAAAATGAGAATGATTTCATAACGTTTGACATAACGCTTAAAATGTTGCTTTCTTTCGTATTTCGTAGTTTTACTATGAATATTATATTTGTTTTATTATCCAATGTATATAACCAACCTTGTAATTTGAAATTTAACATCCTGAGATTGACGTATTAAGGAAAAAGAACTACATTCACACATACAAAATACAATAATATAACAAAGTCTTCATATCTTGTTCTTCAAACATTTGTCGGTTAGTTCTTAACTTGGTAGCTGGTAGTTTTAGTTTTGTTAGTCCGATTCAAGTTATCTTTTAAAAATATTAGTCGTCCTCCTAAATTAATGAAGGTTTAGTACAAAATTCATTCAAGATTAAAACTTGCAAAAACTATGTAATTTTCTCCAGTGTATACCAAAACTGGCACATATATTCTCGCTACATTGTCAAAAACTCTTGTTAGATAACCGGAAAATATTTAAAAAATCATATTACCTATGTGTTTTCTTTGCGAAAACAAGACTCCTAGCTAACAGTTTAATATTTAAAATTCTCTAGTACCATTACAGATAGAAGACATTTTTGCTTAAATCATTTTCAATTGAAATCGTCAATAAAATGTCTCAATTTATTAAGAAATTGAGATTTTTTGAAATGATATGTCAAAAGAGAATGAAATCTGTACCGATGTTGTTTTAACTAATGATAATTCTCCAGAAAGTGATATTATATTGTTAAAATTGTGAAGGTTTAAAAAGATATTTTGATAATCTTCACCAAAATGCACTGGGAAAACTATGTTTTTGAAGTAAAAATTACAATTAATACGCTCCGCACCTTGTGCTGTATGCTGCAAGTATATTAGATTTTTCAAAATTCCCCATTTCTGCTTCGGTTAATAACTTGTCACAACTTCTTAAATATTATGAATAGATTTTTTTAAATATTTTTCTTGTTAAAGTACCATGACAAAGTTAAATCCACCAGTTTTGGGCACCCTGAATATTGGTAATGTAGGTGTACTGCTTTAATTAAGTTTGTTTAATACTTGGACTTTGGACTTATACCCAGATTCTGGTCAAGTCATTTAACTTTAAAGTCCATTAAATTTAAATTTGTTATATATGTTCTAATGGACAGTTATCTTATATTTTTCTAATTAAAGACCTTTAATTTTGATCAGAATCCGCCTATTAATGCCTCAAATTATAGTACTAGTTTTAAGTACATTAGCAACTTTAAAAATCTTTTATCGTTCTTATTTTCTTAAATGTGGGTGATTGAATCAAATTTTATTACCAAAAGTTAAGAATAATGTTAAAATTTAAATAATGTATTTTTAAGATATAAACGATAAAATGCATGAACATATTTTGGACAAACGTGGGACAGAAGATAAAGCACACTATTTTAAAAATGTTGATTGGGTGAATGAAGCACAAGAAACATTAAAATGCAAAATTAAACAGGAGAAGAATAAAAGTAAGTAATAATAAATGAAAAAGGTTTTAAAGTACCTACTTATATAAAAACTATTATTTAGGACAAGCAAGAAATATAATTTTCTTTCTTGGAGATGGGTTGTCAATTCCAACGTCTGCTGCTGCTCGTGTATATTTGGGCAATAGTCTGGGAAATCCAGGAGAAGAAACTGTTTTATCTTATGAACAATTTCCTTATACTGGATTATCAAAGGTAAATTGCCCACTTTGATCATTAGATTTATATACAGGAATTATTGGTCAAAAATTATTCAAGAAAAGAATAATAATATTTGAGTATTGTAATGTTTTATTGTAAATAAGCTAAGTTTTAACAGGTTGCTAAATATGCTACTTACCCAGCAAACACGGATATGAAATTGTTACGTAGAAGTTACAAAACTTTGTTCTTTGTGAAAGAACAGTTACATCACAGGCGCTCTACATGAGCTACACCAGAAGTATAAAATTTCCACCACAAACAATTACAAATGTTACATAACATTTATAGAACTCGTTCTCTAAATGATTTGTAACTGTTACATAACATTTACAGAACGCGTGTTCTCTATATGATTCATAACTCATAACAATTAACAAATAATAACATTAATGCAATATTTTATTTGTATGATATATAAATTAATACCTACTATAATATAAAAAAATATGTAACTATTATTGTGGACTGATGTTAAAACAAATTTGATCCATTCGTTCGGCCCATATTGTAGAGATATGGGCAAGTATTTCGTCCTCATAAGGATGCCATACTACTAACTCTTAATTATGACCCGCATTTAACAGAAATCACGACATGAGTTGTTTTAATCGAATGATGGCTCACTTATAAAGCAACCATCGTGCATTAACTCTGAATAGAACTTGTCAGCGCCACCCGGGGTTCATAGTGGAACTACTCGGGTTGATACTTGGCAGTTCCCCAATATTTATGTAACATTTACGTAACATTGTTCTATAACACATGCATCACAAACGTTACGTAATAGTTACAAAACATTTGTTATATAACAAAGTTCTTTACTAGTGATAAATCACTTATGTGACATCAGTTATATAACAGATGCATCACAATCGAAGTATATTGTTTGTAACAGCTACAAAATATTTGTTATGTGACAAACTTCTTTAGTTGTGATAAAAAAATTATGTAACTGATCGTTTTGTTTTTGTGTTTACTGGGTAGTTAGATACCTACAGGGTGTACAAAAAGTTCGAAACGCTCGTTTATTTTTGAAATGAAGCATTTTTGAAAAAAAAAAAATTTCAATCGCGTTGATGAAAATTGGTGGTTGCTATTTAAAAAAAGTTAAGTGATTATCGCCTGACTTTTAACTTTCTGTTCAAGGACATGGTAATATTTCGAAAAAGTGCGTCACTAAGAATAGTACAACTTTTATTTGAAACATTTTTCTGTTAAATCATGTTAAATGCTTAATTTCTAAAATAAAGCAGCGTTTCCGAACTTTGTGTATTGAAAATTTAAACCCTTATAACTTTCAAAATATTTACTTTAGAAAAACAAAAAAAAATGTTCCGTAAACCTCTTAAAGCAAGCTAAAATAATATCTATTAAGAGCATCTTCGTAGACACCCGCGATAAATTTTCCGTTGGAGATAATAACAAGGAATAGAAAATCCCTCCCGCTTTTTTGGAGCTTCTTTGCAAATTATAAGCAAACTGATAATTATTGCGAATCCCTAGAGGGCGTGCGAGTTTGGGAGGAAAAATTGTGAAAATTCATGAAATCGAGCATTAGATCTGCAGTCATAACTCAAGTTTCCATCGTTAGATTTTCAATTTTTTTTTCAGATTTATAATCTAAATTGATTAGGCTACATCCTGCCAGAGAGTTACCTTCTGCAACCTAGCACAAAATTAATGAGAGGGGTCCAAAGTTAAGGTACTTTTAGATCATTATATTTTTTTTCTACATTCTCCAATTTTTTTTCCTTCTGGCAGGAATTAAAGAAATGACTTCTAAATCATCTACAAAAAAAATTATGAAAAATTGTTGTTCGTACTAGATTAGGAAATTGTTCTTAAATATGGGTTGCCCTTGTTTAAAAAAAGTTAAGTGATTATCGCCTGACCTTCATCTTGGTGTTCAAGGTCATTGGCAATATTTCCATATAGTGAAAACTGTTTCAAATAAAAGCTTTATGATCTTACGGACGCACTATTTAGAGATAATGCCATGACCTTGACCGACAGACTAACAGGTTGAAAGTCACGCGATGATCACTTAATTTTTTTTAAAAAGCAACCACCCATTTTTATTGCGAATTATATTATTATACCTTGCTTTCAAGGGTTTCAAAGCAGTGGCGTATCCAGAAATTTTCTTTGGGTGGTGCAGGACAAAAAACTTTTTGGGCACCAAGAAACCTAACCTAATTACATTTTTTTATGACACTTTCCTTCAAATTAGGTCCCTTTAATTGATTCACAATAATCACTTTTTTATATAAAAAATAACTTTAAAAAGACCCAGACTGGACAATGCGAGTGGAAAAATAATAAAAAAGAAGATGAGAACTTGACGATGATTTGGGAGAGTAATTACTAAAGGTAAAGGTGAATGATTCAACTCCCAACTTTTCAATATATTTATTGTCGTGCAACCAGTTTCGCCTTCATAAGGGCATTATCAGGCACTAAAAAATTTTTTTACAATGGTTAAACTTAACATAGTAAATTATGGGAAGGTCTTACCATTAACAATTTATAGGTGTATTAACGCAATCTGGTACTCCTCATACTGCGATCGATAGGGCTATGAACGCCCAAGCAACTAGGCTTATATTGAGCGCTTGAGCAACTAGGCTTAAAGTGGGTGGCTGAGCAACTAGGCTAAAGGTGAGCGCCTGAGCAACTAGGCTAAAGGTGAGCGCCTAAGCAACTAGGCTTTCTAATGAGTGCCCAACCAAACCAGGCCGAATGTTGTGGAGCGCCTAAGCAACTAGGCTTATTGTCTAGGAATGCCTAAGCAACTAAGCTTTATATACAATATAGTTTTAATGAATGCCCATGCAACAGGGCAAAAGACTAAAAATTAATTATAATTGAAGTCAAATGTTTAAGATCGAGGTGTAACATCTAACTTACCATTAAAGAATGATGTAAAAAATATTGTTAATAACATTTAGGGCGTAAAACATACATTAATTTAAAACGATTAAAACTTAAGATAACATTTAATTAAAATATTTTCGACTAGATTTATCACAGTTCGGCGAGATCACATTGTATGTTGTAGGTTATATCAATCACAGAATGAGGAGCTGCGCGATCATAGAGTGCTTAAGAAAATATACAACATCTTCAATAAATTCATGTACGAGGTGTTTAAAATTTCTTAAAAAAGAACATAAAGGCACCAGACCGCGTTAAAATTTAACAAGAACAAGAATTACAGTTATGCGTTCATACAAATAATTAAAATAATTATAAACTATATAAAGAATTTAGTTAAATAAAAACTTTTGACATTACAAGACGCAGTAGAGAATTTAAATAAATATAAACTTTACAAGACGCAGTACAGGATAAAATGTAAAATATGGACAATTGTGAGATACAAGTCGTCACAAAGTTAGTCACAGGTCAAAAGTCAAGTAGTAGGGGGAGTGCGTGGGGCAGATCCATCGTTAATCATCAGGAGATGTTTCAAAAAATTACAGTGTTCACAGTCAACTTGTACGTTTAGGGTTATAGTTTCGTTGTTGATTTCACTCCTGAGGTTTTCCAGGTTTTCAAGATTGTCTAACCTATTACTACTTGTATTATGTATGATCTTATAGTCCTTGTTAATGTTAAATTTATGTTTACTGTCAATGATGTGTTCTGCGAAATTAGATTTATTGGGTCTTTTTAACCTAATTGCTGCGTTATGTTCCCTAAACCTAGTAATAAAAGGGCGTCTGGTTTGTCCCACGTACTCCCCTGCACAGTCACCACATAATAATTTGTACACACCGCTAGCTTGGGTGTCAGACTCTTTTTGCTTGTTATTTTTAATTGAATTAAGAGAGTTGTTGGTCTTAAACGAGATAGTGACGCCATGTTTCTTGAACAGCCTCGACAACTTACAAGAAGCTGAGTTCAGATAGGGGAGTGAAAAGTATTTGTTGTCATTCATTTCTTGGGATGGTGTGGAAGAATATGAATTTACATATAACAATTTCAGTTGAGTTTTGAGTATTATTTTCCTAATAATGTAGTCTGGGAAATTGTTATTTTTACCTATGATTCTAATCATCTGTACTTCATTGGCGAAGCTGTTCAAGGACATGGGTATTTTGAACAGTCTGTTCGACAAACTATAAAATGCTGCAAATTTATTCGCAGGCGGATGGTTTGAATTAAAATTGATGGTGGTGTCAGTGGCACTTGGCTTCCTGAAGATGGAGAGTACGAATTTATTCTTGTTCTTAGTGAGCACTAGGTCTAAGAAAGGAATTGTATTATTCTGTTCTCTTTCCATAGTAAATTTATACATGGGTGGATAGAGTTGACATATTCCAACAAAGATAGCAAAGATAAGTCATCCCCGTTAAACACAATCAGGATGTCGTCGACATATCTCCTCCAAAGCCTAATACCCCCAACACCAACGTTGTTACTAGAAAAGATGGTGTTCTCTATTTGGTTCATAAACACTTCAGCCATCAATGGGCTAAGTGGAGAGCCCATGGCTAAACCATCCACCTGTTCATAGAATTTGTGGTTAAACGTGAAAAAGTTTTGTTTAAAATTTAATTCTAAAAGTTCTAAAATATTCTCGATCTCACAATTGTCCAAAGAAGAAGTTAGGAGTAAATCTCTAGTGTATTCAATGCATTCTCTAGTTGGTATGGACTTGAATAGGTTTACAACGTCAAACGACACCACAACATCATTCTCTCCTAACGTAAATTGACTTAGCTCTAAGGCTAAAGAGTAAGAGTTGTTAATACTCCTCGGGTTGGAAAAGTTAGTGGACTCTCTAATAATATTATTTAACCATTTGGCTAAGTTGTAGCAACTTGAATTAATAAATGAGACCACTGGCCTAACAGGAACATTAATTGGTACAATTTCATCATTTATATTGCATTTATGGATCTTTGGTAGACAATACAAACGAGGGACGCGGGGATTGATGTTGTAGAATCGTTTGACGTTGGTCAGACCAGAAGTTAGGGTCTTAATAGTGCAATTAAATGTTTTGGTCAATTTAATTGATGGGTCCGCCTCCAAAATTCTAAAGTTGTTAGAATTTAAGAAATTCTCCACCATTTTAATGTACTCCGTTTCGTCAATAAGTATAAGCGTATTGCTTTTGTCCGCTCTAGAAAGTACTAAGTGATTTTGTATTATTTTCTTTCTAACTTGGGAGAAAACCTGATCGTATTCATTATTATTTGTGTGTTCTGAAATGAGGTCAAGGATCTTTAGAGATTGTGACTTTACGAACTCATCATTTAATTTAAATGTGTTGACTAGATCTAGAATATCACAGCTCACAGCCGAGTTTTTGTATTTCTAAGTTTATATTTTTGAATGTATGGGAGTTATATTTAAGCCCTAGGTTAAGTACCTCCATTTCTGAATCTTTACACTCGAGCTATACTAAAAAATTCTAATTCCCAACTTTGGCTCTCCATATCTCGGTTTTTTTAACTATTACACCTGAAGTATGCAAGAATGTACTGGAGAGATGGAGGCGAAGGTGAGTCATTTTTTATCAAAAAATGAAATTAAAGTTCTGTTTTCAACCTCCTTCCCTTCAAAACCACATTTTTAATTTTATTGTGTGCCTACCTTGAATGCTTGTACAGGGTTTTCAAAAATGATTGATACTGTTGTCATTGCATAGTAGGAAACCTAAGTTTCCCCCAGTGGTCTTCACTGAAATAAATGCGTTGTGCTCCGGTGAAAAAACCATCGCGAATATTTTAACAACACTAATTTTAGTTTTGAAAATACTATTTATTATAAAATTTGCAACAGACTAGGAAATAACTTTGAAAAAATACCTGAAGAAAAACTGCTAAGAGACGCTTTGGTTAAAGTGACAGATCAAATTTAAATTTAAATGAAAATTAACAGGTACAACTTAGCAAGTCCGGTATAGCTCGAAGGAGAGGCTTAATCAGGTAAATTTTTATTTAAACCAAAAAAATGTGAAATGTAACTGAAAAAAACGTTACAAAATATTTAAACATTTTATGACTTACTCTTAAGATTTTGCTATAAAAATGTAGAAGTAAACTGTTGTACAGCTACAAACTTGCTGATTTTGTAATTTATACAAAAATGGTCGTTTTCATACTCGACTTGAAGAATAAAGTTTGAATTTAAAATTGCAAGTATTGAAGTTAGAGTAGTTTTAATAGATTTTATTAAAAAAAATTACCAAAAAAAATCCAACCTTTTTTTGAAATATCAGAAAAAAAAATTTATAAGTCACAAACATAATGAAACTAACCAACCACATGCAATTTGATAACTACCTTGGCACACATGTTTGTCGAGAAATTGGAAGAGGTGGCGGAGTAGCAATTTGTACTCAAAATCTCAATCCTCGAGGAACATGTGACATTGAACATTGACAATAAGAATATTTCTTAATGATTAAATTTATAACTGAAAAAATTAACATAGCAGTAACATACAAGCAACCAAAGACGCAACTCCAACCATTTCTTGATAACCTAGAACCTAAAGCAAAAAATATTAAAATATAAAAACCCTATACAGGGTGATTATAAAGTTTAGAACAAAATTCGTAACTGCTCTATTAATTTTTTTTGGGAAAATCACTCGGTTAATTTTAGTTTCTAAAATGCCATCTCTTGATATAAAAAATATTAATGACGTCACTTCTGATTTAGCAATGACGTCATCAACGATTTTTTAAATAAAAACCCCCACTTTTTTACTCGTTTTTGATAGATATTCATGCGACTTAACCGATGATATGAAAAGATTTATAAACAAATTTTTGAAAAAAAATCTTTTTAATACAATAATCTTGAAAATCAAATTCTTTTGATTCTATTCAAATATAAGAAAATTTACAAAGAACAAAATTTTAAACTTAAACTATCTACCATTTATTAAAATCAGTCAAAAGAAATCTTATACAACATTAAAATCTTTCAAATTTAAGAGTACTACAAATTAATTTTAAGTTGACATTAACAATGTTTTATTAAAAAATTTGGTTACAAATGTAACCATTTTTTTATATCATCGTTTAAGTGGCATGAATGTCTATGAAAACCGAGGCTTCTCATTTAAAAAATCGATGATGACGTCATTGCTAAATGTCAATAATAATTTTTTCTATACACCGCCATCTCTTGCATTTTAATATCTAAAAACGACCTGTCGTGCGATTTTCTCAGTACCGTTTGGCCAAACGACCGCTTTTGTTGGTATTCAATTGTTCCAGCATCTCTAATCCAAAACTCATTATTAGCTTCATTTTTTTTCACTTCTAGAGCACTATGAATTTGTTCATAAGACGTTCACGGTAATCACTAAAAGCACGTCTACGTAGCTATAAGCATGTATGTATATGCGTGTTGACCAATGGCGCGTTACCATATACACAAATTAGGCCATTGTCTAAGGCATTAAATACTGGAGGGGCCTCCAAAGAAATTAAAAAAAATTAACACAGACGAACTTGGTTATAACGAGCATGGATATAATGAGTTCACGTATATAACGAGCAAATCCGGATACATATTGTGGTTCCAATGAATTTCAATTCAAAAATTCACGGTTATACCGAGTAAATATTTTTTCGGCGCATTTCGTTAATTCCCTTTTAATGGGGATTTCTTCTCGTTATTAGATTATGAAGAGCCAACTGCACCCGGTTCCACTTAAAATTAAAAATCCAATCGAAATAATTGTAAAAAATTGATGTAATTAAGGATAATGGTGTCGTATAAAAAAAATAGTGGGGTACATAGAGTGAATGCCCCAGAAAAATGAATCATCTTAAAATTTGATTTGAATATTCATATTTTATCTAAGTACTACTCCCAACATTTGTCATGATTTCAGCAAAATTCTTCTTCTTCTTAATCCACTCTTCCTTGGTCTCTGGCACGAAGCCATGTTGACCAATCACGAGTATAATAAAATTGACTAATAAGCAAAATACATATCATTGAAAATGTACATTAAAAAAAAATTAAAAGTATGGAGCTTTTCATCAAAAGTATATTTACATATATTCTTGATTTTTCTTTTGAAATTGGTCAAAAATAAGATTCCAGAATTACCGACTCTTGCTTTCAAACACCCTGTATTTGGAATTAGAATAATAGCAGGGAAAATTATTTTCACAGTTATTACGATTAACGGTTATAACGTGCAAAATGCAGACGTTATAACCGAATTCAACTATGATTTCTTAAAAATATCAATATTTTGGGGCCTCAAAATTCAAAATTGCCTTAAGGCCTCATAAAGGCATAACGCGTCATTGGTGTTGACAAATGTGGTGCTATTTACAAAGTATCTGACAAAAGAAAATAAGCGCCAATGAAACGCTTCAGGACGGCTTGAAAAGTCCCTTAGCCTTACCCATCATTAGTTCGTGGTGAGAATACCCCGCATTCCACGTATTTGTAATCAGACCAACGATCACCGACTAAAGGTGGGACAAGATTAAGGGATGTTCCAGGCCGCACGAAAGCGTCTGCTTATTGGCTGCCTAGCATTTCTTTTGTCAGATACTTTGGGACTGGCACTACTTTACTACAATTGTAATGTAAATAGTTCCTCTTAATATAAAAAAATGTCACCCTGGTGTTAAAAAAAACGCCATTAGGTAAACTTTATACACATCGGAAACAGCGTTTAGCTTTAGCCACAGGCTAAGGAAAGGTTTTTTTCCAAAATGTTCATAAAAAGTATCAAATGCTCTCTCAAAATTCAGCGAACTGCAAAAACTTCTCGAAACCAGATACTTTCTTTGCAGTTCGTGAATTTTAACGTTTCGTGGCTAATTAAATCTAATATTTTTAAAACTTCTCGAACTTTTAAAATTTATGATTAAAGAATAAATTTATTTCTAGACCTACTGTGTTGATGCACAAGTGGCCGACTCGGCATGTAGTGCCACTGCTTACCTTTGTGGGATTAAAGCTAATATTGGAACTATAGGAGTAACCTCCGATGTGTTGATGAAAGACTGTAAAAGTTCTATGGATAAATTAAATCACGTAAACTCGATTGCCAGGTGGGCTCAACTAGCTGGTAAAAAGACAGGAATTGTAACAACGACCAGAGTAACACATGCATCACCTGCAGGTTTTTATTACCAAGTTTCTAAAAAAACTACGGGGTATGGTATAACCGTATACCATTTTAAATGGCCCAATTTCAATTCAATATTTCAATATTCATATCTTGAAAACTAAGCGATTTTCTTAAAAATGTTTCAGACAAAAGTTGTAGTGTTTCGGAGGAGACAGTTAATAATAGTTTTTATAAGGTTTCAGGGGACGTATTGTGAGGAAATCTTTTTTATGGTAACCCAAAATTTTTTATTGTAGATTCGTAATCTAGGAAAAATAATAAGCAGCTTTTGTTTCCAACATTTTTTCTAAAATATAATTTTTCATAATATTCACCAAAATTGACAGAAACTTTAATAAAGCTTTAAGGTGATACGGAGTCAAATGTTGAAAAACCGACGTTTTTACCTTTCATGATTTTTTTAAAAGTGTTTCGAATTGGAAAGTCAAAAAATAAGAAAATACCAAACTAAATTAAGAATTTTACTTTCATTTGTAATTTTTGTTATTTATGTATCTACAATTACATTTGTGTAATTTTGCAAGAAAAACTTCTATATTTATATTTTAATTTTGCAAAACTATGCTCGTATAAATCTAGATAAATGAAAAATAAAAATTGCATATAAAAGTGCAATTCTTACTTAAGTTCGGTATTTAATTATTTTTTTTAGTTTCCAATTTGAAACACTTTAAAAAAATTCAGGAAAGATAAAAACATCGGTTTCTCAACATTTGACTCGCTATCACCTTAATAAAAAACCCAAGTTTTGATTCTATGTTTAATTTTAATATTAAAGAAACTAATTTAACATTTAAATTTTAAATAGCTATATTAAACAAATTAAGAATTTTTAACAACTGCGATTTTTATTAGGTAAATAACAAATGATAAAATAAAACATTTCGATTTTTATTTTGGGCATTTTTGGTTTTATAAGGGCTTAAAACTTTTAATATTTGTTGATTACAGTAAAAAATCGATAACATAAACCTCTCGAACCTGAGAAAAAGATTGTTGTATCGGTAACATGTTCCACATGCGTGCAAAATAAAGTAGTATCTTAATTTTTTTTAAGATTAAATTCATTTCGGATATCGGAAACTTTATCGTAGAGAGTATTTTGAGATTTCTTTTAAGTTGTATAAAAGGAGGTTTTGCTGGCATGTGGTCGTTATGGTGGTACATAGGTACTAATACTGTATAGTGCCTTTCCATTACTGTACAACATTCTTCACCGAAAACTGGTACATAAAAGAAATGCTAGCGCCAATAAGAAGCTTTCGTGCGGCTTGAGTATACCTTAGTCTCGCCCACCGCTATTCAGTAGTTAAGTGGGAATGGCCAGACAATCCCTGGCTGTGCGTTTGAATCGCAAATTCGGGGAGTGCCTGGTTAATCTCAGCACCGACTAAAAGTGGTGCGAGATTAAGGGATGTTCCTAGCCGCACAAAAGCGTCTGCTTATTGGCTGCCTTAGCGTTTCTTTTGTGTACCAGTTTTCGGTGAAGCATGTTGTACCTGCACTGTTCTTCGCGCACCTCATTGGTTATTAATAACTGTTCGCACACCTCATTGGTTAAAGGAGCACTCCAGGAGCTCCAGGGACACTTTAGGTGCAGTAATGGAATGGCACTTAGGCTGCATTACGAATAACACATATACCGCAATTTGAGCATCTGTGTTACGAATTAGACATTTCGAGTATATACAGAGTGAGTCGAAATTAAACCGCCAAATTTTTTAAACCGATTCTATGATTTTAATATAAGAACTTCAAATTAACATATGTCCGATTTTGCTTTCTAAGGGAGCTACAGCTCTTCAAAGGTGTTGAGAAAGGTTATAAAAATGAAAAATACCCTTGATTTAATTAAAACATCCAAAATAATCAAATAAAGACATAGATTTTATTAGCTACCTAATAATAAAAGACGTGTATTGTAGAAAAAAGTAGATACCTATAACGTGCCGTAAAATATCGTTTAAATGAGCAGTGCGTGATTATGTGCATTTTTCTCTAAAATGGTGCATTCTACAGAGTTCGTACAAGAATACCTTCTTTATCTGAAATTGTTTGGCAAACAATATTTTGAAAAAAAAAATCTTAAAAAATGAACCCCTAAAAAGTTATCACAGTTTTTATTACCACCCCTCTCCAAAACTACCCTTTAGAAGCATCTAAAAAAATTCGAAAAATCAGGGAAAAATATCTAAAGCGTATTATGGTTCACACCAAATTTGAAGTTTCTACTATAAAGCGTTTTCCAATAAACCTAGAAAAACCTTCTTTTTTACACCATCTTTGAAGGGCTGTATTTCCCTTAGGAAGCGAAATCGGACATATGGTAATTTGAAGTTTGTATCTTAAAATTAGTCATAGAATCGGCTTAAAATATTTTGAGGTTTAATTTCGACTCACCCTGTATACAGGGTGGCCCATTTTAATCTCGTCAGGGGAATTTCTCGAAACTAGTACATCAGACAAAAAAGTTTCCGAATAAAAGTTTGATGGTTTGGAGGGGGACGTTCGATGCTGTAACAAATTTCACCCCCAAACCCCCCCGGGGTAGATAAGGGGAGTGACTTTTAAATCTTAAATGGAACCCCCTATTTTTTATTACAGATTCGAAAAGAGCATCAAAAACTATGTAGGTTTTATCCAGGAACTTTTTTTTCGTAACAGGTGGCGCTGTAATCGCTAAAACTTGTTTTTTTCGTAAAACGTAAGACTAAGGTTTTGATGGCAATTTACAATTAAAAAAATGTCATGATCGTTTTAAATGAACTCTTTTTTAACCCTTTGGAGGCGGGGTATCGAACAAAGTTTGATTACTACATAAAAAACCCAAAATTCTTAAAATGAATAGTCACAAGTAACTGTAGACTAAGAAGATTTGTTTGAATAATACTTGACTGAGGTAAATTAAATAATTTAATTAATTAATTTAATCAATTAATTTAATTAATTAATTTAATCAATTAATTTAATTAATTAATTTAATCAATCAATTAATTTGATTAATTTATTTATTTAATCAATCAATCAATTAATTTAATTTATTTAAAAAAAATAAAGCTTTGATATTTAACCCTTGCAAAGTTTAGACAATGTTTATCTTCATCCCTATTGAAAATTACCCATTAGAGGCTACCAAAAAATCTCAAAAGAATGATAATAATAGATCTGAAGTTTATAAAGATCTGCACCAAATATGAAAAGTGTAATGTAAACCGTTTGGAAATAGTATCGTAAAAACACACTTTTTGGCAGCATCTTCATAGGGCTGTAACTCTCTTATAAAGAAAGTTTTACTAAGATGATTTTTTGTCATTCGACTTATATTCACCTCTAGTATCACCTCTTCAAAAATTAACGGGTGAACCGTAAACACCCTGTATGTACAGGGTGTCTCAGACCACCCGTCCACCCCTTTTATTTTGAGAACGCCTTATCGTACAAGGCTGAAATAAAAAAATTATTACCAAAGCAAACCCGAAGAATCCATTGGTGCACTTTAATTAAGAAATTATGCACAAAAAAAATGAAATTATGAAAAAAAAATATGAAAAAAATGTGTAAACTTCAATGGCCTGCATTTCCGAAATGGAGCATTTTAGCGAAAAAAATTATTCTTACTTTTTGTCTTAAAATTGGTCCAAAAACCCATTTATAGAATATTCGACACTTATTCAGAAACACCCTGTATATTCATATACAGGGTGTCTCAGACCACCCGTCCACCCCTTTTATTTTGAGAACGCCTTGTCGTATAAGGCTGAAATAAAAAAAATATTACCAAAGCAAACCCGAAGAATCCATTGGTGCACTTATTTTTTTCCGGAACAATCCGGAAGTACCCGGAACCGGAAGTAACTTTCAATTTTTAAATGGCAACATAGGTCGAATATGGTATTGTTTGAAAGGTTTTTTAAAAAGAAACAACTTTTATTAAAATATTTTTGTAATATCTTGCATAATTAACAAATTAAACGAAAAAAAAATATGCAAACAAGTGACCATTGGTCTCTTAAATTATGGAAAAAAATATTTTGGTAAAAGTTGTTTCTTTTTAAAAGACCTTTCAAACGATACCATATTTGACCTATGTTGCCATTTAAAAATCGAAAGTTACTTCCGGTTCCGGGCACTTCCGGATTATTTCGGAAAAAAATAAGTGCACCAATACATTCTTCGGATTTGCTTTGGTAATAATTTTCTTTATTTCAGCCATGTACGACAAGGCGTTCTCAAAATAAAAGGGGTGGACGGGTGGTCTGAGACACCCTGTATTTCAGCATTTTAGCCCCTTTTGGTAATATTTTTATCGATAAAAATAATTTTATATTTTTATAGAGGTATATTAAAATTTAAGAAAACTATAATTTTCTTATAAAACTGTTTTATTATTTTTCTTTACTACAGGTTCTAAATTTTTTTGATACCCATATTTATTTCTTTTATTACAAAAAATTATCAATCAAGTTTTGCTGTGCATTTACTTGATTTACTTCAAACACCTGACTGATCGTTTGACATTTGACAGCAGGTGGACATAAAAACCACAAAAATCGTTCCGAATTGTATACACGTAAATTTAATTCGGAACATGCATATACCTTATACGAAATGCAACCTTTAGTACTACTACTACCTACTACTCTATACATACTATTATGTGGATTGCAAATAGCAATGGTTTAAATTAAGAAATCACCTTTTATTGTGTCTCCTTCTAACAGTAAAACAATAAACAATAACTTATATTATACAGGGTGTCCCGTAATAACGTGGACAGACATACTAGAACGGGTTTATCACCTCAAATTAAGATGATAACTTCCTTTAACATTTTGCCCAAAAATGATTCACTGCAAAGTTACACCCAGTGACTCAGTTAAAGTTCACTTTTCAAAAAATTAAAATCCACATAACTTTTCTTCCTATGAAGCTATCTCGATAAAAACCGTCATGGAAGGTTAATTTTTGGTGCTTCATGATATGGTATACTAGTTTTGCATTTTTCATTCATTTACTATCAGTTTACCTAAACTTAGAACTTTTTCTGTTGGCACTTATTTTGCAAATTTAACTGATTTTCTTAAAAAATAAATAATTTACTATGAAAAACCGCTAAATCCAACCGTTTTCGAGATAATCTCAATTAAAATTTCGAAAATAAAATAAAAATGCTCTTATTATTAAATCAAGTAGACCCTTCCCAAAATACGATTATTAAAAGAATGTATGCTTGAATATTGTTTTAGATGATGATTGAACTTGATTTAATAAAATAAATAAATTTTACATGAAAATATGATACTTTAATTGAGATAAAACTATTAGATCTATCGATTTTTGAAAGTATACCTTTTCCATAGTAAATTATCTGTCTTATGAGAAAATAAGTTGAAATTGCAAAAAAAATAACACCAAAAAGTTATGGTAAAACTTAAATTCTAAATTTAGGTTAACTGGTAGTAAATGAATGCGAAATGGCAAAACTACAATACGAAATTATAAAGAACTTAAAAGTAGCCCCTTATAGCGATTTTTATCGAGTTACCTTCATAGAGAGAAACGTAAGTGGATTTAAATTTTTTGAAAATAGAACGTTATCTGGGTGTAACTTTGCAGGGAAGCATTTTTGGGCAAAGTGTTAGAGGAACTTGTCATCTTAATTTGAGGTGATAAACCCGTTCTACTAAGTCTGTCCACGTTATTACGGGACACCCTGTATAGTAGAAACTGGCAGAAAACAGGAATGGTGTAGACAAGCAAATAGTTTCGCTCGTTCTTTTGTACATTTAAAATACAGTAAGTAAGACGTAAATGGATGCTGAACTAAGAAATGCTATACGCGCTCACTTACTGTTGCGGAATTTGACAATCCCAGAGAGGGGACCAGTACTAACGTATGTCGTATCTAGAAGAATTTATCAGTCATCAGTCATAGCACGGCGGTCGAGAAGTTCATTTCATTTAATTTATATGCCAGCTGCTTGTTGGAGAAACTAGTGGGAGTTGGTGGAATTCCATACTACAAGTCATCAGCATGGGTAGGAAAATTCAGCGTCGCGGGTTTGATTCACTGTCAGTTAGGTTGGAATTTCTGTTTTCACTATAGGTGAATTTTATTTTATTTTAGAAGGAGATAGAACAATAAGTAACGTATAATTTGAACCAAAGTTCCCGTTGCAATCCACATGCTAGATTTACATATGTAGATCATGCCGACTATTTAGAAATAGCGAATACTGCAATATTTGGTGCGCTGTAAAATCGTCGAAAGTAAAAGTGTCGAAACGCAAATGTATCGAACTGCTAAATTGTCTAATTGTAAATCCGTAAGAATGTCGACCGTAGAAACTTCGAACGCAAAAATGTCGAAACGCTAAAACGTCGAAACGCAAAAATGTCGAATCAGCGATCCGTAAACTCGTAGAACGCAAAATTGTCGAAACGTACAAATGTCGAAACGCAAATATGTACGTCGTAATGCAAAATCGTCGAACGCAAAAATGTCCAATTTCTAATACTAAATATTTTATATTAATGATATTAGTTATTATTAATTTATACTTAATATTAAAATAAAAAAACTCATTCTATTTGAAAGATCTTTTTAGACTGAGTGAGAGTGAGTTTTTTATTTTAATATTAAATATTAATTAGTAATTAATATCATTAATATAAACTATAAAACTTCATACTTATAAAAATTAATATTAGAAATTTAAACATCAGAAAAATCATCTGAAAGAAATTCATCAAACGAATATAAGGCTTATCATTCAAGTATTTTTTAATAATTGGTTTTAATTTTTCTAAATTCAATTCTCTTAGTGTAGGTGGCAATGTGATATTAATTTCGATGCCGATGACGTATCACCGATTCGACATTTTTGCGTTCTACGATTTTGCGGTTCGACATTTTTACGTTTCGACAATTTTACGTTCTACGAGTTTACGGATCACCGATTGGAAATTTTTGCGTTTCGACATTTTTACGATTCGACGTTTTTGCGTTTCGACATTTTTGCGGTCGACGTTTTTACGGATTTACGATTCAACAATTTAGCGATTCTACACGTTTGCGTTTGGACACTATTGCGTTTCGAGACATTTACGTTCGACGAATTAGTGCGTCACCCAATATTTGATTTACATTTACAAAACCTAGGAAAAATGTACCAAAAATACACCAAAAGGTGTGATTTATTTGCCACTCGTATATGATATTAAGTGTTCAATCCAGACCTTTCGCTTGGTTTTGTTGCTAAAAAGACAAAAAAAATTTAATTTTTTTTTGAAATTATCTAATAAATTACATATCTTATAAAAACAAATTAAAAATTTCCTTTATTTAAAAACAAAAATGAATTCACATAAAACAAAATAAGCATTTTTTGGTAAAAATCACAAAATATCGATAGTAAAATAAAACAAACAGTTTAAAGTAGAGGTTATAACTTATAACTCTAAAAAATATATACATACATATATGAATATTAGGAATAATAAAAATTTTATAACAATATAAGTCTTCTTTGCTTTTTTCTAGCGTATATATTTATAATTTCTTCTATCAAACTATCATGTAACTCATCTGGCCCTTCAATTGAAATTTTCATGAGATCTTGTAAACTTTCTTGCCCCAATCTGTTTCTCAATTTGATCATAAGTCTGTTCATTGTACTAAATGAACGTTCTGCACTGGCAGTAGAAACCGGTATGCATCCAAGTTTAATGCACAAAGTTTTTAGCTCTATGTGGCCTATATTAGATCTTAAAATTGAGTTTTAAAACCCCATTTTGTTTGTATTTTGGTAAGTTTCTGATTCTAAACCGATTACATATTTAAAGGATCTAACTTTGTTCCATAAAGGTTCAAATTTTAAATCCAACAAGGTTGATAAATTTGAATAATCATCGTATCAATGAACTTACTCGCGGTTTTAACATTTTGATGAGGATTTTCAGATTCTTTTATAGGTAGAATTTTTTTAAGACTTTCGGTCATTAACCTGTAGTTTCTCCAAATAATGCTTTCTTCATTTTTTTCTAGACAATCTGTCCTTATATTTTCCAGATGTTTAATCGACCCACTTATGAGACTGGGCAAAGATGACACACCTCAGTTTTCTGATTGTAGTACTTTACTTAATTTAGAAATACTAAAAAGTGCTTCATGTAGTACACAGAGATTTATTAAAAAGTTGCTTTGTTCCATTTCTAGTAATATACCTCCTGCTGTCGACGCAAGATCAGCACCTTCTTTATGTAAATGTTCACATGTCATCATAATGGATCCATAACAACGTTTAACCGCGTTTATGGATCTAAAGTTGCTCAACCAACGAATCTCAATGGTTTGAGGAATTTTTAGTGGTGGTTCTTCTAGAATGGCTTGCATGTCATGTAGTGTTTTTCACGTTTGGAAGATTTGTGAAAAAGTTTAGATATCTTTAATGATATGAAGAACTCGTTTAATTATTGGATATTTATTTCGAGCACAGGGGCGGACTGGCCATAAGACTAATCGGGGAAACCCCGGTGGGCCGCGGCCTACTTGGGGCCGCAGGCCTCCTTTGTTGGAAAACTTTACAGTACATGGGGCAACTGGGGTAGTTCGACCCAGGTGATAAGAGAAGGGGCCGCTATTTTAATCTTTAATGTTAAAAACCAAAAATACACCAATTTCTATTACCCAGCGGAAAGCGACAGGTCGAAGTTTTTAGCGAGATTTTTAGAAAACGTTTAAAAATTTTACATTTGAAGAATTGGAAGTTTCCTGATAAGCTGGTGGATCTATTTTTTTAACAAAAAAAGGGGGCGATTTTTAGTTCATATATTTCAGTTTATTGGTCTGTAAATGAAATGAATTTTTTACAGAACTTTAATTTTCTGTACCGTAAAAAGCCATTTAATACGAAGAAAGATCTTTCTACCTTCTACAAGCTCCCCTTGTGAAAGTGAAAATGCATCACTTTGAAAATTTGAAAATTTGAAAATTTTTGCCTGCGGCGCTACTTTTATTGGATTAATACGGTACAGTGCGTATACTTTTAACTAATTAAATATAGAAACCTGAGAGAATTCTCAGAATTGAGATAAAATCAATTGTTTAACATGGACGCCAAAAATTATCTTTGCCTGCAAGAAAATTTACTTTTATTGTCGGCCGTCATATTTTTTTTTTTTACCCCAGGGCACCAAAAAGTCTTTAAACTGCGTTGAAAATGCATGACCTTGAAGACCTTCAGTACACCCCCCCCCCCCCTAAGCTAAATGATAACATTTCATGTTTGTGTAGTCGAAACAAAACTTACAATATAGTCTAACCTCGGGCGTCATCGAACCTAGATACGGTTCTGTGTGGGGTGGGGCCGTCAAATTGTGGGGCCGCTGAAATTTTCCCCGGTAACATTTAGATGCGCTCTGCAATGTATACGGAATTTCACGTCCTGCGTTTTGTGATAATCTCTTATTTACTCCAGAAATTTGTCCAGAAAATGTAGCTGCTCCATCAATTGAACAGGAAACTAAATATTTTAATTCGATATTTCGCTTTTGTAATGCAGACAAAATTGTTTGAGTTATAGTTTCTGCATCTGTATTTTCTAGTTTAATTAAACATAGGAACATTTCCGTAATATCAACTGTATCTACAAAACGTATCAAAATAGTTAGTTCTGTAATATTATTAATATTTGTTGACTCGTCGGCCATTAAAGAATAGAATTTATTTTTTATCACAATTTCTGAATCGCGTTTATCCATTGCTTTTCCAATGCAAGAAAGAAATTCTAATCCAGTGGCTTTGCTGATATATGTAGATCTGCTACTTTGTTCCTTTAACCAATTATTAAGAACGACACTAATATGTTTCACTAGAATTCTTTTTACTAAAATTTCACATTTTGTAGTATGAGGAATTTCTTCCTTCGCTAGAAAATACAACGCTTGTATTAAGGTAGAAATACTTCGACCATTTTCCTCTTTTTGCTTGTTACTTTCATTATTTAATATTTTAATAATGGGTGTAATTGTGATTCCCATGTTTTATTGTATTACAAAGAGCTTTTGTGGGTTTTAATTAAGTTAATCGCGGGTTCATTTTGTACAGATATTTTATCGCCAAGCAGATTTCGATGTTCACTTTCCGCTTTCTCTTGAATATCATTTCCTTGTTTATCAAAAAAACAACTTTTGTGAACTAATTCGTTTTCTTCTTCCTTTATATCTGGACAGTTATCTACATTTAAAGTTTCTTTATCTTTTGTTTCCTTTTGGAAAAAAGACGTGATAGGTTTTTGTAATTTCCGACGTTTTGAAGAAGATATCTAAAAATATGGTAATGTCAGTTATAAAATGTTTAACATATACCTATATGTATTTTTTTACTTTTCAATATGATTCGGATCCTACTCAACACCAAAGACTAAAACACACTAACCTATACACTACACTAAGTTTGTAAAAGTAAATTTATACTACAACAAATTGCAACATACAACGTGCAAGCATGAGCTTAAAATGTTATGTGACTCATTGACGTGTCCCATGTCTCCAGGGTAGCGACTCACGAAAGTAAGTGAGGAAGAATAAAAAGAATTAGTACAGTCATTACAGTCAAGTATGATAGAACAACTGCCCAATTCTCTCGGTGATGTTTCATTTCGCGCTATTTTCTGTTCAAATAATTTGGAAAAATAAAACTATACACGAAAGTTTTGCTCCCGTGTACCTAATCGTTTGGTTTACCTCAAAAACACAATAATTATTAATTTTTACCCGGGGGGATTTTTTGGTTCTCCGGGGAGTGGGGGTGCTAATAACCCCCCGGGCACCCCCCTGAATTCAACACTGATGATATTAGGTAATTTTGGTATGATTACTTTTATCAATTAAAATGTTTCATCAAAGTTACTTCCCCCTTCTTCGATGAAGAAACGGAATGCGGGGTGATTACTTTGGGTGTCTAGTAAGAACGCTTGCGCATTTTGTATTTTGTTTTTGTAAAAAATGGTTCGAATACTTTCTTAGGTTAGGAACTTTTGACACCAAGTTGATATTTGACATACAGTGAATTCAAATAAGATTGAAACCATTGACATTGCAAGGTAGGAAACCTAAGTTTCACACAGTTGGCTACACTGAAATGAATGCGTTGTGCTCCGGTGAAAAAAACATCGCGAATATTTTAACTGCACTAATTTTAGTTTTGAAAAGCACTGTTTTTTTTTAAATTGCAAGACACTGAGAAATACCCGAATAAAATCTTCTGAGAGACTCTTTGGTTAAAGTGACAGATCAGATTTAAAATTGAATGAAAATTTACAGGTACATCAACTTAGCAAATCTAAAATCACTACAGAATGTGTTTGGTTGCATGGTTGTGGTTTCAGTCTTTTTTGAATTCACTGTATAATTGAATATGGAAAATTATCTTTTCCAATTGTATTTCAGAAAAGATCAATTCAATTTCTGAAATCATCAATTGTAATTCAGAATAGTGAATTGAATTTCAGAAAGCATCATTGTATTTCAGATTCAGAAAGTACCAATTGTATTTCAGAAAGTATCAATTGTATTTCAGAAAAATCAATTTAATTTTATAAAAGACCAATTTTAAATTATTAAGGAAGCCAAGAATTTTTGGTGGTCCTGGTTTCTGGTGTAATGTTAAATTGACAAAAAACACATTTTTGATGAATTGTATGTGCTGTTATGGTTCATGTGCACAATCACCGCCAAAAACTCTTGACTTCCTCAATTTTTTTTACAAATGGTCGTTTCTGAAATTAAATTGATGATTTCTGAAACTCATTTGATCTTTTCTGAAATACAGTTGACTATTCTAAAATACAATCGATACTTTCTGAAATTGAGTTAATTATTCTGAATTAAAATTTATGCTTTATGATATACAATTGACTATTCCGAAATCGATTTGATCTTTTCTAAAATACAATTCGAAAATGTGTATACCATTTTTTTGCAAACTGAAAATATGTAATCAAAATTGTCGTATATCAGTTGATAATTTAGCAGATTATTTCATGCCTTCATCCTGACAAGCGTTCTGATTGGTCCATATGTCATTGGGTTATCGTTCATTGGGTTATCCTGATAATTAGGGTCCTACATAAATTATCAGGTCAAACGTTTTGACGTTTACATGACATGTGTTTAAATTTCAAATTTGACATTTGAAGTAAAGACTGACGTTAAAATTTACAAAACTTTTTTTATTTTGGTGAAATAAGGCTTGTATTGTATTGTAAGCTCTACTTCCCATAAGACATCATACGATGTATCGGGTATTGTCGCACACGGTGTGGCAGCCTTGCACTCTCCATCCGAAATAATCTATCCAAATACAATTCGTAGGTTGAAATCAGTATAATAATTATGTCGCTTAATTGACAATTCAATTGTGTTGCTGTTGCTATTGCTATTGCTATTTCTAAGCAGCACAATTTCATTTTCAGAAATATTGTGAATTTCAACATACTCATGGTATTACTATTAAATTTTCATTTATAAAAGCAAATAAAACACACCTAATATGCCTTATCGGGATTTTCGTGTTTACGTTATTGAGATTCTAGTGATTTTTTACTGTTTACATCAACGCATGGACAAAAATTGCAAGGAGGATAGCTTTATCCAAAATAAAATTAGAAAAAGAAATCTATTAACACTCCAGTTATTAAATAAATGGGCCTTTCCACGATTTCTTAATTTTTATGTAGTCTTAAAGATAAATGTAAAATAAAAAATAATATCCAATCAATTTTATGATATCTTTTGTTTAATTTGAATTTATGAATACATGACGTCATAATGTTCAAAAGTTCTAGTCCGGCAACGTTGTTGGTATCCCCTATCGTCTCGTCCACCGCAAAGCTCCATAAACTCTGTTTTAACAGATGACGGTTACACAAGCTATCCAACAAGGGGCTGGATTCCTGAAATCTCACACAGTGAATGTTAAATTCACCTTCCTCGAGCGCATGCGCAAACTTTCACTCGCGAATCTTGATTCGCCTGGTTCAGACCAAGTGAATTTGGATTCGCTGATGAGATTTTGACGCATACGCTTCGAGGAAGGTGAATTTAACATTCACTGTGTGAAAGTTCAGGAATCCACGTCAAGGAAATAAATTTGACATTTGCAATTTGTCATCACCGATCACAGACTCTAGAGCTGGTAGAGTCGACAAGGACACACGACGGGAACACCAGCAACGTTGCCGCTTTTTTAAACACAATTTCTAAATATATTAATTTACATTTTTTGGTGCCCTAATTAAAAAACAAACCAGCCCATTAAATCAGGTTTTTTAAGAGCTATACATAGTATAAAATTTATTGAAAAATATTTTACGGTGAAAAGGCCCATTTGGAAATGTTTCATGTTATTAAATTGAAATACGAAATACTAATGATGATTGTATTTAGGTGCTTATGCAAATGTTGCCTACCGGGAATGGGAATCTGATGGGGAGCTGCTAAATGATAATGTAAATTTCGTTGATTGCCCCGACATTGCGCATCAACTGATCCATGGTGAAACTGGAAAAAATTTCAATATTATATTGGGCGGCGGAAGAGCTAAGTTTCTACCGAAGCATATAATAGATGAGGAAGGATCGTATGGTGATCGATTGGATGGAAGAAATTTAATTAAGGAATGGTTAAATCTTAAATCCGGTTCCAGTGCAAAATATGTGTGGAACCGGGAAGGGCTGCTAAATGCACCAGATGATTTAGAATACCTTTTAGGACTATTCGAAAGTAGTCATTGTCATTTTAACATGGATAGGATGACTACAGATCCCACACTTGAAGAAATGACGGAAAAGGCGATTAATTTGTTAAGTGATCATGAACATGGGTATTTCCTTTTTATTGAAGGTGGAAGAATCGATCATGGACATCATGAGGTTAAAGCTCAAAAGGCGTTAAATGAAACAGTTGAGTTTTCCAAAGCTATTCAAAAGGCAATGGACATGACTGATGATGAAGATACATTAATTATAGTAACATCTGATCATTCCCACACCATGTCCATAAGCGGGTATCCTGAGAGGGGAAATGATATATTAGGTATTGCAGGTATTGGTTATGATGGAAGGCCATATTCAACACTGAGCTATGCAAATGGAGAAATTAAGGAAAATTCAAATATTTGCACCGAAAGAGAAAAATTAGACCCAGATGAAATGCGACGTAAGATTGGATAACCAGTAAATTTTAATTGTTGCAATAAATTTTATTATTTTAGGAAACAAGGACTTTTTATTTCCCGTTATAACACCACTTGATTATGAAACTCATGGTGGAGACGATGTAGGAATTTATGCTCTGGGGCCTTGGGCTCACCTATTTACTGGAGTTATGGAGCAAAATGTTATTCCTCATTTGATCGCTTTTGCATCATGTATTGGTAATGGTACTACCATGTGTAATATGTAATTACGCATTTTAAAATTTATCAAGGAAAATAAATGATTATTATTAAAAGATTATTTTAATTCGAAAAAAAAACAATATACATCCATTTTTTTAGGATAGTCTCTTCATTCGGTAATTTATAAAATTTTATATTTTTATTTTTGCCTGCACGATTTCTACTCACAAAAGCCGCGCATGCAGCCGGCATGATGGATAATCACTATATTATTTTATGTTAATTCTTAATCACTGTTTAATAATATTATATTTTATAATAAAGAATACATTTGATCATAGAATATGGAAATAGTAGAACGGCAAATAGCTGAATGGTCAACTTTCAAATGGCCGCCATAGTTCACACTGATACCTACACTATGGCGGCGCTGGGGTAGATTTTAAAATAGCTGTGTTTTTCTTTATTTTTCAAATTACCAGATACAACAAACAACTAATGCGATGGACTACGATATCTTCGGTTATTATTTGATTGAATCGTAAAAGATATACTTCCAAAGTTAGCTCATTAGCAGATAAAATTGGCAAATATAAAACCCCTATTTTTTGGGACTGTCAAGCGTGTCCAGTCTATGTATAACAATAGAAAACAGAAAACATAGAAACCTTTGGCTGAAACCAAAGATTTATAACCTATAATATCTAGATAGCCGACGCCATAGAGAAATAAATATAATAAGAGACATCTATTGCACGTTAAAAAAAGGAAACACCACAATCAATAGCGCCCCCCCACGCAGTGACCAGAACTCAATTTGACAGCTATTAAAGGTGGGATTTTTAAATTTCATAATTAAATATTTACTTTCAATAAAATTAAATTTAATTAAATTTAAAATTCTTATTGCACATCTTTAATTAAAATATTATTTAACATCTAATAAAATTAGTTAAAGATGTGCATTATTAATTCCAAATTTAATTACATTTAATTTTGTCGAAAATAAAATTAATATTCAAACTTATTTTATTGATATAAGTTTCGAAATATTCTATTTTAAATAAAAATTATTGAATTGCAGGCTTAAATTAAATAACATGAATATTTTGTAAATATCAATATGTATATTATAATTATTTGAACATTCTATATTTTACAACATAATTTATTTAATTAATAAAACACAGGTAGAGTTTGGGAGATGAGTTTTACTGACTTACGCAAATCTAACCATTTTATGCGGTAGAAGTATATTTATAGATTGGGAAGGCTAAAAAGAAAGTAAATTAAAGTAATTAATAAATTTTTTGTATGATTGTGCTTACTTACATTACTATGATTGGTGTAGTATTTAAGGTTGAAGAACTCTCTAGTAGAGGTTTAGTTTGATTAATTCAAATTTCAAAACTAAAATGTAAATGATGTGTACTAAGATTTACAGTTTATTAGTACTTTGACGTTTTAGTTGGCTACTTTTAAGCTACCAAACAATTTATTTACATGAATTATAAAATCTGCTATATCTAATGATTCTGGTGGTAAACTCTTTGATTTTACTAAAGCTGCCATAGTAGTTGCCATGTGGCACCCTAAAGTTTTTGCTGCAATGATAACTTTAATTTTTAGGCTACTATTTTTTTCTAAATTAAAATAATTACGAGAAATTTTATATAACACCTATAGCGAGGATCTGATTTATCAATGTCATAGCAAACTATAATCTTGAAATTTAGCAACTTTATTATTACCGAATTTTATGTTATATTTAAACAAAGCGTTTCTCGTTAATTTCAATAAATGGGGAACATCATAAAATATAAAGTGCAACTATATCTTGGCCATTAACTTTAAAAATTGGTTCATTGCAAATATTATCAATATTTTCATTTATCAAATAGTTTATAGCTCCTCTGTTTGTTACCCCCATATTACAAACTGTAGATGCTTTACAAAAACCAAAATTTTGTAACTCGGTTATAATTTCTTTTAATATTTCTACTAAATTTTGTAAAATAATATGCTATTGGCTGCTTCCGTTGACTAAATAAACCTTGAATTACAAAAACTAAATCATGATCGGGTGGTTTGTTCTTACGTCCCAAGGACCCTAAATCCTCATAACCCACCGACATATCTTTTTTTGGCATTATAAGTAAAGCCCTTTGATAAAGCTATCTCATCGAAAGCTAAACAACAAAATCTATCCCGTTTGTCTAATTTTTTAATTTATTTATCGCAAACAGTACATTACAGTCAAAATAGACAAAATAGTACATACAAATAACCCAGCATAGATTTATTAGAATTTATCTGAAAGACTTTAATAATTCTTTATTAATACTCACATTAAATGGAATTTTGGCTAATAATTTATTTAAAGTTATCCTAGATGGTAATTTAATTTTTTTATAAACATCAGTATGATTGTATCTTGTTATCTAAATTGAATGTTAGCCGTTTACATTTCATATTTTTAAATTGTGATTTTACAAACTCTGTAGCACTTTTATCCATATTGTTTTCAAAGTTTTAGTATTTGTTATTTCATTTATTTGCTTTAAATTGTTCTTAGCATATGAAAGCGCCTTTTTTAATTTAATTATCCTTTGCCTTTGTAATCTATTACACCTATATAGACTTTTTCCCCTCTAATTTAATTGTGAAACCCTTATAACCCCAATTGACTTTAAGGTAACATTGTTATTTATTGATTTTTCTAAATTTTGATTACTGTTGATTTGTTGTTGGTCACATACGATATTATTATTTTCCATATCTAAATTTTTTAAAGTGGATTCAGAATCCAATTGAACTTGTTCATCTAATTTAGCTTTTTTACAAGGATTTTCTAAATTTGGTATATTTCTCACTGGAAATTTACTAAGCTTTGTTTTTAACGAACTAGTAAAACTAAAAATGATATTGATTTAATTCTTGCCTACTTAATAATTATGCACTAAAATCTAAAATTTAAAGCCAGGATAAACATCTTTCAGTAAAGGAAGGAAATTTAAAAAAGTGTTACTTTGGAAAGAAGGATCTCTAATATTTTTAAAATAAATATTATCAGTTGGGATATCTACATCTAAATTTTATACTCCCTGAAAATGCCATTATTTTACTACGTATTTTTCTTACCTTAATTAAATATCTCTTTATTACTAATTTTTCCAATTTGTAAACTGTATTAAACGAATAAACTATCACTGTTAGTGAGGTTAGAATTGGTTAGAAATTTGTTTTCAGTCTAATGAAATGAGATGGTACTATTATACTTTAAGTTAAAAAGAGATAGTGAAACTTCAGTGGCGCCCCGACGAGCAGTGACCGCGAACTAAAACATTATTTCCAATGTCATATGCGATCTTACGCCCCGTGGCCGACGCGCATTTAAACGCTGCTCAAAAGTTGGTCGAATAATTTGAGCCTACTGGGGCAATCGGGACCCCCTTATGTAATCGGAATGATTCGGAAACCAACGAGTGGTTGAGCGGGAAATTTAAAATAAGCAAATCGTGTTACAACTGAATTTGACTAGTGAGGTCATTTCCTAAAAGAGATAGTAATATTATATTATAATGAATTAAATTTGTTTAGTTATTAAATTTATGTAGTGTAGTTAATATTTTCTTAATTTAATTCTTAACAAATTTGCGTTCCAATCTAAATCACGTTAATATATCGAAACCAGTGTTTATCTGATAAATAATCCATTTGACTTCTGCAGTGGAGTGCGACAGAGTAAAAACATAAATAGAAAGAAACAGAGATACCCCCTTAGAGCTCTCCATAAGTTTAACCAGAAAAATGGCGTCGCAGTTGCCCCTTGGCTGAAACGAACGTTGCCTGCGAAAGATAACCTATAAATGGAATAATCAAAGCATTGCAGCAGCCGATTGAACAAAATAGGAACTGGAACTCCTTAAAAGTCCTTAAAACCCTCTTTATCGATAGATTCATTAGTGCTAAGGTGGTGAAAGCTCATCTGGGTTCTGGCACATCCAATATTCTTAGTTAAAGGCGAACAATCATCGCCTCATGCAGGTATTAGTCTCTAACTCCATAATAACATTACTCAGGAGAGCGTTCGGAAACAGTTAACTCGGTTAGAGTAATAACCTGACAGGTTATTCCCCAGTTGAAGAGTTTCCGGACATTTCCGTTAATGTGCTCAGTTAATTTACATAGTTGCCAAATTTATTTATTTATTAATTTAGAAAAAGCTATATCTGTTGATTTTATGATTTATTTGCGATTTTATGTATTTTAACTTAAATTCGGAAATATTAAATTCACTTATTTTTCAATCTAGACTCTAGATTTGACCCTAATGAGTATGGTTGGCAACGTTTATTTCATCAGCTGTTCATTTAAAAGGAGTGTTTGGCTTTAAAATTTTGAAAGTGTTTTAATAGTTGACATTTGTTTGTAAGTGGTAAAAAAGGTTTAAAAATGTTAAGAAATGTTTGTTTGTTTCAAATGATAGCAAACAATAAAAGTAACTTTAAACAGACTTTTACTTTACTTAATAATGAAAGTGATGATGATAGTGATGAAGAAGAATTGGAATTGTTTCAAATTGTTTCTGATTTACAAAAGGACCGCAAGAGTGTTGTTAGAATAAAAAATTATTATGAAAAAGTTATACCTAATTATACCTCCACTCAATTTCAACAACACTTTCGGATAACAAGAGATGCGTTTAAAATCTTAGAAAATAAACTAGGACCCGCCTTAAAAAATAAT
Source organism: Stenus bimaculatus (assembly GCA_963971135.1). Classification (NCBI taxonomy): domain Eukaryota; kingdom Metazoa; phylum Arthropoda; class Insecta; order Coleoptera; family Staphylinidae; genus Stenus; species Stenus bimaculatus. The sequence continues at coordinate 13,995,954 of OZ020187.1, forward strand.
TACCAGACTGGTAGACCATCGACAGACGTAAGAAAACAATTACTTATAGTTATTTGGGTATTAGCTACACCGGATTCCTTTAGGTAAATAATTATGATATTGATATTTATTGATAATAAACTAAGTATTTTATTTTCTATTTTTAGATCAGTAGGAGACAGGTTTAATGTAGGAAAGTCTCTAGTAAGCGATACTTTTAAGCGTGTTATAAAAACTTTAAATGATATTGCTAATGCTATAGTACACTGGCCAACTAATCCCGAAAAAGAACAAATTAAGGAAGCTTTCCGTAGAATGGCTGGACTACCAAATGTAGTGGGTGCCATTGATGGCACATACATTAATATAAAAGCACCCAAAAATAATTCTGAAACGTATGTAACTCGTAAATGTCGGCATGCCATGACACTCCAAGCAATTTGTCAGCATCAACTATATTTTACCGATGCATACATCGGATTCCCAGGTTCTGTTGGTGACGCCAGGATTTTCCGATACTCGCCAATATACCAAAATATTATGGCAAATGTAAATCACTATTTCAAAAATGATGAATATATTCTTGGGGATAAAGCTTACCCTTTAAAATTGTGGTGCATTCCTCCTTATGTAGAGAGGCAAAAGTTGTCTATTATTCAGAGACAATTTAATAATAAACATGCAAAAACAAGGCAGGTTATTGAAAGAGCATTTGGGCTTTTGTTTGGACGCTTTCGACGTTTAAAGTAGTTGGATATGAATAATATTAACCTTGTACCAAACACTGTTATTGCATGTGTTGTTTTACACAACATCTGCTTAGACTATACTGACTTAGACACTATTACAGCCTATATAGAGGAGGGACAATTACTGGTGCAAGAAAATGAAGAAAATCGTGATGATAATGACTTTATAAATGTTGTGGAAGGTTGTGCTACCACAAAAAGAAATAATTTAGCAAATTATTTATATGAACAAAATATTTAAATTTTTCTCTAATAAATGTAAATAATACAACGTTAATTTAATTGTGAATCATTTTAAAATATCCTTGAAATGTCTTCATATTTTAGGTAAATTGGTAATTACAAAAACAAATTAACTTATTAATATAATTAAACGTTTATAAAAAATAAATATTCGTTTTACATCAGGTACAAAAAGTAAAATAATAATTCTCTAAAATAAAAACAATAAATAATTCTATATAAATAAATTTAAATTTTGTAAATGAACAAAAAATATTTTTTATAATTTTTCCAACAGCTTTTCCATTAAAGTTTTAAATATCACATTTCCATCATTTAAGGCATTCAAAATTTCATTATGTCGTCTTTCTTTTGCCTGTTCTCTCTTCTCAAACCTTTCCTCCATGGAAGTGTTCCAATGGGCAACTTCTTTTTGTAACCTTGTCTTTTTTACCTTATCTGTATTTTCATCAGGATTATCATTTTCTTTCGATTCCTCTTCTACCAAATTTAATTTTCTCTTAGAAGTAGATGCCTCCGAGATAGGGACAACATTTGGTTTCTTCCCAAATATCTCATCAAATGCTTCAAAGTATTGAAAATGGAAGGTATCACTGCCACTACTATTTGCGCTCATGTTGTCTTTTTTTTTATATATTGTGATTTTAGGTATTTGAATCTGTTTTCACATTGAGTAGGACTTACTCCAAATGAAGCATCATTTAAATATTGAGCAATTTTTGACCATACCTAAAATAAAACCCTTCCTAAAGAGTAAAGTCTGCCATTATTGGTAGTAAGTGTAAAAAATGTATAGTTTACATGGATATTCTTTTTTAATTAAAATAAAAATATGAACAATTGTCTATGGAGCATAGGTGAACGTTGTATGGTATTACGAATAACTCAAATAACATTTAATACTTATTTTGTGCAAAGTTTAACATGTATATTGCAAAGATATTTGCCTGAATTTATCATTCACAAAATCCTCATTATTGACCTCCATAAATTTCAAATTTATAAGTATTTTATAGTTTATAGCAATAACACATAACCAATTTAAATAAAATTATAAGTAATAAGTTACCTGATCATTCCTTATTGTCGTGCTTCTAAATAAAGCTTCATATTTATTGTAACCACTTAAAGGAGTTTGTGGCATCTACACCCCATGAAAAAAATTGTTTTTTTCCTGAACCGGGAGAAGTAACATTTTCAGATATTGGTAAAAATACTGAGGGATTGCATTTTTTAATTTCGTGTATGAAAGATATTCTAAAATTTTCATCTAAAATAAAAGTTGCGATAAGTTTTATAAAAATATATTAGTAGGTATCTAGGTACTATGTACTATTACCTTTTGTATACCGTTCCATATCTTCTTCACTAAGTTTTGTTTGGCATAAAATGCCATCAATTTCTAATTCAATTTCCATGATTTTATTAGCCTAATATCAATTATACATATAAATCACTAATAAATTTATCTACATCACATTATATCACTTTGTTTAGATTTAGTTTTTAGGTTAACTTAAAATAATTTGACAAAAACCTTCAGAAACCTTTTGCACATGTCGAGTAAATTTCTCACGACCAAATTTGATCGTGAACTTCGTGACTCCTCTGGGGAATGAAAAACGTTTCCGAACGGGTTAGAGTAACGCCCTAACTAGGTTTCCGAACACTCGAGTTGAATCGGTTAGTCCCCGGGTAGGGTTACCGAACGCCCTCCAGACCAAACAAGATGTTAACATTAATTTAATTCGCTTTTAGAAATATAATGAGGGTTAAAATTGGAATGCTATAAAGTTAACATTTATAATAAATATTTCCAAAATAAGCTATTTTTAATTAATAAATGCAATTATGTTCTTTTTAATTGGGATTTTATTTTCTATATAATTAATATACTTAAAAATGGTTAGGGAGGGGTCTGTAAAGACAACGTAAAAGGATTTTTAATGGCTTACAAGAAATTGACAAGTTGCTCTTTTACATCATATCGTCTTAATTTTAATGTGAGAATTTTTTAATAATTTAAACTAAATATTTAAGGTGAATTGACGAAAGTACTGAGATAATTCAATTTCCTAATCAGCATAAAATGTTTTGAAAACTACTACTACAGTTTTCAAGACATGTGTAAAGCAGTCCTAACCAAAACTAGGACAATTTTTAAGGAAAGTATTAGAGAAACTCTACTCTAATATTACATACCATCCTGTGTATTTTCCAGTGAATGTGTATCCTATAAAGATCATTGCTAACCTGATGTGCTCTTAACAGAAGACAACTTGTTAGATCTTATAAGCCAATTTAGGAGCCATTAAAAAATGTTACATCGGTCGGACAAACTTTCTCTTAAAGCTGAAACGAAAGAAGAATCGACAGGGGAACCTAAAGAGGAAAATCTTAGTGAGCAGCAAGTTGAAGAAAATAAAGTAAGGACTTCAAGTTTTAAAAGAAAGGCCGTTGCTGATAATTTGAGGGACCTTGATGAAGAAATGAAGCTGAAGGCTCAAATGTAAATGAAGACCATAATGTTTTCATAGAAGAGAGACCATATTATCAATCATTTATTATATATTTAGAGTAATATGATAAAGAAGATAGGTTTGATACTATATATGGCATCGTATATAATCCTAATATCGAGCAGACGAAACTCGGTAAATCAGTTGTTCAATTCCCGATCTGATTATCGATAATAAACAATATAAGGGCACCCAGGTTCTTTATTAACTTATATTTAAAAAAGATCCTGAAGAATTTAATGATGATGACAAAGCACAATTAAAGATTTACTACAAATAAGGACCGCGGTGCTGAGAAGAGATTACGATCCACTTCAACAGATAAAAGAATCAAAATCCTTTAAATATCAGCATATAATAAAGTTACTTTACAAATTGGACCACTGAGTTATTTCGCATAGCAGAGGTGAAAATTACCAACCCTGTTACATACTTATTGGAAGATATGAAGGATCGGCCCAACCTGGGAGCATTTTACTCTGAAGAACTACAAAAAGTCAAACATCATGGTGCCTATTTCCTTGTGGAAAAGGTTCTTCGAAGAAAAGCAAATAAAGTCTACGTAAAATGGTTGAGACTTGATAAATCACAGTTGGATTGATAAAAATAATGTTTATTTAATTTTTGCGCAAATTATAAAAAATAGTATAAGCAACTCGTTCATAAGTCAGTTATTGCACTCGTCCATTAAAAATATCGCGGCTCATTTTTTAAACTTGGACGCGTGCAATAATACTTGACTTATGAAACTCGTTGCTTAATATACTATTTTATAATTTGCGTCTATAATATTGCTATTATGACACCGCTAGCGGTTTTGTAATGGGCCATAGCGCGCTCATTACAGCACCCGCTTACAAAGTAGGTAGCATTGATCTGTTTAATTTGTGGTATTGATTATAGTAAAAAAATTTCAAAATTTAAAGTACTTGCTATGTTTTTTATGTCTTCTAACATCCTCACTCCTTTTAAATTATTAATTTCCAACAAAAAATTAAATAATCTTTAAATTTAACTGTCAAAAAAGAAAAGTGAAATATGTGGTATTAATTTTTGTGAAGATATGTCAAGATTTATCAAAAATTAAGGGCTTACTATTTTTTTGCATTTTTCGGAATATCTGGTAGGATACACGACAACTTATCACTAGCTTTACACTGAAAATCTGCAACTTAAAATCTAAAAACTGAAACCTTAAATTAAACTGTCCTGCCAAGACTTCTATGCGTGTAATAATACTTGACTTATGAAACTCGTTGCTTAATATACTATTATAATACTTTTATTAAATTAATTATCTTATAAAATCTGTAGAAGATAAATGAAGTAAAAGATGTAAAATTTTAACAAGTTTATTTTATTATCTACAAAAAAAATATTATTCAAACTATAATTTTATATTTCATCCGACTGAATGATTGCATAATGACCCCACGGAAGCGTTTCATAGCTATTAGATATCAAACACCGTTTATTATCGTGAGGACTTGGAACAATCTTGATTTGCTCAACAGTGGTGACAGCATGCTTCTCAGTTCACCAATGGATTCTTTAGGTTCACTTTGGTAATTAAGTTTTTTATTTTAGTGATGTGCGATAACGCGTTCTCGAGATAAATGGGTGGCACGGGTGGCCTGAATCAACCTGTATATCGTCAAGGTCTCCAAAAATTGTCCCTTCAAATACCATGTAATTTGCATGAAGTGTCGCTACTGCTATTCTGTGACCGCGACAACCAAACTTTCGGTTAAAAGCATCAATGTCCGTAAAAAGCTCAACCTCTTGTTTATGTACCCCCGACAAAAAGCTACTTGTATTTTATCAGCGAAAAACGCGTATATGAATTTTTCTCTCATAGAATGCAAGTATATTCTATTGTTCTGACTTACGTATGACTGGTATCTCCTCCTTCTGGTAGCTGCTTTTATTTTCGTGCTTCATACAAAAAATTGAGTTGTTTATTAATCTCCCTAAAATAAACTCGAGGTTGAGCTTTTTTTCTTGGATATTGTTGCTTTTAATCAACTCAAGTTTTGTGGTCCCTTTGATTATCTATCTTTGGAAAAAGCAAATACGGTACATGAAGAATCGGATTCTGAAATTTCTGATGAAGCATGGTGATCGAAAATGAAGAGATGAATAAATGTAATATCTGTAATGATATGTACATCCCAGAAAATGTGTGTATTGAATGCATCGAACAGTATAATGCGACCTGTAGTCCTAATGATGTGCCACTATGCAAACTTTGTGGAAATAAAAGAGCAGTTGACATCGAAAGAAAAGGTTGTAAGCGTGGATTGGAAAAGCAAGCTAAAAAAATGCTTGATCAATCGGAACGCAAGTTCCCTCCAGCTAGCGTAGGTGATAATGTTTTGGTAACTATACCGGATGTTGATCGTGGACGCCTGGCTCCTCGTAATATTGTAGCTGTAGTAATGGAAAAAACTGATTTGGATTTGTACGTTCTAGGTGCAAAAAATGGTAAACTAGAAAAACTTTTCAGTCGGAATGAGTTCCAATTATCCCCCTCAACATTTTTATATCCTAATGATGTTCCAGTTTCCCATGTGAATGTACGACAGGAAGCAATGATGTCTTCTGGCTCAAAACAAGGATGCATTCATTGTAATTGCTTAAAAGTATGCAAAACGAAAGCATGTTCTTGTGTCAGGAAAAATGTAAAATGCAATTCCAAGTGTCACAGAAGTAATCCGTGCAAAAACAAATAGCACGTTGTTTCTATTTAAGAACTAAAATACTTTTCAGTTTTATTTTTTATTCCAATAAAAGTATTTTTATTATTAAGTATGTAATTTTATTTTTGACGCCCTGTCGATAAAACGCCACATTCCGACATGGACAAAAGTAGAACCTAAACCGAAAAAGTTTTAGTTCGCTTGTGGGTAAATAAATATACCCACAACGCGTTCTGGGTAAACAAATTTACCCACTGTCCGCAAACGTGAAGTCGCAACGCGTTGTGGGTAAATTTAGTTACCCACAACGCGTTGTGGGTAAAAAAATCGGGCATTATGCGTTTTCGGCTATTGCGAATAACATATACATATATCGAATCAAAAATCATAGAAAAAATCGCTTCATTTTTCATGACTTTGATTCTCTAAAAGCTCAATAGTCTTAAGCTACGTCCACACCAAAATCGAGAGCTCGCGAGCTATTCGCAAACTATTCGCGAATTTTACGCGACTTGCTCGCGAACCTCACGTCCACACCAATTCTATAATGACGAGGTCGGAGCTCGGTTGCAGTTCGACAGGAGTTCGCATTTTGAGTGTATGTGTTGCTTGTCTTAGTTTCATATATTGATTATATTGGTCAATTAGATTTACTATAATTTGTTTCTCCCTTCAATTGGGAACATATACACTCGCGCTGTGAGTCTAAACAAAAACTGAGACAAAAAAACGAACTGCAAAAGTGTAAACGCTCGCACTCCGCACTCCCATCAAGTGTCGCCATTGACACTCGCCTGGCAAGCATTTGCAACGGCTGGAATCGCCTGGCTCTTAAAATACATTCTTAAAATAATTACAGAATATTCTATCAAAATTACAGCATTGTAGAAGCATGTTAAGAATTGCTACACCCATGACAACTTTAGCATGGTCTGGCACATACTTGCTACTTATAAAATTGCCAGGCATTTTTTGTACATTAAGGGCCAGTTTATTCACCTTCCAGTAAAGTGTTCAGTAGTGTTACTAGTTACTAGGGTGTTATTTACATGTAAAAGTGATCAGTAAATTAAACTATTCGGTAATCTGAATTCACCGAAAGGTTTTTGCTACTGAGAGATCAATTTATAATATATTTATACATAAAAAGCCCTAAGGTCCGGTTTATTCACCTTCCAATAAAGCAGCGTTTGAATTTTCTGCACTGAAAACGAGAACATTTCGTATACTATTACCATTTTCCACATCCTACCTTTGCGACATCGGATTTTCTGCAGTGGCTGCTTTGAAATCAAAATATAGATCTCAGCTAAATATAAAAAGAGAACTCAGAGTTTCCATTTCTTATATTAAACCTTCTTTTGAAAAACTTTGTTCTGCTAGACAGGCCCAAGGGAGTCACTATTAATTATCAAACTTTTTTTTATGTAGTGATGGTATGTAATAATTAAGTAATGATAAATTGATTATTAAATAATAAATACATTGTGTAGTATTTATAAGTGTATTATATGAGTATATTTAGTTTTTCATTATGACAAAATGTTTAATATTTTGCGTTTCAGTAAATTTCTTTGATAGTATTAATAATATTTTTTCAATATGTTCGCGCCCCCCCCCCCCCCATTCAGTGTTATCGCGCCTTCCTAGGGGGGCGCGCCCCATAGGTTGAGAATTGCTGCAATAAAGTGTTTACTAGTGTTACTAGGGAGTTATTTACATGTAAACGTGATCAGTAAATTAAACTATTCAATATACTCAATTTACTGGAGGGTTTTTACTACTGGAAGGTGAATAAATGGTTAATGGAGTGGAAACCTTTTATGGTGATGAGAAGCCTACATGTTCAAAATACAAAAAAAGTAAAAAATGTATAAAGAACATTAAGTTCCTTAAAATTTTAGTTATACATTTGAAGAGATTTTCAACACAAAGATGTTTTCCATAGTAAATTATCATATATAATATAACTAGTGAAATCGTGATTAGCGATAATCACGTTGGTTGCCACGAAACGTTTTGTCAAAAATTAATTCCACGAGTCGAAGACGAGTGGAATTAATTGACAACATGTTGAGAAAAATATATATATATATCAAAATAAATAGCTTCCGATAACGAATTTTTCAGGAAAAGAATATAGCCGGAATTCGGAAAATATCTTTAATGCTTAACCACCTACGTCATTTGCTAACGTTTCGCACTTCAATCGAAGGCTTCATCAGAGCTGTAACATGTATTAATTAAAAAATTACACAAAAGAATTTTGAGAATATTAATTACCTCTGACTAATGATTTCATAAAAACCAAAAATTACCTTAAAGACAACCCGGATATTATTGTAATAAAAGCGGATAAAGGTAATAGTACAATTATTATGAATAGGATGGATTATGAGGGTAAAATGTTAGACTTAGTGAGTGATAGTAACACTTATACTAAGTTAAGCTCAAATCCTACAACTAGATTCCAAAACAACTCTAATGCTATTGTTAAAAAACTTAAAGATGATGGTGACATTTCATTGTTAGATAGTAAAAAACTCATCGTCCATAATTCGGATTTCCACAAAAATAAAGGGGCTACCCAAACTACATAAATTAAACATGCCATTGAGACCGGTAGTAGCGTGCTTACAAACTCCATCTATAAATCTCGCGAAACTACTACATCAATCGCTATTGGAATTCTCTTCACTTAGTACCTTCAAAATCAGAAATTCATTTGAGTTAGTTAATGTGGTTAAAGAGGTTAGGGTACCCAACGGATATGTGCTCACATCCTTTGATGTGGTATCCTTGTTTACCAACATACCCAAACAATTAGTTATAGATATCATAACAACTGAGTGGCCCACCATATCAACCTATACTAAAATAAGTAAGAACAACTTCTTGGTAATAGTCAATTTTGTCTTTGATTCAAGCTATTTTAGCTTTAATAACAATTTTTATATACAAAAGGATGGCACAGCCATGGGGAATCCAGCTTCTCCAATACTGGCGGAATTAGTCATGAACTACATACTTACCAGAGTTACACAATTAGTGTCTTTCAACATCCCTCTATTAAAAGTATATGTGGATGATATTATTCTGTTGTTACCAGAGGAAGAGAATGACTCGACGTTGGGGATTTTTAATAGTATACATAACAAACTACAATTTACAATTGAAAAAGAAGTTGATCGTAGTATTCCATTCTTAGATCTGAAATTATCTAGAACATCTGATAATCGCATTGACACCAATTGGTACCGTAAAATAATCAATTCTAACAGATGCCTGAACTTCAAGTCCTTCCACCCTCTGACACAGAAAATAGGGATAATCAAACAATTTAAACATAAGATATGTTCATTGAGTAGTACTCAACATCATGAAGAGAATTTTAATATAGCCAGATCAATTCTTATTAATAACAATTACCCAGTTAGATTGATTAACAAGATTTTCTATAGTTCAGTTAATAATAATAACAACCAAGGTAATGATACCACCGCGGATAATAAGATTTATAGTAAGTTTGTGAACATCCCCAATTTTACACCACGAATTAATAAAGTGTTCCATAACACTAATATAAAATTGGCGCCTTATAATGTTACCACCATAAATAAAGTGTTCACTCCTCTTAAAGATAAAAATGAGTTCCTTATGGCAACTAATGTCATTTACCAAATCCCGTGTGCTGATTGTAATAAGTGTTATGTGGGTCAGACTAAACAACATTTAAAGAACAGAATATACCAACATAAACTTAGTTGTCAACCGAAAAACTTAACGTCTGATAACAAAACGGCATTGGCGGAACATGTCAACGTGAATAACCATACGTTTAATTTCGCAAAAGCCAAAATTTTAGATAGGGAATACAATTACTTTAAGAGATTAATTAGTGAGATGTTACACATAAAACATAATAATTGTGTGAATTTTAGGCGGAATACGGATAATTTAAGTCCAGTGTATTGTAATATTATCAATAAGTTGTAATTGTTATTGCGTACCAGTGATATCTGGTGATCTGTATTTTAACCACACCCTGTACATAGTGTTTACTGTCAAATTTTGTAAATAATTTTAAGTTGGACTCCTATGTTATTCTAACAGCGTATACTCTATGGTCAGATGTCAGATATTAACTTAACCTATAATTCTGGTTCATCTTAACATGCGGTTTGTGCAGAGCCACAATTTGGTCGCACTGATTTGTATAAAAAAAAAAAATTTTAAACTATGTTCATACATGTTAATCGTGTATTATAATTGTCAAGTAATTTTGAAAACTGTATTTTTTGACCTGTTGCTTAGGTTTGACTTAGTCAGAGGTAATTAATATTCTCAAAATTCTTTTGTGTAATTTCTTAATTAATACATGTTACAGCTCTGATGAAGCCTTCGATTGAAGTGCGAAACGTTAGCAAATGACGTAGGTGGTTAAGCAATAAAGATATTTTCCGAATTCCGGCTATATTCTTTTCCTGAAATATATATATATATATATTCTTTAGACAATAATTATAAGCATAAAATATGAACACGAAAATGTTAGATTCGTCTACATAAGCCATCAATTGCTGTTTAAAAGAAATTTTTAAATGGGAACATCTCAAAAATTAGGGGAGGTAATATTAAAAAAAAAACAATGTATTAAATAAACACAGTGGATCAGAATTATTTTAAATCCATTAAAATGAGATTAAAACCTGCTGCAAACTAACGTCTTGTTCATGCTTCAAGCATTACATGCATGATATTACCGTAATTAGTGGTTATTATTTGAAATTGAAACTATTGAGCTGCAGATGTAAACTATTTTTTTTAAGTAAATTAAAGCGCCAACTTTCAATCAGCCGGTTCACTTTGGTGGTAATTTTTATTCTCATCAATGTACGAGAAAGGTTTTCCGAAATAAAGAGGTGGACAAACATATTAGAATGCGTTTATCACCTAAAATTAAGATGACACGTTCCTTTAATACTTAATACGAAAATGTTTCCCTGCAAAGTTAGACCCAGGCAAAGTTCACTTTTCAAAACATAAAAACCTTTCTTTCTATGAAGGTAACTTGATAAAAGTCCCCATGGGGGGATAACAACGTGGTGTGCAGCGTGTCTGCGATTTTGTTCGGATGGTAATCATGCGACCACTTAATTTAGAAATTAAAATTTCATATATAATTTATTTAGTTTTGTAGATTTTTATTAATTGTAATGATTGATTGTACAAAAATAGTGTATGCAACATGCAATTCGAGTAAAACTGCCTTGCGGCTTCGTACAATTTTTACATCACGGTGGTGTCGTGTGAAAATATCAACCACTTATTGCATAAGTTCATAAGCAACTATTTTATTTTTTCCGGGTCACCCTGCATATTTATTAAAACTTTTAACAGTTATTTCAGATTTAAAATGTACACGAGTCGCTGTTGATCTATGATTTACAGCTAAAATTGTTTATTGCCTTTCTGCTTTATACAATAAAAATGTACATTTTAAATTTTTCGTGCTTTGTATTTGGTATATAGGTAGGTATATGATAAAATTATTATAGTGGAAGAATTTATGTTCATGTTACATTTATAAAACTAAAGATTCATAGCGTTCTTTATAAATTAAACCAATATTTTAAATCTTGAGTTAATAACATACAAAATGTTCAAAAATAGTTATTAGAGAGCATTGTAGCCTTAACTTAAGTTTTCTGTGTCAATTTAGTTAACTTGCTTTTGGATGTTCTGCAGTATTTTTAAATTTACTTCAAAGATATGTGCAGTGATCCATTCAAATCAATAAAATAAGTATTCTAAGACGAAAGTTTTATAGCTACTTACAACTTAATAAAATGTTAACAACCAATAAAAGTGGCAGATAAGCACTGAAATATTTCCTTTAAATGTTAAATAACTATTTTTTGGTTATTTTCTTACTTTATTATATCTATTTAAAGACTTACGTTAAAAATTTCGTTTGTAGATGTAAAACAATAGTGAATTTTATTGGCAAGAAAATCTGGAGTTTGTAGATAGTGGGAGACATTATTTTGCTAGGTGTATATAATTAGAAGAGAGATACTTCAAACGTACATTTTAGATTTTAAGTAGTAGTGCAGTCAAAAAACTAACAACATGATAGTACGGTTAGTTTGTGTTGCATTAATAGTTGAAATTGTATCTTCGAAACCAAGATTAAAAGAAGGTAAATAATTTAATTAGTGGTATCTTATGTTTGTTAATTATTTGAAAATATTTGAAAAAACTATTTTTAAAGAAACTGATTGTTTAAAAAAATGAGAATGATTTCATAACGTTTGACATAACGCTTAAGGTGATACGGAGTCAAATGTTGAAAAACCGACGTTTTTACCTTTCATGATTTTTTTAAAAGTGTTTCGAATTGGAAATTCAAAAAAATAAGAAAATACCAAACTAAATTAAGAATTTTACTTTCATTTATAATTTTTGTTATTTATGTATCTAGAATTACATTTGTGTAATTTTGCAAGAAAAACTTCTATATTTATATTTTAATTTTTGCAAAACTATGCTCGTATAAATTTAGATAAATGAAAAATAAAAATTGCATATAAAAGTGCAATTCTTACTTAAGTTCGGTATTTAATTATTTTTTTTAGTTTCCAATTTGAAACACTTTAAAAAAATTCAGGAAAGATAAAAACATCGGTTTTTAAACATTTGACTCGCTATCACCTTAAAATGTTGCTTTCTTTCGTATTTCGTAGTTATTTCTATGAATAATATATTTGTTTTATTATCCAATGTATATAACCAATCTTGTAATTTGAAATTTGAAATTTAACATCCTGAGATTGACGTAATAAGGAAAAAGAACTACATTTACACATACAAAATACAATAATATAACTAGGTCTTCCTATCTTGTTCTTCAAACATTTGTCGGTTAGTTCTTAACCTGGTAGCTGGTAGTTTTAGTTTTGTTAGTCCGATTCAAGTTATCTTTTAAAAATATTAGTCGTCCTCCTAAATTAATGAAGGTTTAGTACAAAATTCATTCAAGATTAAAACTTGCAAAAACTATGCGATTTTCTCCAGTGTATACCAAAACTGGCACATATATTCTCGCTACATTGTCAAAAACTCTTGTTAGATAACCGGAAAATATTTAAAAAATCATATTACCTATGTGTTTTCTTTGCGAATACAAGACTCCTAGCTAACGTTTTAATATTTAAAATTCTCTAGTACCATTACAGATAGAAGAAATTTTTGCTTAAATCATTTTCAATCGAAATCGTCAATAAAATGTCTAAATTTATTAAGAAATTGAGATTTTTAGGAATGATATGTCAAAAGAGAATGAATCTGTACCGTTGTTGTTTTAACTAATGACAATTCTCCAGAAAGTGATGTTATATTGTTAAAATTGTCAAGGTTTGAAAAATTATTTTGATAATCTTCACCAAAATGCAGTGGGAAAACTATGTTTTTGTAGTAAAAATTATAATTAATACACTCCGCACCTTGTGCTGTATGCTGCAAGTATATTAGATTTTTCAAAATTCCCCATTTCTGCTTCGGTTAATAACTTGTCACAACTTCTAAATATTGTGAATAGATTTTTTAAAATATTTTCTTATTAAAGTACCATGACAAAGTAAAATCCGCCAGTTTTGGGCACCCTGTATATTAGTAATGTAGGTGTACTGCTTTAATTAAGTTTGTTTAATACTTGGACTTATACCCAGATTCTGGTCAAGTCATTTAACTTTAAAGTCCTTTAAATTTAAATTTGTTATATATGTTCTAATGGACAGTTATCTTAAATTTTTCTAATTAAAGACCTTTAATTTTGATCAGAATCCGCCTATTAATGCCTCAAATTATAGTACTAGTTTTAAGTACATTAGCAACTTTAAAAATCTTTTATCGCTCTTATTTTCTTAGATGTGGGTGATCGAATCAAATTTATTACCAAAATTTAAGAAAAATTTTAAAATTTAAATAATGTATTTTTAAGATATAAACGATAAAATGCATGAACATATTTTGGACAAACGTGGGACAGAAGATAAAGCACACTATTTTAAAAATGTTGATTGGGTGAATGAAGCACAAGAAACATTAAAATTCAAAATTAAACAGGAGAAGAATAAAAGTAAGTAATAATAAATGAAAAAGGTTTTAAACTACTTATATAAAAACTATTATTTAGGACAAGCAAGAAATATAATTTTCTTTCTTGGAGATGGGTTGTCAATTCCAACGTCTGCTGCTGCTCGTGTATATTTGGGCAATAGTCTGGGAAATCCAGGAGAAGAAACTGTTTTATCTTATGAACAATTTCCTTATACTGGATTATCAAAGGTAAATTACCCACTTTGTTCATTAGATTTATTTACTGGAATTATTGGTCAAAAATTATTCAAGAAAAGCATAATAATATTTGAGTATTGTAATGTTTTATTGTAAATAAGCTAAGTTTTAACAGGTACCTAAATATGCTTCTTAGTTAGATACCTACAGGGTATACAAAAAGTATTTTTGAAATGAAGCATTTTTGAAAAAAATTTTCAATTAAAAGTTGTACGATTCTTAGTGACACACTATCTGGAAATATTGCCCATGACTTTGAACAGCAATGAAGGTCAGGCGATATTATTATAGCTTGCTTTGAGAGGCTTACGGAATATATTTTTTTGATTCTTCCCAAACTAAACTAAATTAGTTTGAAAATTACAATGGTTCAAATTTTCAATACATTAAGTTCGGCAACGCTGCTTTATTTGGAAATTAAGCATTTTACAGAAAAATGTTTGAAGTAAAAGTTGTACGATTCTTAGTAACGTACTTTTTAGAAATATTGCTGTGACAAGCAGATAGAATAGAGTACCTATATTGCATTTAAAAAAATAAAGTTGAAGTTATTTCTGGTAAAACCAAAAGTAATATTAAAAATGTTTTAGTACATACAATGTGTTTTTGCACGACCACTCCTAAAGTTGTCACTTTACAAATTCTAAACAATGCGAAAAGTTGCTTTTCATAGACCTGTCATTGTGCTATGATGGTAATTTATGCAAGTATATAATCATCATGACTGTTCATGTTGTCATGCGTAAATACAACTTTGGCTCTCCATATCTCGGTTTTTTAACTATTACACCAGGGGCTGGATTCCTGAAATCTCAGACAGTGAATGTTACATTCACCTTCCTCGAAGCGCATGCGTCAAAATCTCATCAGCGAATCCAAATTCACTTGTACTGAACCAGGGGAATCAAGATTCACGAGTGAAAGTTTGCGCATGCGCTCGAGGAAGGTGAATTTAACATTCACTGTGTAAAAGTTCAGGAATCCACGTCCTGAACGGTTTGCAAGAATGTACTGGAGAGATGGAGGCGAAGGTGAGTCATTTTTAATCAAACTATAAAATTAAAGTTCTGTTTTCAACCTCCTTCCCTTCAAAACCACATTTTTAATTTTATTGACAATAACAATTTCTTATTGATAAAATTTATAACTGAAAAAATTAACATAGCAGTAACATACATGCAACCAAAAACGCAACTCCAACCATTTCTTAATAACCTAGAGCAAAAAATATTAAAATATAAAAACACTATACAGGGCTCTATTAAATTTTTTAGGGGAAAATCACTCGGACAGGTCAATTTTTGTTTTTAAAATTTACAATTTATTGAAATCAGTCAAAATAAATCTTATACAACATTAAAATCTTTCAAATTTAAGAGTACAAATTAATTTTAAGTTGACATTAACAATATTTATTAAAAAAATTGTTTACAACTCTAACTATTTTTTTATATCATCGTTTAAGTGACAAGAATGTCTATCAAAAACGAATAATAAAGAACATACTAATTTTTTCGTCATTTAAAATGTGCCAAATAAAAAAAAATGTTTTATATAAAAGTTATTTGTTATTTTAATTAAATTTTAAAATTACTAAAAAATTATAGGTTTTCATCTAAAAAACTTGGTTTACACTGAAATTAACACAAAGATGACCCTTAACCAAAAAATAACTAGCACCGTCGTTTTTCTTCCTTTAAGCCAAAGTTTTTTATACAACCTTTTAATTTTTCAATTATTTGTTTGTCTAAAGTTAAATGGTCCACACTGAATGTATAGCAGAGAGACTTAAAAACTTACAAAAGGAAGTAAAAAAGAAATAAGAAATGCAATATAAGATGATACCGGTACAATCACTAATGACAACTTTGAAATTGCTGAAATTTTAAATATCCACAGTATCTAAAACAAGAATCGATCAATTAACTCACAAATAACCTGCAGCTTCCGTCTAGGTTTACTAACGTACAGGGTGTCCCGTAAGTGGACGATAAAACGAAATGACCTGATAGAGAAGGTAACTTCCAATTTAAATAACCATATTTTTGTTATGAAATTGTTGATGGTTCAAGAGTTATTTCAGTTTCTGTATTTTTTCAGTAAGCGCGTACTATGTTCATTAAATAATTGATTAAGAAAATACTATGAGTTGTTTGATTGTTTTAAATTATCATTATGAACCTCAAAGGGTCCACCTTTTCAATAATATCACTTTTATAAACTCATTTATCTTTTATCAAACAAAAAAAATATTTTGCGATAACTTTTTGTTCGTATAAAATTTTAGTTGTTTTTAATGTCACCTTGACAGAAAATAATGTGCTAACATAAAGTTGAACAACTATTAGAAAAAGTTGTTCATTTCAAGTAGAATCAGAAATGGTATAACGCATAAAGGCAAATCCAACCGTTTTTTTATTGATTTTTTATGAGAAGTTATTCGTATTTTTGCTAAAAATAATTGTACTACAGTTTTGAGTCAAAAATAAAACAAAACGAGTCTAATCATAATTTTTATTACCAAAAATGTACAAAAAGTGTTCAAAATGAGCTCCATTTGCCGGTACACATAATCGGCAACGACGGATAAAATTGGTTTTGATTAACCGAAATGCTCATTCGTTATTTTTAATAATTACATTGCTCGCCTTATTTTTTTTGCAGCTCTTGGTCGGTATTATTTTCCGTTGTATAAACCAATTCTTTAAAATAGCGCCCCCAAAAGAAAGTCCAAGGATTTAGGTCAGGTGATCGCGTTGGGCAGTGAATAGTTCCTCCTCTTCCAATCCAGGGATTTCGAAAATGTATGTTTAGGTGTCGTTTCACCTCCACGGCATAATGGGGAGGAGCACCATATTACATTATTTTCTGTCAGGGTGACTTTAAAATAAACTAAAATTTGATATCAATTATTTAATGAACCCAGTACGCGCTTACTGAAAAAATACAAAAACTGAAATAACTCTTGAACCATCAATAATTTCATAACAAAAAATATGGTTATTTAAATTGAAAATTACCTTATCTGTCAACTCATTTCGTTTTATCGTCCACTTACGGGACACCTTGTATATGAAATAAAAAAACTATTACTGATCCAAAACCCAATGCAACACCAGGATCTGATAACATAAAAATCAAACAAATAAAAAATATACAAGATAGGTTAGGACTTAGCACCACATCTGTTAAAAATAATTAACAAATGTATTAAACTGGGAGAAATCCCTTAGGAACTGAAAGTCTCAAAGGTAACACCATCTAACACCAATCACATATAAAACAAATACATACAGTGTGTTCATTTTAAAAGGAGCGACCCTAAATAACATTCGAAAAAATAATTTAATGTAAAAATGCCGTGATAGATCAATTTTTATTTTTAGGAGGACATCTATTTACAATGAAATAAAATTGTCTTTACAACCCCCTGCCCCATAGGACCACCCCTTTGATTATTTTAAATGGGGGTTAAGTGACGTATCATTTTACAGTTTTTTTTATCCTGAAAATAAAAATATGATATGTTTTCGCCGTATTTTAATTTAGTCATTTACAGAACAAGATCAAAGAGAAAAGAAAAAAGTAATTTATAATAAAAAAATAATAAAAAATATGGTAACTGATTTGTTTCTCAAAAATTATAAATAATTAGCTTTTGTTAAGTTAAAGGACTTGTTTCATGGTCAAAACTTAAAAATTTATGCCAAAAAAATTATGACTGCCATTATCAGGTTAAAAAATGCTTTCAAATGATGTATCACTCGACTCCTATTCCCATTTAAGAAAATTGAAAGGGTGGCTCCGTAAGGAAGGGGGTTGCAATGACAACTCTTATTTTATTGGAAAAAGATGTCCCCCTGAAAGTAAAAATCGACCTATCGCGACATTTTCACAACAAATTATTTTTTCGAGAGTTATTTAGGGTGGCCCTCTATATGTATAGTTCATTCTCCGAGAAATAGGTGCGCTCTCACTTTTACATTTAAGACCAATTTCATAAACGGAAAATATAGTGGTTTAGTTTTGCAGTCATAAAAGCTAGTACCAACAACATTTTTGTATAATTTTTTTTTGGTTGACTTAGAAGTAATTTCTTTAATTTTTGCAAGAAGGAAAAAAAAATTGGAGAATGTACAAAAAAATATAATGATCTAAAAGTACCTTAACTTTGGACCCCTCTAATTAATTTTGTGCTAGGTTGCAGAAGGTAACTCTCTGGCAGGATGTAGCCTAATCAATTTAGATTATAAATCTGAAAAAAATTGAAAATCTAACGAGGGAAACTTGAGTTATGACTCCAGAACTAATGCTCGATTTCATGATTTTTCACAATTTTTCCTCCTAAACTCGCGCGCCCTTTAGGGATTTGCATTAATTATGAGTTATTTGGTCATAATTTGCAAATAAGCTCCAGAATTTTCAATAAACAGAATAGCGTGTATTCAGCGACCGTGATGAAAACTTTAGAGACATCATTATCGTTAATCAAAATATTTCTTCATAAGAAATATTTTCTTAAAGACGTGATTAACTTTAACGACGTCTCTAAAATTTTCATCACGGTCGCTGAATACATGCTAATGGATTTCTCCAAATAAAAGTTCCTACAGAGCTATTACAAATTTATTTGAATACTTATATCAATACCTTATACCTTGATAGAGGGAAGCAAGTGAGATCTTTATTTTTGGACTACCAAAAAACCTTTGACCTAGTGGACCACGGCATTTTATTAAAAAATTAAGTAATATTAATATTACTCACAAGTTCCATTCAATTATAATTAGTTATCTTAACCATAGACAACGGTTTGTACAACTTGGACCATATAAAAATCAACTTAAAGGGTAATACCTACTCAGTTGGACCAAAAAAAATGATTTTTGGATTTGTACATTTTCTTTTAGTATGATATCTAAAGAATGTTTTCTGCAAGTTACAAAAGAATCGGAGAAAAATTAACCGATGAAATCGGGTTCCGGAGTATTTATGCACGATGCATTTGTATTGTCATCATAAAACTAAAACGCGTTTTTCTCGAAACTAATTTTTCTTGAAAACCGCATAATAGCTGTAACTTTTTAATTTAAAGAGTTACATAAAATAGTTTTTCAGTAAATAATTTCAGTGCATCTTTTGACATTTTTAGTTTTTGCATATTTTCTCTCTATTTTGTTGCTATAGCAACCAACTATTGTTTTTTAAATAGCAAAAGTACATTTGTTCGAAGAAAACACTATTATTTTAAAATTAAAACAGCACATTTTTCTGTATTCGGCAATGCTATTTTATGTTAAATAAAAAATTTAAAAAATAAAATTAAGAGAAAAGAATTAAGGGTGTCCATTTATCAACTCGTAAAAAATTATTTGTATTGTAAAGATTATTCTGAACAAATAATTCCTAATGGACTAGTATTTTTTTCGACTCCTTAAGAAATTATGGCAATATAACGTAAAAATTAATAAAACTTTCAAATTGTTTTTCACGTTTTAAGAAATCAAAAAAATAAGTTGTTTATAGGATACTTTTTCTTCAGAATTATATTTACTATCCAAAACTTTTTGAGGGTTAATAAAAAAGACACCCTTAATTTTGTTTTGATATTTGCGTTTTCAAAATTTTATTTATTTCAATTTTAATTTAATCGCAAAGTGGCAATAAATAAATTTCTTTGTGAAAATGTATTTCTGTTTTGAAAATTCTGGAAAACATTTCGAACATTTGCTTTAACTGTTTATTTAAAAATAAAATTATTTTATAACTAAAAAGCAAATTATTGCAGACTTTAGATTTTTTAAATTTGGGTATTACAATAGGTTTTAATTTTTTTTCCTTAAAACGAATCGATCAATTTTAATTTCATTTATACCGTTCAATTATAAGCAGCTTTCAAATGATATATTATATTACTCAACCCCTTTAACATATTTGGGGGTTAACGCGCCTCGCTTAAGGGAGCGATGTGTACCAATATGCTTAAATCGGCCTTATATGTGTCCCCTTCAAAACAAAAATAGACGTGCTTGGTTATTTTTTTGAAAAAAAAATAGTTATCAAATAATCGACATTTGAAGTTTTCAATGAAACACCCTGTATAAATATTAATGTAATACACAAAATAAATAAATATTCGGCTGTTATAGCTAGCCCCCAGTTACGAGATTTTTTAAAGTCGGTGTCGAAAAAGCACGAATTTCAAAAGCAAAGGTGGAAAAACTAAGATATCATAAAAACGTTCGTTTCAAGGGAAAACATTAAGGGATCTCGCGTGGCAGTGGTATGTTCATAATATTATATAAAAATGGTATGATGGTTAAAGGATAGTATGATGATTATCACGTCATGATTACGTCAGTCATGTAAAATCACATATCATACGCGAAAAGGAAATATTCATCATGAACCATTTTCCAATTATTACTACAGTCCTCTAACCACCATCTTGTTCCGTATTTAATTTTAGACAAAAAAGTACTCTTTTTCCAATTCGGTAAAATGCACCGTTTGGCCAAACGACTGCTTTTGTTGGTATTCAATTTTTCCAGCATCTCTAATCCAGAATGAAGTTAATAATGAGTTCTGGACCAGAACTTATTAACTTCATTTGTTCACTTCTAGAGCACTATGAATTTGTTCATAAGAAGTTCACGGTAATCAATAAAAGCACCTCTACGTATAAGCATGTAACTGTTTGAGATTATGGTTTGCCGGCTGCGGATACAATTGCCGGAGACGGAGGTGGAGCCAGTGCCGGTCGTTTTTTAGTTGAACCGGTAGCGGCAGCGGAAACAATTGCCGGCGCCGGTGATCATCTTCTGATTCCATTGGATATATGGAGCTTTTCATCAAAAGTATACTTACATATATTCTTGGTTTTTCTTTTGAAATTGGTCAAAAATTAGATTTCAGAATTACCGACTCTTGCTTTGAAACGCCCTGTATATTTCGAATTAGAATAATAGCAGGGAAAAACCTTTTCGCCGTTATAACGATTAACGGTTATAACGAGCAAAATTCAGACGTTATAACCGAATTCAACTATGATTTCTTAAAAATATCCTCAAAATCCAAAATTGCCTAAGGCCTCATGCATAACGCGCCATTGGTGTTCACAAATGTACTATAATTGTAAATAGTAACCATCAAAACCCATAAGCGTTATTCAATTACTTTCTCCGGCGATAGTCGGCAAATTTGAGCGCTTGATTTTGAAATTGTCTTGATATTTGCGATTTTGGTCATAACTTTTTTTCCAGTGGAGCTTTTTTAAAATTTCTTTTTTGGTATAAAGAAGAGTCTTCTGGTTACCAATTTCTTCTTTTTTTTGTTTTAGTAAGTCAAACCAAATAATCATACGGCAGCAGTAAAAAAGGCTCTTTACAAAAAATGTTCGCTTAGCGGCGTTTTGAAACATTCTAAAAAACTAATTGAAATAATATTTTTTTCCAACGCCAGAAATAAGTTAAGATATAAACGAAGAGTTTGATGTTACGTGTTTTTGTTTTAAATATATTTTTAAATTCTTTACAGCATCCCAAAAATTTCTTAAAATTTTACTTAAAAATATGACCAAAACCACAAATATCAAGCGAATTTCAAAATCACCCTGGTGTTAAAAAATGCCATTAGGTAAACTTTACACACATCGGAAACCGCTTTTAGATTTAGCCAATGGCTAAGGAAAGGTTGTTTTCCAAAATTTTCATAAAAAATATCAAATACTCTCTCAAAATTTTAACGTTTCGTGGCTCATTAAATCTAATATTTTTAAAACTTCTCGAACTTTTAAAATTTACGATTAAACAATAAATTTATTTCTAGACCTACTGTGTTGATGCACAAGTGGCCGACTCGGCATGTAGTGCCACTGCTTACCTTTGTGGGATTAAAGCTAACATTGGAACTATAGGAGTAACCTCTGATGTGTTGATGAAAGACTGTAAAAGTTCTATGGATAAATTAAATCACGTAAACTCGATTGCCAGGTGGGCTCAACTAGCTGGTAAAAAGACTGGAATTGTAACAACCACCAGAGTAACACATGCATCACCTGCAGGTTTTTATTACCAAGTTTCTAAAAAAACTACGGGGTATAACCGTATACCATTTTAAATGGCCCAATTGAATATCTTGAGAACTAAGCGATTTTCTTAAATATGTTTCAGACAAAAGTTGTAATGTTTCCAAGGGGACATTCAATAATACTATGGGTTTTTAGTTTTCATGGGGTTTCATGGGAGGTGTTATGGGGAAACCTTTTTTATGGTTAGCGAAAATATTTATTGTAGATTCGTAATCTAGGAAAAATAATAAGCAGCTTTTGTTTCTAACATTTTTCCGAAAATATAATTTTTCATAATATTAACCAAAATTAACAGAAATTTTGATAAAGTTTTACTAGAAAACCAAAGTTTTGATCCTATGTTTAATTTTAATAATAAGGAAAGTAATTTAACAATTAAATTTTAAATAGCTATATTAAACAAATTAATAATTTTTAACAACTGCGATTTTTATTAGGTAAATAACAAAAGATTAAAGAAAACATTTCGATTTTTGTTTTATGCATTTTTGGGTTTTATATGGACTTAACATTTTTATTATTTGTTGATTACAGTAAAAAATCGATAACATAAACGTCTAGAACCTGAGAAAAAGATTGACTCGGTAACATATTCCACATGCGTACAAAATAAAGTAGTATCTTACCTTTTTAAGATTGAAAAACGTTAAATTCATTTTGTTGTTAAAATTAAAAAAAAAATTATCGGAAACTTTTTATGGTAGAGTATTTTGAGATTTGTTTTAAGTTCTATTAAATGAGTTATATTTTCTATTTTCTTAAATTTTGTTTTTTACTTTATTATTAATAATTTTTTAATTTATTAATAATAAATTAAGAAACAAAATTTAAAAAAATAAAAAACTGAAAACTCTAAAACAAAAAAAAAACAATAATAATATAAAATAATAATAAAGTTGAGTCAAGATATATTGAGATTTTTTATGATAATAAAGTTGAGTCAAGATATATTGAGATTTTTTATGATTTTAAAAAAAAAACAATTGAATTAAATTAAAAAAAATTAAAAATAATAAAAAATATTAAAAAAATAAGAAAAAAAAATTAATTAAAAAAAAATTATTGGTCAAATTGGTTTAGATTATTTTTGTTAATGATTTTTTTCAATCATTTGAAAAAGAAAAGTTGCCTCCTCCTCCTCTGATATTTTCAAAAATAAAATAAATCTTTTGTTATCTGATAGTAGTATTCGTCAAACCATTTAATTACTAGGCTGAAGTTACATTCGAATGCATTCGGATTCGATTTTAGCTTCATTCGTTTTTTGCATTCATTAGTCGATTCTACAACTAATTTCAAGAAAAAAACTTCCTATAAACATATGCCCGATTTCACTTCCTAAGGGCGGTACAGCTCCTGCAATACTGTGTCCAAAAGTAGGTTTTTCGTTATTTATTTGAGAACGGAATGTAGTAGAGATTTGAAATCTGGTGTGAATCTTAATACACTGAAGATGTAATTTTATGATTTTTTTAAAGATTTTTTGAACCCTCCGAAAGGGTAGTTTTAAGGAGGGGTAAATTTAAAAATAGCCTTAACTTTTTTTGTTTAACATAACATTTTTTTTCATAATATAATTCTTTATTTAATTTTTGACAAAAAAGATACTCTAATAACAACTGGATAGAATGCACCCTTTTCGGGAAAAATACTCTTAACCATTCACATATAAAATATAATCTAGGAGGTTTTGCTCGCATGTGGTCGTTATGGTGGTACATAGGTACTTGGTACTACTACTGTATAGTGCCTTTCTATTACTGCACCTGAACTCTTGTGCACGACCGAAGTGTCTCCCAAAAACTAAAATTTGTCGTCTCGCCAAAAATGTTGGGACCGAATTGTCTCCCGCGAAAGCCAGACATAGGTAAGAGTGCCGAATAGCGCATTCCCATGCAAATTCAGTGGCTACAAAACTTACTAAACTGTCTATTTATTAGGAAAAAAAAATAACTACATTTTTCTAACACTATAACCTCACCAAATTACAATGTATATTTTAAATTTTTCTCCGCATCAAAACGTATCAAACTGTACCCGAACCTAACCTAACCCGACCACCACAGAGTGTATTTTAAAAAACAATAACCTAACCGAATCACCTGAAATTACGGGAGACAATACGGTCCCTTTTATTACTACTTGAAATCACGGGAGACAGTTTAGTTCGTCCTGAACTGTTCCAGTTCCCGGACTCTGATAAATAGAAAAGGCTGTTTCGAACCGCTTCGAAATTTTAAAAAAGGATGGGGAGATATCAATGAAATAGTGTAAGAGAGCAACATAATTTCGTTTCGATTCATTTCTTGATTTCTATTCATAAGAGTCCGGGGGCTGGAACAGTTCAGATTCAGTGTTTCGTTCGCGCACCTTTTTGGTTATTAATAACTGTTCGCACACCTCATTGGTTAAAGGAGTACTCCAGGAGCTCCAAGAACACTTCAGGTGGAGTAATGGAAAGGCACTTATAGTACTACTACTACCTACTACTATATACAGACTAATCTGTGGAAACTCTGATGTGCAAATAGCAACGGGGCTTTAGTTTAAATTAAGAAGTTACCTTTTATTGTGTCTCCTTCGAACACTAAAACAAGAACATATATTATATAGTGGAAACTGGCAGAAAACAGGAATGGTGTAGACAAGCAAATAGTTTCGCTCGCTCTTTTTTACATTTACATTTGCAGGGAAGCATTTTTGGGCAAAGTGTTAAAGGAACTTGTCATCTTAATTTGAGGTGATAAACCCGTTCTACTATGTCTGTCCACGTTATTACGGGACACCCTGTATAGTAGAAACTGGCAGAAAACAGGAATGGTGTACACAAGCAAATAGTTTCGGTCGCTCTTTTGTACATTTAAAATACAGTAAGTAAGACGTAAACGGATGCTATACGCGCTCACTTACTGTTGCAGAATTTGACAATCCCAGAGAGGGGACCAGTACTAACGTATGTCGTATCTAGAAGAATTTATCAGTTATCAGTCACAGCACAGTTCATTTAATTTACATGTCAGCTGCTCGTTGGAGAGACTAGTGGGAGTTGGTGTAAATCCCTACTACAAGTCATCAGCATGAGTTGGAAAATTCAGCGTCGCTGATTTGATTCACTGTCAGTTAGGTTGGAATTTCTGTTTTCACTATAGGTGAATTTTATTTTTAAAGGAGATAGAATAAGAAGTAACGTCTAATTTGAACCAAAGTTCCCGTTGCAATCCACATGCTAGAATTACATAGATCATACCGACCATTTAGAAATAGCGAATTCTGCAATATTTCGTACGCTGTAAAATCGTCGAAACGCCAATGTGTCGAACTGCTAAATTGTCGAATCGTAAATCCATAAAAACGTTGACCGCAAAAACGTCGACCGTAAAAACGTCGAACGCAAAAATGTCGAAACGTAAAAATGTCGAAATGCAAAAATGTCGAATCGGCGATCCGTAAACTCGTAGAACGCAAAATTGTCAAAACGTGAAAATGTCGAAACGCAAAATCGTCGAACGCAAAAATGTCGAAACGCAAAAATGTCGAATCGGTGATAGGTCATCGGCATCAAAATTTATAACACATTGCCACCCACACTAAGAGAATTGAATTTAGAAAAATTAAAACCAATTGTTAAAAAAATACTTTATTGATGAAGCCTTTTATATTCTTAACTGAAAAACTTACCTTTCGTACTGACGTTCACAATGTGAATGTTCGGCGTAAAGATTTACTTAGGATTCCTAAACATCACACGACTTTGTTTAAAAGGTGCTTTTCCTATAATATCGCTTCGTTTTATAATTTGTACGATTTCTCATTTAACTCAATATATTCGTTTAAAAGAAACTTAAGGTCACAGTTACTGCACAAGCAAAAGCAATAAGTCTTTTAATCCCTATTCGCTGATTTAACGCATTATTTTTTATGTTTTTAGAGCTACCTCTAGTTTTTTGTTAGAATTAGCGTGTTTGCGTCACTGTACTTTACTAATCATTATCCTACTTCACTATTATCTAACAGTATCTCGTTAGGACTTGATGAAAAACAGCGCTATCTCGGTAGCTTCGCTGATCCTGTTCCTTTTGGTTTCTACCTTACTATTGTTATATGTATTTATTTATTTATAATGTAATTTTGAAACCAATAAATGATTTATTATTATTATTATTATTATTATTATATTCGTTTGATGAAATTCTTTCAGATGATCTTTTAAATAGACTGAGTGAGAGTGAGTTTTTTATTTTAAAACTTAAAGCGTTTCGACATTTTTGCGTTTCGACGTATTTGCGTTTCGACATTTTTACGTTTCACAAATTTACGTTCTACGAGTTTAGGGATTGCCGATTCGATATTTTTGCGTTTCGACATTTTTACGTTTCGACGTTTTTGCATTCGACGTTTTTACGTTCGAAGTTTTAATGTTTATTAAAATAATTTATTCTTTTATTACCTGATGATGGACGAAAGTCCGAAAGTGGATTAGCTGATGTTTTCATTGTATTTCTTTGTTATTTGAAGATTATCTTTATCAAATATATTTTATTATATATCAAATAACTACCCAGTAAACCAAAAGATGTATTATTTATGTAATATATATATATAACATGTAAGAAAATATATGTAAAATCTAGAGAGAAATTAGGGATAAATCATGTCAGGATGTCAGCCATATTTGGGGATAGGTAATTATGTCTAAATTATGTAAATTTTTATACAGGGTGTTGATAAAGTTTGGAACCTTATTCATAACTGCCGTATTTAATTGTTTTGAGAAAATCGCT
Source organism: Stenus bimaculatus (assembly GCA_963971135.1). Classification (NCBI taxonomy): domain Eukaryota; kingdom Metazoa; phylum Arthropoda; class Insecta; order Coleoptera; family Staphylinidae; genus Stenus; species Stenus bimaculatus. Next base: position 14,023,371 of record OZ020187.1, read on the forward strand.
CGGACAGGTCAATTTTAGTTTTTAAAATGCCATCTCTTGATATAAAAAAATATTAATGACGTCACTGGTGATTTAGCAATGACGTCATCGGCGATTTTTTTAAATGGAAGCCCCCACTTTTTTTGCTCATTATCGATAGAAATTCACGTCACTTAAACAATGATATAAAAAACAATTAAATTTTTAAACAAATTTTTGAATAAAAAATAAAAAAAAGAAAATTTTTATTTTAACAAAAAAGGTTTTATAAAAATAAATTAAAATGAATTTAAAGTTACCAATAATAACAAAAGAAAGTAAATGTTTAAATAATGCGCATTCTAATGCAAATGTAAAATGTTAAATGTATTTAACAAAATTTAATAAATAGTCTTGAAAAACTAATTTTTTGATTCCATTTAAATGTAAAGAAATTTACAAAAAATAAAATTTAAAATTTACCATTTATTGAAATCGGACAAAATAAATCTTATATAACATTCAAATTTTTTAAATTTAATAGTACAAATTAATTTTAAGTTTATATTAAAAAATTTTTAAACGAAAATTTGTTTATAAATGCAACATTTTTTTATATCATCGTTTAAATGACAAATGTCTATCAAAAACCAGTGAAAAAAGTGGGGGTTTCCATTTAAAAAAATCAATGATGACGTCATTGCTAAATCACCAGTGACGTCATTAATTTTTTTATTAAAGCAAGAGATGGGATTTTAAAAACGAAAATTTACCTGTCCGAGCGATTTTCTCAAAAAAATTAAATACGGCAGTTATGAATTATGTTCCAAACTTTATCATCACCCTGTATATAAAATATACAGGGTGTCCAGAAAATGGCGCCTAAGCTCTCCAGTACGTTGTTGGGGATCCTTCAGAGATCCCCAGAAAAATTGTTAAAAAAATCCTCGTGATCAATTGACCGAGATATGGAGGGTCAAAGTTTGGAATTTAACTTCTTTATTTTTGTGAATTTTGAAAAACCGTCAGTTGTCCTGTAAAGTTTGGCTTCTCTTTAGTCGCTTAGTAATAAATTTAATTTAAATTGCGTATTAATAACTTCACCATTTATTTTTATAAATTGAAAATTACCTGACATAACCACTTGTCATAATTTTCAATTTATAAAAATAAATTGAGAAGTTATTAAAACTCAATTTAAATTAAATTTATTACTAAAAGATTAAAGAGAAGGCAAACTTTACAGGACAATTGGCGGTTTTTGAAAATTCATAAAAATAAAGAATTTGAATTCCAAACTTTGACCCTCCATATCTCGGTCAATTGGTCACGGGGATTTTTTTAACTATTTTTCTGGACATCCCAGAATGGTCCCCAACTACGCACTGGAGAGCTTGGGCGCCATTTTCTGGACACCCTGTATATCAGATATAAGTAAATAAAAACAAAAAATATCATTTTTTTGCTTAGACGATACAATGTAGTAATTAGCTGCTAAAGTCTAAATTCTCAGCAAACATGAATTCTAACCTTACTGACAGTGAATCAAATCGGCGACGCTGAATTTTCCCACCGCTCGTTGGAAATTTGTGTTAGGGACTCCCACTCTGCTCTCGATCAGCCTCACGCACGTGGTGGGAAGACCAACGCGCGAAACCAAGCATTCACTGTTAGACTTTCGCTTTTTTTTGTCGCGTTCGTGAATTTTTATAAAACAAATAAATAAATCATCAATCATCATGCCATCGGGTACCTATTTAGGGGAAAATTCCCAACAATTTGTTTTAAATCTGATTGAGTACTTCCAAATGGAAAAAGATCATGGTGGTCCAATTGATTTACTTGAAGCTGTACACAAAAGAGTGGCACGCGCTTTAAAAATTAATTTAAATACGGTCACAAAAATTAAACAAACCGGCGTATCACCTAAAAAGCAAATTGTGAGAAAACACCCTAAAAGCGATATAGCTCCTTCCATACAATGCGCAATTAGAAATTGCATTTATGATATGTATGTAAAAAGGGAACAAGTTACTCTGGATACCCTTCTCCAAACGTTAACAGACAAAAAAATCATTGATTGTAGTATAACGACCCTAAATAGGATTATTAAATCAAATGGATTTTCGTTTAAAAAAGACTGTAATCGCAGAGCTCTGTGCGAGTTGCCAAATGTTGTAAATTTAAGGTAAATTTTTTTACGCAATTACATAAAAAATGTAGAATCTGAAAATCCAATGGATTTAGTGTTAATAGATGAAACTTGGATTTATTCTAAAGGGGGAATTAAAAGGTCATGGCATGATAGCTCAATTCAAAGTGTCAAAAGTAAGACCGGGGAAGGAAATCGCTTTATGGTTTTGAACGCAGGGGGTACGGAGGGTTTTATTAAAAATTGTAGTTTGGTTTTTGAAGCCAAAACAAAAAGTTCCGACTATCATGACAACATGAATGCAGAAACCTTTGAAAAATGGTTGGAAGAAGCGCTTTTGCCATCATTAGAGAACCCCACCATAATTATTTTGGATAATGCTAGCTATCATTCTAGATTGCTCAATAAAAATCCCAGTAATGCCTGGAAAAAACAGGAAATTATTGACTGGCTAGCCAAATATAAAATATCACATCCAGATAATTTGCTCAAAACTGAGTTATTGGCACTTGCAACGTACTATAAAAAACCCAAACAGTATGTGGTGGATAATTTGATTAGGTCACATGGACATGACGTATTGCGTCTCCCGCCCTGTCACTGTCAATTTAATCCTATTGAACTTATTTTTGGAATTTGCAAAAATTATTATGACAAGCACATAGGACGTGATGGGTATGGCAAAGACAAAGTCTTGGACATGTGGGGAGCAAATAACACCTGAAACTTGGTGGGAAAGAGAGATTAAAATTGATGACATTCAACCTACCAGGCCATTTCTAGTAATCACAAGTATAATACATTAATTTTATCTTAACTTACACTTAAAGTGGGATTGCGGGATTCGAACCCACGCCGTTGCAGTCGCAAATTGTCGAATCAAGCCACCTAACCGTTCGACCATCGAGGCTTCATGAAATGAAGACACAAAAACATTGTTTTAAAGCAATTCCACATTAAATAAATATTCAATTTGTTTTAATACAAATAAAAAAAATTAAATATAAATTAGTGAAGTTAAAAAAAGTAATAACAAAATAAACAATAAATTTTAACCCTTCTCGTATAATTAAAAAAAAATAACAAAAAATTCTAAACTTTAAAAACATTCAAAATAAAAGCAATTAAATATAAAAATTAAGTAGGTAAAATTATTTATAACAAAATAAATAAATTATAACTCAACTTCCATAAATTTTTCTAATAAAAGTGTCGGTGTTGAATGTTGGATTACTTTGGTAAGCGCAATTTTGCAGTATATTTTGCTTTTATTATTTTATGCATATTATACTTGGCCAGGATTTTTATATATTATTTTCATAAATATATTGAATATAATATGTACACGTTTATATTACATTAAATGTAAATAATAATTGCGATATTTTACATTAATAATACATTAGCATTTTTCCAGAAATTAATATTTAATATTTTATGTATGAATTATTTACATAAAGAATATACAGGGTGTCCCGTAAGTGGACGATAAAACGAAATGAGCTGACAGAGAAGGCAATTTCCAATATAAATAACCATATTTTTTGTTATGAAATTGTTGATGGTTCAAGAGTTATTTCAGTTTTTGTATTTTTTCAGTAAGCGCGTACTGTGTTCATTAAATGATTAAGAAAATACTATGAGTTGTTTGATTATTTTTAATTATCATTACGAACCTCGAAGGGTCCATCTTTTCAATAATCACTTTTATAAACTCATTAATCTTTTATCAAACAAAAAAAATATTTTGCGAAAACTTTTTGTTCGTATAAAATTTTAGTTGATTTTAAAGTCACCCTGACAGAAAATAATGTACGAACATAAAGTTGAACAACTATTAGAAAAAGTTGTCCATTTCACGTAGAATCAGAAATTGTATAACGCATAAAAGCAAACCCAACCGTTTTTTTTAATGATTTTTTATGAGAAGTGATTCGTATTTTTGCGAAAAAAAATGTACTAGAGTTTTAAGTTATGGTCAAAAATTAAACGAAACGAGTCAAATAATGATTTTTATTACCAAAAACTTACAAAAGGTGCTCAAAATCAACTAAAATTGTATACGAACAAAAAGTTTTCGCGTTTTTTTTTGTTTGATATAAGATAAATGAGTTTATAAAAGTGCTATTGAAAAGGTGGACCCTTTGACCTTTGAGGTTCATAATGATAATTAAAAATAAATCAAACAACTCATAGTATTTTTTTAATCAATTATTTAATGAACACAGTACACGCTTACTGAAAAAATACAAAAACTGAAATAACTCTTGAACCATCAAGAATTTCATAACAAAAAATATGGTTATTTAAATTGGAAATTACCTTCTCTGTCAGCTCATTTCGTTTTATCGTCCACTTACGGGACACTCTGTATTTCTGAATATCATAATTCTATTTTATTCGAATAGAAAAAATTAAAAAAATTAGTTATTTACATTGGAAATTACCTCCTCTATCAGCTCATTTTGTTTTATCGTCCACTTACGGGACACCCTGTATGTAAATAATTTATATATATTTTACATTAAATGTCTAATGTAAATAATACAGGCGATATTTTACATTAATAATACCATATTATTCATATATAAAATATATACATACGAACTTATGTATTGTGTATGTAAATAATTCTATATAAATAATACATTATAAATTTTACTTATTATTTACATAGAGAAAATAATATAATATTATACATATATGTAAAATATACATATATTTTACGTTAAATTAGCTATAAGTTACAAATTGGTTTACTGGGTATATTACCAATGGATTATTATATTATCAACTTTTCTTGTAAGTTCAAAAAAATCTAAGAGAGGCCTTTCGGAATTCCTTCACCTTCACAGCGCCTCTAGCGAAAATTACAAGAAGTATTTTAGAGTTACAAAACAGAAAACCAAAGTCACTAGTGTTGAAATGATAGATTTTCTAAACCACTAATATGAATGACATATAGAATTTTCTCATATGGTCGTCGGAAAAATCAATTTAATTTTAGAGAAGACCAATTTTAAAATATTGAGGAAACCAACAGTTTTTGGGGGTGATTGTGCACGTGAACCACAACAGCACAGAGAATTCCGAATTTGTTTTTAACAATACTGCTTTAATCTTAGAACAGATTATTTCAATTGGGTTAAATAAATGGTGAATAAACCTAATATCGTTTCTGGTGTAATGTTAAATTGACAAAGCACATTTTTGATGAATTGTATGTGCTGTTGTGGTTCACGTGCACAATCACCGCCAAAAACTCTTCACTTCCTCAATTGTTTTACAAATGGTCCTTTCTGAAATTAGATTGATGATTTCTGAAATTCAATTGATCTTTTCTGAAATACAGTTGACTATTCTGAAATCGATTTGATCTTTCCTGAAATACAATTGGAAAAGCTGTATACCGTTTTATTTGGAAAATTAAATTATATAATCAAAATTGTAGTATCAGTTGATAATTTAGCAGATCATCCTGATAAGCGTTCTGATTGGTCCATTTGCCTTACTAAATTATTAAGTCAAACGTTTTGAAGTTTACATGACATGTGTTTAAATTTCAAATTTGACATTTGAAGTAAAGACTGACGTTAAAATTTACAACATTTTTCTGTATTATGCATAAATAAGGCTTGAAATAATCTATCAAAATACAATTCGTAGGTTGAAATCACTATAATAATTCTGTCGCTTTATTGCCCATTGAATTGTGTTTCTAAAAAGCAACACAATTTCATTTGTCAATAAATTGACAGAATTATTGAGGATTTCAACCTACTCATATATCGTATTACTATTGATTATTTCATACCTTCATCCTGACAAGCGTTCTGATTGGTCCATTTGTCATTGGGTTATCGTGATAATTAGGGTCCTACCTAAATTATCAAGTCAAAAGTTTTGACGTTTACATGACATGTGTTTAAATTTCAAATTTGACATTTGAGGTAAGGCTGACATTAAAATTTACAATTTTTTTTGTATTTTGCAGAAATAAGGCTTGAAATAATCTATCCAAATACAATTCGTAGGTTGAAATCACTATAATAATTCTGTCGCTTTATTGCCAATTCAATTGTGTTGCTTTTTAGAAACGGTGAATTTAACAGTCACTGTGTGAAAGTTCAGGAATCCACGTCCTGGTGGTTATCTATACTGAGCCATGAGTAGGTTGAAATCCGCAATAATTCTGTCAATTTATTGACAAATGAAATGACCGAATTATTACGGATTTCAAACTACTCATGGTATTACTATTGATTATTTCATGCCTTCTTCCTGAGAAGCGTTCTGATTGGTAGATTTGTCATTAAGTTATCGTGATAATTGGGGTCCTACCTAAATTATCAAGTCAAATGTTTTGACGTTTACATGACATGTGTTTAAATTTCAAATTTCAAATTTGACATTTTAAGTAATGACTGACGTTAAAATTTACAATTTTTTTTGTAATATGCAGAAATAAGACTTGAAATAATCTATCCAAATATCGCTTTATTGCCAATTCAATTGTGTTGCCTACGGACTCATGGTGTTTCTAAAAAGCAACACAATTTCATTTGTCAATAAATTGACAGAATTATTGCGGATTTCAACCTACTCATGGCCCAGTATAGATAACTACCAGGACGTGGATTCCTGATTTTTCACACAGTGAATGTTAAATTCACCTTCCTCGAAACGCATGCGTCAAAATCTCAGCAGCGAATCCAAATTCACTTGGTCTGAACCAGGCGAATCAAGATTCACGAGTGAAAGTTTGCGCATGCGCTCGAGGAAGGTGAATTTAGCATTCACTGTGTGAGATTTCAGGAATCCAGCCCCAGGGTCTAGTTATTAAATATTAAATGTTTTATGTTATTAAATTGAAATACTAATGATGATTATATTTAGGTGCTTATGCAAATGTTGCCTACCGGGAATGGGAATCTGATGGGGAGCTGCTAAATGATAATATAAATTTTCTTGATTGTCCCGACATTGCACATCAACTGATCCATGGTGAAACTGGAAAAAATTTCAATATTATATTGGGCGGCGGAAGAGCTAAGTTTCTACCAAAGCATATAAGAGATGAGGAAGGATCGTATGGTGGTCGATTGGATGGAAGAAATTTAATTAAAGAATGGTTAAATCTTAAATCCGGTTCCAGTGCAAAATATGTATGGAACCGGAAAGGGCTGCTAAATGCACCGGATGATTTAGAATACCTTTTAGGACTATTTGAAAGTAGTCATTGTCATTTTAACATGGATCGGTTGACTACAGATCCCACACTTGAAGAAATGACGGAAAAAGCGATTAATTTGTTAAGTGATCATGAACATGGATATTTCCTTTTTATTGAAGGTGGAAGAATCGATCATGGACATCATCAGGTTAAAGCTCAAAAGGCGTTAAATGAAACAGTTGAGTTTTCCAAGGCAATTCAAAAGGCAGTGGACATGACTGATGACGAAGATACGTTAATTATAGTAACATCTGATCATTCCCACACCATGTCCATAAGCGGGTGGCCTGAGAGGGGAAATGATATATTAGGTATTGCAGGTATTGGTAATGATGGAAGGCCATATTCAACACTGAGCTATGCAAATGGAGAAATTAAGGAAAATTCAAATATTTGCACCGAAAGAGAAAAATTAGACCCAGATGAAATGCGACGTAAGATTGGATTACCAGTAAATTTTAATTGTTGCAATAAATTTGATTGTTTTAGGAAACAAGGACTTTTTATTTCCCGTTTTAACACCACTTGATTATGAAACTCATGGTGGAGACGATGTAGGAATTTATGCTCTGGGGCCTTGGGCTCACCTATTTACTGGAGTTATGGAGCAAAATGTTATTCCTCATTTGATCGCTTTTGCATCATGTATTGGTAATGGTACTACCATGTGTAATATGTAATTACGCATTTTAAAATTTATCAAAGAAAATAAATGTTGTATTTATTAGAAGATTATTTTAATTCGAAAAAAACAAATGTTATTTCTTAAAAAACTTTAATTTTAACCTGTGATTTTTAAAGTAACTGAAATGCAGGTAATTTTCAATTTATAAAAATAATTATAAAGTCAATAAAGTACAAATTAAATTAAATTTGTTACTAAAACTACAGTATAGATAACTACCAGGTGGAAGTCTGTAACCCTACCGAGTTGATCTCGGTTGAGAGTTTTGTGATTGGATATTTTATGTATTTCTTTTACACATAAAAATGTTCTTAATGTTGAGACGAAACAAAAATTGTAACTAGAGAAATGCAGTAAATAGTAGACCGTTCTCGTTACGTTAGGCGTCTCGACTTTACCCGTTAGCACTCATTATTTGTTTGTTTTGACGTCATTAGTTTCGTTGCTAATCGAGATTGACAAAAATGGTAGTCTGTAATCTCGTGAGCTACGTGTTTTTCTTAACGACTTTCAGTCGTCTAGGGGGGAGGCAGCCGAGTCTAAAGCGTCGTCACAGTGTCGTTAACGTATCCTAACGTCAAAACTTTCTGACATTCCCAATTTAATAGTTATTTAAGCAACGAGTTGGTTAAAAGGGAAGATTAATAATCGAGAAATTTTAAAGCACGAGCGGAACGCGAGTGCGTTAATTTTCGAGATTATTAACCGCACTTTAACCTACGAATTGGTTACAATATTTTTTCGTTGATCGTGCATGTGATTAACTAGAAAAAACTATCATTTTTACCAGACTTTTACGAAATGTCACAATTAAAAAATACGAACCCGGTCGATCATAACCGAAGTCTAATTAAACGAACAGGGTTGTCTATTATTAGAGAGTTCTATAGTCAATTAATGATGACTTGATGTGTACATAACCTCACTTTTATAAAATAAATACTTATAACATGTATTGGCGTACTAATTATTGGAAGTGTATTTAAAATTAAAGGTATTTATTTTATTTATAATTTTAATTAGGTTAAAACAAATTAAATTAACTTTATATTCACAATTGTAGAATACTTTGTAGAAAATTTCGTTAGAAACGTCATCAACAGAGGGCACCTCCAAAATCATTCATTAAACAAAAATCATGCATTAATAGGGGTCATTAATGAATGATTTTGTATACATTAAAAAATACTCCTTAATAAACGATCAACGAAAAATTTATTTAATTCAAAATATTATACTTTTGATTTTAAGATAAGTACTTGTGAGTACATATAGTGCAAGAGGAAGAACTAGAGTATATTAGGATAAAGGTAAGACATACATATCTTTACAGGGTCCGCCAAAAGTTCCGTGACAGCGCTTTATTTTTTGATTGCGTGAATATATTTTTTCAAAAATTTGCATACTTATACAGTATCATAAAAACTACATTCTGAGATGGTTTAGAACTTCCCCATCTTTTGGGGTGGGGTCACGTGGGAAGAACTACCCAACGTTTTTAAATTGCAACCCCTATCCAGTCTTAACTCATTTTAAAGGGAATGAAAAAAGAAAAACATTTCTGCAAACCAGATGCCATTATGTCGACTTGTTAAAAGTTATTAAGGATTAAATTTATCAAAACAGTGTAGAATAAAATGATTTTCATCTAGTTAGCATTGAAATTTTGCAAAGCCAACTAAATGAAAATGATTATGTTCCACACTTTACACAAAACATTATAAATTCTATTGACAAATAAATGCCGTCAAAGTGCACATTTAGAATTTTTGTAATTTAAAGGTTGTAAACAACGAAAAATTAAAAATTATGGAGAATGAAGGAGAATGAAGGAGTTAGTTGTATTTGAACATTATGCATTTCTGAGTATCATGAGCTGATGAAGCTCTACAAAATAAGATAAAAAATTTTTTTCTTCAAACGTCAGTAAAATGTTATATTATACACTTCGAAAACGAAACGATTGAGTTTTAAAATAGTAAATAAAAAATATTGCAAAAACGCTCGGACAAATCAACTTTGGTTTTGACATATTTTGAAATAGAGACGATGCAAAAATCCATTCATCCCTGTGCGGTATGGAGACAATCCCTAAAATTATAATAGGAATGATGGGGTAAGTAATACCTCGTTGGAAAAATCTTTTTACCTCGAGTAACATACGAAAAACAAAAGTTAAACCGATCAATTCATTTTATAGTATATTTCGCAACGAGCTAGAAAGTGACGAATTTGTGTGAGTGTGAAAATAGTTGAACTAGACGCTAGCCGAGTGTGGATATCACACGAGCACAAAATTCACTTTTTTACGAGTTTCGTACGCTATTTTTCCGAAGACCACGATGAATCTGTAACGATTATTAATATTTTGTTGTAACGGCTCAAAAGTCATAATATAACCTGTGTTGACATCAGGTGACATTGAAGGTAGTCGAGTATTTTTAGTTAAATATACCTAATTGTAGGAGGCGCTGTTTTGACGGAAGCAAATGATCGAAACGAATAATCAATGTCTATTAAAAATTTACACAAAATTAGCTGGGTTAAATATAACTTGTCGGAATTACTTCGATCGGATTTTTGACACGGCAGCCATCTTGAAGTTTTTTAAATGGCAACGTACCTATGTCATGCAATACATCATTGGAAAGCTAATTTTTAGTACTTTACAACAGTTCATAAAATTATTTAAATCATAAAAAATAAACATTGATAACATTTTGATATCCAACTTTAACTTTTTTGAACTGTCGGAAATTACAAGAAATAGCATTTTTATTATTTTTCAAAATAAAAATATTTTAGCATTCAAAAAAGACCTAAAACATTTTTTTTAATAAAATTATATTTTTTAATTTAAATGAAGCAATAAAATGTTTTAGCAGTTAAAAAATGTTTTAGCCATTTTTTGAAGGCAAACTATTATTATTTTGAAAGGAAAATAATAAAAAGGCTATTTTTTGTAATTTCCGACAGTCCAAAAAAGTTAAAGTTGGAAAACAAAATTTTATCATTGATATTTTTATGATTTAAATAATAATTTTATAGACTGTCGTAAAGTACTAAAAATTAACTTTCCAATGATGTATTGCATTTCATTTAAAAAAATTTAAAATGGCGGCCGTGTCAAAAATCCGAGCGATAATAGTACATTAAGCAACGAGTTTCATAAGTCAAGTATTATTGCACGCGTCCAAGTTTAAAAAACGAGCCGCGTAGCGGGGAGTTTTTTAAAGGACGAGTGCAATAATTGACTTATCAACGAGTTGCTTATACTATTTTTTAAAATTTGCGCAAAAATGAAATAAATTTGGAAATTATTCGACGTACAAATATTTCTTTATTTTTTTAGCAGTTGGTGACAATGATTTCTTATTGAAACATAGAAGTCTTGACAGTGACAGTTTAATTTAAGGTTTCAGTTTTTAGATTTTAAGTTACAGATTTTTAGTTATCGTGTATGCTACCAGATATTCCGAAAATTGCAAAAAAATAGTAAGCCTTTAATTTTGGATAAATCTTAACATATCTTCACAAAAATTAATACCACATATTTGACTTTTCTTATTTGACAGTTAAATTTAAAGATTATTTAATTTAATTTTTTGTTGGAAATTAATAATTTAAAAGCAGTGAGGAATGAATCTGTAAGGTTTTTTATTTTTGAGGTGTTGAATTTAAGACCAAGTTTGACTTTGGTGCGGTTTTCGTTATCCGCAAATACGGATTAAATGTGCCAACGGCGTGCCTGGTTGACGCGCCAACAGGCCTTTTATTCGAGGTCTCCAAAATTAAACTTGGTCTTAAATTCAACAACCGCTAAAATTCAACGTCCACGAAAATCAAATAAACGATTTAATTCATTTAAGATTTATATATCTGTTGGCAAAAATTTAACATTCTCCGAAATAAAGCAGTCGATGGTCTCAAAAATAAAGTAACGCTGAAATTAGTTTTGAATATCTCGGTGGTCTCAAAAATTAACAAACGCCGAAATTAAAAGAATACGATGATGGTCTCAAATATAAAGTTACGCTAAAATTTAAATCACGATGCTCTCAAAGATAATATATCTAAATGTTTAAAACATGGAAAAAATTTAGTAATATTTTTCCTTGGTTTAGAAATTGATTTTTGGCGTTGCTTTATTTTTGCTCTCATCGATAATTTTAAGTTTATTTTGGAGACTCTTTGATTTAAGAAATATTTCCGATGACTTTGATTTTAAAATAAAAATGTACCTACAGTTATAATTTCATTTCGGCGGATGTTAATACTTTGAGAATAATTTTGGAGATACTTTCAATTTGAGGAAGAATTAAAAAGACCTCGGCATTTATTTGTACCAAAGGACCACATACTACAATAAAAAGTTAGGCAATTTCCTGTAATTTTGGAGACCTTTTATAGGATGAAGTTTATTTTAGCGACCAAGTGCATCTTGTGACCAATTTTAGATAACTTTTAGATATCCGTATACATGGATTAAATGTGCCAACGGCGCGCCATACTTTATGGTAAATTATTGTATGTACGTATTTAATTTTTTCCACATTACCCGCCTTTTATTATTTGGTAGCTAGAGTGGTTTTCATCTGAAGAGAACCCTGCTCAGAAATCAATGTTTAAGAATATTTAGATTAACTTAGTTTATGATTGATTTCCTATTTCCTCTAATGTATGAATCGACATTATTTAGTTTTAATAATAACCGCTCGGGTAAAAGCGCTCGCGGCGCAGGAAAGGTTCACTTTAGATGAAATCCACTCTAATAAAATGTATCTTTATTTTATTATTTTTGATGTTTTTAATAAATTTGGGGTTGCTCTCCCTATATATTTTTTTATTTTTATAATTTCCAATAAAAAAAAATCGAAAAAACATCAATTAAAATATGATTTAAAAAATACATAATTAATTTAAAATAGGTGCCTTTACACGTACGCGCTTTCGCGCGCGATGGCATGTACAACATGCTTCACCGAAAACTGGTACACAAAAGAAATGCTAGCGCCAATAAGAAGCTTTCGTGCGGCTTGAGTATACCTTAGTCTCGCCCACTGTTATCCAGTAGTTAAGTGGGTATTGGCGCTAGCATTTCTTTTGTGTACCAGTTTTCGCGCGTTCGTTATGATTTTTTTGCGGAGAAAAGCATTTCTCTTCAAAAACAACAACGCTCCAAATAAAGCTCATGACCTTCGCATATTACAAAGTTTATTAATTTAGCGTTCCAGGATTGCACGCGCTATCCTGTGTACACGCCATCGCGCACGAATTAGACTGGGTCACACTTTTTCAAATGTGCATTTATTCAGACTTGGACTCTCCTAATTGTATTGTGGTGAAAGTCAGTCAATTGATCACATCTTTTTTGGGTATGTTGATAATGGTCAGAATGTGAGTGTGTTGCTTCAAAGTTTGATTGCAATGAAGGTCCATTTACCTACAGGCTATATTTCCTTGTTACATGATCCCAATATTAAAGTTTATGAAGCTATGTTTAAGTTTATTAAAGACTCCGGTATTAAACTCTAACATTTTCTTTAAGGAATCACTAACCTTTTGCGTCTATGTTGAATGTTTACTGAAGGCTTTCTTTTTCGGTTGTCTAAGTCGATCTGGAGAAGGTCCTAAATCGAGCACAGTCTTTACCTTTGATTGTTTTGTCTCGATTACAGTATTATTGACTTTGTGACTGAGATAAGTGCCGGATGGTATATAGTTCCACCTTCGTTTTTTAAGAAGAAGGATATTTAAAAAAAAACGGTTTTTAGATTTAACATTTATTTTAACTCAAATACACATTGTCTATATATTCACACAGTTTTTACAATAAAATTTGAACTCAATAAATTCTTAAAACGGTTGTATATAGAAGTCTTCCACAGATATGCAATAATACCTAGTAAAATGAAAATTAAGTACAGATTTTTAAATGTTATTGCTTAAGGATAATTTTACAAGCAAAAATAAATGTAGTGTACTAATCTAGTTTGCTCAAGAAAAGAAATGTTTACATTAGAATAAACTGATTAGGTATTTATTTACCTACTAGACTTCTATAAAAAGATATATTTGGTTTACAGTTTAAAAAATAAAAACCTTTATCTTTTTAAAATAACCACGACCGATTTTACTTGCAAAAACAGACCATTGCTTTGCTTTAACATACATTGCTACAGTGCACATTATTAAACGACACGTTTCCAACGTTAAACTTAAATCTACCAGGAAACCACAATTAACAATACCTACCTACCTATACAGAGTATTTTTTCCCAATAGCCTTATAAATACTTTGGGTTTGATCTGTTTTAAGCAGGTTGATTTTAAAATGTAGAAGCCTGCAAGACTTAAGATGAAAAGTTTTGTATTAAAATTTACAAAAAATATTTGCGGTCATCCAAAAACTTCAAGTATTGGTCCAATTTTGAATTTAAAAAATTTTCATTGAAAGAAAAGTTAGTTTGAATGAGTCAAATTTTATGTTAAAAGGAATCTCATTTTCGAGATACGGTTTCCTAAGCGACTTCTTTAAAAAAATTGAAAATTGTAATTTCCTTAAAATTTTGGCAGAAACGCATCTGTAACCCTAAAGCTTTAGCTAATACTAAAATAATATATTTTATTTTTATATAGATATTGATTAGGAATCATTTTTAATGGCACTATATATAACTTTTTTTATTAATCTTAAACAACACAACCACGCCATTGAATAAACATACATTTCTAATATTTAATACTTGCATTGTAACAGTTCTGTGCATAAACATAAGTATCAATACGTAGGTATTTTGTTTGAATTCAATGGATTAATACTATTATAACCCTTTTAAAGATGTGATTTTCATGACAATTCATAAAAATTAAACATCTTAAGTATTTAACGGCAACTAATGAACAAATATACAATTTTTGTATTCTGAAGTTTTAAGTCAAAAACTTTATGATGCATAAGATATATCTCTACAGAGTAGATAATATGAAATTAACAACAGAAATATTGACATAAAACGTAAAAAATAAATTAAATTTAATTCTTATGTGTTATATATACCAAAAGAACTAGTATATATTTTTTATTTTTTTTACATCGTATTATTTCCAACCTTTAAAATGTATATACGTGTAAAACGAAAAATTCTTTTATATTTTGGTTATGTACTTTTATCTTCTGTGTAGCTATAAATGCACCATTTAAATTTTAAATACCTTACTTAAAAATATTTAACAATTTATAGACTTTCACAAAGTAATATTTTATAAAGAATTATCACATTACAACCTACATTCTATTAAAAAACACAAAAACAAAAAATAATGTTTGAACAAAATTACATTATAAGCAAGTAAACTTAAAGGTATACTGTACATCAAATATTAATTTATACATTAGTGGTATGGTAATATTTTTGATGATTATTCTTTTTCTAGTCAAATATTTTATGTCTTTATTATTATTACGTTTGTTTCATATAAATTAAGTTTTTAAGTTTATTTCATTCTTGTGGTCGCACCTATAGTTATTAAAATCTTTGTAGAAAACATTAGCTACTTAAAGCCAAATTTCATGTTTTATCTGCGTCTAATATGCTGGAGCTTGGAAATCGCCTTGACCTATAAAAAAGTAGGTATTGGAAGAAAATGTAGGTGTATTTGCAATTCAAGAAAAATAAAAAATAATGTCATTGTATAATTTGGTTTCATAAGGAAATTTCGAATGGCTTTGGGTCGTATTTGGCTTAGTTATTGGTCTCGCGTCTTTTATAATATTTGGACCAACCGCATTCGAATTAAAAATTAATGACGTCATAGAAAATTTGAATTAAGCTCGGTTTTACCAAAACGGGAGGGAGGGAGGAAGGTTCGGTCTTAAGTCTCTTTGGTTTTTCACTCCATGTTTACATCATGCACATAAGCCTCAGTGTTTTCTTTTTGTCTACCAACAGTTCAACCAAATTTAATCGAACTACTATTGGGTTGTTCGGAAAGTCATTTCGTTTTTTTTTAGTGAAAATCAAAGACGATTTTCTTATAGTGCATAAATATTTTATTCAATTATATATTCTCCATTTTGGTCCAATAACTGTTGCCATCTTTCTGGCAGTGACATGATTCCACGCTCATAAAACTTCGGATCTTTACTGAAAAAAAAATGATCCAAGTGATTTTTCACGTCCTCGTTTGAAGTAAAGGTTTGGTCTTCTAAAAAATTTTGTATAGGCCGAAACAAGTAATAATCCGAAGGTGCCAGATCTAGAGAATATGGTAGGTGTGGTAGTACATCCCATTCAAGCTGTAAAAACTTTTGGCGAGTTACCAAACTTATATGAGGAACAAATTTCTTTCTGTAAGAACATGTGGAACCCATATATTGGGTTTTTAAATTAAACCAAGGCGTTTCACGTGATCATGAATGGTTGAATGTTGAATTCGATGAATTTAAACTGTCAGGGTTCTCATGAGTTGTTATTCGGCGGTTTGCATCAATCATTATTTTATCTTCATCTGCTTCAACAGGCCTTACAGAACGTAGTGCATCTTCAAGATCAAAATTGCCGGAACGAAATTTTGGCACTAGCGTTCTGTCAGTAAATCTTCTCCATAAACGTCCAAACATTGTTTTCTTGCTTGAATAGCTTTTTTACCTTTCCTTTAGTAAAAAAGTAAAATATGCCGAAAATGCCGCTTTTGACTTTCCACATTTGATAGGGCACCAAATAAAAACTATTGTGCAGAATGAAATAATTTTTTTCACAAAAAAAGTCTTGCTGTATCAGCTGTAAAAATATATAATGACAATGCAACTTAAGTGTGAACCTGGGTGTGGAAAAATACAATAAGTCCTTGGTTGGGAAAAAACGAAATGACTTTCCGAATAACCAAATATTAATTACGTTTCCGTGTAATTTTGAAAACGTATTGAAGACACTAAACTTGATTTTGATTGGCTTCCCAAATAAATCTACCAATCAGAAGTATGGCGTTTTGAATTCGATTTTAATACTGCATTGAAACGTAGTAATTATAATGGTTTGTTAAGGTTTAAGGTAAGAACCGAAAGTCTTGCATCACAGTTTATGAACCAATATCAAATTAATCACTAGCCAACCAAAAAAGCCATCAGAAATCGCTTACATTATTTTCGGTCGCAATACAGTTGCGAGATTTATTCTCTCATGGGTAAGGGGTATGTTACGTGAATCGGTTAATCGCAATATTTACCATTGGCACTTGGGAATATCGTTATTATCCGGTTAATAACGTGATTGTCCGCTCAGCAGGAAAATAACAATGTTGATTTACATTATACATACAATAGCTTTGTTCCAACAACGAGTTCTGACCGTCACGAAACCGTAACCAAACTGCTAAATTAAAAATAAATAAAAATATAGTTAAAATACAGGGTGTCCGACTTTTGTAAATGGTGTTGGATAGAAGAAGAAGATACAAAACAGTCAAACACTTTTTAGGTATTTAAAAATTTTAATGAAAAATTACTTTTTCGACGACCATATGAGAAAATCGTATATGTCATTTATGTTAGTAGTTTAGAAAATCTTTCATTTCAACACTAGTGACTTTGACTTTCCATTTTGTAACTGTCTTGGATTTTTTTGAACTTGCAAAAAAAGGATAGTTCAAATAAAAATTTATATTTAACCCCGCCAATATTACTAATTTTATTATTAAAATCATTATATAATTTACTTTTCTGTAAATTTTAAATAAAATAGGCTATTTTCACACTCGCACAAAATTCGTCACTTTCTAGCTCGTTGCGTAATATACTATTTCATGTAGAAAACTGCAAAACGAAGATTTTTTGTCCCTTATGAATTTTTCGTAAGCTGAGTCGTTTTTGAATAAAATTGAAAAAATTCGTAGTTTTCCAAATTATTTTTTTAAATTTATTCAAAAGCGTCAGAACCTACACAAAATTCGTAAGGGGCAAAAAATCTTACACTTGAATTTCTCCACAAAAGCAAATAAGTTTTAAATAAAATTTTTAAATACCTAAAGAGTTTTTGACTATTTTACACCTTCTTCTATCCAACACTATTTACAAAAACCGAGGATTAGCCAATGTTTTTCCAATTGAGCATCCAGTATTCAAATGCACATATACAAAATTTCATTAAAAAAATCTTTACTGCTTTGGATGCAATAAAAAAAATTCTATTTTAAAAAATCAACTTTGGAGGCTTATAACTGCACAGAGAAAATAGGGTCATATCAACTTATTTTTATGTCTACTATCTCCTATCTCCAGTTCATCGTTGTCGGTCGAATTTTGGGACACCCTGTATAAATTTATAACCAAACTTAGCCTTAGAAGTAATTACCTTTTGGTCAGTAAGAAGTTAGCGCAAGTGCATAAACTCGATTCTGGTAGTTTGATTACGGTTTCGTGACGGTCAGATCTCGTTTTTGGAACAGAGCTAATGTGTTTCACTAAGGGTCGCTTTTAGAATCGTCACACAGTGGAAAAAAAGCCCGAAAACGTGGACAAAATCCCTTCATGTATTTCAATTTTAATGAAAATTAGTTTATGGATATTTACGAGGTCTCTGGTTTCAAATTTGAAATTTTTTATAAAAAAACAGAATGGCTGATCCAACATGGCCGACTCTTTTCATTAAAAAATAGTTAATTTTCCTGAAAGTCAGAATCTGGGGGGTTTTAAGGTTGCTGATATCGAATTTGACATTGTTTTTATAAAAAACAAAATATCGGAACCAATATGGGCAAGTTTTTTTTATTAAAAAATAGTTTATTGTGCTGAAAGCCTGGTATCAGAAGTATGTGGTAGCGTTTTGTACATACCTTTTAGGGACAGCCTGTATTATATGCTTTCATAAACAAAATACATTTTTGAAAACCAAATTCGGACAACTACAAAACGAACAGTGATCGGTTTAATCGAGCGCCAGCGCAAGAGCGAACGCAAGCTCAAGAGCGCGAAATGCACTTTTTTTATTAATTAAACCTAGGGTAGGAATGGTCACAGGGGTTTGTAAATCACGTTACGCACGTCATAAGTACCTAGGACAAAAAAATCTCAACCTAATTTTTGGGGTTTTGTCCACGTTTTCGGGTATTTTTCCCACTATGCGTCAGATAACAGCTTTGTTCCAACAACGAGTTCTGACCGCCACGTTACCGTAACCAAACTGCTAGAATCGAGTTTTTGCCCTTGCGCTTACTCTTTACCAACAAAGGGGTACTACTTCTAAAGCTAAGTTTGGTTACAAATTTAAGTTTTATTTATTTTTAATTTAGCAGTTTGGTTACTGGTTACGGTAATGTGACGGTCAGAACTCGTTGTTGGAACAAAGCTAATTTCCTAGATAAATAATTCTATACTTCATTCCAGGTGTAACTCGAAATCCATTTTTCACACGCCAAGCTACTTTATTTACAAATTTGAAAATCTGCTGCTCCAAGCTTATCCAAAGTTATCTAAGGTTTATTCCCTTCATTATTCCTAACCGCACTTTAATTACAGATTGTAAAAGCGCATTTTCACATGACGTTAATACTGGCGATATTGTTATACCTGGTTTATCCGAGAGTTATAAGAGGGGTTAAACCTAGTCACGGAGCAGAGTTTCCTTAAGAATTTTTTTAACGAAACTGTTAATTTTTTAAGTTTTATTTTTATATCATATAATTCTACATACTTTTAGTTATAATACGTAAGTTTTTTATATAAAACATAAACATCAAAAAATGGCGGCAAATCACGTGTTTTCGTAAGAAGATAGTCGGTGAAATTAGGTATAGGATTTTGCAATAATAGGGGCATTTGATACAATGCGTGACTCGTCACAATAGCACCCGACATAATAGCCCCGTCAAAATAGCCTTGCGACAAAATAGCCTCTGCCAAAATAGCCCCGTCATAACAGCTCCGCCATAATAAATAGAAATTGAAGAAAATGTGTAACATTTTCTTTAGAACACAATTATTCGCTACAATTACTTAAAATGCCTCGCAATTTTCCAAAATATTTGACAAGATTATGTGAACTTTAATCCTATCACCACGATAAAATTTGAAGGTACCTGGGATAATTATTTTATTAACAAATTAAGAGGAATTATTTAATTAAATTGGGAAGCCGATAAAAACAAAATACGGGGAAATTATGCATAAGTACCTACAGTTGTTAAGGCAAGGTACCGAAAGGATTACTAAAATTAAAATACACTCTGTGGTGGTCGGGTTAGATTAGGTTTGGGTAGAGTTTGATACGTTTTGATGCGGAAAAGGTTTTTAAAATATACCTTGTAATTTGGTGAGGTTATAGTGTTGTAGAAATATGATAGTGCAAATCCTCTAAATCAGTCATATTAGTTCTTCGGAGAAAATGGTAAAGTCTCTTAGTTCTTAGTTTTCAAGGCTATTTTGTCGGGAAGCTATATTGCCGGGCTATTATGACGGGGTTATTTTGACGGGGCGATTTTGACGGGGGCTATAGTGACGGGGTACCGATACAATGATAAAAAATGCGTTTTTATCATTGTTCCAAAAGTACGCCCCTATCATAGACTACACATGAAAAACAAAAATTCTATATGAAAACTAAATTCAATTTGAAGGGCACTAGGCATCGTTTTTGTTAAATTTTTGATTACAAATGCCCAAAAATCAATTTTTACTAGCGAAAAGTACGCTTTTCAAAAATTTTGCCGACTATCTTCTTAAGGAGCTTCACGGTGATCACGATATCTCAAGAACCGATGTTGATGAAATTACACGTTTTCTCCAATAAGTGGCTTGTCTTTGATAATTTTCAACGAAACTCCACAAAAGTGGGTTGATTTTTTTATCCTCTCTCTTAGGATCTACCACAAAAAATTTATCGCATGCATCTGTTTTTAATATTATAAAGATTATCCAAAATACAAATACTTAAAACTAAAACCGTGAATAATCGTTTAATAATGAAATTCCCCCCCCCCCCCCAATTCCAATGGTAAATATCGTGATAAATCGGCTATTTACGTTATTAACATAATGTCAAACGCCATTACCCGTAACTTTACAACAAGTGTTCACCGAAAGTCGAAAATAACTAGGTTTGTAGTTCGGTTTGCACGATGTGAATCATCATTAAGGAGTAAACTCACCTCTTGGTAAGCCACCTCCGGAAAATGGAGGCTCTTGATACTGCTGATCCACTTCAGGTCCTCCTGGATAAGATGGGTATGAGTTTGTTGGCATACTTGTGTCAGTTTCATAGTTAGTAGCAAAAGCCGCATCGGCGCCTAATCTAAACCTTTGAAAAGCGCAAAACGCACACCCGGCCTGAAAATGCACGCTTTATTAAAACAAAGACTACACATATATTTATTATTGTTCTAAAATAATCTCTAAATAATAACATACAATATTTTATGAGCAGCAAACGATGTGTAATATTCTTGTAAAAAATACGTGAATATTTATTATATCATATCTAAATCCTCGTAAGAATTTTTACTTTATTTAAAAAATCCTTTCTATGCGAAAATACTCGACGTAACATTCTAATCATTATAAGCAAACACGGGCCACCTTTATAACTCCTTTATACCTGTATATTTTTGGATGTTTTCAATCTCCGTGAAAAGCTGATTCAAAAAACCTACCATAGTAAGGGTAGAAGGTTGATAGTTTTGGAATTACGGCAAAATCAGCTTTTCACGGAGATTTAAATCATCCAAATATATACAGGGTGTTCCATTTAAAATAAGAAAGTTATTGTCAACTTCCGGTATAACCGGAAGGTTCATATAAACAAAAATACGTTTTTTAGAAAGCACGCAATCAACTACCCCTGTCACCAAATTTTCAGAATAAAAAATTAAGCTGTTCAAAAGTTAGCAGGGGGGGGGGGCTTACTTTTGGCGCGCACTATACATATATGAAAATAAAAATTTTAAATTTGACTATGTTGTATGATTCAAGAAAACACACTAAATTTTTTTTCAATATGTCTTCTTGTTTTACCGGAAGTGACATCAACTTTATTTTTTTAAATATATCACCCATTTTTTTTTGTTCATATGAAAATATTTTATAAAAAGAGTATGTTTGTGATCAATTTTTTTTTTTGAAATTTTGAAAAAAAAATTTTTTTTTCTTCATCCGAAGTTGATAAAAACTACCAAAACTCATTCCAAATAATACAAATACTTAGGTAAAATTGCATTTTGTCTAATTATGTAAGCAGTTTTTGAGATATTACTTTATGAACTTTTTTGAGTAACGTTTTGCAAATAATTCTTTTTTTAATGGAAAGATGGTTTTTCAAAAAGATTTTAATACGATTATTATGATATCCCATATGTAGGGTGTAATCAATTTACTTGAGCCAGTTATTCATATTTTTTGTACTCGGGATTTTTCAAAATTTCAGAAAAAATAAAAAATGTATCACAAACATACCGCTTTTTAGAATAGTCTTGAATTATGAACAAAAAAATTAGGCGTTAGATTTAAAAAAATAAAGTTGATGGCATCAACTTTATTTCATAGTCAAATTTCAAACTTTCATTTTCATAAATAAAGAAGTTATAGAGGTGACCCGTGTTTCGTTTCCACCCGGTATTAAATAACGATTTTTAAAATTAATTTTTTGGAATGACGTGTCAAGAGAATGAATCTGATGATAATTTTGCCAAAACTAACATTATTTTAATATAACTTTCAAGGTTTTAAAAGTTTTTTTTGGCAATCTTCATCAAAATGCAGTAGAATAACTATGGCTTTACATTAAAAATGACGAGATACGAGGTCGGTAAAATTAAATAAAACTTTTGTATTTTTATGGCCATTAAAAATCTGAAAGAAAATTGAATACATATATCCAAGCTCATTGCAAAATTACGGCCAAAAAATTAAAAAAAATGATTTTAGAAAATAATTTATATTTTCCAATAGTGCAACAACAATGAAATTTGGTGCCTTTTAATTGTTGACTATTCTAAGTTAAATGACGTCAAAAACATTTTTTTGGCCTCCTAGATTCGAAGCTGCGATATTTAACTTTTTGATTTCTTATAGCCGCCATATTGGATTTTCCTCATCAGATTATAAATAATAATACATTTTCAGCTTGCTAATTAACATTAATATATTCCCTTGGAAAATGTGTTAAATTTGAAAATTTGTGTAAAAAACAAATGAAATTAATGTTTTATGGGCAGTTTCCATGGTTATCATAAATATATCGCCTCAAATGAAACTTTACATTTGATCAAAATTCTAATAATAAAACAAGAAATACTTTAATCATTTAAGGGGTTAGGCCACTCTAGGATTTAAAAAAAATGAAATTTTAAAACAGGCACGGATCAACTTAAAATCGGTTAGAAAAGAAGCACAGGAGCAGGATGTTAATGTGGAAGGGCAATTGTAAGCTACAGGCATCGGAGATTGAAGCTAGGTACATAAAAAAAACTTTGAAAGCGTTTTTTTCGAAACCACATTTCTCAAATAACTCTTAATAATTCCAAATTGTATTGATTTTTGCAAAAATGGCGCCCTTCTGAAATAAAAAAGAAAAAAATGCCATGAAAAATCGCTATAAAATTACCTATAACAAAAGATCTATTCAATATAATAAAAAAGTCCTACGTACTTCTATAGAGAATGTAATTTTGAATATACAGTTAAATTTTGAAGTCAATAGCCTAGGTCAAGAATTGTATGAGTTAGGAGTCCGGCCGATTTGAGAAATGTTGTTTCGAAAAAAAAAACGCTTTCCAAGTTTTTTATGTACCTACCTTCAATCTGCGATGCCTGTACCATACAATTGGCCTTCCACATTAATATCCTACTCCTGTACTTCTTTTCTAACTGATATTAAGTTGATCCGTGCCTGTTTTAAAATTTCAATATTTTTAAAATCCTGGAGTGGCCTAACCCCTTAATTTGTTTGTTAATATAAAGACAAAAGTCTGACAAAAACAAATCTCTTTACATAATATCATGTAATAAGAATAAAAAACTGTACTTACCCAGGTAAAAATTGAAAAAAAGGAAAAAGCGATCGCAGCTTGAACATTGTTTACACCATAACCTCCTACAGGAGTATCTGATTTACCCCATTGACTGGTCAAATACCAAAAACCAACAAAATACAAAAAGGCCCAAAAACCTAAAAATAAAAAGTCAATGTTTTAATAATGAATTAAATGTAGTTTATTTCATAAAAAACAGTCTCCGGGCGTAGCGTTGTAAAAGTTGATATTCATACTAAAATGTATAAAAAAAGGAAAGAATTTGATTTTTTTAAGTGTTGGCCCATGAATGTATGGCCTTTTTTCAAAAAAAACTTGAAATTGAGTGATGGTAACATAATGGGGTAATTCTGAACAAAAAATGTTAGCCGTAACAGCGATGTTAAATTTGACAGTCACCCACCCTGATGTCAAAAAACCGCTATTCTGTAAACTTTACTGTAACTTAACGGCAATGTAAAATAACATTTTCGGCGTTAAAATGTATTGTACATTATTAGGGTGGTCCTTAAAACCCATGTAAAGCAATTTTAATCACGACGGCCATTCTTTTAGTTCAAAATAAATAAAAAACAAAGTGGGTAAAATTTCAGAGCTATATCTCAATAAGAAAACGTGCCTGTAGCCACGCTCTGTTTTCCATTTAAATAACATGGCGTTTTAGAACAATTACCTTTATTTATTTTTTCAAGCTTCATTAAAACGAAAGAAAATCTAAAAACTCTACGAATCGTCTGTAAAGTAGTTGTACTTTATGTACCAATTATTATTAACACCTCATCTAGTTTTTAGTGCACTTAAAAGTCAATGAAACGAACGATGAAAATTTGAAAAAATTAAAAATTGTGTAAAAATCGACTTCTAGGTTTTTCTGAGTTTTTTGATATATCACAGTGAAAATTAATTAAAATTTCGGATATTTATATAATTTTTCATTATTTTTTAACATACGCTTACAGCTAGTAATTTTTCCCCGATTTTTTTTAATTTCCACTAAATAAAGATGAGATGTGTTTAAAAATGGATTTATAAACTCAATTTCTGATAAGCAGTCACTTCCATCGTCTGATTTTTTAAATTACGCGGTTAAAAGTTAAAAATGATCAGAGTTGACTTTTGTAATCTTTTGTTTTTAAATTAATTCTTTAAATTTTGATTAAATCCAAAATTTTATTCATAAATTTTAAATAAAAGTAATTGCTTATTTATATTTTTATTCATTCGACCCATTGTTAGTACCATATGGAACAGAGTTTACGCTAGAAGCGATTTGCAGTATAACCTGCAACGTTTCACGAGATTGCTCCGTACACTGTGCACTTTCATATACATATTTCTATCAGATAAGATGTTTTACGTACCAAGATTGCGTGAAAAAAAGTTTTTAATTGGCGATACCCAAATTTATGGGAATAAGTTACCCTCAAACTCACAAGTTTTAAAAGTTTTGTTTTTCAACATTCGACATATATAGGGCGCGTTCCACTAAAGACTCGCAATGCCCACGACGACCGCAAAGTCGTTCTACATAAGACCGCCATTTTTTCTTTAGTGCATCGATGGCGACCGCAAGAAGCTCACAACGACCGTATTTATTTGTGGGTTTCTGTGGTTGTTTGTTGAATGGTGACGTTTTGAGCTAGTGTAACGGGAAAATTTTGCGGTCGTGGGCTTTAGTGTTCCTTATCTCTACGTGATAGTTCAATATTAGTAGTGAAAGAAGTGTCAACTTTTTGGGAAAAGGCCCGTTTACCTACACAACATTAGTCTAGATGTGTAGAGAAATTAGAAAAGCTGTATAATGAGTGACGCAGTTTACAAAAAAATGCAGGAAAACCATATAATGAAGAGAAAGGACAAAAATTCAATTCTACGTTACAAAATTTGTTCGACATTGCTCATGGAAAAATCCATGAAATGATTGATGATTTGAGACGAGAGTTTTTGACGAATCAACGGAAAGATGTCCGAATAGGTTAGATTGGTAATATTGAAACCATTTATGAAGGCGCCGAAAATGCTTAGTTAGACTTGGATAACATTCTGTCGGAGAGATTGACAAAAAATCAAATGGAAAAAGCATCTCTTAGTAAGTTTTTGTTTGTTTGGTTAATGATCAATGATTTATTTAATATTATTAATTATTTTAGATAAAGTTGTCGAATTGGTATCAAGCAGCGAAGCTTCAGAGACATCACTGAGTCAACATAGCATTGATGTTTTTGCTTATTCAAATGTTTCTACTAATGATTTTGAATCTCCCAACCGAAAAGATCACGAGGAAACATACATGTAGTTAATGAAAAATTAGTAGCAGTTTTTGACACTTGCAAAATAAGTGACAGGAAAGCTGTACATTTGATCATTGTCACAGCTCAAGCCTTGAATCACGGCGTTAACTCATTGATTGTGAATAAAACATCCATTAGACGCTGTAGAGAAACATTACGTGAAGCATGAACCAAAAACATCAAAGAAGTATTTAAAACTAATAAACTTGAATCAGTTGTTTTGCATTGGGATGGCAAACTGCTGCAAAATCTGTTGAAACGTGAAGTACTTGATAGATTACCAATTGTGCTAACAAATGGCGATATTGAACAACTTTTGGGGGTACCAGAACTGGAGGACGGAACAGGAATGTCTCAGGCGCAAGCTATTTATTAGATACTGAATGATTGGTGTCTTACTGAGAAAGTCAAGGCAATTTGCTGCGATACTACTGCCTCTAACCTGGGACATATAAATGGAGCAGCGGTTTAGTTGAAGCGAATGTTGGAGAGAGATCTTCTATATTTCCCATGTCAACATCATATCTACGAATTAATCTTAAAGAGTGCTTTTGAAGCAAAAATGCCGACAACGTCTGGTCCAAATGTACTTCTCTTTAAGAGATTTCGAAGTGCTTGGAATGAGTTTGATAAGGCCAAATATAAAACTGGAATGGACAATGAAAATTTGAAGAACGTAATATCAAGTCATGTTGAGAGTATTAATTCTTTCGTCGAAGAAACATTGAAAACTAAACAGCCCTGAGATGATTACAAAGAGCTGCTATAACTCACAAAAGTATTTATCGGCGTAGTACCAGCTGATCAGGTGAAGTTTCGTTTCCCAGGAGCATATCATCACGCTCGGTGGATGGCAAAAGCAATATATTGCTTGAAAATTTATTTATTTCGCGAAGAATTCAAATTAACTGTGAAAGAAGAGAAATTACTTTCTGAAATATGTACTTTTATTGTTATAATATATGTAAAAGCCTGGTTTACTACACCTTACGCCCCTCAGGCTCCGAACCACGACTTACAATTCATGAAAAAAACTGCATGATTATAAATCTATTGATGCCAATATATCTCAAGTGACAATTCAAAAATTTAAGAATCATTTATGGTACATCAATCCTGAAACTGCGGCGATGGCACTTTTTGATGATGAATTATCGATTGATATAAAGAGAAAAATTATATCTCATATAAATACGAGTGAAGATTCGAATGAAAATTATTTCAAGCGATTACAGATTGATTTAAAAGACATTAATAATTTGTATGTTAAACAGATGGACAGTTTTGTGAGTGCACAATCTTTAAATTTTTTTGAAAGGTTTAAAATCAGTAAAGAGTTTCTAAAGATCGATCCTTTAATATGGTCTCAAGATCCAAATTTTATATCGGGATTAAAAGTCGTGAAAAACTTGAAAGTTGTGAATGACACTGAAGAGAGAGCAATCCATTTAATGGAAAGTTATAACAATATTTTAACAAGAAACGAAGATCAGAAGCAATATATACTTCAGGTGACGTCAGAATATCGAAAGAAAAATAGTGATTCTACAAAAAAAACAGTAATGCAATATTTTTAATTAGAAATGCCTATTACATGCTGCTTGTTACATTTTTCCCTTTTTATTTTAATAAATGAACAATAAAATGAATTGATCTATATTTTTCCAACATATGACTAGCAGTACTAATAAAAATTATGAAAAATTATACAAAATCTCATAAAATTTCACTGTAATTTATCTGTAAATTCAGAAAAATTTATTTGAGTCAGAGAAGTCAATTTTTCCACAATTTTAATTTTTTTCAAATAATTGGTATATAAAGTACTACTAATTTACATGCAGTTCGTACAGTGTTTAGATTTTTTTTGCTATAATGAAGTTTGAAAAAAATATTAAAAGTAATAGTTCAAAAACGCAATGTTATTTAAATGGAAAACAGTTCGTGGCTACAGGCACGTTTTCTTATTGAGATATAGCTTTGAAATTTTACCCACTTTGTTTTTTATTTATTTTGAACTAAAAGAGGGGGGGTTGTGATTAAAATTTCTTCAACTGGGTTCGAAGGACCACCCTATTGTACATCTATACAGAGTGCAGGGTGCTTAAAAAGTCGCGAACACGCTCCTCGCTACGTTAAGAGTCAATTCTTACACCGCGCGCTGATTTTAACGTTTAAACATTAAATTTTATTAAAAAAACGATGGTAAATTTTTGCATACCAATTGAAAACTATTGCAAATATTATTTATATTTTTGTGTTTTGCTTGGTCTTCGATGCTTAATTTCCGTAATTTACAGTCGAATCGTCCGGCCAAAATATCTTCCTTATTTTTTAATATTTTTAAGTGCAATAAAATGAAATACAATCATAAAATTGTTGTCTAAAAATAGCTGGATTATTTTATTTTTTAATTTATTTTTAAGGAAATATTTGGATGGAAAGTAACAAAATACAACTAAATTTAAATAGTTGTCCCAGCTATTATTTAGATAATCTTTTTTTAGATTTGATTCCATTTTATTGAATTTAAAAATATTAAGAAATAAAGAAGATATCTTGGCAGGGCAGTTTAAAAAATATACCCCCAAAATGGCGTCAGTTTAAAAGCAACGACCAAGTTAAACCGACAAACATAAATAATATGCGCAATAGTTTTCAATGAATGTTTAAAAATTTGCCAATCGGTGCTATTTTTTATTTAAGGTGATAGGGAGTCAAATGTTGAAAAAACGACGTACTTATCTTTCATGAATTTTTTAAAGTGTTTCGAAATGGAAAGTCAAAAAAATAAAGAAATACCAAACTAAAGTAAGAATTATACATTCATTTGCAATTTTTGTTATTTATGTATCTACAACTATAATTGTGTAATTTTGCAAGAAAAACTTCTATATTTATATTTTTATTTTTGCAAAACTACGCTTATATAAATCTAGATACATGAAAAACAAAAATTGTATATAAAAGTACAAGTCTTACTTAAGTTCGGTATTTTAATATTTTTTTTTGTTTCCAATTCGAAACACTTTAAAAAAATTCGGGAAAGATAAAAACATCGGTTTTTCAATAAATGACTCCCTATCACCTTAAGGGATTAGGCCACTCTAGGATTAAAAATAAAAATGAAGTTTTAAAACAGGCACAGATCAACTTAAAATCGGTTAGAAACGAAGCACAGGAGCGGGATATTAATGTGGAAGGCCAATTGTATGGTACAGGCATCGGAGAATGAAGGTAGGTACATAAAAAAACTTTGAAAGCGTTTTTTTCGAAACCACATTTCTCCAATTGGCCGGACTTCTAACTCATACAATTCTTGACCTATTGACTTCAAAATTTAACTGTATATTCAAAATTACATTCTCTATAGAAGTACGTAGGATTTTTTTGAAATATTGATTTTTGCAAAAATGGCGCCCTTCTGAAGTAAAAAATGCCATGAAAAATCGCTATAAAATTACCTATAACAAAAGATCTATTCAATATAATAAAAAATCCTACGTACTTCTATACCTAGAGAATGTAATTTTGAATATACAGTTAAATTTTGAAGTCGATAGGTCAAGAATTGTATGAGTTAGGATTTCAGAAATGTTGTTTCGAAAAACAAAAACGCTTTCCAAGATTCTTTTATGTACCTACCTTCATTCTGCGATGCCTGTACCATACAATTGGCCTTCCACATCAATATCATGCTCCTGTACTTCTTTTCTAACCGATTTTAAGTTGATCCGTGCATGTTTTAAAATATCAATGTTTTTAAAATCCTAGAGGAGTTACCATTAAATCAGATATTTCAAATTGCCTACATCGCATCGACGTGACTATGACCTTTAAGAAGCACTCGTTAGACAAGGGAAAAATATTCAAAAAAATCCTTCTAGCAGATTATTCAAGATATGTGCTCAAAGTTAAAAATTTTATTTGTACATTTTTAGTTATTTTTGCTCTATACAGTACAGAGCATAAAGATACTTGTGTTGTTATTGCATTTTTCAACAAAAAATATTAATTTATGTTGAGAATGTACAGATATTTGCATTTTAAAATTTATAATTTATCATAAAATTGAGAAAAATGACATATGGCAACAATGTAAAAATATTACAATTATTTCTTCGTTTCCTGGAACTTTAATCTGATAAAAATAACTTCGAACATCTACTTAAAAATTAATTTTTTTAAAATAAAAATTACTAATAATAAAATGGTCTATATTTTCACTAATGAATTAAAATTACTTTTAAAAAATGTCATGTTAATTTCAACTTATCGCCTTTATTAGATTGGAATCATAACTTACCAAAAATTTGAATTAAATATTAAGAGGTAAATGGTATCTTCAAAGTTTACTTTGAAAACAATGTTGTCAAGTTTACTTCTTTAAAATATGCCAATAACGATTGCTTCCAAACAACTTACCGTGGAGCGTATAATATGTATTATTTTGATCAATTATACATTAATGTATTATTATTATTTTGATTAATGTTGTTTTAACACCAACTATGTTATTTTAAATAACCGTTAAGTTACAGTAAAGTTTACAAAATAGCGATTTTTTGACATCAGGGTGACCGTCAAATTTAACAGCGCTGTTACGGATAAAATTTTTGTTCAGAAATACCCCATAAATTTTACAACTTGGCAATGACGTCAGTTTTATCTGACAATTGGTGCAATCTTGGTTGACTACATCATTTAAATACTTAAAATAAAATTTATAATGTACAAATTACGCACTTATAGATTCTGGTCAACATTAAAGGCCTTTAAATAGAAACAAATAAGGTAACCATGGAAATTGTTCATACAACGCATACAGGGTGTCCCAAAAGCACAAGCAATTCGCTGAACGCTTGCGCTGAGCGTACGTTTATTCTCAGCAGCTTTACAACTCACTAAGCGGAAAAAATGAGCGCTGTTTCTAGTCAGCGATCAGTGATAGTTTTGATTTTAAAGGCCGGTTTATTCATCTGTCCAGTAAAGTGTCAGTTAGTTACTTGTTCAGTAAGGTTATAGGTCTCCTATAAAAAAATTGGGTATATTCATTCTATTTTATCTGTCAGGTAACTACTGAAAATTTAGCGACGAAAGAGACATGGCAACAATGTTTTTCTGGGATTTTGGCGTTATTTGCACTTCTATTTTGTTCTATTTTTATAAATTTTATTGCATTTATGACGTATGAGTAAAAAATATATTTCTATAACATTTTGGCTCGCATTTTGGCGAATGTTCTATGCGATTAGCGATTAATTTATTTTGTAATACAAAAAAGTCTCATAATAAATATTAGGAGTCTGAAAGTTCCCGAAATGTTGCAGACTTTTAAAAGATTATAAAAAACTAATAAAATTTTACGCGCTTATTTAGGGGAATCAAAAATGTGTAATGCTAAAAATTAAATATGATGGATAAAAAAAAATATCGTGAAGGAAAGTCTGAAAAATTTAAAACCAGTGGTGTTGCAGAAGTTCCAGAAAGTATACCCTGGATGGACAAACTCCAGATCACCCCAATAATTTAAATTATTCCATTATTGAAACCAACTGAACTAAGACATCGAGGATTATATACAGGGCATCAATAATAATATCTATTTTAATTTTTAAAATTGAAAAACAAAGAGAATACTTAAAAAAATCGATTTTTTCTTCAAATTTGAGGTTATAATCTTCTCATTATCTCCTTGCTGGGAGGTCAAACTGATCAGTAAATTAAAGTATCCAGTAACCTAAAGGACCTTATCGGGTTTTGGGAGCATTTTGTACAAGAATGAAACTTATGCCACATATAAATAAGAAATAAATATACAATAGTGTAAAATATTTCGCTCGTTAAGAGACCGCTTTCGCCAAAAAACGCAATTGAAATTAATTAATTTTTGCACAATTAGACAACGATGCTGGTGTTTTCCTCTGTGTTTCTAACAAACAAAGTAGTTTGGTTGCCTATGCCATTTATTTACTATGATTTATTGACTTTAATAGTATAAAAATTATACAATTAAGTACATATTTGTTATGACTTGATTAGAAATTAATTTTTAAGTATTTATTTTATTCAAATAAACTTATAATTTAAGAATATATTTTTTACAATTAAACAATTTTTACACAGTTGTCGTTTTTTTGCAATTTTTAAAATATTTGATAAAAAATGACTTTTCCAGTTTCCTGGAGCTCTAAAACTTTTACTGTAAATTCAATGGCTATAGTATTAATAGTTGTAATAAGATTTGTAATATTACGGCGTCAATTAAAAATAAAATATCTTTTACAGGTTATCGTAAGACTTTATTGCACAATCAGGCAACATTGAAATTATTACCTCTCAAACGAAACGTCCAAATTAAATGCACAATAATTATTAGTAAAAAGTAGAACCGATAAGGGACCTCGGTGGCGGCAAAGGGCTTGTAAATTCCTTCTATTTTTGTAGGACACATCCTGTGGCCTGTGGCACTTCTAAGCACCTCCTATCAAGTAGGCAAGATACTATTTACGACATTCGGCAAGTTATTTCTCCTTTGCTAGAATGTTTCATTCCAGTATGTTACATGAGCGCGTACCGGATTTCTTTTTATGTGTTTTAGCTATTTTTATAAATAAACGTACAAACGCAAGCAATGTGTGCGCATGACAATAACACCCAATGTGGGAAACATTTCAATCCAGTGTGAGTCACAGTGAGTCAGTCGCCAGATACCTTTGTAAAGCGCGTACGAATTTGTTAGCCCGGGCATTACTTCTTGTTTGTAACAGTAACCATTGTTCTAAAGTGTCTTATAATAAAGGTCATTTATATCTACCATCAGGTTAATCCTTTTGGCGATTGTATTCGATTATTAACATAGGTTTCACAAGGAAAACAGCCTATTAGTTTTAACTGTCATTTGCTTTCAATTTAAACGTAAATGAAAGGTACTTAAAATTTATCTGACAGTACTTGTCAAAATTTGAATTTTAAAATCCGCTGTTGTCGTGTTAATAAATATTTTTTTAAATAATGTAAAATCTCATAAATGTATTTATAATTCATATTTATTGAAGAAATTGGAAATATAATTAATATTAGGGGTATTTTAGTTAATTTTTGTAGGTTTAACTTATTTTTCATGTTTGCCCAAAAACACCTAGGAAAACGATAAGGTCCTTTACTGAAAGGTTGCTACTACTGACAGGTGAATATACACTTACAGATGACATTCCTGTCAGTAATGTCACTAATGAACACTTTACTGAAAGGTGAATAAACCGGCCCTAACTAATATATTATTAAATAATATAACTAATAATGTACATAATTCTTCTGTTTTCACCGGACATTCCAAAATGACTTCTAAATTCACTTAAATTTTAATTAATTACAATATTTTTCACATATCGTTCATTATATACTGTATCATTAAGGATTGGGACATTGGGATCATTAATAATAACTTTTGCACTGCATGATTTACATCGAAGTCATCTAGAAAGTAATCTATCAAAAGCGGGTGGCGTTCAGCGAATTTCGACCATGATTACTAATCAGGAAGCAAACGTGTTTTACACTGATTCTCAACAGTTGAGTTCTCTAAATGGACCCATTGTTTTCAAAGTAGACTTTGAAGATACCATTTACCTCTTAATATTTAATTCAAATTTTTGGTAAGTTATGATCACGATCTAATAAATGTGATAAAGTTGAAATTAACATGACATTTTTTAAAAGTAATTTTAATTAATTAGTGAAAATATAGACCATTTTATTATTAGTAATTTTTATTTTAAAAAAATAAAAAAATTTAAATTTTAAGCAGATGTTCGAAGTTATTTTTATCAGATTAAAGTTCCAGGAAATGAAGAAATAATTGTAATATTTTTACATTGTTGCCATATGTCATTTTTGTAAATTTTATGATAAATTATAAATTTTAAAATGCAAATATCTGTACATTCTCAACATAAATTAATAGTTTTTGTTGAAAAATGCAATAACAACAGAAGTATCTTTATGTTCTGTACTGTAAACTGTAAAGAGCAAAAATAACTAAAAATGTACAAATAAAATTTTTAACTTTGAGTACACATATCTTGAATAATCTGCTAGAAGGGTTTTTTTGAATATTTTTCCCTTGTCTAACGAGTGCTTCTTAAAGGTCATTGTCACGCCGATGTGATGTAGCCATTTTGAAATATCTGATTTAAGGGGTTAGGCCACTCTAGGATTTTAAAAATATTGAAATTTTAAAACAGGCACAGATCAACCTAAAATCAAATATTTGAATTTAATTTTCTGTATTTATTCAAAATTCTTGTTATGAATACTACAAATAACAATAAGAGAGCATCTCATACTTCTGATTCTGTTGTTGGATGCCAGAAAAACTATTAGAGATATAATATTTTATAAATTTCCTTGAGAATCTTATGTGGTAAAAGGGCGCCATGCGCAGATTAAAAGCGATAAAATAAATGTTTTATGCATAAGATTTACTATTATATAAGTGGTATATTTGACATTTTTATTATATTACTTATCCTAGGCCTGATGTGGAGTTTGGGAACCGAAGAAAACGATGTAATTTATGGTGTGTTTATTTTGTTGAAACTTCATTTTAAACTTTATTTTTGGATTGATTGTTGGTAATATTATAGTATGTTATGCAACGAGTTTAATCAGTCAAGTATTATTACATGCGTCCAAGTTTAAAAAAACGAGGCAAGTTTTTTAATGGACGAGTGCAATATTTGACTCATGAACGAGTTGCTTATACTATTTTCTATAATTTGCGCAAAAATTAAATAAACTTGGGAATTATTGGACGTACAAATATTTCTTTATTTTCTTATGAGTTGGTGACAATGATTTCTTATTAAATGGTTGTTATAACAACAGAAAACATAAGAAGTATTGACAGTGACTATTTAATTTAAGGTTTCAGTTTTTAGATTTTAAGTTACAGATTTTTAGTGTAAAACTAGTGATAAGTTATCGTGTATCCTACCAGATATTCCGAAAATTGCAAAAAAAATAGTAAGCCCTTAATTTTTGATAAATCTTGACATATCTTCACAAAAATTAATACCACATATTTGACTTTTCTTATTTGACAGTTAAATTTAAAAGTTATTTAATTTAATTTTTTGTTGGAAATTAATAATTCTGTATCCTACCAAAAATTTAGAAGACATAAAAAACATAGCAAGTATTTTAAATCTTGAAATTTATTTACGATAATCAATACCACAAATTTGACAGATCAATGCTACCAACTTCGTAAGCGGGTGCTGTAATGAGCGCGCTATGGCCCATTACGAAACCGCTAGCGGTGTCTTAATAGCAATACTATAGACGCAAATTATAAAAAATTGTTTAAAATACAATGGTCGCATTGTCCGACAAAATTTCTTTTCCAATTTTGCAGTCCGACGCTTTGAAATCGATGATTTCATGATAACCTGTTTAAATATTTTTTTATAATTTGGTTCTATAATATTGCTATTAAGACGCAAATTTGTTAAGAATTAAATTAAGAAAATATTAACTACACTACATAAATTTAACTAAACAAATTTAATTCATTATAATATAATATTACTATTTCTTTTAGGAAATGACCTCACTAGTCAAATTCAGTTGTAACACGATTGGCTTATTTTAAATTTCCCACTCGTTGGTTAGTTGGTTTCCGAATCATTCCGATTACATAAGGGGGTCCCAATTGCCCCAGTAATAATCTTAATAGCAATATTATAGACGCAAATTATAAAAACTACTTTAAATAAAACTTCTTTCTAAACTACTTCTGTTTCCCTGTAAATTTCAGTAGTTGAAATCCCAAAAGAATGAAACACACAGCAAAAAAATCAAAAATTAAAAACAGTGAAAATATTAATGTAAAAATTGCAAAAAGGTCATGTTTGAGCTTGTCCGGTTTTAGAAGACTGATTTTAAGCATTTGTTGAAACACGATGGTATTTCTGCTTCCTTGGATAAACTAAAGTTACTTATTATTTTTTAAAGGAAACATTTTTTTGAGTGTTTTTCCTTCCTTATATTTTATTTGGCCACATTTTGCAGTTGGCTTATATTCCAACCACAAGCAACCTCAGTTTTAATTTGTTATGCTGTCTTTTTCGTTTCTTTTAAACCCAATAATGGTCAGCATAAAAGTTTTCACTACTTTTATGGTCAAAAAATATTGGGGAAAATTCAAAATAAATCATTTTTTCTCCATTATAACTCCAGCAACAAACTTCCTTAACAAAACGAATTAACTTTAAATACAAGAAACACAAAAATTTAATCGCACTTCACAAGAAAGATTTATTTTGATTCCCTGCATTTTTTGCAGCGAAATCCCGCCAGGGGGCGCTGTTCGCAATATACGCTCGTCGCCTATAGGCGTCAAATCATAGAAAACGCCCATAATAATTACTTTATGGGCTCCAAATTGATAGTCCGACAATATAAAGTTAAAATTCTTTCATAATTTATATTTATTATTAAATACTTTATTTATTTATTAAAATGCCGGTAACGTAAAGGTAGGATTTAACTGAAACTGCCCGCCGTGGCTGCCAGCAGTCGGCCACTGGTCTATATGAGATCAAATACGAGGCATTTCGCTGCACTACTGAGCAGCCAACCGCTGTGACTTTTTGTGGGACACCCTGTATAAATTTCATTTAATTTAAATTTTTTTTATTTAAATCAAGTATGCTTTGGATTTTGTATATCTTTAAGCCAATAAAATGCTAAATTTTACCGAGGAAAATTTAACCTCGTCGTTTACTTATTTAAAAAAGCCAATAATATTCAAAAAACCCAATTTGGCAAAGAAAAAATCCAAATAATAATTGATTTAAATAAAACAAATATAATAAGAAAAAATATTATACAGGATGTTCCACAAAAATCATAAAAATTTATCAATTTTAAAATTGCTGTAACTTTTTAAGGAGTCGAAAAAACATAATAATTCATAGGAAATTTTTTGTTCAGAATGACATTTACTATATAAAAAAAAATTGCTGGAAAAAAAGTGAGACACCCTGTATATTTCGAAATTTCTCCAAATGTATTTGGAAGATTCTTCAACTTGTGCAGGAAATAAAAACCATCATAAATTGCAATATCAGGCTCTGGGGGATCAACATTTTCAGCTTGGTGTGATTTTATTCTTCCAGAATAATTGATTTTGTCGTTTTGCATATAATCCAATCATTATCACACAAAAAAAACGGCACAGGGGTTAATGGATAGCTTAACCCTTTTTCTAAATCAATGTCGTTTTTTAACGAAGCATACAGCAACCTTCCAAAGATGTCTCGTTGTCTTGAGATTTCTTTGACTTTACCATTAACTTTTACTTTTTTAGAATTCTTTGAATCAAAATTAATGATTTTCTCTTTTGCAATAGCTTTGTCAAACCTTTCTGGATCACTATTACTTTCGTTAATAAATTTAATAAGCTGTTAATTTCCTGCTATTTCTACACTGGACAAAAAATCATATATGTCATTTGTAACCGAGTGCCCTGATGAGGTATTGTACAAATGTTCATCCGACAAGTCCGTAGAAAATGGATTTGTGCACTACTTAATTATACAGTTCGGACATAAAGAAAATCCCCCCCTGCTAACTTTTGAACGGTTATGTTTTCGATTCTTAAAATTTGTCCACTAAACAATTTAATTGCGAACTTTCCAATACAGATATTTTTGATTCTGTGGAACTTCCGGTTATACCAGAAGTGGATGGCAACTTTCTTATTTTAAATGGAACACCCAGTATATTTTTGCATTTTCGTGTTCTCCATAAAAATACCACTAAATTGACATAGCGTAGTGTGCTCTACTATTAATACTTTCGGAATTACGCCCATTTGAAAATCACATTTTTATGCAACTTCATTTACGCCAGGAGTTGGAGCCAACTGCCCCAACTTCCTTATTTTAAATGATTTTCTTTTGCAATTAAGTTAATAACATTAAATTTAAACAAAATTATGTTTAACCTTAAGTTCGTTAATTTTCCACTTCCAGTGTAAATGAAGTTGCATAAAAATGCGATTTTTCGAATGGGCGTAATTCCGAAAGTATTAATCGTAGACCACCCTATGCTAGGTCAATTTAATGGTATTTTTATGGAGAACACGAAAATGCAAAAATAAACTGGGTGTTCCATTTAAAATAAGGAAGTTGCCATCCACTTCCGGTATAACCGGAAGTTCCACAAAATCAAAAATATCTTTGTTAGAAAGTTCGCGATTTGAGTCCTCCATAGACAAATTTTCAGAATCACAAACATAACCGTTCAGAAGTTAGCAGGGGAGGGATTTACTTTATGTCCGCACTGTATCTAAAAGTAAATATAAAAAGTTGAATATTGTTACAAGGGTTTTAATTTAACATCTTATTTTCTTTTCAATACTTTTATTTAATTTTTTTTTATTTTTTTTTAATGGCGCAGTTTTTTAGTCGGACAACCAATTCAGTGTGTTGTATACTTTTTACAAGAACAACCAAATGGAAATTAAAAGGGTGTTAGTCAATTTTGGGTTATACATGAAATCGCATGTTCAATGCGTCGGACAGCAAGTATGGCTTAGAGCAATTTTTCGGACAAAGTTACCATCTCATTTTAAATATTTTTCAATAACAATTCTGAAAAAATCAGATTGGTGTTATAAATTTTATCATTTCTTTATTTTAACATTTTTGGGATGTCGGTCACGCTAAATGACCCAACATTTTTGTCGGACAAACTTATTTTTGCGTTTTATATTGCATTGTCTTCCTATTAAAGTAAAAAAGAAACGGGTGTTCGTAAATTTAAAAATTGCACCAAATTAACATCTTTCCGGGCGCCTTGAAAGAAAACGCCGCATTTTCGAGAATCTTTCAAAAGGGTTACAGGCCCAAGGACTATAGTGTATTTACATTTTACACGTATAAATTTGTATTCAGTACAAAGAAATGGGAAATTTAATTATGTTTCAGTGGATATTTTATCATTAAAAAGCCAAAATAACCTAAAGTTCCCATGAAAACCTGTTTAGTTATTTTTTAGTAACTTTTACAGGGTAAGTCGTCCTTCCCTGTCACTCCTGTTCGTTTAAAAATAAAGTATAACATAATTTGCTCCAACAATGTTTACTATAGGCGTTTTCGTTTATTTGTTCTGAGCTTGGTACAGCTCCCTAGCTACTAAAGTCTGTGTAATTATTCTAGTGTAGGATGCTTTTTTTCACTTCCCCCTTGCCTCTCAAGAACTTATCGCAAAGCTGGAGCTTCAAGCACTTGGATCTTTAACATTGATAATTTAATAAAAAATAGTTTGTTTGCTCCAAAGGCGATACAGATAAGTGCTTGAAGTACCATTGCTTGAAGCTCGAATAAACAAAAATACCTACTGTTTCACGTGTTACGCAAAATATATATTTTAAACTTTACCTGAGAATCCCATATCTCCTAAAACGTAATGTTTACGAGTTTTGACTGATGACATTTGTTCAAACAAGTATTCCCCGGCAATGAAACCCATGCTAGCCAGAAATGCTATTACACTAATTCCAACACCATAATTACAAGCGTTACTATCACCATTATATAAGCAAACTTCCCTTTTTGTTTCTTGAGACATTTGCCATCCTTGTGAAGATATACAACCAAAAACAATAATTGAAAAAAGCTGAAAATAATTTAAATTATAAGGATGCTTTATTATTTATTTACTGATTTTTTTTCTTTATAGATCAAGTAACACTAAATTAAAGGTTACATTCATTAAATACCATCAAAGAATTTTTTAAATAAGTATTTGGTAAAATTTGATCAATGTGGAGAATTTATTTACTTATACTGTATCTAAAACAACAAACAATTTTAAAATTTAAATCAATATTGTTATATCCCCTCCATCTCCAAATCGATATTTAAAAAGTGGTTTTATTTTAAGAATAGATTCCCAATAAAGCCAAGACGAGTGGTAAAAACAAACAAATAAGTTCCTTACCCAGCATACTGCCCTTAAAATTACTTGAGGGCGCTGAACAAAACTTATAGGATCAAAAGATCCTCCAGCTTTACCGCCTCCGTAAGCTCCCATACCCTCCATCTTGAATTATAAAAACATATGCAATCATGCTTGCCAACATTTCTAACGGTTGGCTAGAATCGTTTTCCAGCTGGACCAGTGAGGTGAGTCCCAAAGGGTAGACGATTTTTATTCTGTGATTTTTATATTTATACAGGGTGTTTCTAAAATGGTGGTCACAAAAAGTGGGGGCTTCCTTTTAAAAAAATCGCTGATGACGTCAATGATAAAGCACCAGTGACGTCATTAATATTTTTTTATATCAAGAGAAGGCATCATCTAGGGTGGCCAAAGGGTCTCTTTTAAAGAGAACATGTCCTCTTTTTAAGCTGGGATCTTTCTTATTCTTTTTTTCAGTTAAATTGTTCTCTTTTGTTCTCTTTTCTGTTTTAAATAATGTTATCATGTAAAAAATGGTTAAAATATTTCCTAGAGACAAAAAATAACGAATTTTTTTCAGAATTATTAAGATTATGTCAATTTTTTATGTCATACCAAGCCATAATGCTGATGATGAAAGAATATTTTCATTAATTGGAATACAATGGACAAAAGAAGTCAGTCAGTTGTTTATAATTTCAAGGAAATATCATGTGCAGATTTTTTTTGCGAAAGTCAAAGATGACAAATCTTTTTTAATAAAAATCCGTTCAGAAAAGTTCAGAAAAATATAATTCTACCGGTAGTTCTGATGAAGATGAAAATGTTGTATTATGTTAGTCATTTTTTATTAATTGTGATTTAAAAAAATTTGATTTTATTTTTGTATTTTTATGTGATATATTTTATTTTTTGGTAACTTATATTGAGAAAAAATTTCCTTATTTTATACATTTAT
Source organism: Stenus bimaculatus (assembly GCA_963971135.1). Lineage (NCBI taxonomy): Eukaryota > Metazoa > Arthropoda > Insecta > Coleoptera > Staphylinidae > Stenus > Stenus bimaculatus. The sequence continues at coordinate 14,064,642 of OZ020187.1, forward strand.
ACAGGGTGAGTTAGACCACCCGTAACAGCCTTTTATCTCGAAAACAGTTTGTCGCACATAGATAAAATGAAAATTTTAATTACCAAAGTGAACCCAAAGAATCCATCGGTGCACTTATTATTTTGCGGAACAAACCGGAAGTGCCCGGAATCGGATGTTATTTGGAAATTTCAAATGGCAACATAGGTCGAGTATGGCGGTATCGTTTGAAAGGTCTTTTACAAAGATACAACTTTTATTAAAATATTTTTGTAATATCTTAAATAATTAAGATATTATTATTAATCGCTGCGCTCGTTCTAAAAACTTACGCTTACATTTTTTACACTTTCGTCATAAGTATAGCTATTATTTAAGAGCGCATTTTTTTCGAATACTTGCTTTACTTTGCAAGTAGCAAGTTTTTGAAATCATAATGTCCCAGCTACGACCTACGACATTATGGAGAACGCGTAAGTTTTTAGAACGAGCGCAGCGTAGCGGAGCGAGTCTACAATTCATACAAGTGCCATATTGCATTTTTAACATGCACATCATGCAATATTGTTTCTACGGATTTTTTACGAATATTATTATTTAAATTTGCGAAAATATTAGAAGTTGTTTAAATAGGGCGCGTTCCAGTAATGAACACTAAAGCCCACGACCACGACCGCAAAATTTTCCCGTTCCACTAGCTCAAAAGGTCACCATTCAACAAACAACCACGGAAACCCACGAATAAATACGGTCGTTGTGAGCTTCTTGCGGTCGCCATCGATGCACGAAAGAAAAAACATGCACTGAGTGCGTATTTAGTGCACCTTGACACTACCCTAGTGCATTAGCAGTTCACATCCAGTGCAACTTTGCTACGCGAGTGCAATGAATAACCCGAACACGTTTTTTGCTTTTCAGGGCAGTTTTCTTAACCTCAATATTTCGTTCAAATGTTTGTGTACATTCACATTTGTCGGCCATATTTGCACTGGGACGAGCAAAACCCAGCACGAGCGTGTTGAGGCTGTGTCAAAATAACTTCACTCAGTGCGACCACAGTGCATACTTGTTCATAATTAGAACACTCGGCACTGTCGCAGTACGCACTGAAAGAATTCGACCGCAATGTTTGCGGCTTAAGCCGGTACGAGTACGTTACGAGTTCATTACGTTACGAGCTCTCGTTACGATATGAAATTAGTCAGATGCACAACAGACGATACACGATACGAAACCGAAACAGAGGTGGAAGTTTTTGTAACTCCTAACGTGCCGATAACGGTGAATTGTTTACTGCATTACTACGGTTACAGTTTATGTCTCGTTTCCACATTATGAACATTTTTGTGTGTAAGAGAGAGACATAAAATACCGAGTGAACCGAGATCAACTCGTTAGAGTTACAAACTTCCACCTCAGAATCGTAATGTGATTGGTTGGTAGTTGGTGGCTGCACGCAGCTGCACGCTCTACTGAAAATTCCTGTAGAAAACGCATGAGGTAAACACTACGGGTACGGAAAAGATAAAACTTAACCAACTCTACCCGTACTTGTAGTCCGGGAGCCAGTAATAGAAAAAACTGTAGAAATTGCAAATATCTTAATTTGTAGAATATATACATCAGAAAAATTGATTCGCCAGACAAATTCGCTGGCTAGTGGTTACAAAATCTAAAATCTGCCAACGAAATTGTTTGGAAAATCTATTATTTTAAATAGTCGCCAAACATTTTGGCTGGGTACAAATGACTCTAGAGCTGTTCGAGTTTGGAGGTGATATATTATACAAAAGCATCGATATTTCGGACTAAAACGGATAGTTTTTTAGCCATCTAAATTGTATGGCGATGACATTACCTCATATTTTAGACGAAAATCTATGAAATTATCAAGTTGCCAGACGGCCCGAAATAATCAAAAGAACGGCAAAATCACACAACATCAAAATACGAAACTAATCTGTAACTATTGTATCCGCCCAAATTGTATGCCGATGATCACATCCTATGCTTCAATTTTCAACCCATACTCGTAGCGTACTCGTACCGTCAATTGTGCAGCGGTTTTAAAGGTCTATTTATGCAGACAAATTTAACATTTATCACTTATCATTTAAGAATAGTGTAGGATTTATCCATCCAGATTTAACATTTAATCTAAATAACGAAAATACAGACTTCATTCCTTAATTTTTATGATTTATTTGTATTTTAAGTTCTTGAGACCCTTAAGTGGAACGTACTCTGAATAGAATCTTTTATGACACATTCGTTATTTGGTTGTTGAACACCCTGTATTTATGGGCCAACTTGATTAATTTGAATAGAATTTACGAATTTATCAACTTTACTTTTACCAGAGTTTTTAACCAGATTTTTAACAATCTTCTTAAAAACCATCGGACGAAGAAGGACAAGACGAGTCTTAGGTATTATTTATTAAATTTATATAACATTTATATTTAACAATACCTCTAAAAATTGTAATTACAATACAATACGATGCTAATAAATTTAAATTTCTTTGAACTTGAAATCCATGTACTAGGTATTTTTAACCGTAAATTAATAATTAATTTTACTAATACACCAGTGAGAAGTATAGTTTATTTTAAAGAAAAAATATAAATTTTCAGAAGTGTCGGTTTAGTTTTTAAACAAACATAACCTCAAAAAGATTGAAATTAACTCCCAGATTTTCCAAACGATTTTTAAAAGTTATTGCAAGATGAGTGCCACAGATTCGATTTCACACGTATCAACTCTCGATCAGGATGAAGAAGATGAAGGAGCACTTCTGATTTCTAAACTAGAGGTAATTTTTTTAAGTAAGTGGCAAGTGGTAGCTTTTAAAACTGATTAACATGTATAGGGTAACGGAATAACCGCTGGCGATATAAACAAATTAAAGGAGGCAGGGTATTGTACAGTGCAATCAATTACGTTTGTACCTAAGAAAGCGTTACTAGCAGTAAAAGGAATTTCAGAGGCGAAAGCTGATAAATTAGCCGCAGAAGCTGCTAAAATGATTGGTAAAAGTTTTATTACTGCCACTGAAGCATTGATGAAACGTAATGAAATTATATTATTAACAACTGGATCAAAGGAGCTAGATAAACTGTTGGGAGGTGGAATTGAAACAGGATCCATTACAGAGATTTTTGGAGAATTTCGTACTGGCAAAACACAATTATGCCACATGCTTGCAGTTACCAGCCAGGTAAGTAGAATAGTCAACTTTTGATGTAATGGGCATAAATTTACCTCATTACAAACTCAATATCTGTTATTTTGGAATTCTGCACTCCCTTTGGTGACAAAACTTAGAAACCTGTAAAATTCAAGTCGAAGAAAAAATCCTATTTAAATTACACATTTGCGCTCATCTAAAGTAAATATACATGTTTTATTAATTTTATGAGCTAAAATTATTAAATAATTCATGTTTGTTTAAATTATAAATAACATTTGTAAAGTTTTTACCTTTGTTTTTACTTATTTGGTTAGTTATATTGTAAATTATTAATGAAATAATCCAAATAGGTATAGTTATTTGATATACAGGGTAAACCGCCAAATTTTTTAATTTTACGACTAATTTTAAGATAAAAACTTCAAATTAACATATGTCCGATTTCACTTCCTAAGGGTGTGTTGCACTAACGAGGCTTAAGCCGGGTTTTAGTTAACACGGTTTTAACTAAAACGCCGTCTTAAACCGACCGACTAAAATTTTGTGACGGTGGCTTAACTAAAACTACCCCTTTGCACGAACGTCAATGATATGTCAATAATAAACCGAAAAATTGAGATTATATAAAAAATGAGGTGTGTTTTCTTCTCGGTTTTCTTTTGGTTTTGTCTGTGTTCTATGGTTTTTTTTTGAAATGGAGAAAAAAACAAAGTTGGAATTAAAAACGTTTGAAATATTAAAATTTAAAAGCCAATAATTGTAATTTAATTAATAAATAGTGTGAAGATGCATTTTTAGAATTTAATTAACTGGTTTTAACATAAAGATAACTTTTACTACAAGAGAAAATGAAGAATGTGATAAATGTCGTTTTAACCAAAAGCTCTTCGCACAGCTGAATTATTAGTCCTGCTTAAAATCTATGGGATTTTCAGGTTCATCAAGCTCAATAGCAATGATGTACAAAACACAACATGCTACAATTATGCCAAAACAACTTTCAATAGAGTTTCTTGTATGTTTGTGAGCTTGATTATATGCTTCTTCACTTGCTGAGGACGGGTTTAAAATGGGAGAGTGAACAAGGATTGGTAAAATTTTTACCAAATGAGCAATTTTTATAAAAATGCATGCATACAAAATTTCATCATAAAATTTTTATTACTTGGGCAGCAATTAAAAAAAATATTTTTTTTAAATAAACTTCAGAAGCTTCTTAGGGGTGCATTTTTGGATATAGATAAATAGGGTCAAATCGACTTATTTTCACGTCTACTATCACCAGTTAAGCGTAGTCGGTGTAGTTACAGGACACCCTGTATATAAATTAAAAATTTTAGAAATATTTTATTAAAATTATATTTTACTTGCCAGTTGATCATAATGGAGGTGAAGGAAAATGTATTTACATTGATACAGAAAATTCATTCCCCCCCTGGGCTTCTTACAATCATTATTATATTGGAGTTTTTTCTCTAACCCTCACAATAACTTTTTTATTTGTAATTGTTTGGCAATCATTTCATAACATATTATATAAATATTCTCTCCTCCAAAGGCATGCTGTATGAAATCCGAGATCAAATAAAACTATCACGAGTTTTCGGTCTATTAAGTAAAGTAAAGTAAGCTTTATAAACCCAACAGCCCAAAAGAGCCAATTACAGAGCGATATAAAAAATTATAACACTGAGTAAATTTTAATTAAAGTTTAATTTAAATATGATTTCCCAGTAAACCAAAAGAGGTATTATATATGTAAAATATATATAACATGTAAGAAAACTTATGTAAAATCTAGAGAGAAATTAGGGATAAATCATGTAAGGATGTCAGCCATATTTGGGGATAGGTTATTATGTGTAAATTATGTAAATTTTTATATACAAAATATATATCAGATATAAGTAAATAAAAACAAAAAATATCATTTTTTTGCTTGGACGGTACAATGTAGTAATTAGAAGCAACCAGGCGATTTCTAGTAAGTAATCACAAGTATAATAAATTAATATTATCTTAACTTAAACCATGTTAAACTTAAAGTGGGATTTGCAAGATTCGAACCCACGCTGTTGCAGTCGCAAATTGTCGAATCAAGCCACCTAACCGTTGGACCATCGAGGCTTCATGAAATGAATACACAAAAACATTGTTTTAAAGCAATTCCACATTAAATAAATATTATATTTGTTTTAATACAAATAAAAAAAAATTAAAAATAAATTAGTGAAGTTAAAAGAAGTTCAATTATATATAAAAATTAAGTAGTTAAAATTATTTTTAACAAAATAAATAAATTATAACTCAACTTTTTTCTAATAATGTCGGTGTTGAATGTTGGATTTCTTTGGTAAGCGCAATTTTGCAGAAAAACTTAAGAAAAAATTCTAAACTTTAAAAATATTCAAAATAAAGACATTAAATATAAAAATTAAGTAGTTAAAATTATTTATAACAAAATAAATAAATTCTAACCCAACTTCCATACATTTTTCTAATAAGTTATTTTATTTTATATTTTATGTATGAATTATTTACATAAAGAATATAAGTAAATAATTTATGTAGGTATATTTTAAATTAAATGTCTAATGTAAATAACACAGGCGATATTTTACATTAATAATAAATTATTATTTATATATAAAATATACATATACGAACTTATGAATTGTATATGTAAATAATTCTATATAAATAACACATTATAAAATTTTACTTATTATTTACATAGAGAAAATAATATAATATTATATATGTAAAATATACATATATTTTACGTTAAATTAGCTACATATGAGAATTTACGAGCTATATATGTGTATTTTATATATAAGTTACAAATTGGTTTACTGGGTTACTAAAGAAGTAGATACATAAAAATACAAAAAATATACTTGACAATTGAACAAAATAAATTAAATATTAAAACAATTCTCAACTGATGACTTGAATTTTAAGAGATTGGGGATGAAAATATCCACCCACTCCTGAACATCATGGTAATTTCGAAACATTTTATGTAACGGCGAACAGTTAAGATAATTCGTATTAGGCGTAACAAAATAGAATGAACGTGTATTTCTAGAAGATAACCGAGGCACAAAAAAATTAACAAAATTAAGAGAGAGCATATCATCAATAAAACCATGTACCAACTTAAATAAATGATAGAAAAAATCTTGTTCAAGTCAACAACACTTAGGAATTCAAATTCATTAAGTAAGTTATCATAACTAATAATTAAACGATCAGGCTACACACCGTATTTCCGAAAGTACAATAATCTTAGAAACCTTCTCTGGATGCGCTCCAACATATTTACATATTTATTATAGGAGGGACACCAAATGACAGAGCAGTACTCTAGCTTACTGAAAATGAATGAACTGTATAGTAAGATAAGCATGTCTAGACTAAGTTCTTTGGTGTTCCTCGCTAGAAATCCTAAAGTTCTAAGGCAGGAGTAAGAAAGTTTAATAATATGTTGATTATATGTCAATTTAGAATCAAACTCAACTCCAAAGTCTTTTATTACATGTTGTCTAATTAATGCACTGCCATCTATAGTATAATTATGAATTAAATCCTCTTGTTTGCGACTATAGGATATAACACAACACTTTCCAGTATTCAGTTTGAGACGATTTCTTTGGCACCATCGAACCACTCCATCAAGGTATTCTTGAAGCAAAGCACAATCATAATCCGATTTTATAGCCCGAAAAATTTTAACATCATCAGCGTAGAACAAGAACTGACACTTTAACATCGCACTGAGGTCATTGATAAATATCACAAAGAGAAGAGGTCCAAGGTTGGAGCCTTGAGGGACCCCACTAGTACCTACAAATCCATCTGACTCAAAACCATTGACAGCAACCACCCGAGTGCGATTTGATAAGTATGATGATATTACGGTAACAATGTTATCGGGTAAGTCACAATCACGAAGTTTATCTAGCAGAATATCATGAGGCAGCTGATCGAAAGCTTTAGATATATCCATGTAAATCATATCAGTTTGCTCCTGCTTACTCATATTCACATAGATATTCTGAATTAAATTTAATAGGTTACTTGCCGTAGAGCGTTTACGAAAAAACCCGTTTGGGTGACAGATATTGTGCTCTGGACCTTAGAATAGATGAAGTCGCTCACGATGCTTTCAAAAACCTTGGAGAAATTTATTTATTTATTTAATACGGGACACGCCCAATGTATACAAAACATAAAGTACAAATATATAAGTTACAATTTACAATAGATATAAAATAATTAAATACACAACAAAGAATTCAGAAAAAATATACAATTAAATACACATAAAATAATTAAATACACAACAGAGAATTCAGAAAAAATATAACAAATTACCATAACAGAACATAAACATTTAAGGCATACAATCACTCATTCAGCAGTGCAAGCAGACCATGCAGAGTACCATGATAAAAATCAAAGTTCATGAGATTACAGTTGCTCTGCATTCTGTTGAGAATTGAAAACTTACCGTAGTTGGTTCGATGATGCTTCAAGGAGAAGGTATTATTATTTCTTAATTGTTTGGAAGGGACATGTAAGCTTAGTTGAGACAGAATAAGAGGGCTGTCAATTAAACTATTAAGAACTTTGTAAATAAAAATAACATCAGAATTAAATCTTCTCTTTAACAAAGGTTGTTAATTAATGTCATCCAGGATATTATCGTACTGAACTTCTGAAAGATGTATTCCCTGTTTAAATGCGACTAGCCTTAGAAATTTATGTTGTATCTTCTCTGAGAAATTAGAATATGAGGACTGATATGGTGACCGCACAACAGATGCATATTCCAAGTGGGGGCGGACATAGATTGACCAATTATTTTTCTGAACAACTAGGACAAAGGACGAGAAAACTAGGACAGTTCCCATTTTGTGAAAGAGGACAAAACGAGGACACTTTCCATTTTGTAAAAGAGGACAAAACGAGCACATTAAAACTCATTTATTTTCCACAAAAAATATACAAAAAAATCACAGTAATGTTCAAATCTCACAACAAAAAAACTTTAAAAATCGCATTTTTCATTTTCCTTCGTTAAATATACGAAACTAGGACAATATAAAAAAACCCGCGAGGACGTAGGAGGACACCCTAAAAAAGAGGACATGTCCTCGGAAACCCGGACGGTTGGTCACCCCAGGCGGACATAGGAACAGTAAAGAAGTTTAATAGAATTTATATCTGTAAAATCTCTTATAGAACAACTTATCAAACCCAGCATTTTCTTTGCCTTAGCTCCAACTTCACATGTATGATATATGATCAATAAATCTATATTCATCATCATATACAGTGCGGACATATAGAAAATCCCCCCTGCTAACTTTTGAACGGTTATGTTTTCGATTCTTAAAATTTGTCCACTAAAGTATTTAATTGTGAACTTTCTAATAAAGGTATTTTTGATTTTTTGGAACTTTCGGTTATACCGGAATTGGATGGCAACTTTCTTATTTTAAATGGAACACCTAGTATATTTTTGCATTTTCATGTTCTCCATAAAAATACCATTAAATCGGCCTAGCGTAGTGTGCTCTACTATTAATACTTTCGGAATTTCGCCCATTTGAAAATCACATTTTTATGCAACTTCATTTACACCGGAAGTTGGAGCCAACTGCCCCAACTTCCTTATTTTAAACGATTTTCTTTTGCAATTAAGTTAATAACATTAAATTTAAACAAAATTATGTTTAACCTTAAGTTCGTTAATTTTCCACTTCCGGTGTAAATGAAGTTGCATAAAAATGCGATTTTTCGAATGGGCGTAATTCCGAAAGTATTAATCGTAGGCCACACTATGCTAGGTCTATTTAATGGTACTTTTATGGAGAACACGAAAATGCAAAAATGTACTAGGTGTTCCATTTAAAATAAGAAAGTTGCCATCCACTTCCGGTATAACCGGAAGTTCCACAAAATCAAAAATACCTTTGTTAGAAAGTTCGCGAGACAAATTTTCAGAATCAAAAACATAACCGTTCAAAAGTTAGCAGGGGGGGGATTTACTTTATGTCCGCACTGTATAACACCCAAATCTCTAATTTTATTAACAATCAACAATGGCACACCATTGAAGTGATAATTACCTGATAAAACTGATCTTTTCTTATTAAAAGTAATGGTTTTACATTTATTAATATTCAGAATCATGGAGTTACTAAGTATCGCAATTGGTCGGTAGTTTTTTAGATCCTTCTTATCGCCGAATTTGAATATTATTGAATAATTATTGACAAAGGATCGAAAGGTGCTAGGATCGGTGGTAATGTCCCTTTCAGCGCCTCTTATATATTTTATCTTTTCTGCCTTAATCATACGCTTAAGAGAAGATCTCTCCAACATAAAACTACTCCTATCTGCTTCCTTTTTGGATTTTAGAAACTTAGCCCTGGCAGCATTCTTTGCCTTTATTTTCACCAATATTTGCTTATTGAACCAAGGAGGATTCCTAAAGCGACTAATGTTTGCAACACGCTTAGGGACGTGCTTATCAAATAGTTCATATAACTTGTTATAAAACATCTCACAAGCGACATCTACATTAGAACAGTCATAAACGTCTTCCCAAGGAAGTTCACATATGTCCTTGTATAGATTTATAAAATCAGGCTATAATAACATTATCAGAACTATGGCAAAGTTTTCAAGAGCATCAAACAAAGAGGCGAATCGGGGAAGCGGGTGGAAAATAGCAGCAAATCAAATAAATAGAGTTTCCATGAGCCTTAAGCTTCACTGCTACAGCCTCACAATCCAGAATTTCTAAATTAACCTCATCACAATCAAATGATAAAATTTCCCCCATAAAACTATTACATGAATTTCATTATAACAATAAATTATAATTTTTAGAATTATTTTATTGAAATTATATTTTAGTTGCCAGTTGATCATAATGGAGGTGAAGGAAAATGTATTTACATTGATACAGAAAATACATTCCGCCCTGAGCGTTTAGCAGCAATTGCAGAACGTTTAAAGATGACAAAATCGGAGGTTTTAGAAAACGTAATTTATACCAGAGCTCACCATACTGATGAACAAAGTGATTTACTTGTAATGGTTGCTGCAATGATGGCGGAATCTCGGTAAGTACACACTAACCAGAAATTTAAAATCACTAATAGAATAATTTCAGCCACTCCTTATTGATTGTTGACAGCGCTACTGCCTTATACCGTACTGATTATTCAGGAAGAGGGGAGTTAAGTGCAAGACAAACTCATTTGGCTCGGTTTTTAAGAATGTTGCAAAGATTGGCTGATGAATTTGGATGCGCTGTTGTTATAACTAATCAAGTGGTTGCTCAAGTTGATGGTGCGGCCATGTTTAATGCAGATCCTAAAAAACCTATTGGTGGTAATATAATGGCACATGCCTCTACTACTAGGCTATATTTGCGTAAAGGAAGAGGTGAGACTAGAATTTGTAAAATTTATGATTCACCTTGTCTTCCTGAGAGTGAAGCAGTTTTTGCTATAACGGCCAATGGAATCGATGATGCTAAAGATTAGTGTTTTATTATTAAAAAAATATTTTATTTGAACTAGTCTGATTTTGTGGAATAGTCAAAAGTATCATTTTAAAATCGGTGTTAATGGTTTTTCCTTAAAATCCAATTGAAATATAACCCTAATCTCAAAAACTCTCTGTATGTATCCTAAATTAATTTAAGAAAAATAATTATTTTTGTATTTTAATAAATAAATATAATAAACGTTCATAAATTCCATTATTACCACACCAATTGAAATTATGCACGAAGCACTTATAGTCCGGGAGGTAGCGTCAAATTTTCATGGGTGATTATACTGAGAATTTCCAGTTTCTAGGGATTAGTTTTCCGTAGAAAAATGAAGAAAACGTCTGTTAGCTGACGCGACTCGGTGACTTAAGATTTTGAGAGTCTGCATATCTCGCAAGAAAAAATAGATTTTCGGGGCATTTTACTGAAGTTGAAAATTTGTAGATAGTTAGTTGATGAAATTTTCATCACGAAAAAAAATGTTAGCTGCAAAATCTGTGTGATCTAACCTGTTAGCTGCGCGCATGATCATGTATGGGAAATTGGAAAAATCGGACTATTTTACTGAGGCTGAATTTAATTTGTATTGCAATCGATGGTATGGAAATTGTAAAAATAATTGTTAGCTGATGACCGGGTGTGATTAAACCTGTTAGCTGCGCGTTTGCAATGCAGCGCGCGGTGAGTCGATTACCAGGATTTTTTATTTGGATTCAGTAGAACTAGAAATTTTGCTATAATAACAAAGGTGTAGCGTTTCAAATTAAAAATTTGAAAGTTAATAATTTACATTTAAAGTATAAAGAAAATAGAAAAAAAATCAAGTCTCTACGATGTTTCGTTCAAAAGTTATGAAGTTTTATATAAAACATTCTGATAAATGAGTAAAGGTGGATTTTGAAAAATTCATATTTAGCTTAATAACTAAAATTAGGGAACAAAAATTCGTACAGATGAGTTTCTAAAAATTACTGATATTATGGCATATTATATTTTTTTAAATTTAATTATTTCTTATGATACATTACCTAAAAATAATATTTTTTTGAGTTTTTGGGGAGTAAAATTTTTTTTAGGGGGTGTAGAGGGCAAAGAGCCCCTACATTACATCCATTTTCTATTATTCATTTGCGGGGTCGATTTTGAAATTTTTGATGGAAATCGGGTTTTATTTTTTTCTCGAAAACTATAAAAGTTATCGGTTTCAAATTTTTACCGAAAGTAAACACCGTGAATGGAAGCATTTTAAAAAATATTTTGTTAAAATCGGTTAAATGGCTTATTTGGAAATAATTCGCAAAGTTTTGACAAAATTTTGGTACAAACAAAGTTCTGGGCGGCGCAATTTTAACCCGAAAATTATAATTTTCACGGAATTTGGTGGAGGAGGTGACGGTGCGAATTTTAAGCTATTAAACGTTTCTTGAAAAGTGAAAAATTTCAAACCGAAATTTTGGTTCCAAACGGAGATTTTGCTTATTTTAGCTACATTTTCGGTGATAACTCGAAAACGGAGAGAGATAGCGAAGTGATTTTTGTTGTCGTAAAGTGGATCTAAAGAGCTTTTAGGGTAGGTGCAATTAGTGGAGTGGAATGGAATTTGAGGGATTAATAAGATCGAAACGCGTAAAAAATTGAGACTTTTTAAAGTGCGATTTTAAAAAAATATTTTTTGATTGTTTTTTTCATAATTTAATAAACCCTATGCGTGGGTGATTTTGCATCGATGAGTACATTCAATTAAGCTTTTAAAATTCAATATCGGTAAAGAAATAGCCCGACAGGAGCCATTCGCCCTTAAAATTAAAGTTTTGAGGTAATTTACGCATAACTTTCCAACCCCTTCGAGTATAAAAACAAAAAAGTCGGCGTCGAAAAAGCACTAATTTCAAACTACAAATTCGAGGGCGCCAAAAGTATATTGAGATATCAAAAAAAGCGCTCGTTTCCTGATGAAGCATGGTATGGAGATGGCAAATCAAAAAATCGCGTTTTTTTTTCACCTGCCGCCTGCCGATCTTCTAATCGAAGCCGCACAGTTTTAGCACTTTTGCCGCCCGAAATGGCTAAATTTGTACACTCGGCATGCCGGCACCGCAACGCCCCACCGTCGCTCCCGAAGACTTAAAAACTGCCATCGTCTATCCCCAGGATGTGAGAATAAAAGGGGCCAAATTTCGGAGCTCCCCTTTCCGGTCGGGGGTGCGATTTTTCAAAGTTGACGCCGACGAAAACCGGAAAAAAAGCAAGAAAAATCGACCATTTTCGAGAATTTTTTTAGAGTGTTAGCGTGATTGAAAAAATTTAAAATTCGAACCCCATTTAAAATCTACCTCCGTCTTCGCGTTTCAACTGGAGTTTTTACAATCTGACGAAAAGAACTACCCTTTTCGAGATTTCGAGGCTCCGCGCAAAAAACGTCCGAATTTGGGGTGATGAATTCGATTTTTCGTTCGGTGCGGAATAACTTTTTTCGGGGCGGTCCGATCGAAAAGGGACATTTAAACTTTTATCTTAAAATTTTCTCCTCCTTCCACCTACAAAATTTCAACTCGATACGAAAAAAAATACCTTCCCCGTTACATGATCATGCGCGCAGCTAACAGGTTAAATCACACAGATTTTGCAGCTAACATTTTTTTTCGTGATGAACATTTCATCAACTAACTATCTGCAAATTTTCAACTTCAGTAAAATGCCCCGAAAATCTATTTTTTCTTGCGAGATACGCAGACTCTCAAAATCTTAAGTCACGGATCTGGACCAGCTAACATAGAAATTTGTTCTCATCAACTTTACGAAAGCCTATACTAAAAAATCCAGCCTCAGTATAATGGTCCGGTGAAATTTGACGCTGCCTCCCGGACTATTAATTTACTTACAATTTACAATACAACAATATTTTTTTTATCAAAACATATTTATTTACAAAATGCTAATGGATATCTACCAAAATATCTTATAAAAAAATATTAAATTATCTTTGGATTTACATCTTTATCACACATCACACAAGATCGAATAAGAATCTGATGTTATCAGACTAACCTCAGAATGCTTCTTGTAGGAGTATTTTCAGAAGGCTATGCAGGGGCGGAGTTAGGCATGCTCTTTATGGAACACTTCCATAAATGTTTAAAAAAAAGATACAAAACATTCTGAAAAGTTGAAAAAATTGCAAATCTAATAACGATGAGTGATACAGCATTCTTCTAAATGATAAAAGTTCAGTTTTACACTGAAAACTGGGATAAAATAATTATTGTAAATTATACAGACGAGGATTGCCTAGAAATTTTTAGAATGCGAAAGTGCTCATTTACAATTTTATGTGATTTATTAAGATATAACCTCTAAATTTGACGTTTGACACTTTAAATAGTTCTTATGCGTATACAGCGCTATCGCGGGACTAAATTTTCGTTTAGACCAGTGTCAGTGTCCCAATTTGAGTTGCTTTACATACTCAAATTAGGACACCCTGTATACAGGGTGTCACGAAAATGACGCAAGAGCTCTTCAGTGCGTTATTGGCGTTATTGGGGACCCTTCAGACATACTCAGAAAAATAGGTAAAAAAATTATTTACAAACTGACCGAGGTATGAAGAAACAAAATTGAGCATTCAACTTCTTTTTTGAAATCCAGTTAGTTCTCCTATAAAAATTGGCTTCTCCTTATTAGTGAAGTTATTAAAATACGATTTAAATTTAATTTACCTATTAATAATAATAATACCTTTATTTAGTGACATTTGCACTATTACATTATTATTATTACTATTACTTAACAAGAAAAATGAAACCCAACTTTGCCCCTTCATATCTCGATCAATTGGTCAAAAGGATTTTTTTAAATATTTTGCAAGGAGCCTGAAGGTTCCCCAACAACGTACTTGAGAGCTCTTGCGCTATTTTTGGGCACCCTGTATCCTGTATATAACTTCATTTTTTATGTAAAATCCTTACAATTAAATCTAATCTATGAGAGGGAGCACAACCATTCAAATTAGGAATTCGCTATTTGCTGTTTCCACGAAAAATGTGTGTACCTAATTTATATTTTCTAAAAAAAAATTGAACGGGGCCCTGGGCTGCAACCCACCCCGGTCTGGAGCAGGTTGAAAAACGCCCCGCATGCGCAATAACTAAAACCTTTCCAGATAGACTTGTCTCAACGTCTCTGTGTATGATTTCTTAGGTTATGTTATAAAGTACGTCGTACTTTTACCCAAAATCGTTCAGGAATCCCTACACTCTTAGGGCGCGTTCCAGTAATGAACACTAAAGCCCACGACGACCGCAAAGTCGTTCTACATAAGACCGCGATTTTTTCTATCGTGCATCGATGGCGACCGCAAGACGCTCACAACGACCGTATTTATTCGTGGATTTATGTGGTTGTTTGATGAATGGTGACCTTTTGAGGTAGTGGAACGGGAAAATTTTGCGGTCGTGGTCGTGGGCTTTAGTGTTCATTACTGGAACACGCCCTGAGTGTACTTCGATAATGACGTCATAACACACTACCCAGAGTACACTCTACCCTCACACTATGTTCCTGAACGGCCTCTAGTCGCTCTCCGAAAAACATTAAATATTTACTCGACATGCGCTGTGAGGAAAAACGAGTGTCAAAAATCAAAAATTTTATTAACCGAAAAGCAAGAGCTTCAAACGCTTCATTGGTCATTCGAAAATGCATTTTAAACTTGAAACTGCGTTCCAGTATAATTTGGAATAACAGTTTCATTATTGGGAATTTCGACTACGGATAGGTGGCGCTAATTTGACGTAAATTTGAAAAAAACTTGGAGGAAAAAGTAATAAAAGATTTTTGCGCCGATTTAATTTTTATTGGTTTTAGTAACTGCGGCTCTGTTTGGATCAAGTTTTTTTGTGTTTAAAAATTGTGTTTATCTTTTATTGACCAGTGTGTGTTATTTCTTACTTGCATAGTTGCTTAAAGAGTTAGGCCACTCTAGGATTTAAAAAAAAGAAATTTTAAAACAGGCACGGATCAACTTAAAATCGGTTAGAAAAGAAGTACAGGAGCAGGATATTAATGTGGAAGGCCAATTGTATGGAAGAGGCATCGGAAATTGAAGGTAGGTACATAAAAAAAACTTTGAAAGCATTTTTTTCGAAACCACATTTCTCAAATTGGCCGGACTCCTAACTCATACAATTCTTGACCTATTGACTTTAAAATTTAACTGTTTATTCAAAATTACATTCTCTATAGAAGTACGTAGGATTTTTTTAAAATATTAATTTTTGCAAAAACGGCGCCCTTCTGAAGTAAAAAAGAAAAAAAATGCCATGAAAAATCGCTATAAAATTACCTATAACAAAAGATCTATTCAATGTAATAAAAAAATCCTACGTACTTCTATAGAGAATGTAATTTTGAATATACAGTTAAATTTTGAAGTCAATAGGTAAAGAATTGTATGAGTTAGGAGTCCGGCCGATTTGAGAAATGTTGTTTTGAAAAAAACGCTTTCAAAGTTTTTTTTTAATGTACCTACCTTCAATCTGCGATGCCTGTACCATACAATTGGCCTTCCACATTAATATCCTGCTCCTGTACTTCTTTTCTAACCGATTTTAAGTTGATCCGTGACTGTTTTAAAATTTCTATATTTTTAAAATCCTAGAGTGGCCTAACCCCTCAAGTACATTGTTTTGGGGTAAGTAATAAATTACAGCCTGTAAAAAATATTATTATTTTAATATAGTAATAATAAACCCAAGGAAACTGATTTATAACTGCACGGAAATAAATTTTACAAAAACAGGTTATGTCAAGGTAGACCTTTTCTAGCTTCAGCAAATAACTCCCAGAGGGCGTATCCCAAGTCGAAATTCCCCATATTGTTTCATTCGTGTTACATTTTACATTGCACTTTCTCTCTTTCGATTTTTTGTAGCTTCCAATTGGGAATTTTAACTACTACTACATGGTGCTGTAAATGTAAACAAATATGGAGGAAAGCCGGTGGTAATTGACAGGCAACAAGTGTATGTTTACATTAGGTTGTGCCTGTTTTGTGCAGTTTTAAGTGTTTATTTAAAATAAATTATTGTTTTATTAAATTATAAGCTCTGAATTTAGTATTTCTTGTTCTTAGGTAAGTATAATAATACTTAAGGTGGCCAGATTTTTATTTTATTAAGGCGGAACAAGGGCGGGTGTATTAAAAAAATGCCCCATTTTCATGAAATTTCATTTCAACCAAAAAAAAAAACAGTTATACAACATTACCATCAAGAAACAAAACCAAATTGGACAAATAATATAATACAAAAAATCTTGAAGACAAAAAGCGGGACTTTTTTAAAATTCCCCGGGACGCGGGACAAATGTTAAAAAATCGGGAAGTCTGGCCACCTTAATAATACCTAAAATGCTTTTCTAGAAGAAATTGAGGGTTTTGGTAAATTAACAGACAAACAGACTGTACTGCAGTTAATTCAAGTTAAACACGGAGAATCGGCTAGCTAAGTTCATCCAAGCGCACTTAAACGTGTGAACACATGGCGTAACCCACCGGCTTTCCAAAAATATTGCTTTCTTTTAATATCTTTTTACACTTAGAATTTTTAGAAGGAATATATAAAAGATTAAAAATTAAAGATCGCGAGTCGCCCCCGCATGTACCGATGTTTCTCCTTCTCGACATCCCTCCTACTTTTTAAATTTAAATTTAGTTCTTTTTATTTAACGTGTAAACTCGCACCCCCCTCCCCACCCCTGCTACGTCGGGACGTTCCGGTACTTCTTTTTTTGGGACTACACCACTGCATATTTATCCCTCGTGTTGCATACAAATTTTTCCTACTTTTCCAAAACTATTATGAAATAATTTATTCTAAATGTCAGTCAATCACAGAAAAATCGACTTATTTGCGGCAGTGTGGCGACTATTTAGAACCGTCGAAACGGTATGGCATGGTTATTTTCGTGAATGACTACTTATAAATCAATAGTTGAAAAAAAAAACGCGAACCTGTAAAAAATAGTTTTGGAAAATTTTAAAAAATAACCTCTCTAAGTTAGAATGGCGGGCTATTAGCCCCACTCGATTAGTATGGCATTCCGCTTCCGCCGATTTATTTTTTATTGTCTACCTGAATATACAAAAAGTTTTGTGTAAAAAATAGTTTGAAATCCGTAATTTTCCGACAAGATTGATCGTCTTGCGATTACGCCCCGACGGCCAGAGGAAAGGCTAACATTAATGTTTCATTCGTTATGATATTAAACATCTGAGGGGGTGCCATCCCAGTAAACCAATTTGTAACTTATATATAAAATACACATAGATAGCTGGTAAATTCTCCTATGTAGCTAATTTAACGTAAAATATATGTATATTTTACATATATAATATTATATTATTTTCTCTATGTAAGTAATAAGTAAAATTTATAATGTGTTATTTATATAGAATTATTTACATATACAATTCATAAGTTCGTATACTGTATATTTTATATATAAATAATTATTTATTATTAACGTAAAATATCGCCTGTGTTATTTACATTAGACATTTAATTTAAAATGTACCTACATAAATTATTTACTTATATTCTTTATGCAAATAATTCATACATAAAATATAAAATAAAATAACTTATTAGAAAATTGTATGGAAGTTGGGTTAGAATTTATTTATTTTGTTATAAATAATTTTAACTACTTAATTTTTATATTTAATGTCTTTATTTTGAATATTTTTAAAGTTTAGAATTTTTTCTTAATTTTTTCTGCAAAATTGCGCTTACCAAAGAAATCCAACATTCAACACCGACATTATTAGAAAAAAGTTGAGTTATAATTTATAATTTATTTATTTTGTTAAAAATAATTTTAACTACTTAATTTTTATATATAATTGAACTTCTTTTAACTTCACTAATTTATTTTTAATTTTTTTTTATTTGTATTAAAACAAATATAATATTTATTTAATGTGGAATTGCTTTAAAACAATGTTTTTGTGTATTCACTTCATGAAGCCTCGATGGTCCAACGGTTATGTGGCTTGATTCGACAATTTGCGACTGCAACGGCGTGGGTTCGAATCCCGCAAATCCCACTTTAAGTTTAACATGGTTTAAGTTAAGATAATATTAATTTATTATACTTGTGATTACTTACTAGAAATGGCCTGGTTGCTGCTAATTACTACATTGTACCGTCCAAGCAAAAAAATGATATTTTTTGTTTTTATTTACTTATATCTGATATATATTTTGTATATAAAAATTTACATAATTTACACATAATAACCTATCCCCAAATATGGCTGACATCCTTACATGATTTATCCCTAATTTCTCTCTAGATTTTACATAAGTTTTCTTACATGTTATATATATTTTACATATATAATACCTCTTTTGGTTTACTGGGATACCTGTAAAAAATGACTCCCATTTTTCTGTCACTATCTCCCGGTCTATGTAGCTCCATAATATTTTTATAGTTGCCTTTGTCCATTACAAATTTTGGCATTTTTTTCCTGTTAGTTGAAAAAAAAACAAAAAAAGTAGAAAATCAAAATCACAGTCGTTGAGAAGAAAATATGGAAGATATAATCAATGAAAATAGTGTTGTGTGTAGTATTTATAAAAAAAGACCGCAAAACTAAAAAAATAACTTTTAACCATCAGCATAATGGAATTTTAAGGTGAGTTTATGCTCAACTAACAACTAGCCACTAACAATTACCACAAACAATTAGCCACTACCCAGTAAACCAAAATAGGTATTATTTATGTAAAATATATATAACATGTAAGAAAATTTATGTAAAATCTAGAGAGAAATTAGGGATAAATCATGTCAGGATGTCAGCCATATTTGTGGATAGGTTATTATGTGTAAATTATGTAAATTTTTATATATAAAATATATATCAGATATAAGTAAATAAAATGTTTTTGTGTCTTCATTTCATGAAGCCTCGATGGTCGAACGGTTAGGTGGCTTGATTCGACAATTTGCGACTGCAACGGCGTGGGTTCGAATCCCGCAAATCCCACTTTAAGTTTAACATAATTAACTTAAGATAATATTAATGTATTATACTTGTGATTACTTACTAGAAATGGCCTCTGGTAGCAGCTAATTACTACATTGTACCGTCCAAGCAAAAAAATGATATTTTTTGTTTTTATTTACTTATATTTGATATATATTTTATATATAAAAATTTACATAATTTACACATAATAACCTATCCCCAAATATGGCTGACATCATGAAATGATTTATCCATAATTTCTCTCTAGATTTTACATAAATTTTCTTACATGTTATATATTTTACATAAATAATACCTCTTTTGGTTTACTGGGAATAATCTTATAAACATGATAAGCGCCAAAGTGAAATATTTTTGCCGAATTGCCCAAAATCTTTGTTATCAAAATAGATTATTGGTATACAAATCAACAGAGGTGGGCAAAATACTTTTTTTTTAAGTATTTGAAATACAAAATACAAAATAAGGTTTCTAGTAATTTATTTAAGATTTTGGGTAATAGATAATTTAATGATCTTTGGCCAATTTTTTTGTTCATTCTAACTGTTATTGCTTTTTTATTATAGTTACCTCTTGTTTCATAACTATGTGATGTTATTACAATTTTATTTTGGTTTTTGTAAATATACAGGGTGTTTCAAAACTATTCCGCATCCTCTTAAGGGCAGATTCCTCTCATGAAAATAAGACGAAAAGTTCAAATAAACATGTGTCCGATCTTGCTTCATAAGGGAGCTACAGCCTCTTAAAAGTGTTGTTAATAAGAAGGTTTTTCTTCGTTTATTTCAAAACGAATTGAAGTACAGCTTTGAAATTTGGTTTGATTATGATACAGTTGGTACACGTTTTCGTGAATTTTTTAAATTTTTTTGCATGTTTTAAAAGGGTAAATTTAACTAAGGTTGAGGTTTAAAATTGTCATAACTTTTTTTGCTTAACTTTTACAAGAGTTTTTTTTTTTAAATTATTGTTCCACATTTAATTCTTAACAAAAAAGGTGCTCTCATTTAAAGTCGCTAGATTGCGCCGTTTTCGCAGAAAATGCATTTTTCAATTTATTGACGGTCACCACAATTTAAATAAAATTATTAAAAAAAATCGTATTAGCCATGGATTCTTTTGTTAACACAAAAAATGAAAAAATTCACGAAAACGTGTCTCAACTGTATCATGATTCATACCAAATTTCAAAGCTGTACTTCAATTCGTTTTGAAATAAAGGAAGAAAAACCTTCTTATTAACAACACTTTTAAGAGGCTGTAGCTCCCTTATGAAGCGAGATCGGACACATGTTTATTTGAACTTTTCGTCTTATTTTCATGAGAGGAATCTGCCCTTAAGAGGAATAGTTTCGAAACACCCTGTATTTGCACATAGATAGTTGTTCTAAATTAAGTACCTTGGTTATATTAAAAATATCTATGGTTGGATAAAGAGTTTCTTTTTGGAGTATTATTTTCAGATGTATACCATAATTTGGGACTGAGCATACGGCATCCAAAACACAACAAGAAGTTAGATCTCTATTTGTAGTATTTCTAACAAAAACTTTGAATATAACACATTTTAAATTCAAATATTTAACGTTTCTGTATTACCAATTTGCTCAAGCTAGAAATGGTCTACCTTGACATAACCTGTTTTTGTAAAATTTATTTCCGTGCAGTTATAAATCAGTTTCCTTAGGTTTATTATTACTATATTAAAATAAAAATATTTTTTCTCCATGTTTTTTTCAAATTTACGTCAAAATAGCGCCATCTATCCGTAGTCGAAATTCCCAATACCATTCTGTGGTTTTGGTTTCTGCTGTTCTATGTATTTCGTTTCTGTGGGAAAGTCCCTCAAAAGCAAAAAACTCGGAAAGTGTAGTGAGAATATCAAAATCGCGATTAAAATTATATTAAAAATTATAAATAAAACTAAAAGTATTACTTTTATAATGAAGTGAAATTTTCTAAAGAAGTGCAGAAAAAACTGGTAAGTAATTTTGTACTTCTTTGTAGTAAACATAACCTTTTTACAATTTCTAGTTTAATTTATTATACAATTCTTCATTCTGCTTATTTATGTGATGGCTGGTATATAAGCTATTCCAAATTAAAACTTATTAATTGTTGACTTTGGTGTAAAACAAGATCCTTTAAGAATTTCTTGTCTTTTTATATTCCTTAACTATAATTTGAAACTTAAATAACGCCCCTGTTTATAATATACTCATAATTAGATAATATAGGTGTATAAAAGAGGTATTATTTTAAAGGGGACACCGTAATTAGTCTGGACTCCGATGAGATAATGCATCGGTAGACAAAAAAAGTATATACAGAGTAAAATGTGATATGTTGTTGTAGCTTTTTCAAGGAGATTTGATTTCATAAATGCACCGACATTTTTTTCCATTCTTTTTAATCATTTCTGGTTTCCAATATAACCCATAACGTTGGCTAAAAACACTGGCGTGCATTGACAACATTTTCGTGAATATTTTATTTTCTGATCACTGTATTTTAATAAAATTATGGTGATTTATAACAATTAACCAAAAAAAGAAATGATTGAAAAATGTGTTTTTTCCTTTGTACATAAATAAAGATATGAAAAGTGGTCAAATAAAAATTTACCAAAGGAAGGAAAATTGTTTTTTTACAAAATAATGAAAAATCATAAAAAAAAATAATATTGTGTATTACCACCTTGAGCCCGAATAACGGCTACGAGGCAATTTCTCATAGATTGAACAAGTCGTAAGATGCAGATGCAGGAACCTGAAGTGTAACCTGTATTTTCAGTTCATAGATAGGGTTAAGATCGGGGCTGTGTTTTGGCCAGCTCATAACCTGCAGGTTGGCCTCTTGGAAGTAGTCAATTACGACTGTATCGATGTGAGGGCGGTCGTTGTCCTGCATAAGTACAAAGTTTTCACCAACTACATTTATGAAGGGCACAACATGAGGTTGTAGGTAGTCTCTTACATATCTGGCAGCAATCATGGAGCCTCCATCCACAAGAACAAGCTCTGTGCGAGCTACGGAAGTAATACCTCCCCACACCATAACAGAACCTCCTCCAAAGCTAATACGTTCAACCCTCGTGCACTGAAAATATCGCTCTCCAGGTCTTCTATACACTCTGTCACGGCCGTCAGCACCATGTAAGCACATTCTGTACTTATCTGTGAATACCAATGAACTCCATTGCTCTGAGATGTTCACGAGCAAACTGGAGTCACCTCGATAGTGTTGTAGAAGTCTGTGCCCTGTTGCCGGTCTGTAAGCTCTCATATTAGCTTCTCCAAGCCTTCGACAAACAGTACACTATCTTACATTTACTCCATGAACCTCTTGGAGCCTATCCCGTATGTTAACACCGGTCTGGTGACGGTTCCTGAGCGCCAACATGCGAAGAAAGGGTCATTTCTAATTGCTGTGGCTCTCCTATATCCTGTACCAGTTCTCCTGCTGAAAACACGTTTTTCCAGGTGAGGCTGGTACACTCGTTGCACCTTTGATTGGCTGATTCAAAAATGATTACTCTTTGTTTATTTTCAAATCAACTGGACTGCTTAGAACTTTACCGGGCTGAAGTTACATTTAAATGCATTCATTTTTACATTCATATTTTTGTTATTAGAAAAAAAAAATGTAAGGGCTCAATTTTTTTATATTTTGTTACAAATACAGTCCTTAGTAAAACTACATAAAAAGTTGTTTCAAAATCAGACCATGAGTCAAAAAATTAGAAAAAGAATGAAAATAATCGTCACTTTTTCACATTTAATTTTTTTAATCGAAAACAAAAAAGGTAAGGGCTCAAGTTTTTTATATTTTGTTACAGATACAGTCTTTTGTAAAACTGCATAAAAAGTATTTTCAAAATCAGACCAGGAGTCAAGAAATTAAAAAAAAAAATTAAAAAATAGTCACTTTTACAGATTTTATTTTATTTTTTATATATTCAGTTACAAATACAGTCCTTAGTAAAACGGCATAAAAAGTTTTTTTCAAATCAGACCGGGAGTCAAAAAATTTAAAAAAGAATGAAAATAATCAGTCACTTTTTCACATTTAATTTTTTTAATCGAAAACAAAAAATGTAAGGGCTCAATTTTTTAATATTTTGTTACAAATACCTTAAAATGCGCTCCGCACGTTACGCTGCGCTTTGCCATAAAAACCTTTTATAATAAGCCGCAAAAATTGGTGGGGGATTTTGTTATAAGTAATTTTAGTAATAAAAATATTAAAACTTGATTTTGAAATTTTTATCATTTTGTAACAAAAATGTTAAATTACCATTTACTACTGCCAAAATCGCTTTTACACGATTAACTTTCTTCATTTTTAAATAATATAGTTGATAGGAACTTCAAAGTTTGGTACCCCATCAGAATAGCCCCCGTCAAAATAACCCCGTCATAAAAGCCCCGACAAAATAGCCCTGTAAACTAAGAACTAAGAGCATTTACAATTTTCTCCGAAGAACTAATATGGCTGATTTAGAGGATTTGCACTAGGATATTTCTATTCAGGTACCTTGCCTTAACAACTGTAGGTACTTATTCATAATTTCCCCGTATTTTGTATTTATCGGCTTCCCAATTTAATTAAATAATTCCTCTTAATTTGTTAATAACATAATTATCCCAGCTACCTTCAAATTTTATCGTGGTGATAGGATTAAAGTTCACATAATCTTGTCAAATATTTTGGAAAATTGCGAGGCATTTTAAGTAATTGTAGCGAATAATTGTGTTCTAAAGAAAATGTTACACATTTTCTTCAATTTCTATTTATTATGGCCGAGCTGTTATGACGGGGCTATTTTGGCAGAGGCTATTTTGTCAGGTGCCAGGTGCTATTGTGACGAGTCAAGTCAAAGTTTATAATATTATTAACTACTAAACTAATATCGAAGAAATAACGACTCAACACTCAACAGTTAAGAGGACAAAGAATCAAAATAAAGCTTGTCGCTCAGCGCATTCAAATTTCAAAACTATACACACTTTTAAAATTCAAATATCAAAACTAAACTCACCTAATGGTATTGATTGGAATAAGAGTAAACGCATAATGAAATATAAAAGGTTTGTAGAGTGCATAAAAGCTAGTGGCATAAATAAAAAAGAACTAAACTGGTGCATAGACCTTACTTCATAACGTGCGATCTTACTACGCACTAGCTTGGCCTTTTGGGGAGCGCGCCCTAAAACTGAGCGATTGATTGAAAAAAATATGCAACTCCACAAATCCTAGATAAAATTAATAAGTAATTGAGTTTTTATGTGGTATAATCTCTAAATGTATCAATAAATACAGGGTGTTCCGTAAGTAATGCATAATAATGAAAGGGGTTGTTCAGGACAGCAAAACAAGCAACTTTTGTTAATAAACCCATATCCGGAAATTAACCATTAAGTCACTAGGTTGACACAAAATTTTTTAAATTTGATTTACAAAAATAGCTTTATTTTCTTTTTTTTTGTAAATAAATGTTTGCGATTTATTGTCATGTCTTTACAATGGACCGTGCACAACAGATTTTTAAAAAAACACGAAATTTGGAGTGAACAACTTTAAATACGATAATACTAAATCAACATCGGTTTATTCTGTTGTGCTATTCTAAGATCAATTACGTTTGTTATTAAAGTTAATTACTTTCGAAAATGGTGAATTTTTCCAATGCGGAATTAGCTGATATGCATCTCATTTATGGGGAAGCTTTTTGTAACTCTTTGAGAGCTGCGCGCCTGTACCAGCAAAGATTTCCTCAACGTCGTCAACCGCATTATTCTATCTTTGCTAGGATTCATAATCGTATTCGAGAAACTGGATCTGTCGAACCTCGTTGAGCTGTTGGTTGTCCACGATCAATTCGCACTATCCAATTTGAGGAAGACGTGCTCAACCGTATAGAGGAAGAACCAAGCAGAAGTTCGTGCGATTGCACATAACATGGGAGCAAGGCAAACAACTGTTTGGAGAGTTCTCCATGAACAGTTGCTACACCCTTATTCAATTCAATGTGTTCAATCGTTGAGTCCAGCAGATTATCCATCTCGAGTAAATTTTCCCGCTGGTGGTTACAACAGCATTTGGTTCTACCTAATTTTGACAGTTTCGTGTTATTTACGGATGAAGCACGAGGGACGGCTTTTATAATAGACGAAATAGTCACATTTGGGATGATGAAAATCCTTATGTTGTATCCCGTTGGCGAAATCAACACTAATTTTCTATTAATATTTGGGCTGGAATTTTGGGAGACAATTTAATTGGTCCATACCTACTACCACCACGTTTGAATGGTGTAATGTATCGCCATTTCTTGGAGGAAGTTTTACCTGAGCTCTTGGAGGAAGTGCCGCTTATTATTAGACAAGGTATGTGGTTTCAACACGATGGGTGTCCTCCTCATTTTTCTTTAAATGTACACCAATTTCTGGATGAAGTTTTTCCCAACCGTTGGATTGGTTGTGGCGGACCTGTTAATTGGCCTGCACGTTCCCCTGATCTCACAAGCTTAAATTTTTTCCTTTGGGGATATTTGAAAAGTCTCTGTTACTACAGAAGAAGAACTTCTGGCAAGACTTATGGCTGTTTGTACCATTGTCCAAGACATCCCTGGGATATTCCAGAGGGTTCGAACATCTATGAACCAGCATGCAACCTTGTGCATTGAACAAAATGGCCGAAATTTCGAACAATTTTTGTAAATTTTATTAAATAATTAAGTTAATTACCTTAAAGGTTGCTTGTTTTGGTGTCCTGAACAACCTCTTTCATTATTATGCATTACTTACGGAACACCCTGTATAATTAAAAATAATATCTGAAAAAGTGACGTTTAATTTTCATTTTTTTTTTCTAATTTCTTGACTCCTGGTCTGATTTTGGAAAAACTTTTTATGAAGTTTTACTAAAGACTGTATCTGTAACAAAATATAAAAAAATTGAGGCCTTAAATTTTTTTGTTTTCGATAAAAAAAATAAAATCTGAAAAAGTGACTATTTTTTTAAATTTTTTTTTTAATTTCTTGACTCCTGGTCTGATTTTGAAAAAACTTTTTATGCAGTTTTACAAAAGACTATCTGTAACAAAATATTAAAAAAATTGAGTTACCTTAGCAACATATTCAACAAACGATATTTTCGTTGTACGAAAACAATCGTATAGCTTACAGACTTCCACCTCTGGTCTGATTTTGAAAATACTTTTTATGCAGTTTTACAAAAGACTGTATCTGTAACAAAATATAAAAAAATTGAGCCCTTACCTTTTTTGATTTCGATTAACAAAATTAAATGTGAAAAAGTGACTGATTATTTTCATTCTTTTTTAAATTTTTTGACTCATGGTCTGATTTTGAAACAACTTTTTATGTAATGTGTAATGCAGTTTTATTAAGGACTGTATTTGTAACAAAATATAAAAAAATTGGGCCCTTACAATTTTTTTTTCTGATAAAAAAAATATGAATGTAAAAATGAATGCATTTAAATGTAACTTCAGGACGGTTAGAACTTTAAAGGCATCTAGCAATATTTAGCAAGTTTAAAGATTTGTCACATTGTGTTCATTGTTGTAAAATCTTTATTGATTTTTTTTAACATCTTTATTTTTTCTTTTAAAAAGTAAACAACCTTTTCAAGAAAAGATTTTATTATTTAATTTCTTACTTCATGCAGTAGAATTTACCATAATTTAATAGAAATCTAATAACCAAAAAAATATATGTATATTTATGAAAACGTGGGTGGCCCGTTTACATTGCCAGTGTATTAGTATAATATGAACAAGGAATGAATACAAATTTTGAAGTGGTTAATTTATTTATTTAGTACTACTTTATTTCAACTTAAATCGATCTAGTACTATAGTCATCCAAACTTGTATCGAAGGTCAACTTGTGTAAAATTAAATTTGAGGAAGTACCCACACACTAACACGTGAGTATATCTATTTCATGGGAGATTTCATTACAATAATAAAATTAAATATTGAGTTATCCCAATTGAATTTAATCATTTTAATAAGGGTTCTTTATTTCATACTTTTAATTAAGGAGGAGTGTTAAATCTCCAGGCTAAAGTATCTGGAAGTTTTTGTTTCTGATTGCTTTTAGCCTACTTATCTAGAGAAGCTTATTTCTCTCTTTCCTCTTTTGAGTCGGTAAAATTTGGGTGAATTTGGATTTTTTTCGTATGCAGTATTGGAAAAAAGTAGAGGAACGTTTATTTTTTTTTAAATTATATCTCACAATGACAGCTTTCAGCTGATTGAGCAGATTAAATGGTGGATGTAACGTCAAATAATTGATACTGATATCCACCAGTCGCCATTTCTTCCACCACAATTTATTTTTAACCTTCATCGTACTGAGTTAAATAAATTACATGGCATACAGTGTACATTTGTACCCCACAAAAAAAATGTGGATAGAGTCAATCCAATCCGGATCAATTTACATGTTTTAAACGTAGTTAATTTGTGATTTTTTGCAGGAAGGAGACAATATCGATAGTTTTCTGACAAAAGAGCATAAGCTACATTTAAAAAATTTTACAGGAGAGGCAAAAAACGTTTTAAAAAATATATTGTTCTTAAGAGGATAGCGGGTGTAATTTGGGTATGGGCGATTTCAATGTAAATTTCTGTCGATTTCAAAGACAAAGTACAGCCATACCAATCAAAAAAATCAAAATTGGTTTTCACATATATTTTCCAGACATTTAAGAGAATGTCAAGATTCCCTTTTTTTTTGTATATTTTTGATTTATATTTATTTAGGGTGATTTTTAAAAATGCAAAAATAATTCTAAATTTCAAAAGCTTATAACTATGTTATAATGCAATATTTATGTTTTAAATTTAATACAAAACATGCCTTGGGGTATCCTTTTCTAAATTAACTTTGAAAAAATCAAAATAAGTTGTAGTTTTTCTGGGGTTTGTTTATAAAGAAAATTGCAAAATACGCGCAATTTTTACTTCACAAAGACAAAAATTGCAAAAAATTATAGCTTGAAGATTCTACATTGCACCCCAAAAAGAAAATTAAAAAAATCTTTCGTAGAAAACTTTTTATCATCAAAAACACAAGACCCTACCTAATACACCGGTTATCCTCTTAATCAAAAATATATTTAATAATTATCCAGGTTATTAAGAGTCACTTCTTAATAGACAAGAATAGCGGTTTACGGCTGCCACTAGATATGCTAGTGCAAACAATATTTTTATATAATTTTTTTTATTTTAGATTCTAGAGTCGTTCAACTAAATTTGGGAACCAGGAAAAAAATTGGAGACTGTATAAATAAATATAATTACTGAAACTACCTTAACTATTGTCGCTTATAATTAATTCTGCATGAAATTACAACACAAAAGCTTCTTCCCAGTTTTAGTTTTATTAATCTAGTTTACAAATCGGAAAGAAATTTGAAAATCTGTCAAGAAAAACTTGAGGTACAGTGGCAGCTGTAATGGTTGATTTAATGTTTTACCAATTTTTGAAACGCAGCAACAACAAAAAACTCCTAAACATAAATAATATGTACAATAGTTTTCAATTATCATGCAAAACTGTGTATATTGTTGCTAGTATTTATTTAAACTGGGTATTTAATATTTATATCAGTGCGCAGCGTGAGTAACATAAGTGACCCTTAAAGTTACATTTTTTCTGTTAATTAACTTGTGGTAATAATTTTTGGTCCTTACGTCTTTTTTCTAGATAAGTTTGCGTCGCTTAAGCAATCAAAAATAAATGGAAGAAAAGACTAAAATTTTTTAATGTTAACTAAAGTACTTTAAAGAGATGTTTTTTGTTACTAAATTGTAAAGAAAACTGTAGTATAAGTTTCGTATTTGAACGAAATTTACCCAACATCTGATAAGGTCCTTTTTATCTCTGGCAAATATCATAATAACATATAATGGGTAGTGAAACCTTTAATGGAAGTGATGAGGAATTGGTGAAACTTGTTCAACGCTTTGATAAGTACATGGACAATTTAAAATATCACGACCAATATTTCAGATTTCTGGTTTCTGCCTACCGTCAAATCTCAAAACTACTTTCCTTTTCTAACCAGCTCCCATCTTTGGCAAAAAAAAAACTAAAACTAACCATCGCGTATTCGCCATTAAAAGAAACACTAACCATCGCCTATTCGCCCTCAAATAGTAAAAAATTATGCGATAATAGTTTGGATATTTAACTAGTCAACTAACAACTAGCCACCAATAATAATTATTATTTATGCTCAAGCATAAACTCAGCTTTACTATAATTCAATTGTTCTTGCTTAATGTTTTTATTTAAAATAGAATTAAAAGTTCCTCTATTTTTTTTCCAAAACTGTACATGTTTGTAGTGTGTGACAGTAGTAAACAATAATCATCTATCGAAATAGGGGGTGACTCCACTATCATGCCATTTGATAAAATAAAAATATTTGTAAATCACTTCTGAAATTTTCAATTCCGAACGGTGCATGAACAGTGTTTTAGTTTACCCTACCATATAAAGGTGGCGCTGCGTATAAATAAATGCCAAAAATCTGAGAAATAACCTCAACCATGGAGTATGGATACTAGAAGAGGCCCAACTTGCGTACTCAAGTAAATGGCCTGTGGCGTGCTGCCACCTGGTGACTGCAAGTTTAATGGCTTACAGAGTTCTGCAATTAAAATATTTCGTACCTCTTGCAACCATGCTTTATGCTGGAGGTTAGCCGTTATTGTTTATTACGTGATTTGTTAAAAGTTTAAAAATGGTGCGAATAATTGATTTTTAACTATTTTTTAAATAAATAAAAGCGGCATCTATCAGCTATTCAAAACACTAAATTAGTTCTACGGCCCACTAATAGATGGCCAGCGTAAGAAATCCTAGTAGTGAGCCGCTTTTAGCTATACGCAAGGTCTTATGAGAACTGGCTCTCTTATTGTATCCATACTCCATGCCTCAACAAATTTCCATGTATGCGCCGTAAAATAAAAATTCGTGGAAATTGCATAGTTTTCTACTAGCGAGAAAATAGCCTGTCGGCTCGAGCCGCAATTTCGGTCTTCGTGAATAATGGCTGTCATTTCTCGCTCATTGAATAATTAACTAATTTTCTTAGCCCACTAAAATTTCCATTTTTTATTTTACATTTACACCAGGAATTTTATTTTTGTTTATAAAATGTATGTAAAGTATATCTGTAACTAAGTCATTTATTATTAATTTTTTTTATTTTTAGGGTTTTCTGAAATGGAACTCTTTCACCCTATAACTGTTGATAAGCCACAGCAGAGATCAAAAATATTGATAAGATATGATTGTAAAAAAAATGTAGAACATTCAATTAAAAGTGATTTTGGAAAACCTATTTTGAAACAGAATTATTTAAGTGATAGTATAAAAGCAGCAAGTACGACTTTAAATGGAAACGAAGATGAAAAATCAACAAAAAATCTTTTAAATGAAAGGAAAGACATCAGAATAATCAATATGTGCTGTCCTAAGTTGGAAACTCAAAATCGAGAAGTTTTAAATGAAACAAAATTCCCTATTTTAGATTGGAGAGATAAAAGTGAAACAACCCATTCTAGTACAAAAGAAGCTAATACAAAGTGTATAAAAATTAGAAGAAAATCTTTGGATTCCAACATTTCAAATTTTAGTTCTACAAGTAGCAATTCCAGAAAACAAATAGAGGACATACCATTAAGTCCTGAATCAGTAAATAAAATTGAACTATGTTCTTATTTAAAACTAAGAAATTTGAATTCCTGTAATCATATAAATGATAGTAACAGTAGAAGTCGGAGATCATCTAGAGTAAAAAACTTACAAATTTTGTGTAAAAAGAAAGAATTGGAAAGGGAGTTGAATGTTAAAAATGAATTAAAATTATCAGATTTGAATGATGCCAGCAATAAAACAACTACAAAAAAGGAATCTTTAAATTACAATCCCACTGATTCCAATGCGAATCCAACAGTCTCATACAATTTAAATCATAATGCCTTAAAGAGAAAAAAATACACTATTATGACCATTGAAAAGGATAATTTTCAGAGTGTCAATAATATTAATGATCATTCTTGTACAATAAATAAAAATTGTGATACAATTCATGCTAAATTAGATGTTGAGAAGACTTTGGTCGAATCTAATTTTCCTGAAGGTCCAGAGCTTACGCCAAATTCTTTTAAGAAAATTCAACTAAGGTTTAATGAACAATTAACTAGTTTAAATTTTATTGAAGCTTGTTCAAAGATGTTTCATCCGAGAACGATACCAACAAGTGTGTTAAAAAAAAGAATTAATTTTGAAGATTCCATTAAAGACATTATTGTGCATCGTGATATTATAAAAAATAAACAAGGCACTATGTCTCAATATAAAAATTCAATCAAGTGTGGTTCAAAAATTAAAAAAAAAATTAGAAAAAATAAAATATTTCTACGTTCTAGGAATTCTATTAAAACAAGATTACAAATACTTCATTGTAAAGCTTCACACAAAGGCAAAAGACACCTCATAGACCTCAAATCTTCTAATAGCGCAAACAAACCAATAAAAAAGTTATTGAAGAGAAAACTTAAAATAAAGAGAGAGAAAATATTGAAGGCGGAAAAAATTAAAAAAAAAGAAAAGAAAATTAAACTTAGAAAAAAGAATTTAAAAGACAATATAATTTTAGATGTTTGTTTAACACCAAAAGAAAAATTTAACAACTCTGATATAAAGTTGACAGATGATAACACAACTCCATTAGTTGCAATGAAAGAACATGATTATGTAGCACAAACAAATCATAAAAATAATATAGATGAAAAGTCCTTTAATGGGGTTAAAGAAATTTCAAATCTTTATAATGAAGTAAAAAATATGGACATATTAAAAAAACTGAAGCAGAAATGTGTGATTCATATTAAGCCTTTAAAAATCAGTAATGTTGGAACTAGTAATAAAAGAGAATTACTAGAAGAAGTTTTTGAAAATTCAATGCATGCTAATATAGCTGAAGTTCCTAAAGTTCAAACTGTCATGAAAAATAATTTTGTAAGCTTATCGGACAAAGTTTGCAGTGAGAAATTACTTTTAAGTGAATGTCAAAAAGTCGAAGAAGATATTAATTTTAAAGGATTTGTAAATTCATACTGTAATGTTCCAAATGCCATGGATACTGGTCTAAATTTTAAAAAGACATTAAGTTCATTTCTAAGTAAAAGCGTTGATGAAGATTTAAGAAAGAATTGTACTAATAAACAAATTCCTCTTAAACACAATGAAAAGGCTGTTGATGAAACTGTGCGTATAGAGACTGTAAGTTGTAATTTAAATAATTCCCAAGTTAACACACTAACTTGTTTAATTAATTCGATTAAAACGACTGCTAAAGATAATCAACACTCTGAAGAGCAAGATGTTTCTAGCACAACAGATTTTCAAAAAGATTCGCAAATGATAACAGTGAGAAAACTAGCAGTAAAAACATTGCATAGAAATTTAATACAAAGTAAAAAACCTGCTTGGAAGGTTCTTAATGCTAATCGAGAGAATGACCTACAAACATTGACTACCTCGTCTAGTAAAGAGAAAAAAAAACATACAATTCATATATCAGAAGAAAATGGGAGATTACTAAGCTGCCAGTACCATAATTATAATTTAGTAGTTATACAGGAAAATATTATTTCTTTTTGGACACAAAGCCCATTGGGTTCACTTTTGGAAGCTCAAAATATGTGGATACCTAGAGGTTCTGTTCAACGACTTAAACCTGATAATGGGTCTTTACTTAATATTTGTAAAGAAAATATAACATGTACTGAAAACTCCATAGCATGTGTAGAATTATGGACAAAGGAACACACTTCAGATAAGCGAGAAAGCCCTCTCGCAGATGTATTTGCCGTTATTTATTTTTGGAAAGCTGGTCAAACTGGTTTAGATAAAAAGTTTTTACAGTTGGAAACAATCAATGGGTAAAAAATTAAATTTAATATACATAATTTAGAACTTTGTAAGTTTACTAGTTTTGTTTATAATTCAATTTGTTACGAAATGACATTATTTGGCATTAGTTATCTTAAGAAATTAAAAATAGTTTTGTTTAAGAAGATAGTTGTAATGTAAATTTTGATTTCTTTAAAGAAACAGAAAAGAAGAACGGTTAATTGAAATCGAATATGTTTTTTTGTACTGCTTCCATAGTTATTTTCTTTTTAAATTTTCAGTTTTTGGTTGTGTTGAAAAATATGCAACTTTTAGGCTCAATTTAGAACTTTATTATGAAACTATTTCAAAAAATTAAATTCCAAAGGTCTCTTTAATTTACTTTCAGGATTATAAATTTACTGAATTCAATTTGATTAATTCTTAATTAAATTATGTTTATTTTAAAAACGCCTGTGTATTCGTAGGTTCAATTATTGGCATCTCTTTCGCACAGTTATATGTTTCGTACGCACATCGCAGTTCCAAGGAACAGAGAAATTTGCTTTATATTTGCGGTTTTGGTCATAATTTTTTTTTCCAGTGAACCTTTTTTAAAATTTCTTTTTTTGGTACACAGAAGAGTCTTGTGGCTACCAATTTCTTTTTTTTTATTTTTGTAAGTCAAACTAAATACTCATACAGAAGCAGTAAAACGTTCGCTAAGCAGCGTTTTAGATTTTTATAAAAAACTAATTGAAATAATGTCATTTCCAACGCTAACAATAAGTTCAGGTATAAGCAAAAAGTGTACAGACTTGTTTTTTGTTTTAAAAATATTTTTAAAGTTTTTACAGCGCTCCAAATATTTCTTAAAATTTTACTTAATTTTTGGAGCGCTGTAAAAACCACCCATTTTTATTGCGTATTATTAAATCTTGCTTTCAGAATTTTATGCAGCATACTTTTTTTATTTTACTAAAGTAAGTAGTTTAGAAGTTACAACTGTTTAAAGTTTTAATAGGTAAGTTCGGCAACTCTGCGCCGATTTGTTTTAAATAACCACAAACCGAACAACTTCTATTTGAAACATTATTCTCAAGAATACTTACTTTCATAATAAGTCGGCGCCGGCGTTGCCGAACTTACCTATTAAAACTTTAAACTCTTGTAATTCCTAAACTATTTACTTTAGTAAAATAAATGCATATGCTCCATAAACTACTGAAAGCAGGCTTTAATAATACGCAATAAAAGTGGCTGCTGCTATTTAAAAAAAGTTAAGTGATTATCGCCTGACCTTCATTTTGGTGTTTAAGGTCATGGGCAATATTTCCAGATAGTGTGTCACTAAGAATCGTGCAACTTTTATTTAATAATAATAATTTATTGGTATCCCTTGGACTAAAATACATAGTATAGGACAGAGCCAAATTACAATACAAAAATAAAATTACAGTTCAATACAAATATACAAATAGGATTACATTTATTACAAGGTGGTATTAAAGTATTCATTTCAAACATCTTATTCAAAAATACTTCATTTCAAAAATAAACAGGCTTTGCCGAACTTTTTGTACATACTGTATAGTATTTTCATGATGTTTGAATATACAGGGTGTTTTTGAACAAGTAGGATAATGTAGGAATGGATTTTTGGACCAATTTTAAGACTAAAAGTAAGAATAATTTTTTCCGCTAAAACACTCCATTTTGGAAATACAGGGCATTGAAGTATACCCATTTGTTTCAATTTTTTAACATATTTTCTACATTGTTAATGATATTTGGCTCAAATTTTACACACACCTTACTTTTGACAGCCGCCTTGAGATGAATTCGCAAATTTTCAAGAAAAAAGTTAGGGTGAAGTTTTTCGAGTGAACTAACCCTTTGAACTTTTTCCCTCTTAGCGGAAAAATTATTCTTACTTTTTGTCTTAAAATTGATCCAAAAATCTATTCTTGCTTAACTGCAAAGTAGGGTATACAGGGTGGTGATTATTTCGATGCTCACCATTGGTATCTTTTAAAGTGGAAGAGATCGGTTATATTAAAGAAAAGTTGCACATTTTTATGACCATTAAAAATCTGAAAGAAAATTTTAGATATTTAAACTCATTGCAAAATTATGGCCAAAAATCTAAAAAATGTGATTATAGAAAATAATTTATATTTTCCAAACCATTACTGCTACATCAATGAAATTTGGTACCTTTAAATTGTTGACTATTTTGAGTTAAATGACGTCAATAACTAATTTTTTGGGCTCCTAGATTCGAAGCCGCGATATTGAACTTTTTTATTTCTTATGGCCGCCATATTGGATTTTTACCTCATCAGATAATAAATAATATTACATTTCCAGATTGCTAATTAACATTTATGTGTTCCCTTAGAAAATGTGTTAAATTTGAAAATTGTAAAAATCCAACATGGCGGCCATAAGAAATAAAAAAGTTGAATATAGTGGCTTCGAATCTAGGAGGCCAAAAAAATAATTTTTTTACGTCATTTAACTCAGAATAGTTAACAATTTAATGATACCAAGTTTCATTGCTGTAGCAGTAATCGTTTGGCAAATATAAATTATTTTCCAAAACCACATTTTTTGTTTTTTTGGCCATAATTTTAAAACGAGTTTAAATATCCTAAATTTTCTTTCAGTTTTTTACTGGCCATAAAAATGAGCAACTTTTCTCTAATTTAACCGACCTTGTATTTCCTCCACTTTAAAAGATACCAATGGTGAGCATCGAAAAAATCACCACCCTGTATATGTCCAATTGAATCTCATTTAAAATTAAATGACCGTTAGACGTGTTTGATAATACTGGGGGTTAGTGGCAAAATTTTCTACATAACTAATTACAATTTCGCAATGGCGTTCAAGCCTTGGTAATTAGGTATACAACCTCTTGTCACTTTTGAGACAATAAGGTAACCTTTTAAGCAAACATTTTGTTTTGATTTTTCTAGCTGCTTGTTGTAGGGTTTTTTAAAGTTTGTCTGTACCAACTAAACTTAGCTAAACAAAATAGTTTTTAAATAATTATACCTATCTATGTTTTATGCATTTTAGATTTGCAGAAGATGTAAGATGTGTGATACTGAGAAATACACCAAATATTTTGGTTACCTGGAGAATTATTAAAGATGATGCACCATTATCACTTATTCATTGCTATCAATTAGCTGATGATTATCGAACTATAGCCAGTGTTAAAGAAATGGTTCCGGTCCACCATGGAATTAGGTCGCTCCATAATGTTGAAGGTAAAACGAATACTATCATCAAGAGACACTGTGCCAACACTTAGGAGGTTCTTTGTGTTCATATACATATTGTCACGTAACATAAGAAATTGTCAAAATCATAATTTGTAGAACATGTACACTACCGTCCATAAGTATTTGCCCACCTCAAAATTTAGAAACTATTCCTTAGAAAAAACAATGGCCAATTTTTCAACGAATATGTTTATTTGTCAAAATTTAATAAATGTTTTGTCCCTTTCTTGTATCTACTGCATCAGCGTAGAATGTAGGTACTCTTTTCAATTATTTTGTTTATGAAAATTATTAACTGGATAAATTAAGAATATCAAACAACGCAACATTCAATGAGAGACAAAATTGAAGTGAGACTTGGATTAGAGAAATAATGTTAAAATAAATATGAATTTGTATGTGTTAGATTCTTATCAATCAATTCCCACCAAATAAAGAATTTAAAAGTTCAACTCGAAAACATCAAACTAACGGTATCTATAATGGAAACACATTCTTGACTTGAGATGTTTGTTTTTCAAATAAGTCATATTTTAATATCAAAAGACTAAAAAGATTATCAAATTAGTTTATTTTTACTTAGATGCACTTTGAATTTTCAAAATTGCCCCATATTGGAGTGGGCAAATACTTATGGACGGTAGGGTAAATCGGAAAAATTGATTCGCCAGACAAATTCGCTGGCTAGTGGTTACAAAATCTTCCAAAGAAATTGTTTGGAAAATCTACAATTTTAAATCATTTTGCACAATCTGGCATTTGGTTTAAATTACTTAAACGAAAAGAAAAACCGATGGAAAATAGTCGCCAAACATTTTGGCTGGGTAGAAATGACTCTAGAACTGTTCGAGTTTGGAAGTGACATATTATACAAAAGCATCGATATTTCGGACTAATACCCAGATTCTGGTCAAATCATTTAAGTTTAAAGGCCTTTAAATTTAAATTTGTTATATGGGTTGTAATGGACAATTTCCATGGCTACATTATTTGTTTCAAATTAAAGGCCTTTAATTTTGACCAGAATCTGCCTATACAGGTCTTTACATTTAAATTTGTTATATGGGTTGTAATGGGCAATTTCCATGGTTACATTATTTGCTTCTAATTAAAGGCCTTTTATTTTGACCAGAATCTGCCTATAAAACTGACAGTTTTTTAGCCATCTAAATTGTATGGCGAGCACATTACCTTATATTATAGACGAAAATGTATTAATGGGGTAATTCTGAACAAAAAATGTTAGCTGTAACAGCGAAGTTAAATTTGACAGTCACCCCGATGTCAAAAAACGCTATATGTATTATTATTACTTTGCTGTATGTTATTTTAACACGAAAATTTTATTTTAAATAACCGTTGCGTTTTTTTTGACATCAGGGTGACTTTCAAATTTAACATCGCTGTTACGGCTAACATTTTTGTTCAGAATCACCCCATAAATTATCAAGTTATCAAACGGCCCAAAATAATTATAAAAATGGTCAAAAAAAAGGCAAAATACAAAGTTTAGAATAATCTGTAACGAATGTATCCGCCCAAAATCTATGGCGATTAGTTTCCGTTGGGATTTTTTTCTGTTTAAGTAATTTCAAGTAAAGGCCGATGCACAATAGAACGCAAACCGGAACGAGAACATGAACGAGAACGTGTAGGAAGTTGAAAGATGGGAGTTGAGTATGTGCAAGTTGAGAATGTGCATACACAATACGGACAGGTTGCCCGTGAACATGAATTCGATTCCCGACCACAACGGGAAAGTTGATGAAGTTTTATCTTTCGCGTTCACGGCGGTGACATGCACATGCGCATTTCAAACGGCATCGCCGATGATAGTTAAATCCCACATTTTTTTAACCTATCTTTTCCTAACAATGTTTGTCATAGATAAAAGTGTTTTTTGGCCATTCTTAGTAATTTATCAAAGCATTTCCGGACATTCCGGACATTCCGGAGTCTTTCTTGTATATTTAAAAAAAAAATCGTGCTCTGATGTGTACATGTATAGGAAAATATTCACAAATGCCCCGTTACTTTTTCAGATTCCATTTGGCATAATGTTTGCAATTCTTATAATTATGTCTTAATGTCCCAACCACATAAATATATTTCAGTCAAAAAAAATAGGCACTAAACTTATCTTATGCTTGCTGTTTCAGTTAAATAGAGGTGTGCTTGTGCCGATATCAGGAATCCAATTGCAGCATATAAAACTAAATCATAGGAATCTAAATCCATTTTTAACAATATCTAATAAGAATATTTTTAAGTAAATAAACAAAATTTTATTTATAGATTATATTTTTAATTAACGGAATGTTAATGTTGTTATGAAAATGAAATGTCCCTAGCGAGCTCCCTAGTATGTTACTATTTCAATCCGCATAAATCCGCCTTGTGTTGTGCATCTGAAACCTAAACGTCTCTCGTCTGTACTGTCTTTCATGTTCTCGTTGATGTGCTAGATGATTTAAAATAGTGGATTTTCCAAACATTTTCTTCTGAAAATTTTAAAACCGCTAGACAGCGATATTGTCTGGCGAATCAGTTTTTGCGATGTAGTTATTTTACAAATTAAGATTTTGGGGGCTTTGTAATGGTAATTAATACACTTTTTTTTTCTATTATTGGCTCCCGGACTATAAAAACTTCTTCCAAATATTTTATACTCCCTCTGTCCCAAATTATGGTATACATTTCTTCAAAATTCTTTGACTATAGACATTTAAAGAAGTTAATGAGTTTCAATCATTTCATGTTGAAAAAAAATATATTCTTAATACTATTAAAGTTTTCTTTGCTCATAAAAAATTTTGGCATTTAGTTCCTGTTAGTTTAAAAAAAAACAAAAACAGCAAAAAATCAAAATAACACCAGTTGAGAAGAAAATATGAAAGATATAAGGCGGGCTCGTTTCATTCCCCGGTTCTGGTTGACATTAAAATGACTGCTTTTTTGACACTGATTATACTTATGACGTACAAATCTGACGTCATTTTAAAACCGAAACGAGCAGGCTGGTTAACAAAAATCGAAAAAAATTAAAAAGTTATTAATTGTCCTTCTAATGGATGAAATTAAAGGAAGAATTTCTGTTCCATTAAATATGTGCAATAATGGAATTAATTCTAATTTAATATTCGATGGGATACTGGTCAATATTAGAAAATTTTCATAATTCTCCTCAAAATACACCACTTTATCGATAAAAATAAATTTTAAAGCTTCTATTTTTTTATATTTTATTAGCATTTAAAAATTTACAAGTAATAATAAAGCAAACCTTAACCTGAAACAACAAAAAATGACATACCGAAGCTCGGAACCGGCCCTCGACGCTGGTTTTAAAAATCTGTAACCGATTGGTCACAGTGACGTCATTGTTTTGAATCGTGCACTATCGGTAAGTTTTGGTTGTCCTTGAAGTAGAACCAAGAGGTTACCAAAGTGAAACGAGCACACCTAAGATCAATGAAAATCGTGTTGTGTATAGTGTGTATAAGAAGAGACCGAATAACTAAAAAAAGAACTTTTAAATTTCATAGAGAACAAATTTTAATGAAAATATTCTTGACATAGCCCGCAATTTGGTTTAAATGTATAATTTATAATTAAATATAATTCTAAAAAAATTTATCAAAGAAACATGAATTCCTGTGTTGTGTATGCTATAATTTGGGAGAAAATAAAAACAGGAATATCTACCATAATTTGGGACAGAGGGAGTAAGATATACTTCAGTGGCAACTCTTAAAGTTAACTTGTAATGATTTCAAATAGACACCTCTTTTGATTACAGGGATAACTTCTCAAAACTTGCCACTTCTTTAATTTCTTATTAGAATCTTGTGATTTGTTTAAAGGCGACCCCACAATATCATTTCTACATGCCAATTAGGCTTAAATGGTCAACTTTTAGGTTGTTCAACTTTCAGGGTGTGCAAAACATTTCATCCTGACTGGTGAACGCTTAAGTCGTAACTATTAGTTATAAATAATCTTGTGGAGTAGCCTTAATAATTATTCCAAAACTTATGAAGTTATTTTTTTTAGATTCCGATGCAGTTGTAATGGGATGTGGGGATCATAATATAACACTCTGGAATCTTGAATATGGATACTTAGTTGCTACTATTAATATTGATGATAAATTGCCAGAACCTTCTTGTCTTTGGGCTAAATGTGACCGAGTACGTATATTGATTGTCACTTCTGTCAACATAATTAAGAGTAACTCAACTTCACTGACACCCTTAATGCACATTTTTTTGAAAGCCGGTTTAGTGCGCTCGAATTAATTCGAGCATGCGCATTAAGGGGTTAAAAACGATATTACATTTTTTTAAAT
The DNA here is from genome assembly GCA_963971135.1 of Stenus bimaculatus. Lineage (NCBI taxonomy): Eukaryota > Metazoa > Arthropoda > Insecta > Coleoptera > Staphylinidae > Stenus > Stenus bimaculatus. Next base: position 14,106,041 of record OZ020187.1, read on the forward strand.
AATTAAATAAAACAAAATAATATAAATTTTTAATAATACAGGGTGTCCTAAAATGTTTTCTGTGTTTGTTGAAATTTTGGAAAAACAGTTGTCATGGATATTGCAAATATGCAAAGAGGGGAGATGAAATTTCACTTTTTGGAACTTTACTTAAAATGGAGATGTTTAACGGCGAACAATGCAAGTTTTGTGTTAAAACATTTTATGAAAGTGGTCACTCATGCATACAGCATACAAGTTGGTCAATTGTATCAGGCTAATGGCTAATAGTCTTATCCACGATAAATAGTTTAGTAATTTTTATGTTATAAGTAGCTAATTGAGAGCTTATTGTAAAGTACATTTTGCCGACTATGGTCTTAAATGCAAATGGTTATATACAGGGTGGGCCAACGAAAACAAAACAATTGAGATTTAAAATAAATAGTTATTGGAAAAATGCTCCATTCATCCCTGTGTGCTATGGACATAACCCCTAAAATTATAAAAGGCATGGTGAGGTAAGTAATACCTTGTTGGAAAGATCATTTTACCCCTAGTAACATATAAAAAACAAAAGTTCAATTGATCGATTTGTTTTAAAGATACTTCAAATTAAAAATGCACAATGTAATATGTTAGATTTTAAGTATCTTCAAAACAAACCGATTGATTTAATTTTTATTTTTTGTATGTTACTTGAGGTAGAAAGATCTTTCCAATGAGGTATTACTCACCCTATCAAGACAATTAAAATTTAAGGGGAAGTGTTCATTAAAATGCATGATAGGGTAAGTAATACCTCATTGAAAAGATCTTTTCACCTCGAGTAAAATGCAAAAAATAAAAGTTAAATCAACTATTTAATTCCATCTGATTGAATGAAATTATATGTTTATTAATTACTTTCTTCTCCTTCAAATTCATAGTGCAGTCATTTGGTAGTTGGTAGGTGGAAGTTTGTAACTCTAACGAGTTGATCTCGGTTGAGAGTTGACTCGTTAGATATTTTATATCTCTCTCTTATACACATAATCGTTCATAATGTGGAAACGAGACAAAACCGTAACCACAGCAATGCAGTAAACCATCTACCGTTCTCGGTACGTTAGGAGTTACAAACTTCCACCTCTGGAATGTTTCCCGGGAGTTTTGAAAATGGGAAATTTTATAGATTTCGATACTAAAAAATTAGTATGATCTTTATTTTCCCCCATTTAAACCTAACAATTTTTATTTGAAACATTTTTTTCAAAAAGATGTTTTTTCTAAGTTTAGTTTGTTAGATATTTATTTGTCTCAAGTTAAATGGTCCACCCTGTATATTCAGTATTGTATATTTTAAATCTAAAAATTCTTGAACTTCAAAAAACGACTAAGGGGGCACGCCGCCCCTTTACCTCTACTTGGGCGCCTTTTTAGAATCTACCCTCCTGACCAAAATTCCTGGCGTACACTGTTTGAATTCCTGGAGATATACGAATCGATGTTTTTAAGTTGAATAGTAATCGCTTGGGTAAAATCTCCTACTGCGCAAGAAAGGTTCATTTCAGATGAAAACCACTCTAACACAAGTAACATCCCATACTACAGTTTTTCCATGTTTCCAAGGTATTAATGTTATACCATCTGGCCTTTTACCATCATTACGTGTTAAACCTGGAGGTTCTAAAATTGCTGGAATATTACAAATGAAAGCACGTTTTATTACAAAATTTAATTCTGAATGAAGACTGTATTTTATTATTAAAAACAAAATATTATCTCTTTTTTTGTTTAGAATTTCATTGCTTAAAAAAAAATTTTGATGGAAAAAATTGGTAGGTACACCTTTAATACTAGCAGACTTTGTTAAATTTGCTAAGGTATTTTTAGCATGGCGCCCTGAAAAGCTTGCTCAATTTTATCCCCTGTTGACGGCACTGAGCGCGGTACAAAAAAGTTTTTTGCAGAAAATACTGGAGCTATTTGTATAATTTACTAAACTATCTATATTTTTAGGGATTCCTGTTTACTGTTCAAAATCATTCTGATGGTATGATGAAATTAATTGCAATTAATGGTATTAATCACAGTTGGAAAAGACTTCAAGCATATAAAACACCAATGGGCTACAGAAAGTAAGAATTGTTTATGTAATTATTAAAGATTGTTTAGTTCATTTGTATCATTGACTTTTTTATTGTTTCGCCCGAGAGTGGTCGCATGTTGGTTATAATTACCGACGTTTTTTTAAAGCGCAAGAATATGTAAACATGTGCAATTTGTTGTTTATGCTTCTCAATAGCTGTTTATTGTAAAGTTGCTCCCAGCTGGAAGTAGGACAAAGAATACGCGATCGTGGTTACTTTTGTCCTACTTCCAGCTGGGACCAACTGTACATATCTCCAGTGTTAATGCAGCTCTGGCAAAAACTTGCGCTCAAAAATATTTGTCTTGTGAAACAAAGTCACTTTTTAAGCCGCACGCCCACTCTCGGGTTAAAATAAGATAATGTAAATATTTTTTTCCGCTCCTGTTGAATAATGGCTTCATTACTCAATTGATTTCTCACGATTAACAAATGTCATTACCCGCTCGTAGAACAATATGTTTATTTATAATCTGCTTATAACATGTAGTCAACCTTATAGAAAATAAAGGAAACAAAAAATGCTAGTACCTTACTTTAAAATTTCAAATGGAAACATGACTTACTGAGATACATGGTTTTCTTTTCATTTTTACTTTTAATTTATTTTCTCTGGATCAGCTGAATGAAGTACTATACTTCGTACTTCTCATGGTTAGTCTTCTTGGCTTTAACAATCCAGTGGCTTAGAAACGGGTGAAGGTATTTGAATTTATTTGAAAAGCTACTGCAAAATTTTACAATTTGGTTTGGATTTTTAAAATCTTCATTCAATTTACCACAAATTTATTTCAGTAATTTTGCGTTTTACAATCTCGTATCTTCTTTAAATTCAAACTATTTTTCAAAATTTTATGACAAATTAAATTCAAATATGGTAAATTAAAAACTCTTAGTATGACATTTTCTGGAACGGGAACACGTTGCTGCAATTTAATGATCTGTAGCACCTTAACGAAGCACTTTTGGATAGAGATAAGTTTGGTTAAATCGCCTTATTTTGATCTCAGGAGTATGTGCTATCGTTTTGTACAGACCTTTTAGGGACACCCGGTATAGAAAAATTGAGGGGGTAAAGCATCATCTTTTGTACCGCGTCTCTGCTAAAATTTAAATGTACCCTCTCCTCTTTTTCGATGCACTGATTTTCAATCCAGCAATGTTTTGGTGCAGCGATGTTTCAATGCAGCAACAGAACGGACAACCTTTCGTTGCATCACGATGCACGATTGGTCCAGTAATTTCTCGGTCCAACCATTTGCGGTCCAGCAATTTTGAATGCTGCGACTTTTTCTTCTAACTTTTTGAGCGGGCAATGTTTCGTTGTTGGGAAATTCGATTCATCTTGAATCCCTTGGGTCACCCAAATTTGAAATTTCAGAAATACCACTGAACCTATCAAAATTTAACAGGTCTAATTTTTTGTGGTAAAGAGAATATTAAAATTCCAAACAAATCCGTAACATTTTGCAGTGTCGTATCAAAAAACCTTAACCAGTTTCTAAGCTACTGGATTGTTAAATTAAGACAAAAGTAATTGCCAAAAGTGGCTACCCATGAGAAGTAGGTATTCACCCTAAAATTTTTATTAATTTTCATTCAGCTGATCCAAAGAAAATAAATAAAAAGTAAAAGTATCTTGGTAAAAGTTTAGTTTTGGACAAATGCTTATATGGACTTTTTGTCTTATTTTTACTTGTAGTAAAAGCACAGGAAACCGTGACCACCATTTTAGAAACACCCAGTATAGTTTTATTAGAAGTAATAGAAGTACTTTTTGTGTCGAGGTGAAAGTTTGCGGGACGAGCGTACGAGCTCTGCGAGTCCCGCGGATACATGCAAGCCACAAAAAGTTCTTTTACACAGAATAAAACATGCTATTTTTTCTTCAAACATCGAAGTTTAGTGTTTACATTAGTCGAGTATATCTTGCTTTTTTGAACTCGCCTCCTTCCTCGCCCATTTACTCGACCAAAAATTTTATGTTATAAAGACCATATCAACCCATTTAAAAAAAGTTTTGATGACGTATTGTCTTTAGTTCAAGATAAAGTTTTTTAAAAATAATTTGACACATCTTTTACTGTTTTTGAAATTCCAAATAATAAGGTAGTTAAGAATTTTATGCATTACTTTAAACTCACCCTGCATATTATTGTATTTGTAGCCTTCAGGCTTGCGTCGTCGTGCTACAAAACATGTTGCATTACATACTGCCACCTTGTTATACAGGGTGAATCGGTAGAAGTGCGTCAAATTATCCAATCGAAAAATCAAAAACCGATTCAGAAGAAAAATTTATGTATTTTAATTTTTAAACATTTTTATTAAAATATTTTTTCTTTCAGTTTGCATGGCATATCTATAGACAATGGTGTTTTGGTTTCATTTTTCGATAATGGAATTTTATGTTGGAATATGGAATCAGCTGAATTAATAGCAGAAGAATTAAGTACAATGGAAACGTACTTTCCATCTGGAAAATATATCATTACATATAATACTGACCAAGAATTAAAAGTTAAAAACTCCATTTCTTATATTATGAAAAACTATGACTGCATGGAGTAAAATAAGTCAAATAAATTTATATTAAAGTCTTGGATTTTAATCTGGTTTAAAAATGTTGTTAATATTGAACTAATCAGGATGGGAGGAGCAATACATGATAAAGTCTAAAGTTAAAATGCCTTGTGACATTTTCCACCCGACCTGTTATTATTATTTATACTTTTTACAGACTTAATGACAGCTGCTTCTTTCACCAATGAGTTGTTAAAATGGATTGTCCATACCCTGGAATTAGAGAAAGGGAAGTTCTAAAATCTATATCGCGGTTATTCTGAAACCATGTGTATGCGAAAAAAGAGTGGGAAACTGTCATTACTAAAGTGTAAGAACACAATTCCTGCGGTCGAAAAAGTTAAACTAAGATAAATACAAATAATAAATCAACAAAATCTAGTTTAGTTTTGTGTTTTCGAAATCTTCTTGAATATCTGTTGGTAAGGAAATAGGTTCTTCCACATTGGAAATTGAACTAACATCGCTAACATTTCTTCTGTGATAACTGCCTATTTTGCTCACTTATTAACTGCACCAATCTTTCGCAATTAGATTCAAGATGATGCAATTCCTCCAGTAACCTTTGATAAGCCATAGTTTCATTATCTTGTTGTTTTAGAATCAGTAATTTTTCTTGCTCGATACATGCTTTCAGATTTTCTTCAGCACCCTTTTCGTTAACTTTGACTATTTCATTTATGTTGTCCAGTTCTTTCCTCAATTTACTAGTTTCAGTTATCCAGTGTGCTCGTCGCTCTTCCTCAATATCTTTTTGGAATTTATTGTGCTCTTGCAGTAAATCCATTTTTTCAGATCCTCGGTTTTAATGCGTTCAGCTAAGAAGTCGATTTTGTCATTCTTTTGAACTATCAGTGTTTTTAAGTTCTTTATCTCGAATTCCATTGCTTTGAATGTTGTTAATTTTTGCCTGAAATAAAAAAAACGTTACAGAAATTATAAATAATAATGCAGAGTTTATCACTACGCAATTTTTCTAAATAAGCAACTTCACCCGCTCTAAAGAAAATTTCACTTTTTCCAAATTGGTACATATCAGCATCTTTGATGTACTGCAATAAAATCCGTTGGCAAGTCAATTGCATGTTACCTCTATCAATATCTTTAAACTTTCATAAAACCCTATAACATCCAAAGAAATCCAACGACTTGGAAATCCAGCTGAAGAAATTCTGATTGTTTCTAAAACTCCACAAGCTCGTAACTGCTCAACAGCTCGTGTGGAGTTAAAATCGAATTGCTTTTTTGTGTCATTGGGTTTTATACAACGTACTTTTATCGCATCAAGAGTGATATTATTGATAAGATAAATACCCAAATTACATCAAATTTTCATTGTATTAATTGGTGTAAAGTTTGCAACAAACATGAGTCAAAGCTAACCAAAGTATCTATTATAAATATGTTATAACATACCAATAGGAAATACAAAAAATATTTCATTTTTTGTTGATTATTTTACAAGAATAATATTTAAGAAGGATCCAAATTTGTAGACTTAATACATTTTTTATAGTATCCCCTAAAATTATTTGTATTGTTGCTTTATTGTTGATTTATTATTTAATTACATTTGATTTTCTTAGGCAGCACTAATGAGAGAAACTCAGTGATTATAAGAACTTCCCTGTCTCATTCAAAGGTCTGTACAATATCATTGTTTCTCATACCTTAGGGATCTCAATTGTTTGCTATTAACGTTTAATTGTCTGGCTCCCTAATGATTTAAGAGAAAAAGTGTAAATATATTTTTTAGAAAAAAACCCGAAAATGGCATAAAAGAGTTTCTGTTTGATTTATTTCAATTGTTATTTTCATTTTACTGTCAGATTTTCCTCACATATTATCAAATGTAAAGTTTTACCTAATGTAATAATAAAATTAATTTATTATAATCCTGATTTCATGCTTGGATCTTACCAAATTTAATTTTATTATATATCTTAAGAAAGTTGATAAAAAATTCTTACTATTTTTGTAGCGTTTCGTGGAGAGTTCTCGATAATGTACTTGACGACTTATATGCCATTTTTCGGACAATTTGTATAGTGTGTGAACCATTTCACCAATTTATATGTATAATATCGAAGAAAGTTCAAACTTGTGATTGTATATGAATGCAATGTATAATTTAAGAGTTTTAAATAGTACCTTACTCATAGGAGTGCTTAGGTTATAATACTTCTCTTTATTCGTTTTTAGTTTGTCTTTACTTAAAGAATAAGTATAATTCAATATAAATTGTAAATATGTAAATAATAATTCAAATCTTCAGATTTTTGTAGATTATTTATAAAATACATATTATTCTTCTAATTCATCGTTGCACTCTTTAACCTTTAACAATTTAATGTTAATGCATAACGCAGGGTCGTATATCGGATTTACCCGTATGCTTAGTAGGGAGTAGGTATAGACCTAGAGTGTCAATTTTTTTAAACCGGCAAATAGGCAAATACTGTTAAGAAGATATAGTCGGCAAAATGTTTTAATTGCGTACTTTTCGCTAGTAAAAATTGTTTTTTGGGCATTTATAAACAAATAGTTAAGAAAAACGCAACTGGTTGCCCATCAAATCAAATTTATTTTTCAGATACAATTTGTGTTTTTCATGTATAGTCTATTATTGGGGCGTACTTTTGGAAAATGCGTTTTTATCATTTTTCAAAAAGTACACCCCTTTAATATATGTATGATAAAGTTTGGAACAAAATTCGGTGACCAGAAAAAAGAGCACGGACATAAATGCGCACACGGAAATAAGCGCACATCGAAAAAAGCGCACACTGAAGAAAGCGCACATGGAAATAAGCGCACATCGAAAAAAGCGCACTCTGAAAAATGCGCACATGAAAAAAAGCGGAAATTTCTCATAAAAATAATAATTACTATCATAATGCTTAAGAGTGTATCAGAAGATCATATTCTTAGAACAAATCTTATGTCAAATCAACTCTGCACAGACCACCCTCCGAGTTGATTTATGGACATTTTTTAACAAAACATGTCCGTCTAAAATAAGCATTAGCATTTTATTACTTTCTATATATTATTTTAAATTTTGTTGACTTAAAGTTTTCAATGCCATTTGGCGCTTCGTATTCAACGAAGGGCAGTGGCGTATGCAGGGCATATGCACCCAATGCACCCCCCGCCCCCAAAAGCTTCTTTTTTTATTTTTTCACTTGCATTCTCCAATCTGGGTCTTTTTAAAGTTATTTTTTCAAAAAGGGAAATGGTTTATTTTTTTGTAAATTCAATTAATGTCACGTCGTAAACGAAATCGTGTCGAGAAAAACCCCCTTGATTATTTGAAGGGAAGCGCCATAAAAAAATGTAGTTAGGTTAGGTTTCTCGGTGCCCGAAATTTTTTTTGTCCTGCACTCCCCAAAGAAAATTTCTGGATACGCCACTGACGAAGGGTACCTATTACCGCAACGCATTTAATTTACATTAAAGAAATATCATAGTGAAATATAATAAATCTGATGTAGCAATAATGTTACAATGAAATACAAAAGGCGAGTTGCTTGAGTTATACGTAATTCTCAAATTATCGAAAATATTTAAAATTTGAAATATACGTGTTCAGAAATGCACAATGCTGTTCCGTCACAATAGTGTACTTCAAATTAGAAAATAGTATTATTTAAAGGTGAGTTTATGCTCAACTAACCACTAACAATTAGCCACTAAAGGTGGGTTTATGCTCAACTAACCACTAACAATTAAAAAGATAAATGGTGCCTTATGACGTCAAAGCAAAAACATATTAGCGAGTCTCGTTACATCGCGCTTACAAAAAATTAAATATCTCCGTTGTTTTTTGAGATATCGAAATAAAATTTTCCGACGACCATATGAGAAAATCGTATATGTCATTAGTGGTTTAGAAAATCTATCATTGCTACAATAGTGAAATATAATTTTAAAGCTCAAAGTATCCTCTTTCCATTGGTAACTATAATAAAACACAAGTCGTTTATCAAGTATTAAAAAAAATCGAAAATAAAAAAAATCCATAAAAAATTGTTTTTTTTTGGTAGTTTTTGAAGATTTTCTCCAAGATATGACCTATTAAGGGGGTGTTTTTTTTTTAATTTTCTAAAAATTCGTAAAATTCTCTAGAAATTATGAAAAATTTTGAAACCCTAACTCTTTTTATGCACTCACTAGAGCCTTCTAAACTTACTCCTGTGGGAATTGATTCTAAGCATAGTTAGTTACATTTGAGGTGCGCCTTCATTTTTGTTATTATTTAATAATGCAACTGTTTCAAAAGCCATCAAAATTTAACTTTTGCTTATAAAAATTGATTATTAAGCAACTATTGATCATTTACTGATTTCTGGCAAAAACGGGCAATACCAAATTCAAACCCCTGTAACTTTCAAACCATAAAAGATAGACCCCTACTTTTTTAGTTTTTTCTTGATAAAATTTGCTCTACTTTCTAACCTTGACGTTTGGTGAACCACGAACTGGACACCCTGCATATACAGGGTGGTGATTATTTCGATGCTCACCATTGGTATCTTTTAAAGTGGAAGAGATACGAGGTCGGTTAAATTAAAGAAAAGTTGCGCATTTTTATGGCCATTAAAAATCTGAAAGAAAATTTAAGATATTTAAACTCACTGCAAAATTATGGTCAAAAATCTAAAATTGTGATTTTAGAAAATAATTTATATTTTCCAAACCATTACTGCTACATTAATGAAATTTGATACCTTTAAATTGTTGACTATTCTCAATTAAATGACGTCAAAAAATAATTTTTTGGCCTCCTAGATTCGAAGCTGCGATATTCAACTTTTTTATTTCTTATGGCCGCAATATTGGATTTTTACCTCATCAGAAAATAAATAAATGTATTAACATTTCCAGATTGTTAATAAACATTAATGTGTTCCTTTAGAAAATGTATTAAATTTGAAAATTTGTATAAAAAACAATTGAAATCAATGTTTTATGGACAGTTTCCATGGTTACCATAAAAATATTGCCTCAAATCAAACTTTAAATTTTATCAAAATTCTAATAATAAAAAAGAAAATACTTTAATCATTTTATTTGTTTAATACTATAAAGACACCTGTTATTTACATAAAATGCTCTTATTGCAGGTCATTTGTTTATTATTATTATTATTTTCTTTATTATTACATCAATTTTGAGGAGATATTTTTATGGTAACCATGGAAACTGTCCATAAAACATTGCTTTCAATTGTTTTTTATAAAAATTTTCAAATTTAATACATTTTCTAAAGGAACATATTAAAGTTAATTGGCAATCGGAAAATGTATTATTTATTATCTGATGATGTAAAAATCCAACATGGCGGCCATAAGAAATTGAAGTTGAATATCGCGGCTTCGAATCTATGGGCCAAAAAAATACTTTTTGACGTCATTTAACTCAGAATAGTCAATAATTTAAAAGTACCAAATTTCATTGGTGTAGCAGTAATGGTTTGGCAAATATAAATTATTTTCCAAAATCACATTTTTTGTTTTTTTGGCCATAACTTTATAACAAGTTTAAATATCCAAAATTTTCTTTCAGATTTTTAATGGCCATAAAAATAAGCAACTTTTCTCTAATTTAACCGACCTCCTCTAGTTTAAAAGATACCAATGGTGAGCATCGAAATAATCACCACCCTGTATATACAGGGTGATGATAAAGTTTGGAACATAATTCATAACTGCCATACTTAATTGTTTTGAGAAAATCGCTCGGACAGGTCAATTTTAGTTTTTAAAATTGCATCTCTTGGTGTTAAAAAATATTAGTGACGTCACTGGTGCTTTTTTTAAATGGAAGCCCCCACTTTTTTTATACGTTTTTGATAGAAATTCATGTCACTTAAACGATGATATAAAAAACAATTAAATTTTTAAACAAATTTTTTAATAAAATTTTTTTTAATTCAAAAAAGGAAATTTTTATTTTAACGAAAAAGGTTTTATAAAAATAAATTAAAATGAATTTGAAGTTACTAATAGTAACAAAGGAAAGTAACCAAAATAAATCTTATACAACATTCAAATTTAATAGATAGTACAAATTAATTTTAAGTTTACATTAAAAAATTTTTAAATGAAAATTTGTTTACAAATGCAATCATATTTTTATATCATCGTTTAAGTGACATAAATGTCTATCAAAAACGAGTGAAAAAAGTGGGGGTTTACATTTTAAAAAATCGATGATGACGTCATTGCTAAATCACCAGTGACGTCATTAATATTTTTATTATACCGAGAGATGGAATTTAAAAATCTAAAATTGACCTGTCCGAGCGATTTTTTCAAAAAAATTAAATACGGCAGTTATGAATTATGTTCCAAACTTTATCATCACCCTGTATACAGAGGGTGATTCAGACCACCCGTGCCACCCATTTATCTCGAGAACGCGTTATCGTACATGGCCGAAATAAAAAATTTTGTTACCAAAGTGAACATAAAGAATCCATTGGTGAACTTATTTTTTTCCGGAACTATCCGGAACCGGAGGTAACTTTGATTTTTTAAATGGCAACATAGGTCGATTTTGGTATGGTTTGATAGGTCTTTCAAAAACAAATAACTTTTATTAAAATATTTTTTTAATATTTTCCATAGTTTAGAAAATGAAGAAAAACATTTTCAATATTTGACATTTGCTGTGAAATTAGATTTTGGAAAAAAATTTTGTTACGCCATTGGATTTCTAGGAAATTAAATTTTGGAAAAAAATTTTGCTACGCCATTGGATTACTAGGAGATTTTCTTTTTAAGATTTCAGTTGTACCAACCTGCGTATTTGGTTGCCTAAATATCAAACCACAATCATTTTAGCTCACCGTGTAGTTTAAATACAATCAAATTAAGTAATCACTAACATGCAAACATTATTAAATTATCAAGGTATGGTTTACCTTGCAAATTACAGTTCTAACATGCATTAACAACTTTGTTGAGATGTGAACACTATTTTAGTAATTATAATCAAGTAGTGAGGTGTTGTTTATTATGTATATTATATATTTAATCTATGATTAAAAATATAAAACAACTATAATATATAATATATATGTTTATATATATTTATATAATATATAAACGCCCTATGGGCGCGTTCCAGTAATGAACACTAAAGCCCACGACGACCGCAAAATCGTGCTCCATAAGACCGCGATTTTTTCTTTCGTGCATCGATGGCGACCGCAAGAAGCTCACAACGACTGTATTTATTCGTGGGTTTCCGTGGTTGTTTGTTGAATGGTGACCTTTTGAGCTAGTGGAACGGGAAAATTTTGCGGTCGTGGGCTTTAGTGTTCATTACTGGAACGCGCCCATAATACATAATGATTTTTAATTGATTGATTTGATTGACATTAATATTTGTGAGAAGTAGTTTCAATAAAAGTCTTCATAATAAAGATCATTTTTCTATTTCTATTGAGCCTCAACAGGTTATGGGCCCAGGTCGCACATAGAAATAATATAAGCATATACATATTTAAAAAAAAAATGGCTCAAGGAATACCAGTTATAGAATTTTATTGGACGAGAAAATTATAACTCGTGGAAATTTGCAATGAAAGCATATTTAGAAGATCTGTGGGGATGTATTATAGATGAAAAAGAATATATTGAAGATAAAAAGAAAGTAACAAAGACAAGAGCAAAAATAATATTGTCTGTTGATCCTATGATTTTTGTATATATTCAAGATACAAAAACTGCTAAAGAAGCACGGGATAAATTGATGTTTACAATTTTCACCAAACTTCAGTGTCATTCCACATAACTTTTCGTAAATTTCCAAACATGAGCCAACGAGGGGCGCAATGCCAATTTTTTATGGGGGTTTTATAACACAAACTTTAATTCTTTTCATTGGCATGCAGTATGAAAACGCGGAAAATCATATTTTTTTTATTACAAGATCACATGACCGAATCGCATGCCCACGATTTTCAAGACTTATTTTAACTATCTTTTGCTAAAAGGGCATGCAATATTAAATCAGAGAAAAACACCAATTTTATGTGAAAATGGAAATGCAATTTTCCATATGATCGGAAAGCGTGCGGGGGTGTAGTACCCGCTTTTCTTTGTTCTTATAGGGTAAATATTCTCTCCTCCAAAAGGCATGCTGTATGAAATCGGAGACCACAAATGTCGCGAGCTCCCGGTCTGTAGCAAATAATTCTGAACTGATAGCAGAAAACATGGGAAATGTCAATTTGTCAGTTTTGAGTAACAGAAAGACATAAGATATTGAAGCAAAAAATGTTTTATACGTGCCAGATTTAACAGCTAATTTATTATCAGTGAGTAAAATAGTTAGTTCTGGGAAGACAGTGATATTTGAAAATGATTGGTGTGAAATAATAAATAAAAATGGTGAGATTATATCAAAAGGTATATTGGAAAATAATATTTATAAATTAGTACAAAGCAAAGAAGAATCTTCTTTATATCTAAATGAGAATGAGAATATGTATGAAAAAATTAATTTACTATATGGCATAAGTGTGATTTGTTTAAAAGGTAAACATCATAGGTCTCCTTTCTTATCAAGTAAAAGAAAATAAAAACATTTACTTGAACTGGTTCATTCAGATGTATGTGGTCCTATAGAAATTAGTTCTTTGGGTGGTTCAAAATATTTTTTGACATTTATTGATGATTATTCCAGAAAAGAATTTGTTTATTTTTTAAAACATAAAAGTCAAGTGGCCACAACATTTGAACAATTTAAAAATATGGTAGAAAATCAAACTAGGAAACGAATCAAGTGTTTAAGAACGGACAATGGTACAGAATATGTCAATGAAAGTTTGAAGAATATTTTAAGGAAAAATGGAATTATACATCAATTAACAGTACCATAGAATCCAGAACAAAATGGTATTGCTGAACGTACTAATCGTACTTTAATTGAAAAAGCAAGAAGTATGATTATTGGTGCTAACTTATCAAAGAAATATTGGGCTGAAGCAATAGCAACTGCATGTTATTTATTTAATTTATCAACGAACGCAATACAAGGAAAAACACCACAAGAAATCTGGTTCAATAAAAAACCAAGTTTGGAAACTTTAAAAGTGTTTGGATGCAAAGCATTTATTCATGTTCTACAACAGAAAAATGGGATGAAAAATAACAGAAGTTATATTTGTGGGATATTGTGAAAATGTTAAAGGTTATAGATTTTGAAATCCGAAAATTAATAGAATTGAAGTAAGCAGGAATGCTATTTTTTTAGAAAATGAAGTTTATTTTAACGCTAATAAAGAAAATGAAGAAATAAAGTATATAGATTTTCCAGAAGTAGAAAATTCAGATCAAAATATTTTTGTTAAAGAAAGAACAGGAAATAAAGAAGTTATTATAGAAGAAGAATCAGGAAATACAGGAACAGAAAATACAGAAGTCCTTGTTGAAGAAGAGTCAGAAAATATAACAGAAATAAATGATAATAATTTAGAATCAAAAACTAATGAAATTACAGAAAGTAAAGAAAATGAAAAGAAAGAAGATATAGAAACTAGAAGGAATGATGAATTAAGAAGGTCATCCAGAAATCGAAGTTTGAATCAAAATAATGATTCTTTGTATTCATTTATAGCAGAAAATGAAAATTATTTAGATCCTGAAGATCCTGAGACTGTTGCAGAAGCTATGCAAAGTAAAAATAGAGAAAATTGGATTAATGCAATGGAACAAGAGTATCAAGCATTAATCGAAAACAAAACATGGGAATTAAAGGATTTACCTAAGGATAAAAAAGTTTTAGATACAAAATGGGTAGGTATTTAAAATTAAAAGAGATGAACAAGGAAATGTTAAAAAGTATAAAGCTCGTCTTCATATTTACCAACTGAAAACATGCCAGCAGATTTTTCTAACCAAACCATTTTTTAAAACAAAACATGATTTTCAAGTAGTGAGGTGTTGTTTATTATACATAGTTGTTTTATATTTTTAATTGATTGATTTGATTGACATTAATATTTGTGAGAAGTAGTTTCAATAAAAGTCTTCATAATAAAGATCATTTTTCTATTGTGCCTCAACAAACTTAAATACATGTATGAACAACTATAAACTTTCAGCAATTTAGAAATAATCTTCTCAACATGCAGTTAATCTTAATTTATCTGTATTCACTATATTTTATTTTTTAACTAGGAGGAGTGATTTAAATTTCACGTGCTAAAATGCCAAAAATTAACGTCTCTGATTGGTTAAAAGTCAGCAAGATTCTGGTCAAAGTTAAAGGCCTTTAAATCCAAACAAATAAGGTTACTATGGAAATTGTCCATTACAACGCATATAACAAATTTAAATTTAACCAGAATTGACCAGAATCTGGGGGTTACACCGGATAATTATTTTGGATGATTTTTGACATATAACCTCAAAATATTAACCATGAAATTTGAATTACTAATGGATTTACATGTATAAAGTATTCAGTGGAAAGAAATGGGGAATTTAATTATGTTCCTCATTTTACACTGTAAATAACCTCATCAAATTGTTTATTGAGCTTATTGACACGTGCTTATAATTAACATTATCATTTTTTTTATTATGATGTATGTTGCACAAATAAATTGATTGATTGATATGTAGGATTTTTTTAGAGCGACACGAACCAGCTACTCCAAAAATCGCTACCACTTTCTTTATCAAATATATTTGTACTTAATGAATTTATTTCTATTAAATAGCGTGTACTTTATCTATGGCGTGTACTCACAAACATATGCTTACAAAATTAATATTTTGACAATAAGAACAAAATAAGGCCATAGTTACCATGGTGCTAAAAACTCGCCATCTTATAATTTTTAGTAAATAACTATAAAGTCACCACTGTTTTGATTTATACCGTTTCATATATTTATTTATGTATGTATGTATATTTCCGTAATTCTGCTTATTGAGTTATTGATATTACAAGGAAATTTATAAGAAACTTGCGATGTCATTGGTTTCCTCGACAAGTTATTTTTATGGAAATAAATAAGTAAACCAAGTAATAAACTAATATTTATTAATTACTTTTATTTTAATAAAATATCATTTTATTTTATTTAAATTAAGTGTAATTATCAAAGCAAGCTACTTATAACTAGTAAATTAGTAGATGACTAGTGGTAATAACTTATATTATTTATTGAATCTTCTTTATAAACGTTTAGTTCATCATTTTAGTAATATTAATATGTATCAATTTTAAAGTTTAACAAACCATGCCTTGTATAAAAGAATGTTTGTTATTCTTATTTGTTTTAAATTTTAGTACAATATTTGGAAAAAAGAATGATGGTAAAGGAGATACTTCTATGAGCAAGGTTTGTATATTATATTATAATTTCTATGTAGATTTATAGGTGAAAAAATATACAAAATAACCATAAAACCTAGCTAATTTATTAAATAATCAACGTGATTTAAAAAGATGTAATTAGATATTTTAGACAGGTTGGGTTATTATTAGTGAGATATCTCTTTTATTTATTAAAACTTATTATAAAAATTAATTAATGAAATTAATACACAATACATCACCTTAGGGTACGTTTATAGTTTATGGTAATAATGAAAGAGCAATAAAGTCATGTATTGAGCAGTGAAGTATAGAGCAATAAAGCGAAGCATATTCCGTGATAAATGTAAAAGCAATTATATGAGTTAATATTAATTTGGGTAGTGAATTGTAAATAATTATTTATATGTAATTACTCTCGTACTTTAAATTCTATTCTATTTAAATAGGTTAGGGGAGAGATATAAAATTTTCTACTCCCCGAACATATTCAAATTTTAAATTTGTGGTACGATATAATTATTATATGGATATTAGTTTACTTTAAATTATTACCTAAGTAAATTTAACTAAAAAATTAAATTATTAAGTCCAAAAAATAAGTTTACAATAGGCCAGATATTAAAAAACTGCCACATACAGGTCTCAAGCAGAGGTTCCACTTTCATATGATATTCTTATTTTGTATGTAGCTCAATATACAATATTCGGGTAGTTTGAAACATAAAAACAGAGAAAAACCCATATAATTTTGTAGACTCCATATCCTCTTAAGTAAACAGTTTTGCATACATCATTTTTAAAAGAACTCTTAATTTTATTATTATTGTTCATCATTTTATTATTGTTATATTTTACATTTTTATTATTGATTTGTTTGCTGTTTGGTTTATTGGAGTTTCTCTATTTTACACATTTTCACAATGTAAGTTTAATTAAAATTTTTGAATCTTTTTGCATATAAAACATCTCATAAGTTTCTAGAGGTGTAATTTTTTTTTTCTAAAATTTCCTTTAAGTCGGTCAAATTTAACGGGAAAAGGCGCAGCTAGGAAGATTGAAGCAGTGAAAAAAGGGTTAAAAATAAAAAAAAAGAATCATTTTGCTTTTTGCATATAAAACATCTCCTAAGGATTTTAGAGGTGTAATTTTTTTTTCGAAAGTTTCCTTTAAGTCAGTCAAATTTTAGGGGAAAAAGCGCAGCTAGAAAAATCGAAGGAGTGAAAAAAAGGGTTAAAAATAAAATTTTTTGAATCTTCTTGCTTTTTGCATATAAAACATCTCCTAATGATTCTAGAGTTGTAATTTTTTTTTTCGAAAATTTCCTTTAAGATACCTTTTCTGTAACCACCCTAATCGAAATTCGCATGCGAGAAAAGAATAGGAAAATGTGAATAATAATGTGTAAGATAAAGACAGAACATCATTCTCTCCGTCGAAAAAGTTACAGAATAGGTAACTAATGCCCGGTTTCTCCAACATGTCTTTAGACGCAACTTCACCAAGCTCATTGTCAGCCTCAAAACAAAATGCTACGCTCCCAGTCCTCTTCTAATTGGCTGTTTCTAAAACCACGTGGGTCTGATACGCAGCTTAAGATTTAGTTTGGTCTCAAGATATGGTATATGTTGGAGAAACCGGGCGTAAGTCGGTCAAAAGACCTTACGGATTTTAGGTAGATTTCCTCCAGCGACGAAACTTATACTAATATACAAGGTGTCCCGTATCGTTATGCAGACATTTTGTGAGTGTAAACTAGGTTCAATTCTAAGACTAATAAACACAAAAGTTGCAGGTCTATTTTTTTTATTCAAAAGTTAGAGCAGAATTTAATTTTCAAACTCAAAAACATAAAATAAAGTTCTTAGAAAAAAAAATATATTTTATTTAACAAATACTCATACTCTACTTTAGAAAACTGCTAAGGCATTTTTAATTCAGCAAAAACTAACACCTAACACACCCAATAACCACAAAAATCTCATAAAGAATGATTTAAATTTCAAAATACCGAGATTTTAATGCCACATGTTAGTAAATTAAATTCAAATTGTAACAAAGAACATAATTTCTTGTTAAAATAAAAATCAATTATGTTTTTATTTAAATAGTCTTCAAATTGAATTTTCTGTTTTGGAATTTGTAAATTTAAAAGTGTTGTAACTTTTGAATAAAAAAAAATGACCTACAACTTTTATGTTTATTAGTCTTAGAATTGAACCTACTTTACACTCACAAAATTTCTGCATAACGATACGGGACACCTTGTACAGGGTAGAGATTAGAAAATTGGTGTAAAGCATAATACCCTGAATATATGATTTTTTTCAGATAGTTTTAAGAAGTGATAAGTTTAAAAATAGCGTTAATTTTTTATGGTTAACATAACATAATATTTATTTTCATAATACTATTCCTTATTTAATTCTAGACAAAAATGGTACTTTTATTCCAACTCGAGAAAAATACACTTACCCCCAGTATTATCAAAAATTTTAACGGCCATTTAATTTTAAATGAGGTTTAAATGACATTTAGATTTAGATGCAAAATAGACTATACAGGGTGTCCCATTTGACGTTGGACTCTATGGGTATCTTTTTATTATTGGAGATAGAAAGTCGGTCAAATGGACAAAGTAGTAGAGATTTTTTTAATTTAGCTAAAACGATTGTGGTTTGATATGTAGGCAACTAAATTGCAGGTTGGTACAACTACAAATTTAAAAAGAAAACCCCCTAGTTCCAATCAAATTGAATTTAGTTTTCATATAGAATTTTTGTTTTTCATGTAGAGTCAATGATACGGGCGTGCTTTATGAACAATTATAAAAAAATGCGTTTTTATTTTTATTCATAAACTACGCCCCTATCATAGACTCTACATGAAAAATAAAAATTCTATATGAAAACTAAATTCAATTTGATTGGAACTAGGCATCGTTTTTGTTAAATTTTAGATTACAAATGCCCAAAAATCAATGTTTTTTAGCGAAAAGTACGCTTTTCAAACATTTCGCCGAGTATCTTCTTAAGCCAACAAAAGATCAATTTTTGAAAAATCACTGCTCCAAAACAGAAGAACATTTTGGCTTGAAATTTTGTCAAATATTTTTCAACATCGTCTACAACTATCATGTCCAATTTTAGTTTGTTATATGTTTTTATCAGGGTGCCTTATAAAACGCAAATTGGACAATTAAACGAAATTTTTAAATGGAACACCCTGTATATTTTAACGTCAGTCGATGGCATTTTTTACAAGTTTTCTATAGATATAATTTTTGTATGGTCGCTTATCAATGGTTTAGGAGATATTAATATCCAAACTGAGAAACAGTGAAAATAGACAAAATAGCACTCTTGATGAATTTTTTTCAGCATTTTTTTTAATTTGCCTAAAACTTATTTATGTCTTTCTCTATTTTGCTTTTTTAATAATGTTGTTATACTACAAAGCAGTTTTTGTTGCTTTACAACACAAATAAAATCGAAAGTTGCAATTATCAATTTTGGTTTTCTAAATTTCAGTATGTTTTGAAAATTTAACAACTGATGTTACCAAGGAAACCCCTATTTTGTTGAATTTCGTTTTTACGCTCTCTTCTGATAGCTAGAAGCGGATTTCTTTCAGCTTCACCAAGCGCTTACAGCATATTTGCCATTTCATCTTTAGAAGAGTTCACTATATTGGTTTAGTTATTACCAAAAGTACAGAAAAAGACGTTAAAACAAAATTCAACAAAATAAGGCTTTCCTTGGTAACATCAGTTGCTAAATTTTCAAAGCATACTGAGACTTAGAAAACCAAAATTGATAATTGCAAATTTTGATTTTATTTTTGTTATAAAACAACAAAAACTACTATTGAAATAAAACAACATTATAAAAAAAGCAAAATAGAGAAAGGCAGAAATAAATAATAGGCAAATATAAAAAAAAATCCTCAACAAAATTCATCAAGAGCACTATTTTGTCTATTTTTCACTGTTTCTCAGTTTGGATATTAATTTCTCCTAAACCGTTGATAAACGACCATATAAACATTATATCAATAGAAAGCTTGTAAAAAATTCAATCGATTGATGTTAAAATATACAGGGTGTTCCATTTGAAAATTTCGTTTAATTGTTCAATTTGCGTTTCATAAGGCACCCTGATAAAAAATATCACAAACTTATATTTAACATGATAGTTGTAGACTAGACGATGTTGAAAATTTTTTGACAAAATTTCAAGCCAAAATGTTCATCTGTTTTAGAGCAGTGATTTTTCAAAAATTGATCTTTTTTTGTCTTAAATGGCAAATATCACCAAAACGAGTGATAATAGACCCATAAAAGTTTAAACAAAGTATAATTATTTTTTGATAAGGAATCCAAAAATGTCATAATATACTAGGTGTTCTATTTAAAAACATATAACTTTGGTTCAGTAGGCCATGATGGGACACCCTGTATATATATCGAAAATATTTTTAAATTGCGGGGCATGCATGTATCTATATGTTGGTGAAAACCGCAAGTCGATATGTTTTATGGCAAAGAAGCAATAGACAGATGACTGGATCACCCTGTATGTATATTTAGTTAGACTTGATCTTTACAATGAAATAAAATTAAAAAAATTTAATATAAATTTAACATGTTATACTGTGGATTTTTAATTTGAAATATCTTTAAAATGAATTGATCTATTTAACTTTTGTTTTTCATATGTTACTTGAGGTAAAAAGTTCTTTCCAACGAGGTATTACTTACCCCATCATGCCTATTATAATCTTAGGGGTGTCCCCACACCGCACAGAAATGAATGGATTTTTGCATCATCTCTATTCCAAAATATGTTCCCCTCGAACCCAAAGTTGGCCTGTCCGAGCGTTTTTGCATTTCTTAATTTACTATTAAAAACTCAACCTATGAACTCAACCGATTCGTTATCGTTGGGCCACCCTGTATATACTGATGTAATAGTTAAAATGTCCTTTTGTTTGAATTCACATGTTTCGATAATTTGTATATTAAATATTAACCATAGTATTCTTTTCTGTAAAACGAGTAGTCTATTGACTGTTGATCTTCCCCATATTATGATGTTATAAGATATGTGGGAGTATTCGCTATTTCGATTACCTGTAGGGGGGCTGTTTTAACAGAAGCAGCTGATCCAAGTGAGGTAAAAATTTACTTATTTTGTTTATAAGTTACATAAAACCCATGATTTAATGCTTTTAGCACACAAAACTAATAAAACAGGTAATTTACGCTTTTTATAAGCGTTAATGTATAATTTAAACATAATTTTTCTTTATGACGTTACTTCACTTCACCATCACTTCACTAGTTTAAGAAATTCCACCAGAGGGCGAGCGGAATTCCGATATCGCGAATGGTAATGCATATTTAATAGACATTCATAAGTGTATTAACTACTGTTTTTAGCTTTAGAATTGCAAAAAATGGACTATTCAATTTACTACCTACTTTACTAATGTGACCTCATCGATAACCACATCAAGCAAATTAGTTGAGTGGCTACTATCTCTAATTTTTTTTATTGGAAGTTTTCTATTAAAGAAATGAATTTTAACAGTTTTGTTCGCATTTAATAATAACTTATTTTTATCACACCAGGATAATACGGTTTCTGACACTCTTGTTATTTTATATTGTAACTCATCTGATGTTTCTGCCGATACAACTACCCTTCCGTGATAAATTCATACAAGTCATTTGTGAATAACGTAAAATTAATGGACCTAATACTGATCCCTGCGTGCCTTCTCTGATAACACTGTGTTGGTTTGATTTTTTGGTACTTTGCGGGACTATAAAAGATATATCTTCTAAGAATGACAAAATTAACCTCGCACAAACACCTTTAATTCCGCACATAAAAAGCTTTTCCCGAAGAAAACTCAAGTCTACACAATCAAACGCGCACGAAAGATAAAAAAATAATCCGGCAACACTCTGATTACTATCCAGCTTAGTGTTCACTTACGCGAGTAGATCTACTGGTTCTGTTTCTGTTGATTTCCCCTTCATAAACCCATGCTAAGAACTGTTTATGATATTACGTTTGCTCACGAATTTAGATAGTTGGTCGGCTATTACTCTATAACTTTCGAGAATACACATAGTATTGACACTGGCCGATAGTTTTCTATGTTAGCGGGTTTCCCTTTTTATGAATAGGTACCACTTCATCCCAACCAGCACTACTTTTATTTTTTAGATTATTTATTACATGCTGCACTTCGTTTTCAGTTATTGGTGAAAAAATATCGATGGATAGGTGGACTTTGTTATTGTGTGATTTTATTTTTGTTTCTGTGATTTTAGAAGTGTTCTCCAAATTGGGTATCGACTTTCTTCGGATCTTGTTCGAAAATGTTATCAGTTGTTTTAATTGATCTTTTCAGTGCTCTATTCTTTTTTTTAGGAGATTTCAGAGTTTATTATCTTCTAAATTGCTCTAAATTTATTTTGCGCTTGGTTGATTTCATTAGTATAATGACTTCTTTTTGCTTCCTTAATAAATCTTTGGTGTTCCTTCTTCATATGTTTATAAGCGTATTTCATTTTCTCGGAAGGCTTCTCTGTAAGTAGTCCAAAGTACGACTTTAGATTTGCACTAGATGTCTTTATTTCGTTATTTACCCATTTTTGAGTTTTTCGTTTTGTTATTAATTATTATTGTTTTTTGGGACATGCCAAATTAAAATATTTAAAAACGTATTATAAAATCCATCAAATGCACCATTTGGGTTATCTTTAAGTCTCAGAAAATAGTTCAATGTTTTGATTTTTCAGTTGACGAAGATGCAGGGAGATATCTTTCTCCTTTTTGTTGATTTCCAAATTCAGATTTAGTTGAGCAACCTGTGCTGTATGGTCAAAAATCTGAAGGTCTATTGTTTCACATTTTATGATATTTTCTCTAGATAAGTTTGTTGCCATACAATCAATCTGGGTCTTGCTAATTCCCGGCCTTGTGTGTTGTATTCTGGTTGGTTCATTAATCAAGTTTTTCAAATTAAATGATTCCCAGATAGCCCAGTCAAATTAGCATTTCACCTCGGAATGAGAGATAATAAGCTGGAAACTCGTATACACCTTCATTTTGGTGTTCTAAAAGCTGTCTCAAAAGTCTCATAAAATCTCGTGTCTGCGTTGTCAGTTATATTCAAGGCTAAAGGTCACAAAAATCGGTTTTTTGCGATTATCTAGGTTTCTATAGCTCCAATGATGTTAACATCTATTACAAAAATTGTAGAGCATAAAATTGGTGACAAATTTTTTTCCAATTATTTTTTCATGCGTTCAACCGTTTTGGAAATAGAGGGCAGAAAGCGCGCAGCGCTCAGCCATACATGCTGTAAAAGGTTTGGGAAACGCTACAGTCTTTTTGCCAGAGATTTTTGCTTAATTGACTGGACTAAGACATCTCCAATTAATTTCGTCAATACTAATATCCCCACATAGGAATATCTTGTTTACTTTTTGATGATATACTTGTAACCTGTTGGAGTTGTAACTTTCTAATAAAAAATAGACCTAAAACTTTTGTGTTTTTAGGCTTAGAATTGAACCTAGATCGCGTTCCCAAAATTTGTGAATAACGATACGGGACACCTTATAAAAGAAACTTATTTTTTCTTCAAACGTCATTAAAGTACAGTCTTCTGGGACGTTTGCCAGGCTTTAAAATTTCGCTTTTTATGTTCGTTGATTCTATGGTCACGTTGTACTGCCTAGGAGTAGAAATTACTACTTTGCACTGACAAGGAATAAAAGGGCGGAGTAGAAATGAATTTTAGGCAATTAACATTGTATTGTGTGTTATATGTAAATTAAATGTAAAATTTTAAAATTATTTATAATATTACTATTTTAAAAATTTCGACGTTTGAAGAAAAAATAGCATGTTTTATTCGGAGTAAAAGAAGTTTTTGTGGCTCGCATGTATCCGCGAGACACGCAAAACTCGTCCCGCAAACCTACATGCTCGCCACTCGCCACAAAAAGTACTTCTTTCACTCCTAATAACAATATACTATTAAAGGATTTTAATACAAAAGGAAAATTGATATAATCAAGTTAATATTATGTATTTACCTACTTCTTTTTATTTAGATTGATCTTGCACAAAAATACGGATATGCGTCTGAAGAACATACTGTAACGACACATGATGGGTATATTTTAAGTGTTTATAGATTACCAAATCCCAAAGCAAAAGAATCTATATTACTTGTACATGGACTAATGGGGTCTGCTAATTATTTTCTTCTTCTTGGTCCAAGAAGGGCTTTGGGATTCATTTTGTATGAAAGTGGTTATGATGTATGGATGCTTAATTGTCGAGGATCTAATTATTCACAAAACCATATGTATCTGCAAAGTTATGGACCCACAGCGAATCAATATTGGAATTTTACTTTTCATGAAATAGGATACCATGATTTACCTGCATCTGTGGACTACATACTTAAGGAAATAAACAGATCAGAAATTGTTTATTATGGTCTTTCACAGGGCACAACAGTGGTTTTTATAATGTTGTCTGAAAGATCCGAATATAATGCAAAAATTAAAGCTGCAATGACTGCTGCTCCTACTGCTTTTCTTTGCCATACCACAAATAGAATTTTTAATTTTGTCATGCCATTTGTAAGAAACGGACAGGTAAGTCAAAATAGCAGTGATTGCATGGAATTTTTTATTATAATTAAAAATTGTGAGGGTATGTCTGATTTTCTACGTTCTGTACCACATGTACATATTATATATTGTATGTTCTATGTAAGAACACAGGGTGGGTTGAAATTTAACAACCAAACTTTAGTATAGCATTCTACGGCGAATATTAAGATAAAAACAGCGATTTTATAAACTAAGCAACTGAGTTGAAAGAAACAAATCTTAGTAGTTACTTTAAACATCTGCTTGTAGTTGATGCAGATAGCTACATGTTTTTAAAGTTCAAAATACTTTTCACAAAGAGTTTATTGGCAGCTTTTTTCGTAAAACTCCCAATTTTCTGTACCGATCAAGATCATTTTTCAGAAGCTCGTATAAGACCTGCGCCATTTAGCTAGCCAATTTGCGAGACCCGATCGCGAGGTTAAAATCACAACTTGCATACACATTTTACAACTCGCTAAATATCACGTTGCTAGAAACGACATTGTCCTATATACTTCGTGTGATTTCGCGAGCTATAAAATGTGTATGCAATTTGTGGTTATTACCTTGCGACCGGGTCTACTTTTACACGCACACTCTAAAAATAATTTAATAATATACAGGGTGCCATTCCAATATGGCGGCCCAAAGTTACGTTTTTTTTATACTAACGCCATCTAGATGTCATTAAAGTACGGTTTAAAGTCATGTCAACCGAGAAATGTTTTCTGTTGATTTCTTAATAAAGGTTTTCATAAAAAATTCGACACGTCCTTTGCGGTTTTTGAAAATTCAAAAAAATAAGTTGGTTATGATATTTATGCGTTACTTTAAATTAAACTAGCGTTTACGGGAAAATTTAATAACTTTTTTAAATAGGTCTAGATGGCGCTAGTATAAACTTTTTGGTACCATTGTAAAACAATCTTAATAAGGTACTATTTTATGGTATAAAAACCTTATCAACCATTAAGAAAAATTTTTTGATGATGTCGTAGTGCCGTCATGTCAGCCGAGAATTTTTTTTTGTTGAGTACAAAATAAAGTTTTTCGAAAACAGTGCGACACGTCTTTTATCGTTTTTAATATTCCAAAAAATAAGGAGAGTGGTATCGCAGCCCCCTCGAAACTAGTCTTCAGAATTTGGCGCTCTTTATGAAAAGAGGTATGTTTAAGTGGGGCACGAATTTTAAATTTTTCGGAGCTAAGAAATACCCTGAAAAAAAATCTCGGAAACTTTCGATTTTTCTTGATTTTTTCCAGCCGTCGACGACGTCAACTTTGAGAAATCACGGCTCCGTCGGGTTTTAAAAGCAAGTGACGAAATTCCACCCCTTTTATTCTCACATCCAGAAGATTGACCAGACCAATTTTTAAGTTTCCAGATGCAAAGGTGTGACGTCACGGCGCGAGAACGCGTACTGTACAATTTTAGCGTTTTTTTCAGGTCACAAAAGTACAATTTCGGGATCGATTCACTGGAAAATTCGACCTGCGGAAAAGAATCGCGTTTTTTTGATTCGTAATTTAAATTTTACTGACTGCCTTTTCGGGAGATTGTTTTGATATGTTATGTTTTTGTATCGTTTTCCTGCCCTCAAATTCGCAGTTTCAATTTCAACCTCTTTCGACGAGGATATTGAAAATTCATAACTTTTGATCCAGACCACCTACAAACGTCGAATATATTTTATTCTGTTCTTTCTTTATAATAAAAAAAATCAGGCCCTACCCCTATACTTCAAAAAAAAATTATGAATAAAATGTTAAAAAAATATGTGACCACTTGGTTGTACCAATGAGAATGATACAATTTGTTTTCACCTTATAAAGGAATAATATTTACATACGGTAGCGCGTAGAGATTTTTTTATTTTCAAAGAGGTTCGGAAGTTATGCTCAAATAAAGTCGAAATTTTGAATTTAGGAATGGACCTCTAGGAATGCATAAATAGTCCAATGTGTTTATCAGGAAAGTTTTGGGGTAGTTTTGATTTCTTCCCTTCGACATTCTTTGGGTGTTGAATTTGGATCTAAGGGTTGCCAACAAAATTTCCTAAGGCAACATTGAAAAAAAAAATGCAAGAAAAAGGTAAAATATTTCAATTTTTGGCGGTTTTTGCTTGTCACTCGGAAACCATCAACTTTTCGGGACTAAATAAACAAGAGGTTGAGATTTTTCGGTATTGTTGATTTTATACGAAAGTTTGGTTGTCATGACTACAGAATCAAAGTCATGAAAAAATAGCAACAGCGTAGCTGCAGCGATTTTTTCTCTGATCGATATTTATTACCAAAGGCACAACGACCCCTAATCCCTATAATTAAAGGTTTTACTTTATTTATACGCATAACTTTCCAAGCCCCCTCGAGTAAAAAAATAAAAAATACCAAGAGGTTGCGCCCGAAGATTTAAAATCGTTTTGGTCTATCCTGAGGATGTAAGAATAAAAGGGCCCAAATTTCGTGGCTTCTCTTTAAAACCCGACACAGCTACGATTTTTCAAAGTTGACGCCACCGACGCGACGATCGGAAGAAAAGCAAGAAAAATCTACCAATTTCAGAATTTTTTTTCAGTGTTAGCGAGCTTGAAAAAAAAATTAAATTCGTACGCCTTTTAGAATAAACATCTCTCTTTACGATGTAACTCGAATAATAAATCGATGTACGTTTTGAAACTGCTTGTAGTTGGAATATCACTCACGATCAGGGATCGTGTTAGATATTTGAATTTGTTTAAACCTACTCTTTTTTTAAAATTTATAATCTGTGAAATACCGAAATCGTTGGATTAGAAAAAAGAAGCCTTTCCTTGGCTAGCCACTAACCACCATTAATATTAAAAATAATGAACCCGAATTCCGATCAATTTAAACGAATTTTATGCGGTGATACTGATTACGTGAAATTACACCTAAAACTCAAAAAACGAATTTTAAAAAAATCTGTTGAGTTTACCCATATGCATTATACTACCTCAGATTTGGACAAATCTTCTGAAAGTGGTTAAACTTCATGTTAGTACAATATTTTTCTTCAGGGTGATTTAAAATCAATTGCCATATTTTCTGAACAAAATTTTTTTAGAAAATCTTTTCTTTTATTTGATTAAAGCTAACAGAGTACATGAAAGTGGTTTCATTGAAAAGGTACACTCTTCGAGGATCGCAAAATTAAAAAAAAATAGTCAAACAACTCATAGAAAGTTCTTAATAAATGTTTGTTGTGCGCAGTACGCAATTTCTAAGAACACACAAAACCTAAAAACCTGAAATAACTCTTGAACCATTAACAATTTTATAGAAAAAAAATAGGCTATATTGTCCTCCTGTATCAGGGCACTTTGTTTGATCGCACACCTACGGGGCACCCTGTATAAGTTAAATTATTATTATTATCAATGGATTTAGCGAAATGATTGTCTGTTTATGATAAAAATGAGAAGTTGCGGATTCCGTTGCCTGTATTGTTATTTATAAAAAAACTAACAAAGCATCCTCTCTTGCAAATAAACCACGTCAATGTTAAATTTCCTGTTCCTCACCTGTCACGCTTTATATTAAAAAATAACCTTGATTAATACCCAGATTCTGGTCAAATCATTTAAGTTTAAAGGCCTTTAAATTTAAATTTGTTATATGGGTTGTAATGGACAATTTCCATGGATACATTATTTGTTTTAAATTAATAGTTATTTATGCACCAAGGGAGTAAAGTGAGTATTTTAATCCTGAGTGTGGAAATTGTTGCCCGAGACGTAGTCGAGGGCAACAACCACACGAAGGATTAAATGCACTTTGCTCCAGCGGTGCATATTAAATTTTTTGCACTTCCAATTAATTATTTGAACAAACGTTTTCAATTTTGGGACAATGGTTATTTCGAATGCAAATAACTACTGAGCCAGACATAACCGTCACCTTATTAAAAAAAATAATTGAACACGTTGTACCTCCTTTATTTGGTCTAACAAATTGTATTGATTGTAATGTTAGAGTAAACGTACATATTTATATTTACTAATTGTAAATGTACATATCTATTAATAAATTTGTGTTGTTTTCTCCAATCTTGTATAATTTTGAAGCACATCGGAAACCTAAAATCGGTTAATTTATAATAAATTAAATATTATTAAAAATTTAAGTACCTATACCATGATTCGGTACGGATCATTCTGCATGAACTTCCGAGTGATGATGAAACATTTTATCGTTTATCTTGTAGAAACTTAAACAATTAACAAAAATCTTTTGAATTGTATAAATATAAGCATTTAGCATACTACATTAGATAAAACCATTAGATATCTTAATAAATAATACAAGGCAATTTAGAGGTTAGAATTTCTTGTCAATAAAATTTTTCGAATTTAAGACAAAAAACTATAATAGATTCCTTTCCCAAATAAAAAAACCCTAAAAATTATTGTAGTTATATTAGAAATATACTTACCTATTAAATTATCAAATACAATTCAGAATTTAGAAATATTTATTTTTAAAAACTTGCGCGCCATCTGTGTTTGTAATATCTAACTACGGAAATTTTTTAATACCTAGGGATTAAATGAACCGTTATGGGACTTTTAATCCCTAGAGATTAAATGAATACTTGGTAGTAAATGTGTTACTTTTACTTCTTCCATTAAGAGAGTAAAATAGCTCATTATTGTTTGGAAGTGCAAAAAGGTCTTTAATTCTGACCAGAATCTGCCCATAAATTATTAAGAATAATATTTTTTATTTTAGGTAAGAAATTTAAGGAAACTGGCTGGTGATTTTAATGTTGCTGATATCATTCCCTACATGATCACGAAATTTTTTAAAACAAACTGCAATAAATTTGATCCAATGACCTCTATATGTCTCACTCTTCTTTTCGAATTAATAAATGCAACACCTTCGCAAGTGGATAAAAATTTATTTCCACTTTTACTTAAAAATTTTCCCCATGGTGGCTCCATAAAACAAGTTCTTCATTTTGCACAAGGAATGCTTGCATGTAATATTTTAATTAATCAAACGATAATTAATTGATACCTAGCCACAATTTAATTTTTTTTTTGAGGAAGCTCTCATAAAACTTTTTATTTTAATACTAAATAAGAATTATTTATCAGAAAGTATACCTACATATAAATAATAATAAAATGTTTTTTTTCTATTTTGCGACTATAATAAAGCTATGTATAGTTCAAGAGCCGACTGCATATGTAACTTTTGCCAAATGTAGAAATAAGGGCTGGTTGTCCATTCGTCAAAATTCGCAAGAACTTAGCAGGTATAAATAAGGCATATCTTATTACTAAGTCGATAAGGTTCACTATCGCATTTGCGTTGCGAGGAATCAAATTATGAATTTATGGACCCTAATTATTCCTTTGAGGAATAGATTGAAAGGATTTATTTTTAGTTAATTACCTCGAGGAAACGCAACGTAGCCGAAATAGTTTTAGTCGCGTGATAACTTATTTAATTTTTGATTGCTTTTAATTTGGTAAATTTTCGGTTTAAAATGACAATAAATTTATTTTTTTTTTATTTGTATTTTAAATATATTTTCAGTTTTGTAAATTTTTGTTAAAAATTCTGAAATATATTTTTTCTATTTTGGTGCGTTACTAGTCGCTAGTAACACACTGACAGCAGTGCGTTACTAGCCAGTACCGCACTGCTATCGGTGCGTTACTGAGTAGTAAATTTTATTTTTCGAAGTTGGTAGCACTGAAGTTTATTGATTTTAAAGTGGCAGTTGCCAAGCGATTTACAGGTTATTTGATGATTTGACAAACCTGACATTAGAGTTGCCAACTACCAGAAAAGTTACTAAAATTGAAAACTATAATATTTTATTTTAAATAGATAAAAAGGCGCAAAATAGAAAAAATAGTATAAAAAACTCGTTTCATAAGTCGATAGTAGCACTTGTTCATTAAAATACTCGTCGCTACGCGACTCGTATTTTAAAATTGAACGCGTGCTACAATATGCGACTTATGAAACTCGTTTTTTAATATACTATTTTTTTATTCTTATTCAATGAAAAATAAATACTGTCCCAATGGGCTAATATAACACAGATACGTTTTTTGTTGAATAGGTAGTTTTTATATATTCAAAAATCTTTTTTATGTGCTGAAACTTGGCGCATGCAACTCGAAAGTTGTTCGACGTTAGAGATTAGAAATATCGGATGTTTCGTCAGCCAGAACGACGACAAATATACTGATAATCTATTTCATAATAGTATATTACGCAACGAGCTAGAAAGTGACGAATTTTGTGCGAGTGTGAAAAGCCGAGTGAGGATATTACACGAGATGATTTTTCCGACGACCATATGAGAAAATCGTATATGTCATTCATATTAGTAGTTTAGAAAATCGTTCATTTCAACACTAGTGACTTTAAGTTTCCATGTTGTAACTGTCAAATAGTTCTTGTAATTTTCGATAGAGGCGCTGCGAGGGAATTCCGAAAGCCCTCTCTTGGATATTTTTGAACTTGCAAAGAAAGGATAGTTCAAATAAAAATTTATATTTAACCCCGCCAATATTACTAATTTTATTATTAAAATCATTATACAATTCACTTTTCTGTAAATTTTAAATAAAATAGGAACATTTTTTATTCGTTTCGATAAGTTGCTTCCGTCAAAACAGCGCCACCTACAATTATTTACATTTAACTAAAAATAATCAATAATAATAATAATAATAATAATAATAATGCAGGACGGTCATTATACTTACCCATCTCCTTCTGATCGTTGGCAAGTAGCGACGCCACATTTCCCGAGCCATGGGATGAGGACCCAACAACATCAGAGGATCTTCCGTAAGGATAGTTTTAACTACTAGAGCGTGGCGACTCTACGGTTTTCCTAGCTAACTGCTTAAAGGGTTAGCTCCCCTTAAGCATGAAACAAAATGCTGTAAAAACGCGCAGTCAAACCAACCGGGGCGGTACGGAGCAACAGGCCTGCTCTGTTCGGAGCCGCCATAGTCGGCCTGCAATGGACGAGAGTGGAGCGAGTGGCGCTCTCCCGTTGATCGGCACCACAAGAACAGCGCTTCAAACGGAACCCACGCAGCAACAAATTACACCCGGTGTTGCCCAAGAACTTAATCTTGAGCCCACCGCTGCAGCGAAAGTAAGAAATAAGAGGACAAAATGGACACCAGATGTCAATGAATTCATAGTCCGAACTTATTACGTTATTACACATATGGAAACACTAAAAACGCCTTATATTGAAGAACTACATAGACAAGTTACCAACCGATATCCAAGCTTGATCGATAAGACTGTTCAAAATATTCTCGACCAAAAACGATCACTAATGAAGAACAATAGAATACCAGCAAATAGGTTATGAAAAATAAAAGGAGAAGTAGCCGCAGAGTTGGAAATAAGTGAAACAGATGCTGAACCGCCTGTAACATCACAAAACTTTGCGAGTGACGAAATAATAGCAGATCAGGAAAACACAGATATTGAAAATGGCTTCTATAAAACCTTACTAGAATTCGGCAATAATGACCCAACCAAACGACCTACATTACCTAAACTAGTAATAAAAAAACACACCTTGTCGATTGTCAAGACGCTAAATAACATTATTGAAAGAGAACTTGGCTCTGAAACAGATCTTCTTAAACTACACTCTTTAATATATGCGGGTGCGTATACCACGCTAACTACAAACCAGCAAAAAATTACACAAGTAAGAGGTAAACAACAACCTCGATACCAAAAACCAGGATGGGAGATCAGATATGAAAATAAAATTAAAACGCTTCGTAAATCAATAGCACATCTTACTGAGTCAACAAAGGGAAATCCCAGCAATAAAGTAAAAAAGGCTGCATATGAAATCCTAGAGAAACACAAAACAGATAAGTTAAAATCAACATGTGAAGTTCTTGAATATCTCAAACAACTACTAGCAGCAACATCAAAACGATTAAAGAGGTACCTAACAAGTAGAAAAAGACGCCAAGAAAACAACTTGTTTAATACAAATGAAAAAAATGTTTTACCGAAAAATAAATAATAAGGAAAACATTTCTCAAAATGAAAGTCCTTCAAAACACGATATTAGAGAATATTGGGAATCGTTGTGGTCAGAACCAGTACAACATAAGAACGCAAATTGGATTCAAGAAGAAAAAATCTCCATTGAGAACATTAACACCATGATTGAAAATAAAATAACAAATGAAGACTTAAAAACGGCCCTCGCTAATTCACCAAACTGGAAAGCACCCGGAAATGATGGCATACATAATTTTTGGTACAAAAGGTTTAATTCTGTACACAGCTTACTGGTCACTCACTTTAACCATATGCTAACATGCCCAGAAGATGTCCCAAGTTTCATGACATGTGGCACGACCTTTCTCATTCCAAAAACAGACCAACCATCTATGGACCCAGCTAAATATCGACCCATTACATGTCTACCAACCATCTATAAATTTCTCACGTCTATAGTTGCGAATAAAATCTACTTACATCTAGAATATGATAACCTCTTACAGGAAGAGCAAAAAGGCTGCCGAAAAAGATCCCGTGGTTGTAAAGAGCAACTAATTATTGATTCCCTCATAACAGGCACAGCGAAAAAGAATAAAACGTCATTATTCACAGCCTTTATTGATTACCAGAAAGCATTTGACAGTGTACCACATACATGGTTACTGGAAGTGCTTCACATTTATAAAATTGAACCAACTATATGTTCATTTTTACAGCAAATTATAACCAAGTGGCAAACCTGTCTGATGCTTAAAGGTAACAATACCACAATAAACGCTGGAGAAATAAATATTAGGCGCGGAATATTCCAAGGCGATGCGCTTAGTCCATTGTGGTTTTGTATGGCATTAATGCCACTTACAAACATCCTGAATAAACAGAATAAAGGTGTACAAATAAACGATACTGAAGTTAGCCTGAGTCATCTTTTATATATGGATGATCTTAAGCTTTACTCTAATCGGAGAAAACATCTAGACACACTATTAACCTGTACTAAGAAATTTAGTGACGATCTGAAAATGAATTTTGGCATTGATAAATGTCGTACACAAGCAATGGTAAAAGGAAAATGGAAACAGGATGATGGGTTTAGATTAAACGAAACAACTAACATAAAAGGTATGGAAGAAAATGAACTCTATAAATATTTGGGATATAGGCAAGCATACGGAATGGAATATAAAGGCATAAAAGAAGAGCTTAAACATCAATATGAGATAAGGCTTAAAAGCATCATGAAAACCCAACTGAGCGGAAAAAATAAATGCAAGGCAATTGGAACATATGCAAGTTCCCTCTTAACTTACAGCTTTGGTGTTGTCCCATGGACAAATACAGAACTACACAGTATAGATATAGCTACCAGAGTAGAATGTACAAAAAACCGAATACATCATCCGAAAAGCAGCAAAGAAAGATTCCATCTACCAAGAAGTGAGGGGGGAAGAGGCATTCCAGAAACATACCAACAAAACCAAAAGCAAATAGATAATCTGCGAAAGTATTTTTTTAGTAAAGCAGAAACCAGTGAATTACACAGGGCTATAATATCAGCAGACAAGAAAATAACACCACTACATCTAAATAACGCAGAGTTTTGCGACACAGGAGATACCCAAACAAATGTGGAAAAAATAAATCACTGGAAATCGAAAGCTCTACATGGAAGATACCCTAATGCACTTGATAATCAATTTTTAGATAAAAAGGCTGCATTATCATGGTTAACACAGGGAGATCTATTTGCGGAAACAGAAGGATTTTTAATTGCAATTCAGGATCAGGTGATCAGTACAAGAAACTATAAAAAATACATAATTGGAGAGGACATTGTGGACAAATGTAGAATGTGTGGAAAAGGCGGAGAGACTATAGATCATATAATCGGTAGTTGTACAACACTAGCTCCGAAAGAATATACAGACCGGCACAATAATGTGGCAAAGATAATACACCTAAAACTCTGTCAAAAATACAACACCAACACAGAACTCTTACCTTATTATAAATACTCACCTGAGAAACTAGTTGAAAACAATGATTGCAAAATCCTTTGGGACTGGGATGTACCAACTGACAAAACAATGCAGCATAACAGGCCTGATTTAGTTGTTATAGACAAATCTGAAAACAAAGCAGTAATTATTGATGTTGCAATCCCGTTAGCAAATAACATACAAAAAAAACATCAAGAAAAGATTTCGAAATACTTACCTCTTGCTGAAGAAATCACAGAATTATGGAAGCTGGAAGCAGTAAGAATTGTACCTATTGTCATAGGCACAACAGGTGAAGTCCCTAAAAACCTAAAAACCAATCTCCAAGAATTAAAGATTAAAGAGAATATATACCTACAACTTCAAAAGGCAGTAATATTAGACACTTGTCGAATTGTTAGAACAGTACTTGGAAACATAGATCTAAATTAACAGAATTCTTATACTTGTGATTGCACCGTATAAGTTTTAATTACCCTAGAAATAGGAGATAAAAAGGAAATAATAATAATAATAAAGCTCCCTATAGAAAACCTATCCTGTAGAGCCTGTAAAAAATCCGAAGAAACCCTAATGCACCTGTTAGCAGCGTGCCCTACATATGCCCCAAACCTCTATATTAGCAGGCACGACACAACTCTACGAGTCTTGTATAACAAACTTAAGCAAGCGTATGGTTTTGACCAGTCACCTCTACCTCCATATGTTAGGGGAGACACAGAATCGGTGTTGGCAAATGACAACTTTAAATTGTACTGGAACTTTCCCTTTCCACACAACGTCCCAAATCAAAGCAAATAAACCGGACTTGGTCGCGCTAGATATCGAAACAAGGAAAATGTACGTGATAGAAATTAGTTGTCCAGCAGAAAGTAACATTGAAAAGAAGGAAGAAGAAAAAATAGAAAAGTATAGAGATCTCCTATTCGAACTAAGGAAAACTTACCACGAGTACAACATCAAATTTATTCCAATCATAATAGGCGCTCTGGGTGGCATGAGCGGACGAAAAAATTGAAAACATTAATAAATCGGAGATAAACAACATACTTACCGACATGCTAAAATATGTAATCCTCGGATCGCTTAGAATCCTTCGAACGCACGAAGCAAACCATTCTTAAAGTCATTCCCCGTCATCGTACTCATCCGAAAGGAAGACGTTGACGCGTAAGACCTTGGGCAGTACCATGTGGTATGCGCGACATGTCCAAGAGTCGCCCTAAAAAAAAAAAAATAATGCAGGGAGGTCTGAACAACTTGACCTTCGGTGAGTAGCGACACCGCATTTTCCCGAGGCAGAGTGCTCAAGCACATCGACTCAAATCGGATCCTGTAGCTATAATGCGAGTCGTTTAAATACGGGCCGTCGGTATATGAGGGCCAACTACCCTTATAATACTGAAAACTTGTTCAAGAAAGAGAACAAAGAAAGGCTAACCAACCAGGCGGTAGATCGGATATACCGCTCAGAGGAACTGGGAGTAGCCAAACATTAAATTCCAATGTTGCTCTAAGATTCGTCTGGAATCCTGAAATTTGCAGCAATTTGTTAGAACTATACGACCAAAGCAACCCAGACCAAAAGGGTTACATGAAGCGCTTACATACCTTATGGGTGCAAACCTATCCACAGTACAGTACTTTCACTGCGCAGCGGTTAAGAGACCAGGCTGCTAGCCTCATAAGACGAGGATTTATTAGACAATCACAAGAACCACCCGATGAAGAAGACCACGAAACTCCAAATACAAACTATAAAGACGAAATTTTACAAGATATAAGAGAGAAAGTAAATAATTTCCTTGATGTTGACACAAAGACAATTAGAAAAGAACCGGTGCATCACAAAAGAAAACTGCTTACAAAAGAAAAAAAGAAACATATAAATAAATTTTTACAAGATTACCTGCAAGAAGACTGTGACTTGTGGACCCTCAATTGTGTCGTGTATGCAATTGCTCGGTCCGAAACCACCAACAATAACACCTGGTACAAGGAAAAAATCTTGGGAATAAATAAAAGAATTAAACAACTTGAGAATAAAATCAGTCTCCATAGAAAAAAAACATCACAACTGGAGTGCCTAATAGACCACATTAAAGGAAAAAAAAGGTCACATTTAAAATTAAAAAAATCTTTCAAGATGTAAAAAGGACTTACCACACAATTAACTTGCAACTTTTAAAGCTAATCAAAGAAAAATCTATTGATAAGATTAGATCATTAATGGCATGTAAAAGAAAGATGAACATCCAAAAGAAGAAGCTATCTCAAAACAAAACATTTGAAGACACGCCAAAGAGATTTTTACAGAAAAACAATGAAATCGTAAGACAACACCCAAGAAAAGAAGAAATAGAAACTGTCTGGAAAAATATCTACAAAAGAGGGGAACCAATCAATGAAAGTTCGGAAGACCTAATGGACTTTCATAGATATTGCAAAAGGTACACTCAGGAAACACTGGAGAATGACCTAGAAATATCAAAAAATGAGGTAACACATGTCTTAAAGAAAGCAAAGAATTTTAGTGCTCCCGGCCCAGACTCAGTAAACTTCTTCTGGTGGAAGCATCTTGAGGCAACACACGAACACCTATCTCGGATATTCACGAGCTATATAAATGACCCGCAATCCATACCAGAATGGCTCTCCAAAGGCAGAACAACGCTGATCTACAAAAAAGGAAACACACTAGAACCTCAAAATTATAGGCCTATCACCTGCCTCAATACAATATATAAAAGCTTCACATCGATTTTATATGAAAAAATCCTTGAAGTTGATCCTGTGTGGGGCGCAGCGATAGAACAACGAGGAGTTAAAAAAGGAATGGCCGGAGTAAAAGAAAATCTAGTGATATATGGCAGCATTTGTCAAGACGCCATCCAATACAAAAGGAATTTGAGCATGTCCTGGATTGACTACAGAAAAGCCTTCGACTCCACGCCTCATGAACTCATTCTCTATATACTCGAGTCTATGAATATACCTGCTGCAATATGCAATGTTATAAAAAAGCTCATGTCAATCTGGAGCACAGAATTCAGTCTGGGTCAAGGAAAAACTAAAATACAAACAGGCCTTGTAAAATTTGAAAAAGGCGTCTTTCAAGGGGACTCTCTCAGCCCGCTGCTGTTTGCGCTCTCACTTCTACCCAGTACACATATATTAAGGAAATTTGATGGTTATAAATGTGGCCCTCCTGGCAAGAGGAACCACAAAATAACACATCTGTTTTATGTTGATGATCTCAAAATATATGCAAGAGATAAAAAAAGTCTAACAGTAAGCGTACAGAAGGTCCAGCAGTTTTCTACAGAAATTGGAATGACATTTGGGTTCGATAAGTGCGCAGTCTACCACCTACTTAGAGGCAGGTGCCCGGATGTGTCATAAGATATGATTCTAGCAGATGGTAACATAATTGCACACTTACTAGAGACAGAGACTTATACTTACCTGGGGATTAAACAAAAAAATATGAATGACATCACCGCAGTTAAAAAAGAGCTGGAAAGAAAATACATAAAAAATTTACATGAAATTTGGAAATCAGAATTAAACTCCATCAATAAGATTACAGCTACTAATACAATGGCAGTACCAGTAATAAGTCACACATTTGGTTCTTTTAAATGGAAAAGGAATGAGTTACAAGGGATAGATAGGAAAACCAGGTCTATACTTACCAAGTACCGCAGTCTACACCCAAAATCGTCGGTACAGCGAATATATTTCCCGAGAAGTGAAAGGGAAAGAGGTCTGTTAAGTCTGGAAAATTTACACGATAGATTAGTTATCGCTTTTGCCTGTCAAATACGCAACAGTCAAGATCACCTCTTATGCTTCGTGGCAGAGCATGAGACGAATAATGTAGGAGCTTTCCTTTATAAATCGGCACTAAAAGCAGCTGAAAATCTTAAAATTAAATTATTGTCGGACAAAGAAAACCATAACATCGAAAATGCGGCAAACAAAAACCTTAAAGATTTAAAGAAGCTACTACAGGACAGGCAACTTAACGATCTAAAGGAAGATCACCTTAAAAAGTCAATTCATGGGCAATACTACAATAGCATGAATGAACAAAACCTTCCAAAGAAGCACACCTTCGCCTTCCTAAGATCTGGCAACCTTAGGTCGGAAACTGAAGGATATATTGTGGCTTGTCAAGATGGAGTATTTCATTCATTAGAGTATCAAAAAGTAGTATTTGGGATTAATATAGATTCAAGATGCAGAGCATGCAAAGCTTTTCCGGAAACAACCATGCATATCCTTTCCGGATGCTCTAGGTATGCACCCAATCACTATATTAATAGGCATGACGCCGCCTTAAAAGAGCTTTACTACGCAGTCAGACATCAATACGGAATTGACGAGAAACTTAAACTGTCGTATGCAGAAAATTTTACAGAAGCAGTTACTGAAAATGATAAAATAAAGATATTCTGGAACTTTCCTTTTTCAACAACAAGGTTAATTTCAGCAAATAAGCCAGATATGGTGCTCTTACTTAAAGATGAAAAAGTAATGCTGGTGATTGAGATGTCATGCCCTGGAGAAAGAAATATTAACAAAAAGGAACTAGAAAAAATAGAAAAATATAATGAGCTCTTATTTGAATTAAAAAAATCGTATGCGGAGTATAATATAAAATTCTTACCTTTAATAATCGGTGTCCTGGGGGGAATTCATCAAAACCTAGAAAAAAATTTAAAATTAGTGGTCAAAAATGATTATAAGGCTAGGGAAATACTTACGAAAATGCAAAAAGCTGTAATATTGGGATCCTTACATATTCTGAGAGCGCACGAGTCTAACCACGTCCAACAGGTTAGCTAATCCTCGGCTCAGGTAATCGCTCATTAGTCGAATGACTGACGCGGCTACTGCTGGAAGCACGGAGTAGTATCCATAGGGATACGCGCGAGATACTCCCTGTGGGAAACAAATAATAATAATAATAATAATAATGAACAACTCCTAAATATAACAACTAAATTTAGTGAAGATATTGATATGAAATTTGGGCTAAATAAATGTAGGACAAGCAGTATTGAGAAAGGAAAATGGGTGAAGCATGAGGGATACCAAATAGACCAAGAAAGACTAATAACAGGAATGGAAAGCGATGAAATATATAAATATCTGGGATGTAGACAGCGAAACACAATACAATATAAAACTGAAAAACAGGAAATCACGAAGGCATATTTTAAAAGGTTAGAAATGATATTAAAAACGGAACTATTTGGAAGAAATAAAATAAGAGCAATAAACACCTTCGCAATATCGCTGCTAACGTACAGTTTCGGAATTATTAACTGGACTGACACTGAACTTAAAAATTTAGACACAAAGACAAGGACTGCATGCACTAAACATAAAATACATCATCCCAGAAGCTCAGTTCATTCTACCTAGATCTACCTAGATCAAAAGGAGGCAGGGGGCTTCTAAATATACATGGCATGCACTTCAGTCAGGTTAGTAAGACAAGAATGTACTTTATTGAAAAGGCACAAACAAGCATTCTACATCGTACAGTCATTAAAAATGACACAAATATTACACCACTAAAACTAAAGAACACTGAGTACAACCCTCAGGAAAATATCACAACAACATCAAGTAGAATTGAAGCGTGGAAACAAAAACCACTCCATGGCAAATACCCAGCACTTTTAGATCAGGATCATATTGACAAAATAGCATCTTTCTCCTGGCTATATAAAGGCAATTTATACTCCGAAACTGAGGGATTTATTCTCTCCATACAGGACCAAGTCATCAGTACAAAATACTATAGAAAACACATAATGAAACAGGAAATAGACGACAAATGTAGATTATGTGCAGATAAAGGAGAAACCATTGACCACATTATAAGTGGATGCTCGGTATTAGCGCCAAGAGAGTACACGGAAAGACATAACAACGTCGCTAAAATTGTATATAAAAAATTATGTATAAACCACGAACTTAATGATGATAATGAGCCTTACTATTTATACCAACCTAAAAAATTTATTGAAAACGATTCATACAAAATATATTGGAACTGGAAAGTTATCACAGATAAGCACATACACCACAACATCCCAGACATAATACTAATACATAAAGAACTAAAACATACATACATAATCGATATAGCAATCCCCCTACCAGCTAATGTAAAGAATAAATATAAAGAAAAAGTTGAAAAATACTTACCACTGGCTGAAGAAATTAAGGAAATGTGGAACCAGGAACAAGTCTTTATTATCCCAATAATTATTGGAGCTACTGGAGAGATTCCAAAAAGCCTGAAACAAAATCTTAAAAAATTAGAAATAGAAGAAAATACTTACCTTGAAGCGCAAAAAGCGGTTATCCTGGCAACTTGTCGTACTGTAAGAAAAGTGTTAGGAGAAATTTAATAGGAAACTTATACCTTGTTCGAAAGAACCGGTATAAGTCGTAAACGGGACGCTAGAGCCCTGAAACAGAAAATAATAACAAACAGCGATTCATCTACCAGATTCGAATGGACAAACGAGATGCGTAAAGACCTTATGATTTGTTATGAGAAAAGTTCACCCCAAAAAAGGGGATACTTGAAAAGGCTGAAGCAGCAATGGACTAACCTACACCCGGAAATCAACCAGTTTACGCCGCAAAATCTAAGAGACCAGGTCGCGTTCCTAAAATCGAAGGGAATTA
Source organism: Stenus bimaculatus (assembly GCA_963971135.1). Classification (NCBI taxonomy): domain Eukaryota; kingdom Metazoa; phylum Arthropoda; class Insecta; order Coleoptera; family Staphylinidae; genus Stenus; species Stenus bimaculatus. The sequence goes on from OZ020187.1 coordinate 14,147,520, forward strand.
CTGTAGAAGCCATTTCACAACCTAAAACCCCTCCTAAGACCCCCAGAGAAGTCCCTACCCAAAATGAAGAACTGATAATAACCCTCAGAGAAAATTTTATCTCAAACCTAAACCAAGATATAGGTAATCGAAAAACCCAAATCGGAAAAAAAACGTACATACCTAGTAAACATCTGAAAGAAATGAATAATATACTGGAAACATACTTACCTGAAAATTGTGACCTTCTTGAACTTAATAAAGCGGTATACGCTGCTGGATGTGCATTAACACCTAAAACAAAAATAGAAGATCGTTCTGTTAATTTTAAACAACGTGTAAAGCAACTAGAGGCTAAGATTTCACAGAAAAGACGGGAACTATCACAAATATCAGCACTTCTTCATTACATCGAAACACAGAAAACGTTCACTAAAAACATCAAGCTAATATCCAGCGAAGTCAAAAAACGCTACCATACCGTAAACAAATCCAAACTAAACCTTATCAAAGAGTCAGCTATAGATAAGATAAGGGCATTAATGTCGGCAAAGAAAAAGCTAATGACTAGAAGAGACACATATGAGCAAAATAAAATATTCAAAGAAAAGCCATCATTACTGTTTATCCAAAAAACAGAAACCAACAAAATGCCGCCGATTGAAAGCGTTCATTCATACTGGAAACAAATATACGAACATCCTAAGAAAGTTAACCTAAAAACAGAAGCGATTACCATCTTTCAAAATCTATGTAACAAAAGGATAAAGGAGGACAATAGTAGTAGTCACCCAAGAAAATATCTTAGAAGCGCTTAAAAATAAAAAAAACTATGCATCTCCTGGTATCGATGGCATTACTACATATTGGTGGAAGTACCTTACAGCCTCACACTCCCACTTAGCCCGTATTTTTACGCAATATTTAGAAACAAACACCGAAATCCCTAGCTGGCTAGTGGAAGGCCGAACAACTTTAATTTACAAAAAAGGAAACGCAGAAGACCCACAAAATTATCGACCTATCACATGCCTAAATACCGTATACAAAAATCTTTACAAGCGTAATATACGAGCGTATACTGCAGACAATGCAACCTTTATGGGAAGGACTAAGTGAACAACGCTGTTCAAAAAGAGGATTATCCGGAATAAGGGAAAACATAATAATAGATAGATGTGTCTACCAGGACGCTATCCAATATAAACGTAACCTATCAACAGCTTGGATCGACTACCGGAAAGCGTTTGACTCACATACTACAATGTCTAAAAGTACACCCAGACATCATTAATACCGTGGAAAAATTGTTTACGCTATGGAGAACCAAATTCCTTCTAAAATGCAATGGAAAAACACACGTAACTGATTACGTCCACTATCAGAGAGGTGTGTATCAAGGCGACTCCTTGAGTCCATTGTTATTTTGTATAACGCTGTTACCAATTACAGCTGCCCTAAGAAATACGAAAGGGTATTTAGCGGGTAGACCAAACCACAGAACAAACAAGATCACGCATTTATTCTATGCTGACGACCTTAAAATATATGCAAGTAGCAAATCGCAACTAAATGAACAACTACGGCTAGTTCATAAATATAGTACAGACACAGGCATGGAATTGGGTCTCGAAAAATGTGCAGTTCTCAATATGATAAGAGGTAGAAATCCTGAAATTTCAGAAGATGCAGAAATAGTAGATAGTCTAGTGATACGTCATCTCCAACCAGGCGAAACCTATACTTACTTAGGACTCGAAGAAGCTGCTGTCCAAGAAACAAAAGACCTTAAAAAGAAGCTTACAACTAGATATAGGAAGAAGGTAAAAGAAATATGGGCCTCACAGCTTACAGGCAAAAACAAGGTTTTAGCGACTAACACATTAGCAGTACCTATAATAAGCCATACCTTTGGAGCAATGAAATGGAACCACAACGAAATTCTGGAAATCGACAGACAAACCCGGTCAATTATGACCACCTATCGAAGTCACCATCCAAAATCCTCAGTGCAAAGGTTATACTTTGCTAGAAAGAATGGCGGCAGAGGATTACTCAATGTGAAATATACACATGATGCTGCAGTGATCAACTTCGCAATCCAAGTAAACAAGTCCAAAGATCCATTGTTAAAGCCAGTAAAAGATCATGAGGTATGCGACACAGGAGCATTCCTATTCAAGGCAGCTGTACGGGCGGCCGATGAACTTGAGCTTCCGCTGAAACTAAAAGACTTTAAGCTAGGTGATAAGTCAGGAAAAAGCTTGGTATGGCGACCAGAGAGCGAAATAAAAACAACTATCAAAACAACTTGGATAGAAAGCCAAAAGAGAGAACACAAGGAAAAGCCAATGCATGGAGTCTTCTTCAGAAACATCAACCAAATCGGTCTCTCAGAGAAGCTCACTTTTTCGTTTCTTCAATCGGCGTCTCTAAAATCCGAGACTGAAGGATTCATCATAGCCTGCCAAGATGGAGTCCTCAACACAATGGCTCACAGAAAAAGAATCTTTGGCATACAAATAAATGAATCATGTAGAGCATGTCACAAACACCCAGAAACAATAATGCACCTACTATCAGCGTGTCCAGTCTATGCACCGACTCTCTATATAAAAAGGCACAATTCAGCATTGAAGGTGATCTACTACTATATCAGACATGAATACGGTATAGACCAACAAATGCAAATACCGTATGGCAATGAACCAGAAAAAGTTGTTAGTAATGACAATGTTAAGATCTTCTGGGTCTTTGGATTTTCCACGACTAGACAACTTAAGGCGAACAAGCCCGATATGGTGGTAATGGATCTAAAAAGTAAAGAAGCATATGTAATAGAATTCTCAAGTCCTGGTGAAGGCAACATAGATCTAAAAGAAACCGAAAAGATTGAAAAGTACAGGGACTTATTATTTGAGTTTAAAGATACTTACCAAGAATTTAAATTTGTATTCATCCCCGTCATTATAGTCGTTCTGGGTGGACTGAAAACGAATATCAAATCATACTTAGAAAAAATAAAAGTTTGTAAAAAGGAAGCAGAAACACTTACCTGTAAAATGCAGAAATGCATAATCCTTGGGTCACTACACATCTTACGAGCACATGAAATGTCCAGAGGTCCGCTGACGTAATGTTTCTTCCTGGATTGACGACCCATCCCTCGGACGAGGGACGCCGTTAATCGACATAATGGAATGTGTGTAATCGCGAGCTGCACACAATCTGGAAAAAAAAAATAATAATAATAATAATTTGCCTTTTGCTTCGGAGGGTAGCCCTAATAAAGTTGGAGGTGACGACACTTTAGATGTCCGTATTGAATGGACCCCTGAATTAAAACACGCTCTTTTGCAATGTTACACTCAAAGTAACCATAGAAGCAAAGGTTACATGAAAAGATTAAAAGACATTTGGGATAACATGCACCCGGAAATAAAGCTTTCAGCCCAAAATCTAAGAGACCAAGCTGCACGATTTCAACACGAAACTAACCGACAAAATACCTCACCATTACCCAAAGCCCCAGCTAAGGATAAGCGAAAAATATGGGATGAAACACTCTCAAGAGATCTAATGGACTGTTACACAAAATCAAGTCCCAGTAGGCGAGGGTATATGAAACGTTTAGAGAAGCTATGGAAAGAAAAATATCCTGATTCCACTTTTACCACTCAACATCTTAGGGATCAAGCAGCCTACATCCAAAAAAATAAACAATGGACAGAGCCGGAAAATGACCAAGCCGAACCTCAAGAGAATTTGCAAAATATATCTTTGGATTAAATCCAAGCTAACTTCTCGATAGAGCTTGAAAAGGTTCGAGATACAAATATAGAAGACCGAAAAGCAATACGACCCAAAAAAGGCTTAAATCCAGCTGATGTAGAGAACATTAACATAATAATGTCAAAGTATATTACTGAACAGACAAACATACTAGAGCTCAACAATCTAATCTACACAGGTGCCTTTATCATGAAGGCAAAACAAATAAATAATGGTCCAACAAAGTCTTTGGAAAAGAGATTGAAAAACATTGAGAACAAAATAACACAACATAGGAAAACAATCTCGAGGATAGAAACATATGTATTCCACATAAAACAGAATAAAAAGTTAACGGAAAAAGTTCTCAAAATAAGAAATATGCTGAAATCTAACTACCACACTCTTAAAGTAGAAAAACTGTTAATTGTTAAGGAAAAACTGATAGATAGAGTGAGAGCGCTAGCTGCACAGAAAAAGAACCTGAAAAAGAGAAGAGAGTCATTTATCCAAAATCAAAAATTCGCACAAAAACCTGGCGAAGTTTTCCATGAATCAAAACCTGACATTAGTACACCACCAAAATTAGAAGATATTGAACGTTATTGGAAAGATATCTATGAACTTGCAGGCACCACAGGACTAAGTGAAAAAACTAAACAGATGATGAAAGAATATATCCAAACAAAATGTAGACATAAAAAGAATCCTGAAACATAAAAATAATTTCTCAGCGCCCGGTATAGACCAAATTCATACCTATTGGTGGAAAGTATTCACTGCATCCCATGAGTGCTTGGCGAACTGCTTCTTGGACATAATAAATGAAAAATCAACTGTTCCGGCTTGGCTTACTCAAGGTAGAACAGTGTTAATTCCTAAAAAAGTTGATCTGTCGCAACCTAAAAATTATAGGCCAATAACTTGTCTTAATACTATGTATAAAGTACTTAGCTCTATCATCTATGAAAATCTTCTCTCATCAATAAGACCTGTATGGGATGAGGTCTGCGAACAACGCGGGGCAAAAAGAAAAATTATTGGCTGTAAGGAAAATCTGCTCATCGATCGTTGTATAACCCAGGATGCAAACTTCTATAAGCGTAATCTATCCATGGCCTGGGTAGATTACAAGAAAGCCTTTGATACAACTTCTCACAAGGTTATACATGAGATACTGGAGATTCTACAGGTGAACCAGTTGATGCAAAATTGCATTCAGAGCTTGATGAGTACCTGGAAAACAAGATTCGCCATTAATCTGGGAAAAAGGACTATTACCTCTAATAACATCTATTACAAAAAGGGGGTTTTCCAAGGAGACTCGTTAAGCCCACTGCTGTTTTGTATAAGCCTCATTCCAATAAGCATAGCACTCAGAAAACATAAGGGATATAGTTGTGGTCCTCCTAACCAAAGGAATTTAAAGGCTACGCACCTTTTCTACATGGACGACCTAAAAATCTACGCGCAGAACAAAACACAGTTAGAGGAAAGTATAAATACTGTACTCGAATACTCTAAAGATGCGGGCATGGAATTCGGCTTGGATAAATGCGCCTACGTTCATGTGAAGAGGGGCAAGATAGTTGGGCATGACGACTTGGAACTGGTGGATGGTTCAATTATTGAGCAGATCACCTCAGAAGGATCTTATAAATATCTAGGTACTGAGCAAAATAATCTACAAGATATAAACGCCGTAAAATCAAATGTCACAAAAAGATACATCCAAATGATAAACAATATCTGGAACTCTCATTTGACAGGAAAAAATAAAATAATCGCTACTAATACCTTAGCCATACCTATCCTAAGCTATACGTTTGGTGTTATCAAATGGACAGTTCAGGAACTACAACATCTGGATCGTCAAACAAGAGAGACTCTCAGAAGAACCAGAAATCTCCATACAAATGCCTCAGTCCAAAGAATATATATGTCCAGAAATAAAGAAGGTAGAGGAGTCCAAGGCGTAGAGATAACCTACAGAAAAATCATTATTCCATGGACCATGCATGTATGGCAGACCAAAGATTCGCTTCTTAAGATAGCAAAACAACATGAGGAAATTGGAGATAATGCTTTTCTGTGGAAGGCTGCGAACAGATATGCAGAAGAGCTCGGAATTGACATACAAACCAACATAGAAGCACCTATTGAAAATATAAAAGGTATGATAAGAAAAGCTCAACAGAACATACTAAAGGAGGAACACACAAAAAAACCTCTCCATGGCGTTTTCTTTAGGCATATATTGGAAAACAACTTGTCCAAACAACACACTTTTCTATTCCTTAACTCCGCAAATCTGAAGGGCGAAACTGAAGGTTTCATTACTGCCTGCCAGGATGGGGTGCACAACACCTTAGCACTTCAAAAACAGGTATTTGGGACGAACATAAATGCCAAATGTAGAGCATGCCATGAACAAGAGGAAACCATAATGCATATTTTGTCAGGATGTAAAAAGTACGCGCCAACACTCTACATTACCAGGCACAACAGAGCAGCGAGATTAATATACTATCATGTAAGACACCATTTTGGCATAGATGAAGAAGAAAAAAATGCTTTTATAGAAGAAAGTGAGGAAGCTGTGGTCGAAAATAACAAAGTAAAAATTTTCTGGAACTTTCCCTTTAGTACTGTAAACCAGGTATCCGCAAATAAACCGGATTTGGTTATTGCCGACATTAAAAAAAAAGTTACTTACAGTAATTGAGTTCTCATGTCCATCAGAGTCCAATATTAATAAAAAAATTGAGGAAAAGAAGGAGAAATATCAAGCTCTATTGTACGAGCTAAAAAATACGAGGCGTTCTCGGAGGCATACCAAAGCAGTTAACATCTGAAATTAAAAAGATTACAAGCGCTGAAGGCGTAATAAAAAAACTAATATCTGAAATGCAAAAACATGTTTTATTAGGGTCAATGCATATACTGCGGATACATAATCTAAACTACGGCTAGCTACTTACCATAAACGAGTTGTTTTGGAGTACCTATTAACATCTAAACACGCCGATGGGAAGTGGGGGAAATCCTGGATGACGATCGAAAGATCTGAAGTTGGATGGAAACCAAATCCTGTAAAAAAAAAGAAATAATAATAATAACATCAATGCAGGGGGTCAGTAATAGAACCATCTCAATTTCTGACCTCTGGCGAGTTGCGACGCCACATTTCCCGAGCAAGAGATGAGGCCTCAAACACTGCCCAGAAGGCTCAAAAATCCGCCAAATCCTTGCGAAAGCCAAATAGCGCGGAAAATGGGTCTTACCATTAATTTAGTAAGGTGGATTCGCTCCGGCTAACCACCGAACAAATCCCAATACTGGTTTCTGAAAGTAAAGGAAATTCAAGTCATACTGCCCACAACGCTCCTGTTTCGGATAGGGAGCATAATAAAGGTGGGAGCAGTACTATATCATTACAGGAATCAACTCGCTCAATTTGGAGCCAAGAAATGTGCTTTAACCTGGCGTCGTGCTACCAACTAAGCGAGCCAAGTAAACGAGGATACATGCAACGCCAACGTATGCACTCGCTATGGTGCAACTTACAACCAGACTTAAATAGGTTTACTCCCCAGAATCTGCGTGACCAGGTCGCATTCTTAAAGAGGAAGAACTACAGATTTCCACCGACTGCTGAACAGCAAGCAAATAAAGATCAAGAAACAAGTTTGCAACCGCTTGACATACAACAAAAACATGAAGATGAGGACATAGACAGGGAAATGGAAACTATATTCATAGAGAACCTGAAAAATGCTGCACAGGATAAAAGAAAACCGTTGGGAAAAAATAAACAACAAATTAATCCCAAAGTACTAAATAAAATAAACAAAATAATAGAAAAACATCTACCCGAAACCTGCACCCTAAAAAATATTTCTGAGATAGTATATGCAGCCGCCAAAACAGTTGAAAAAAAACCAAAAAACTCGAACCGCCTTTTAAAACTTAAACAAAGACTGGAAAAAATCGAAAATAAAATTAAACTGAAAAGAGGCGAAGCATCTCAAATCGAATCTGTTATCCATCACATCTCTAATAAAATAAAGTTTACTAGGAGAATTAAGAAAATTTACACTGAGATAAAAAGAAGACTTCACTCAAAACAGCTAAACGTGTTTAAGACAGAAAAAGAAAAAGCTCTAGATAAAATTCGTTCCTTTAAAACTATGAAAGACAAAATCACAACATCAATAAAATTTATTGAACAAAATAGTCAATTTAGCAAGTCACCAGCTTCAGTTTTCAAAATTAGAAAAGATATACAACCTAATTTATCGGAGTACACAAATTTCGAGTTATACTGGAAAAACATCTACGAGAAGGAAAGTACAGCTAACACAAGTACTAGCGAAATGGATGTTTTTTCAAGGTTTTGTCAAAAATGGGCAGGAACTGACGAAAACCTAAAAGAAGTTGCTACGGAGGAAATTAAACAAATTTTACGAGATAAACCAAACTTTTCATCACCTGGCCCAGATGGGATAGTCAACTACTGGTGGAAAAAATTCGAATCAGTCCACAGGGCAGTATCAAATTTGTTTAATTCATTCCTGAAAGATGGAGAATCGATCCCTCCGTGGTTCCCAGATGGACGAACTATCCTCATTTATAAAGGCGGCAACAAGAACTTGCCTGAAAATTATAGGCCCATCACATGCCTTAACACAATCTACAAGCTCTTTACTAGCGCTCTACAGGCAAGGATTGAGAACTGCATTGCCCCGATATGGGAAAAAATTCATGAGCAAAGAGGCTGTAAGAGAGGGATCTCTGGCGTAAAAGAAAATCTACTTATAGATGGCACAGTGTGCCAAGACGCAGTCAGACACAAGAGAAACCTCTCTATGGGATGGGTTGACTACAAAAAAGCCTTTGACAGTACTCCACATAACCTCTTACTATATGTCTTAAAAGAAATGAACACGAATGAACAACTTATCGAAACTATCAGGAAGCTAATGTCTTTTTGGAAAACAAAGGTAATATTTCCAGGCAATTATAATCAACTTAAGGCATTCACGGTAGAATATAAAAAAGGTATCTACCAAGGAGACTCCCTTAGCGCCATTCTCTTCTGTGTGTCACTGATTCCTTTATCGGTCAATCTAAATCAGCTTCCTGGGTATCTAGCCGGACCGCCAAACAAAAGGAAGAATAAAATAACTCACCTGCTGTACGTAGATGATCTAAAAATTTACGCAAAAAACGAGGCCGAGCTAAAAAAGACGTTTGATTTAGTAAAAACCTTTTCAAACGATATAAAAATGGAATTTGGCTTAAATAAGTGTGCGGCATTTAACATCAAAAGAGGAAAAGCCTCAGAAGAGCAGGAGATCGACATAGGATTAATCGACGGAAGTGGAATTAGACACCTGCAACAAAACGAGTATTATACTTACCTTGGAGTACAGCAAAACACCATGCATAACATCAAAAATGTAAAGAATGTCCTAAGCCTGAAATATGAAAGTATGGTTAGAAAAATATGGTCATCAGAACTAACAGCGAAAAATAAAGTGCACGCTACCAATAGCTTGGCGGTGCCAATACTTACCCATACATTCGGTACAATTAAATGGAATGTCGACGAAATACTTAACTTAGATAGATCCACCAGAAAGATAATGCGAGAGTGCCGATGCTTACATCCCAATGCATCTACCCAAAGGATCTAAGGATCTACATCTCGCGTAGAGAAGGAGGAAGGGGGCTTGTATGCCTGGAAAACATGCACGATCGTCTGGCTATAGCGCAAGCTTGCCATATCTATAATACAAAAGATCCGCTTCTACTAATTGTACGTGAACACGAAATAAGAGGGGAAGGAGGGTTTTTATTCCAAACGGCGAGAAGAGCTGCCAAACGCTCGAATGAACCAATAAATCTAACTTCAGTACGTTCTACCCAGGAAGGCCTTGAAGCCTTGCAACCATTAGACCTAAAATTAAAACTAAAAAAAGTAACGCAAACCAATCTTATGTCGATACACATGGAGAAGAGCCTTCATAGTATAATTTTTAAAAACTTAGAAACATTAAATCTCAGCCGACGATTAACTTTCCAATTTCTAAACTCATCAGAATTAAAATCAGAGACGGAGGGATATATAACCGCTTGCCAGGATGGAGTGTTCAATACACTTCATTACAGGAAAACTGTGATGAAAATGCCTATCGCTAACACAAAGTGCAGAGCCTGCAGAGGAGCAGAGGAAACCACAATGCACTTACTATCTGCATGTCCAAAATATGCGCCAAACAAATATATAAAACGACACGATACCGCTCTACGTGTTCTTTACCATTACATCAGGCATAAATTTGGGATAGACGAAAACCCTTCCCCGCCGAATTTCTTACCGGACACTGAGTCCGTCGTTCAAGGAAACAACATCAAAATATTCTGGAATTTTCCATTTAGTACAACTAATCAACTACGAGCAAATAAACCAGATCTCATTATACAATTAATGGAAAGCAAACAAATGTATGTCATTGAGATGTCATGTCCAAGTGAAACAAATATAAACTCAAAAGAACTGGAAAAGACTGAAAAATATCAAGAATTAATGTACGAATTAAAGAAAATTCATAAGGAATTTAAACTTACCTTCATTCCAGTCATAATAGGAGTCCTTGGAGGAATAAACAATTCGACGGAGATAAACCAAAAAAAAATAAAAGAATTAAACAATACTGAAATATATCAAATTCTCACCAACATGCAGAAGCACGTAATTCTCGGCTCTCGGCTCCTTAAACATCCTTAGAGCACACGAAAGTAATTACAGTTAATTGATTCCCGCCCTCGTTGCCTAACCGAAAGGTCGCAGCGAAAGGTGAAACGAAGATGACTGGATTGTGTTAGAATGACGAGTCGAAAGGTTCTGAAGTAGACGCAAAACTGATCATCGCAATTAAAAAAAAAAAAAAAAAAAAATAATATAATAATAATCAATAATAACTTCGATGTCAGCTGCTGTTAACATAGGTTATGTTGTTACTACAAAATATTAATAATGGTCGCAAAATCTCCGTGGTCGTCGGAAAAATAGCGTACACAACTCGCAGAAAGTGAATTTCGTTGCTCGTGTAATATCCTCACTCGGCTAGCGCCTCGTTCGGCTATTTTCACACTCGAACAAAATTCGTCACTTTCTAGCTCGTTGCGTAATATACTGTTTTTCTATTTTCGGAAGTTATTTCATAATTTGACTATCAATGGACTAACATCACATCAGACTTGCCAAATACCAGAAAAGTTTCTAAAGTTGATAACTACAATATTTTATTTTGAAAAGATAAAAAAGTGCAAAATAGAAAAAATAGTATAAAAAGCCCGTTTCCTGAGACAATAGTAATTCATTTAAAAAATCCCGCTTCGCGTTTTGTATTTTAAAATTGAACGAATACAAATTGTAACCAATCATTAAGGTACATGTCGTGTTAGACGTTACGATCCTTATGACATAAATAAATTATTATCTGCTTGCATACCATAATCTCACCTTTACGTTACGAATTCAGGCCCTTAAGCCAAATCATAAAAATGCCCATAATGAATACTTTATGTGCTCCAAATAGATGAAACTAACTAAGTTGTCAATAAATTTTAATTTATTTCAATTTTTTAAGCAGATAAAGTTTTGTATGTAATCCGGATCTTAACCGATTGGTTACTGATTATTATGTTACGTTACGATCCTTAGGACATAAATAACTATTATGTGCTTCCTCAAAGAAATTTAAATTTATCGCTTACGCCAATTGGCCTATGTACACGTACATATGTATTATTATACGTGTATGTACGTATACATATACGGTGTTGCTGACATAACTCCGCCAACATACTGCCCTTAAATGCTTCCTTTGAAAATTATAAAGTTATTAGAAAAGATTTAATTTTTGTGTGACCATTTTTACTTATCAAGATAAACACCTAGAATATTAGAAGTTTTAAAAAACCTTTCAAACGGTTTTAACTAAACATTTGACAATCAAATTTTAGGTAGGATCTACTTGACCTGTTGACCTACTTTGATCTTCTATGGCAATGAAACGACGAAAATGCAACGAGTGCGTAGCACGAGTTGCTTTTTCCAAAGATTGAGATTAAAATGAGTAAGCATTTCTAAAAAATTATTGATTCATATTCTTACCACGAGTTATATTTGGAAAGAGAATATAATGACTGAAAATATTTGTATTTTCACTTATTAATACGTCAGAAATACACAGAAATACATTGAAAATTTTGACATAAAGTGACAGGAATTGTATTCTTAGGATAATAAGTTTACTCAGAACCAATTTATCAAAACTTAAAACAAAAAATGATCCCAACTGCCCAATGAACCAAACTTTTAAGATTTTTTGAAGTTTAAATACCCTCGTGTTTATCATGGTAAGTTAGAAGTCCCACAAAAATTGTAAGTAATATACTTTGCGATAAAATTTTTAATTATGCAACAAAAATTAACAATATCTTATAAGTTTCAAACAAGTATGACTTTCCTCTCTAGAAAGTTTGGCTCAGAGTACGTTTAGCGTTTAGCCCGCAATAGTTAAAGAGGTTTGGTCGATCTGGTACTCTCCAATCGAAAACGGTGAAGTGTTTATTCCGCTTTTGTTCTATCGGATTACTCAAACCTGCTCTAACCTAGTTACAAACTAAAGAGAGATGTAAAATAGACAAAAAAGGACAAAAAATTACTAAACCAAGATATTATTATGCAGGGTGTTCCGTAAGTAATGCATAATAATGAAAGGGGTTGTTCAGGACACCAAAACAAGCAACTTTTATTAATAAACCCATATCCGGAAATTAACCATTAAGTCACTAGGTTGAGACAAAATTTTTTAAATTTAATTTACAAAAATAGCTTTGTTTTCTTTTTTTTGTAAATAAATCTTTGTGATTTATTGTCATGTCTTGTGCATTGAGCAAAATGGCCGAAATTTCGAACAATTTTTGTAAATTTTATTAAATAATTAACTTAATTACCTTAAATCTTTTTTATTTACCCTGGCTTAATGGTTATTTTCCGAATATGGGTTTATTAACAAAAGTTGCTTGTTTTTTGGTGTCCTGAACAACCCCATTCATTATTATGCATTACTTACGGAACACCCTGTATTAAATAATCCCACAAAATAATAGCAAATTAAATAAATTTTAATAATTGAAATAAAGCAAATAAAGTTATATGTTTAGCCAAATTAAAGCAGATGATTGTTGCCAACGTTGGTAATATAATACCCTAGTAACTGTCACTTCAGGCCAATCACCATTTATTCCGTAAAAATACCACACCGGATTGAATATTCCAATCCTATAGATTCATAGGATTAGACTATCGCTTAATCCGATTGTAGAATCCGATCCGAACGTATTTATTGCGGATAAATTAGAGGCTTGAGGAGTACCGGTTTGAGTAAACCTCTTTATTTATCGCGGGATAAACTTAGTCAGATCTTCAGACACTCAGCGTTTAAGCAGGGTAATTCAAAACTATTTCGCATCATTTTAAGGACAGATTCCTCTCATAAAAAATAAGAATACAAGTTTCTATAAACATCATCAGTCCGATTTTTTTGTTTCCTAAGGGAAATGGAGTTACCGCCTTTTAAAGTTGTTATCAATAAGTAGGTTTTTGTTTGTTTATTTAAAAACAAATTGAAGTACATATTAATAAATTTAATATTTGGTATTTTTTAAACAGTTGTGTTTAATAAAATAAAATAATCCTTGGCTAACATGTTTTTTTAAATTTAAATGATTTTGACCATCAATAAAATAATAAAATGCGTTTTCTTTGAAACCGGCGCATTCTACTGACTTTACATAAGAGCACCTTTTTTTGTTAAGAATTACATGGGTAAAGGAGAATTTCTCAGCAAACAGGAATGGTGTAGATAAGTAAATAGCTTCGCTCACTCTCTTTTACATTTAAGAGGACTGGGAGTCAAATGTAGAATCGCGCTGCGATACCCCGGCCTTTTTTTGAGCTACGTCGTAAATTTATGGATAAAGTCTTTGGACGACGTACACGCAAAATATTTAGGCGGGGAGACCTACAGAAGGTGGGTCATGCATATTGTTATCGTATTTTACAATAGTTTGCTCATTCATACAGTCTTATAGCGCCAGGCGCTGATAAAAGTAGATCTCTCCGCAACATCACCAATCCGTCCATAGCTACGTGCAGGAAGGGTTGTTAGTAATCATTTGATAACAATCCACCCTAAATAAATTTACCTTGGATAATATGAATGAAAATTCAAAAAAATCCCCATTTTAATCCGTAGAAAAAGTATAATATAATATACTAATTAGTTTTAAAATCCGATGACAACTTATGGAAAACTAAAATCCAGAAATTATTTCGGTAGTAAAAAATAATTGGGCACCTAGCAATAAAAAATATTCTGTCAGTAAAAAACATTTTCTGGGGGTAAAAAAAACATTTTATTTTTATTTTATTCCTAAAATTAGAGGATGTAAATAATGGCTATTAGTTTTTAAAGCGGCCAAGATTTTGCTATATTTTATCAAGTTGTTTTTATGCATCAACACTAATGTGAACGAAGACCAAAATTTGTGAAAAGTCAGAATTTTTTGAGTGGGAACAAATTTAAAGCATCCAATTCTGCTCACATGTGTTGATACATAAGAAACAAAAATTGATGGTGAAATAGGAATACCATAGGTATAAAAAAAACTAAATTGTTAATGTTGCATTTCATGTTTTATTATTTCGGGCAAATAATAATCCATATAAAACTGTTTTAGTTTGCAAATCATTTTTTCGCAAAAGTCATCATCTCTAGGAATTTTTTCATAAATTATACCTTTGGAGACCAAATTACAAAATAACAATATAATCTTTTTGAAATAAATAGTTGCCCTTGCACCTGGTAATAATAAATATTATTTTTTTTTTAACTGAAGACCAGTAGTTCGATCAAAATCGGCAAACTTAATTTTTTTTTAAAGAATAGCTTCTTCGGGTGAAATATCTTGAGCTACGTATGGACATTTGATTTCGACAATTTCATTATCATTGATAATTCCATCGGGACTTGCTGCTAAAATTGATACTCTTCATGAATAAACAAACCCATTTGGTTAATTTTTTTTCCAGTAGCCCTTTCAAACTCTTTTAGTGCCCGAGGTTCATTTTCAATACCGTAATTTGTGAATTTGTTTCCCCAAAAACTTGGATTCACTAAATCTTTAACAATTTTTAATCGATTTGTTGTAGCTCGAAGTTTACAAATACGTCCGAAGTTTGAAGCCGTTAATCTTTTTCGTCTTTCAATGTACCATCGTGGATTGTCACTCTGGCCTAAAGTCAATTGGGGCATTTCATCTATGTTTTCTTTTAAATTGGATAAAAATTTATCTCTAAATTCTAAATAGTCTTCATTTGAAACTTCAAACATTTCCTCGGCATTCGGTCCATATTCTTCAGTTTCACCAGTTTCAATTTTTCTTTTTCTATATTTTGCTGGAGTACACAGTTTTCTTTTGCCCAATTTACATTCCCGCTGTTTTTGATGTCTTTGAATATATTTTTTGGTGTGAAATCCAGGACTTGTTGCTCTTAGGGCCCTATGAATTCTTTCATGGTAACTTCCCTTACTATTGTATGAAATAGCCGCTAAATGACACCTAGTTCCATACGATCCCCGAGATGTGTAGTTGATTCGCTTAGCACCAATAAACTTTGCAACTATCGAATTAAAATGTTCTGCAAAGTTATTATTTTGTTTAAAATTAGACTTTTTGCATGATGTTTTAATCGGTTAATAGGTACAAGTATGTCATCAAGGAGCCCGCAACTGTCCATTTTTTCTATTAAGCTATTTTTGGTTTCGCTTTGTTTTTGACAAAAATAATCCGCACAATTTTTGTGGTTACCGAAAATATGAAATGGGCTGTTGCTTAGGTCTTTTCTTAAATTTTGAACTTTTAGATTTATATCCTGTTCCTGGTTAATGTAATGTTTGCTAGCACAAACAACCGCTGAACGTAACCGCAAAATATTCTTTTTCAGTTCTTGCCTGAGGGATATATCGACATGTTTGCCACTTGAACTTCTTTTTTTTTTTGAAGTAATATCTTGTAATTTTTTACAGAAATTTCTAAGTAAATGATTTTTGCATTCTATTTTTGTTACTTGATAATTCCCATATGGTCTGCTTTCACAAATTCGTTTGTACACGGTACTATCACCGTCTGCAATTAAATATTTATAGCGAAGTCCATGCATGGCAATGCTTGCTTTAAATCCTTCAACGATAATTTTGGCTTCCATACCTCCAGTCGAGCCTTCATAACTTTTAAACCAGGTATGACTTTTTGGAGTACCTTTGGAATAGTCACGAATTGAACAGTACTTGTTTTTTACGCCCATAAACAATATAGTATTCGTTTCAGCTCCAATAATACAAGCGACACCTGACTTTGCATTGTAATTCATACCATAAGATCTCTTTGAATAGGCCCCATCTGCTACTACATATATAAAAGGAATACCATCTTCATCTATTTGACTTCTTTCTTCAGCAATGCTTTTTTCTTTTTTACCTGCTTCCAACATTTCCTCCATTGCACAGCCTGATAAAGTTTCAGACAATTTTTCCTCAATTTTTTGATAGAGTTTATCACTCATTAGAGGAATATTCAATGTTGCCGTAATTTCGGAAAGTTGTGAACATCCACCCCCTGTACTTATTATGCCAGAAACTGCAGCTTCATTTGTGTTTAGTTTTGAAGAGTTTGGATCATCGGTACAAATTCGATGAGACACATTTTACACTTCAAAACTATAGTGGAAATTGGACCATTTTTTATTTCATTTATAATTTCCAACAGATCTGTGGTGCATGAAAATAAGCCATGATGAGGAAAATTAAAAAGTTCGCCCATAAAGCATTTAATATCCACTAACCGCCTTCCAGTTAAATGTACATCTAACCTAAAAGAAAATTTGCTTTGTATTGACTTAAACTTATTATACATATAGACTCTATGCATATTATAGTAAGTATATACCGGGCGTAGATGAAGTTAGGGCGGCACCTGTAATTTCTTTATTTATTTAAATAAAGATTTACAATTTTAGTATGATAAGAAAAAGCATTTATTGAATTAAAAAAACAGAATATCACTTTGTTTTTGAGATATTAAATTTTATAATTTGCTATTATCTTTATTTTTTTAAATTATACGATTGATTATAGTGGGGCTATTGCTAATTATTTATTTTGAAACCAGAAGTGAAATTGAAAATTCTATTAGATCAATAAAAGTGTTTTTTAAGACTATATAATATTCTTAAATTTTATTTTTTATTTTTAAAGAAATTATGGGGTTGGATCTAGTTTTGTATACAACCGATATGCTTATGTATTGTAACTGTTGACTTTAAAACCACTATAAAACTCCTGAACTCGCGGACATATACAAAAATAGTTGAAATAAGTGACAAACAAGAGCCCTTACCGAAATTCGAGATTCAGGATTGTTTCGCTCTCTATGTTATAACTTTATTTTATATTTACTTACTTGTTTTTGATTTGTCTATAATCTATGGTAGAATCTTTTTTAGTTTTTTTCATACTGTCCTCTGTATTGGTATCAATATTTAAAGTTACATCAATAGTATTGATATCATCTTGTGTAAAAACTTCGTTGGTAGCTATAAAACACTGCAGGAAACTTCAAAATAAAACGACGATGGGACTCGATCTAATCCCTTCATTTTTGATCAAAGATTGTGCGAATGTGTTTTCACCAATAATTACCTATATATACAATCTAATCCTAAGAACCGGTGAATTTCCTATAATTTGGAAAAACGTAAGAGTCTGTCCTATATTTAAATCAGGAAAAAGAAGTGCCATTGAGAATTATAGACCCATATCTATTATATGCAACTTCTCTAAAGTGTTTGAGTCGATACTAACGGAACATATCTACTGCAATATACAAAATTCTATTCTGCAATTTCAACATGGTTTTATGAGTAAAAGGTCGACCGCAACGAATTTACTGAACTTGACTCAATTTATCAGCGATGCTCTAGATAACAACGTACAGACTGACGTTGTCTATACAGACTTTGCTAAAGCGTTCGACAGAATGGATCATAATATTTTAATTGAAAAGATGTCCCAATTTAATGTTCATGGCAACATAATTAACGTTATTCACTCATACTTAACGGATAGAAATCAGATGGTCGAATGCGATGGAGTCAGGTCCAGTGAATACTTTGCCAGAAGCGGTGTACCTCAAGGATCGAATCTAGGACCAGTACTTTTTTTAATGTTCATCAACGACATTAGCGATGGATTAAGCTCAAACGTACTCCTGTATGCGGATGATATGAAAGTGTATCGCGAAGTGAAAAATTTATCCGACTGCGAAGTGCTTCAAAACGACCTAAATTTAATTCACCAGTGGTGTTTAAAAAATAAGCTTTCCCTAAATATTAAAAAATGTTATAGTATGACTTATACTAAAAAGAAAAGTCCTTTTTGTTATGATTATTCAATTAATAATAACATTATTGATAAAGTGCAAGAAATTAAAGATTTAGGTGTTACTTTTGATTGTTCATTATCTTTTAATAATCACGTACATGCTTTATCTCGAGACTGTTACAAAACTCTTGGATTTATAATTCGCTCTTCAAAATGTTTCACTAATATCGATACTTTAAATGCTTTATTTGGTGCTTTTATAACCAGTAAACTTAATTATTGCGCTATAGTTTGGTCACCTTACTACAAAAAGTACATCTCACTTCTTGAAAGAGTCCAAAAGAGATTTCTTAAGTATCTTTATTATTTTAAATACAAAAGTTATCCCGATATATCTGTTTCGTATAAATACCTTCTAAATGAATTTTCATTTTTATCAGTAGAGCAACAACATAAAAATCAATCTGTTCTGCACTTATACAAAATACTACACTACTTAGTTGATGATTTAGGTCTTTTGTCAATGCTCAGTATACATGTACCAAATTTTGTATTACGCAACTCTTACACATTTTCCTATAGAATGTCAAGAACTGTTCAGAATCTTAACTCACCGGTAACTAAAATGTTAAGAAATTATCATAATGTTCAATACAAAGCAGATATATTTGTACCGATACTTAATGAGTTTAAAACGAAACTTCTGGAAAATATTTATACCACTTAAGGAAAATTTGTAATTGAATCTGTATTTATTTTAATTTTCAATTTATGTTATATGCGATCTTTTAAAATTTCTTATCTATACCTATGAATTATAAATATGTATGAATTTAGCTTAACTATTAAGCAAGCAATTTTTGTTTAAAATTACCCTGTAATTAGATGTATTTCTGTTGGGTAATAAAGGATTATTATTATTATTATTATTATTATTATATTACAATAAGAAGGACCGGCAACATTTTCATTAATTTGAAAAAGTTGTGGTGGAACTTCGCTCGGTACTTCGTTATGAAGCTCATTATTGCAATCAGTTTTGGGATTCCTAAAGTATCATATTTCTTTAATCCACATAAACTTAAAAAGAAACTAAGCTTTTATATTAGCTGATTAATACCCAGATTCTGGTCAAATTATTTAAGTTTAAAGGTCTTTAAATTTAAATTTGTTATATGGGTTGTAATGGACAATTTCCATGGTTACATTATTTGCTTCTAATTAAAGGCATTTAACTTTGACCAGAATCTGCCTATAATACCCAGATTCTGGTCAAATCATTTAAGTTTAAAGGCCTTTAAATTTAAATTTGATATATGGGTTGTAATGGACAATTTCCATGGATACAATATTTGTTTGAAATTAAAGGCCTTTAATTTTGACCAGAATCTGCCTATTAAACCCAGATTCTGGTCAAATCATTTAAAAACCTTTATATTTACTATCAGGGTTATGGACAATTTCCATGGTTACCTTAAATGTTTCCATTTAAAGGCCTTTAATTTTGACAAGAAAAGGGTATAAGTAAAGAATTTTAAAGCAATTTTGAAAATAAAGCCCCAGCACCCCTTTAAAATTTGGGTACTGGAGTATTGGGTAAAAAATGATAAGAATATACATATACTCACTTCTTACGTTCTCGCAGTTTTCGGCATGACTGCGTAACTGATTTTCTGTGTCTTGATAGGGGTTTTTTGTATTTTCTTCCCATTTTCAAATAAAGAGCAACCAAACAAACAGTAATAAAAATTATTTGAGAATATACCAGAGTAAATAGCCAAAGTCGTCAACAGTAAATTAATAAATCCAAAGCGTAAAAAATCAAAATCAAAATCCTAAGAGTAATCAAAAAACAAAAGCAAAAATCCGTTAACAGTAAGTATAAATTATAAATAAATCAGAAAAGCGTATCGACAATCGAAAATATTCAAAGCGACTTAATGATTCAGTATGGACAAGGGACAAGTAACAGGTAACCACGCCTCCAAAATTCACGCGTACCGCGAGAGCGAGATGAATTTTTACGAAATAAAATTGATCCTCAAAAATAGGTATCATTTTAAACAAATTTCATCCGCATCTTTGACATTTTTTTAAGTTTTCTTGTTGCATTAGTTAAATAATAGTATATTCTAGGGCCCTCGAAGAAGAAAATTTTAAAATCATAACATTTTAGCTGTGAAAATGGAAGGTTTAAAACTCAATTATTTTGCATTATTGGAGATTTTTTTTGGGGTGTTTAAAGTTAAAATATAAAAAATATCGCTTTCTTCGGCCCTTAAGAAATCATTCTACTTTCACATTAAATTTTTCTTTTTTTTGTATCTGTACCCATATTGGTACAATCCCTGTTAAATAAACCGCTAAATTGGCTGCAATTTAATTTGACTCTCTATCCTCTTAACCACGGCAACTTTCGCATGAACGTATGTTGAATGCGGTACGTGCTTGGTTAAGGTAGCGGAATGTAATGATAACGGAGAATCCACTATTACTATCGTATGTCCTAGCCAACTTTCCAACGAGCGGTGGAAAAATTCAGATTTGATTCACTGTCAGGTTAGAATTCCTGTTTGCTGAGAAATCCTACTATAACATTGATTTATAAAAAAATGTTGTAAAAGTTAACCACTAAAAAGTTATGACCGTATTTAACCTCAATCCTCCTTAAATCTATCATTTTAAAACACAAAAAAATCACAAAAACGTAACCAAGTGTATTATGATTCATACTAAATATCGGAAATGTACTTCAATTTGTTTTGAAATAGACGAACAAAAACCTACTAATTGACAACACCTTTAAAAGCCGATTTATAACTTTACCAACAACCCAGAAAACAGAACCTAAAACCCAGTATCAATCTAGTGTGAACTGTCAATTTCTCAATAATAAGTTTGACTATTCAACTCACAAGTGATTATTTTTTGTGACAAGTAAAACTTCAAAATTATCAGCGATTATTTTATGACGTTAATGTCAAATTTCAATAAGTTTAAAGTTGGCTGTCAAATTTTGCACAAAAAAGTGAAAAATGTTCGTTAAATAGTCCCTTAAATATGCACTCTTGTTCAAATTATAAGTCGAATATTTTTCATACATTACCACTCATGTCATTTGGGGTTAAAAATTAAAACTTAACCCCAAATGACATTCGTGGTAATGACAGTGAAAAATATTCGACTCAAATTTGACCACTCGAGATATTTCATATGATTATTTTCTAACCAAAATTAACATTAGAATCGGTAGGGAGCGGGAAGCCTTAAGTACCAAACGCAAATTGTTACACAATTTAAAAACTTTATTTATTTCCTAATAGATTTCGAAGTGCTCTTACTCTATCTTCGAGGATACGTCAGTTTATCCATTTTTGAATCAGTTTAAGAGAAAAATTTGGTGAAAACAAAGAAATTAAAATGCTGATGTATGTAACTTACTGGAACAATAGTTAAATTGAAATAAGTTATTTTAACGAGTAGGTGAATTTTGAAATTCAGAAAGACCTGAGGTGGAAGTCTGTAAGCTATACGATTATTTTCGTACAACGAAAAAATCGTTTGTTGAATATGTTGCTATAGTTACGGATTTTGTCTTCTTTCAACAAATACAAAACGTGCATAAGGAAGAGTGATAGAAAATCTGTCACCAAGTAACTTAGTCAACAAACGATTATTTTCGTTATACGAAAACAATCGTATAGGTTACAGACTTCCACCTCTGAGGTGGAAGTCTGCGAGCTATACGATTGTTTTCGTATAACGAAAAAATCGTTTGTTGAATATGTTGCTATGGTGACGGATTTTATCTTCTTTGAAAACCACCAAGCAACCACCAAGCAACTTAATCAACAAACGATAATTTCGTTATACAAAAACAATCCCCTAACCTAACCTATAAAAAATTGTGACCAGAGGTGGAAGTCTGTAAGCTGCTTACAGACTTCCACCTCTGGTCACAAATGTAACCATTTGAAAAGAGTAGAGTTCAAATTCAGGTAGGCAAGCAGTGTGTCTTTAGTCAGAAAAATTCTATTATGGATCACCAAAACCAAACTCTTGGAAATTTCAATATTGAAAAAAAATTAACAATACTATCCCCTTTATATATATTAATTGTTAATAAAAAAACACCCAAACATAATCGAAATAAACACAATCGTAAACCAAGCATAAAAGCGATTTTGACAGAATATAAATTGTGTTAAGAAAACTCCTAGAAGCTTGGTTTTTTATAATCAAACGAATAGTTTTATTTTAAAATAAAATAAAAATAATCTTAAAATTTTTTTTCATTACAAATGCCAATTCGTTCATATTCGGGACCATTCGGAACCACAAATGAACTACTAACCAACTTGACTCCCATTTACTGCGTATGTGCAGAAATACCTAGGACCCAGAAATAAAATAAATTCATGTCGGGAATTTTATGTTTAGGTTATAAATGAAGGTATTGAAATTGGATAGTTGATATTTGCGGGTTCTAGGTCCTAGGTTATAGGTAAAGTTATAAATACATCTTAAAAGGCTGTAGCTCCCTTAAGGTCTTATGGAGCGGGATCGAACATATGTTTATATGATCTTTACTTCATATTTTCGTGTGAGAAATCTGCCCTTAAGAGGATATGAAATAATTTTGAATCACCCTGTATAACTAGATGGTAATTATAAGCTTTCGATAATTATAACGTGGAAGTCTTTGTACAACAGGTAGCAATCCGAGCTAGGACACAAAATAATTGGCTGCTTTCACTAAGGAATTGATGTCAGATGTCAGGCTTCTGACGTGGGCGCGATTTGCTAAATATTTACCTTTGATTATTTTGTGTCCTACTTCGGATTTCCAGCAACTTTATTGGGAATGTTAAGTACTGGTTGAGGACGCTTTGAATTTCTTAAAATGTAGGATAGCAGGTGCTTGTCACTGTTACAAAATTGTGTTTAAAACTAATTTTTGTATACAATAGCTTTGTTCCAACAACGAGTTCTGACCGTCACGTTACTATAACCAAACTGCGAGAATCGAGCTTATGCGCTTGCGCTTACTTTTTACTGAGCAAAGGCCAACTACTTCTAAAGCTAAGTTTGATTACAAATTTATGTTTTATTTATATTTTTATTTATTTTTAATTTAGCAGTTTGGTGACGGTAACGTGACGGTCAGAACTCGTTGTTGGAACAAAGCTAATAAATACAAAACCCAAAATAGATTTATTATTTAAATCTCAAGTAAAACCCTTAAAATAATTGCTAATGTTTGTAATAAAATAAAAAGCACTTGCTTTCTAAGTTCATATATCTGTTGTCTATAATTAAAAGAAAAGTTGCAGCTGCTGTAGGTTCTTGTTCATTGCAATCTCGAACAAAATTGTAGAGTTTAGGGATCTGAAAATCCAATAGAGATTAAAGAACTTTCTATACATCCTCAACTGGTCATAGTTTGTTGCGAATTTTGGACTGGAGTGATTTGAAAATAATATTTGAAATGTCATTATAGTGAGATAATGATCATCTTTTTATAGCATGCAATTGATGCGGATGACATGTGGATTCAACATGACAATGACTGAAGCGCTAATGAGCTGGATGTTATGTTTCAAAAATAATCTCCATGTTTCAACTTTCTAATAAAGCATATACCTTATCATTGTGTGTTCAGGCTGGTTCATATTTCTGGTGGTGGTTCCTTGGATCAACACAAGAAAAGAAGTTCCTACAACATATGTCCGATTTCGCTTCCTAGAGGAGCTGCAGCCATTTAAAAGTGTTTACAGAAAAGTGATTTCGGTTATTTATTTAAAAAACGGTTCTTAATTAAGCTCCATTCACGACCTCCAAATTAGTACTTTGAATTAACGCGTAACTTCTACTTAAGAGTTTGGCATATGTAATTTCATGAAGTAGTTCCCAACGTCCATATTAGTACTTGACGTAACGTCAGAATTAGTACGTAACGCAAAATCTTGCGAGCTCTAAAGTCTTACGGTCGCACATTTTTGAAATGATTCGTATCGACGATTTAATTTGGCACCTGGGGGTTATTCTAGAATCACACGACGCCTTGTCGTATACGACATGACAAGGAAACAGTCTTATTTCTGCATGTGAATGACAAGGATAGAATGATGAATGTCGTATATGACATCGTGTCGTGTGATTCGAGAACAACCCCCTTGGGATTTATCATAAAAATAAAAAAATACTCCATAACCAACACGATGAATTTTTCTGCACTGCTTTCATTAATCATTTAAGTTTTATAATAATATTCAAAGCACTTCAGATTATATGTATAACTTTTGCCAAGTGTAAGTTTCGGGTTAATTCAAAGTAGGTACTAATTTGGAGGTTGTGAATGAAGCTTAAAACATTCAAATTTTATACATCACCAAATTTACACTTTGCTCACTTTCGGGACTTTAAAATATTTTGCTTGGTCGTAAGTGGTGTTTTATGAGATGTTAAATACGATGGTATTTTCGTAAGATTATTTTTTTAGAAATAGTGTTCTTGAATCAAATTCACCCAAAAATTTGGTCATATACAAATCCGATAGAATTTAGAGAAAATGCCTTCAAAGCATACATACATACATAAAATGAACTGCAAGAGAATTTATCCTTTTTTTAACACCACCGATTTCTTAAAACACCACTTACAACTAGTAAAAAAACCTAAGAACAGTCATAGAAGTGGTTAAAGTATGAATGTACTGTACAACAATTAAATGCTGTTTATAGGAACTTTTTTTTCTTATCACGATGCAACAGTGTCGAAACGAATGACGGCAAATTTAAATTTTCTGTTTATACTTACTGGATTAATCAAGTTGGTAATTCCTATTGAATTATTCCTATTATCAAGTTTTTTATTAAACTTTTTAAGCATTCATCCTCAAATTCTTCCTATTCATTGTTTTAATTTCAAACTAATGGGGTAATTCTGAATAAAATTATTAGCCGTAACAGCGCTGTTAAGTTTAACAGTCACCCTGATATCAAAAAACGCTGTTAATATTTTTGTTCAGAACTACACCATAAATATGCTATCTATCTAACCTAAAAAGTATAATTATTACTAATCGAATGTTGCTTGCTTTGGTGGTTTGACTATTTTAATACCAATAAAAGAATAATAATCGAAAGCGTATAATTGCCCATTATATATTGAAAATTTTTTATCAGACATTATAATAAATATGATTACAATATGCAATGAATTAATTTTTAGGTAATTTTCGTAAATTTCAAGAAGATCCCAATATAACAACAGATGATTATAATTTGGAAAATATATCTACACCGATATACGGATTTATAGCTGAAAACGATACCATCCAAGATCCCAGAGATAGCATGCACCTTCGAAGAACTTTAAAAAATGGTTTTAAAGAAACCATTTTTATTAACAATTGGGGACATGCAGACTTTGGAATCGCACGAGACGCTCCTAGAGTCGTTTATGATAAAGTTTTGGAAATTCTAAATCAAATTTAATACTTTATGGACTTATGAATGGGTTACGCTATCGTTGATAAAGTCTAATTTATATTCTTACCTTAAACGCAAAGATTACCCAAAACGCGAATTACTTATTCAGTCCAAATTTAGTCAAAATAATTAGCACAAATATTTTTAGAAATAAGTTATTATCAAGTTTAAAATTTTATTAAACTAGTAGGGTTTTGGGTATAGTTCACTAAGTTCGTTAGTGCGAATATGCCCGCTGATATTCAAATTTGTTACTGGAAATGTACAATCTACTCAACCTAAAATACTGAAGCTTATTTCTAATATTTATGAGTTTTATTTAGGTTTAAATTTTTCTTGCAAAACATCCTTTAAAACTATCTATGTACCTATTAAGTGTTATAATATTGTTGCTTTTACTTAATAAAAATTGGTATAAGTGGTATAAGGTGTATTCATATCCTATTTTCTTCAGAGTTATTCTAAATAACTATCTAAACTTCGTGGAGGATTAGAGGGAATTGAAACAAACAACCTTATACAAACTAGTAGCCAAAAAACGTACAAAAACTAACGAAAAGCGAAAAGTTAGTTACTGTAGCAGCAAAATAAAATAAGAGATTATTTAATTTCAATTAACACAACAATTAAAATAAATTACAGGCGGTAAATACTGACTAATTTCTTTATACTGAATGTGATTGTTTTACTTGCAAAATAATTTAAATCTTTTATGGACGGTTAAATCACTTTTCCAACCTAACATGAAACGCAACATTTACCTATATGGATTGTTAATTTCTGTCAGTTCAACCGAACGGAAATGGTTTTTCCTAGCCCAACATCGATACCTAAAAAGATGCCTTGCTTACGGATTTTTAAATGTAACAGAAAGAGAGCAAAACTGTATGATTTTCTTTCGGTAGTCCAGACGAAATACATTTATTCGGTGGATAAACTGTAGTAATGTTTTCAGTTGTGTTACTAGGGAGTTGTTTAAATGTAAAAGTGATCTATTGATCACTTTAGTTTAATTTATTAATTAAACTACAGTTATAACGAGCATCAAGAGATGACGAATTTTGCTCGTTATAATCGTTAGTCTTTATAAAAGGTGAAAAGGTATTTACCTGATACTATTCTAATTTGAAATATACAGGGTGCTTCTACTCAAAGTGTGGGTAACTTTGGAAATTGATTCTTAAGCCCGATTTATAACCAACCTAAGCATAAGATAGTGATAAACCTAATAGACCGTCAGCTCACCGTAGGAAATCTGGTGCTGATAGTACCCAGTATGCCCTTTAGGGATTTGCATATTCTTCATGTCTTGATCAATTATTCGTAGATTTCAAGAAATGACTCCAGTCATTTTCTTAGATAATGGACCCGAGGGCCGATATATGCCCTTAGAGCAAGCGCTGAACGTACGCCAGTATTCTTTAGAAATCAGATACGTTCATTATGAAAATATTCCAGTGAAAAACCATATGCGCTGGTAGTGTGTTACAATAATCCAGTTTAGACCAATCGTACCCAGTATCCAGTATGCCATTCATTCCTAGAGAATGCTTTTGATTGATATTTCATCGCAAAATCATTGGAATACGTTCAGCGCATGCTCTAAGGGCATATATCGGCCCTCAGGTCCATTATCTAAAAAAATGACTGGAGTCATTTTTTTTAAATCTACGGATAATTGATCAGCACATACCGAATGTACAATACCCTAAAGGTCATACTGGGTACGATCAGCACCAATTTTTCTACGGTGAGCTGACAGTCTATAAGATATGAAGTATACAATTTCAATACATCCATTTATAACTAACCTAGTTCCAAATTATAACCTACGAAAGAATAAAATAGTGAGTGATAAACCTAAAAAATGAAGTATAAAATTTCAATACTTCCATTTATAACAAAAGTAGGCTTGAGTTATAATATTGAGGCTTTGGAATAAACATATTTCATTTCTTAGGTTTATCACTATACTTATGCTTACAAAAAAAAATAAGAATACATTTATTTCCTAAAAAGCTCCATGTTCGAAATCCGATGTTAAAGTTTACTGATTTTTTTTTCAATTTGTTAGTATAATTTCTACATTCTTATTGATAATTTGGTCAACTTTTCAAAAACGCTTACTCTCGGCAGTAGTTTTTAGATAAAATTGTGAATATTTATAATATTTTTTTCATCTAATAAAGGCATTCATGTGATCTAAGTTCTTCTCGTGATTAGTAATTTGAGGATTGAGGTTTGATGGATCACTATCATTAATTATGAAAATGGTAATCATGAGATAAAAGTAGAGTGGGGCAAATGGGGTTAGGAAAAGATCGGCAGAAGGGGGAGCTGAGGTGGGAAAATTTTGGATCGGGGGTGTTAGTGATCCTTCTTATGGCGATTTTATATGGATAGAGCGGGACTTCTACAACAGATAAATCTTTCTTTAGAAAATCAAAAATTTTCAGATAACTAAATATTTCTAGGTGGTAAATGTAGCGGTAGCACAATTGCAGACAACCGATTTTACTATCCCTTGCTAATGTTTTATTAGGATATGGCTCAAATAAAGCACGATTTTATTGGTTTAAAAATGTATTGCAACATTAATACAATAATTTAAGTTACCTCTTTTAATAAACGCACTTCACGCATTTCCGGTTTTTATTTGAATAGATATATCCAATGGGGTCTCGTACCCCCCTGGTTTACAGCATTTGTATTTTATTTATAATTTATAAGAAATTCTACAATTTCTTTATAGCCACTATAAGCAGCAAGGGTAAGTATTGAGCTATCTATAATATTTTGTGCATTAATATTTGCATCATTAGCAACAAGAAGTTTTACGATTTCTATTTTTCTATTTTCTACAGCTACATACAATGGGGTCTTGCCTTCATTGTCTACAGCATTAGTATCAGCTCCTTTATTTATAAGAAATTCTACAATTTCTTTATTGCCTTTCTCAGCAGCAGTGTGAAGAATTGACCAATTACTATGATCTACAGCATTAATATTAGCTTCATTATTTATAAGAAATTCTACAATTTCTTTATTGCCTTTCTCTGCAGCAATATGAAGAATCGACCAATTACTAGCATTTTTGGCATTAACATTTGCACCATTATCCACAAGCAGTTTTATTAATTCTATTTTTTCAATAAATACAGCTAAATACAATGGGGTCTGACCTCTGCTGTTTACAGCATTAGTATCAGCTCCATTATTTATAAGAAATTCTAACATTTCTTTGTTGCCTTTTGTAACAGAATTGTGAAGAATAATTGACCGTTTCCATTTATCTTTGGCATTAATATTTGCACCATTATCCAGAAGCAGTTTTACAACTTCTATTTTTTCATTTTCTACAGCTTCATACAATGGTGTCTCACCGTAGTTGTTCTCAGCCTCAGTATCGGCTCCTTTATTTATAAGAAATTCTACAATTTCTTTGTTGCCTTTCTTAGCAGCAATGTGAAGAATTGACCAATTGTTATCATTTTTGGCATTAATATTTGCACCATTATCCACAAGCAGTTTTACAACTTCCATTTTTTCATTTTCTACAGCTTCATACAATGGTGTCTCACCGTAGTTGTTCTCAGCCTCAGTATCGGCTCCTTTATTTATAAGAAATTCTACAATTTCTTTGTTGCCTTTCTTAGCAGCAATGTGAAGAATTGACCAATTGTTATCATTTTTGGCATTAATATTTGCACCATTATCCACAAGCAGTTTTACAACTTCCATTTTTTCATTTTCTACAGCTACATATAAAATATCTTTAAAATCAATATCGTAAACATCTTTTCGATACAATAAAACTTTAGCAATTTTAGCAGTAACTTGATGGGAAATAGGTCTATATTTAACTCCATTTTCAAATAGAAACTCTAATAATTTCACAAGTCCTTTTTCTGCTGCTAATAGCACTAGGTCGTATTTAGAAATTCCGCTACAGAACATATATTTCATGTTTGCACCATTTTGCAAGAGCAATTCAACCATGTTCCAGTGATCGCTTTTAATAGCATACATTAAAGCACTCCAGTTAAATACATTATCTTCTGTATCAATTTTATCCTTAAACATAGATTCTTCTTTTTTTGAGTTCTCCAATAAAATTTTTAAAATATTTTCATAGCTATAAGAAGCAGCCAAATGTATTGCAGTTCTGCCTCCTTTATCAAATATGTTAACATCATCTAACAATAATTTAACTATACTTTCGTCGTTACTTAAAACTGCATTATGAAGTTTGCATTCATCATTAGTTAGCAATCTATCAAAAAACATTTTTAAAACTTCATAGTCTTTTTGGAAAATATTTTCAAGAAATTTATTTATTTTTTTTCAAATATAAAATTTCCATTGGTTTGGTTGATAATAATAGGTTGAATTTATCTTTAATTTTTTATTAATTTCTTCAGCTATGTCCGCAAGCCATAGAGCAGCAAAATATTCAGCAAAAGTTCGATGAATAAAGACTGGTTGATCATTTAGGATTTAAATGATAATGCCAGTTTTATCGTCTTCTTCATTAAAATCGTCTTTAAATTTTCTTAAATCTCTTTTCTCTTTCTTGGAAAGAAGTTCGTTTACCTCGTTATCAGAAAAGATTAAATTTATACCTAAAATTTTATGGTTACGTAAAAAGTCACCGTAAAATTTTTTATAATCTTTTGTTGCATATGTTGTTGTTAAATTAATTTTTATCTTTTCTTCATACAAAATTCTGCACTTTTTATCAATAAATTGTTGGTAAAGGTCAACTAAATTTAGACTTTTAGGTAAATTTAGTTCTTCTTCCTTACAGTCGTGAAAATCTTTGAATTTATCTTGAAATACTTCTGCTAACATCCTTGTTTGCAATGGCACTCCTGTAAACTGTAGTTCCTCGTCAGAAATTGATTCTTTTAGTAAATCAAGTAATTTACAAATAAACGAATCCGAACGGTTATCGCGCTCTATATTAATACCCAATCTTTGATTCCAAAAATTCTTTAAGAAAGTTACTTGATCATCTCTTGTTAAAGGTTTTAGAGTATAAGCTATAACACCTAATTTATCTTCCAATTGTGTTCTTAAATGTGGACGAGTTGTTATCCAAATTTATTCTGATTTTGTATTTCTTAAGGCATTCAACAATACAATAACTTTATTATCATATATAGGACTAACCTCATCAAACCCATCAAATAACAGAACTATCTTCCCCTCTTCATGAATTCTGCGTTTAAATAATTCCGTTTCTAAATCAGATTTCGATTTTACTATATTTAATAGTAATTTCATAGTCTCTACTTTAGCGTCCTTCTTTAAAACCATCTTTCGTAGATGCTCGGTATGGTCATTTAAACTTATAGTTTGAACCCACAAGGAAGGATCAGATTTTTTTATTAGTTCTGCTAATGTAATTAATACGGTGGATTTTCCCATTCCTGGCTCTGCACTAATAATCACCAACTTATCTTCAATTTTAATCATCTCCTCTTCTTTTACTGAATTAATACTTTCAGTATTCACGAAATCGCGCAAAATTGATAAAGAACCACGAGATTGTTGCCATGTTAATTGACTGTTCTCTTCCTTGAGCCAATGAATATTTTTCAATTTACAATTTTCGTCACTACATAGTTTATAAAAATCATCTTCTTTATCAGAAATCAATACCATATCCTGAATTTGTTCAATACTTTTATTAGTAATATCACTATTGTATTTAACATAAAATTTGTTTTTTTCACATTTTAAATCTGATTTAATTTTAACCTGACGATTAAATATTCGATTAATGTAATAATTTTTAATTTCGCCTAAATTATTAAGGGATTCGCCTATATTTATACTTAAAGTATTAACAAGTTCAGATAATATTTTTTCATCCACAAGCTCTTTTATTTTTTTATCTTTTAAAAGTGATCCTAAAATTACTTTCTCTCCTTGAAATGTAGCCGCTACTTTATTGATTAGTGTATTTTGTGATTCTTCAGTGAGATCAAGTAACTTTATCGGTTCATCTCTACATTTTTCATATTTTTTAGTCTTGGAAAACGCATTTTCAAATTTATTATCCATTTCTTTTTCTTTCATAATCATAATAATTTTTTTATCATCGTTATTTTCAATGATATTGAATAAATCGTCGTATAGTTTCTGTAAATATTCTTCAGTACTTTTATACTCAAATACTAATAAATTTGTATTTTCACTTTTAAAGCAATCTAATACATTATTTTGTATTTCAAGTGTAGAATTGATAAAAATATATTTATAGTCGTTATACTCTTCAGATTTATATGCTGAAATACTTTCTAAGGCCTGGTAAACCTTAGCACTAATTAGTAACGTGTTCGTGGTAGAAATATGAAGAACCTGATTTTTTGAAATTAAATCTATTAAATTTTTAACATGTTCCGGATTAAAAGTTAATTTCTGAGCTTTAATTTCGGCCAAACGTACTGAAGCAAGTCCAACTAAGCTCATTTTGGAAATATTCTGTAAAGCCGTTTCAAAATAATTATTGGTTTCTCTAAGATATTTATTACTTTTCCACCAAGTTTCTACTTCCATGCAGACTGAAGAAAAAACTGAATTTGCATCTCTTTGATTGAACAAGTAGGTATTTTGTATTTTTTTAATTATATTCTCTTCTAATTCCTTCTCATTAAATTGACAATCAAAAATCCTTAATTTTTGCAAGAATTCTTTAATTTCTTCATCTCTGAACAACTTACAGGGCAATTCTAGTTCTAAATCCGTTTCTTTAATAACTCCAAAATCACCATTCAATTTTATTTTGAGCTCTTTTAATTCTTCTATTAATTCTTTTCCAGATTTTTTCATCTTATTTGATATCTCTTCTAAAAATGCATTTCTCAACTCATCATTCTCATCTTCAAGAAAAGTATGTTTAAATTGACCTTCTTTTTCATTTTTTAACGCAATTACTTTTTTTAACAAAGATTTTTTATAATATTTAAATATTGGAATACTTCCATTTACAGTTTTATTTAAGACAGTTTTAACCAATTCCCTAACGAGTATTTCAAAATCTAGCGATTTTTTTAATGCACTCATTACTGTTTTACTATCTTTCATATTATAATAAGTAGAGTTGTTTTTTAAATTTAAAATATTCTCTTGTTCCATTTCATATTTTTCAACGTCTTCCTCAGAATTATTAAAATCAAACGTGAAATTAGTGTAAATATAATAAAAGGAATCGTCTAAATTATCTTTAAATATGGGATGATCTTTACTTAATTGAAATCGCCGTTTGATTTTTGCGTAAGAACCCAAATACTTTCTTAAAAGAAAATCACCCGATTCTGCTTGTGAAATTAAGGATTTTAAATTATTTTTTTCCTTTTTCGTGCTTTCTGTGTACTTAGCTTGCAAAAAAATAACTTTAGCTTTCTTCACTCCATTTTCGTTATAAGTATACTTAAAAACCACATCGTCAAAATCTCCCACTCCATTCATATTTGCAGCCAAGTAGAAACTTTTTATTTCTTCTATTATTTTTCCTTGTAGTAAGAATAGCATTGATAATTTGATTTCATATTTGGTGCCAGTAAGGGCACCAGTTGTTCCTTCTCTTTTATCGAATTCATTTTCCATATTCTAAAAGTAAATAAATTTATCAACAGTAAGAAATATGGGTGATATAATATAAAGTATTAAAATAAAATTATTGACGTATGTTTTTATAAAAAAATATATTAAAGAAAATATTTACCAGTCTGTTAACTTCCATAATTTTTTATTGAGCGGATGATATTTTATTCGTAAGTTTACAATTACATATAACAAATCCCTAAAAAATAAATATGTGTTTAATTGTTTGGTTAAAATTGTATTCTATTACATATAAACTTATTATAATATTAAGATCTGCTAAATCTTAATATACAGGGTGAACATAAAGTTTGCAACAAAATTCTTAACTGCCACATTTATTTTTTTTTAAGAAATTGCTCGGGCAGGTCAATTTTAGTTTTTAAAATGTCATCTCTTGATATAAAAAATATATTAATGACGTCACTTGTATTTTAGCAATGACGTCATCGTTGATTTTTTTTTAATGAAAACCACTATTTTTTTATTCGTTTTTGATGGACATTCATGTCACTTATAGGATGATATAAAAAATGAATACATTTATAAACAAATTTTTGATTAAAAAATCTTTTTACTTCAATAAACTTGAAAAACAAATTCTTTTGATTTAAGAAAATTTTCAAAGAATAAAATTTTAAACTTAAACTATTTATCATTTATTGAAATCAGTCTAAATAAATCTTATACAACATTCAAATATTTCAAATTTAATAATACAAATTAATTTTAAGTTGACATTAACAATTTTATTTTTAATTTTTTTACAAATGTAATCATTTTTTTATACAGGGTGATGATAAAGTTTGGAACCTAATTCATAACTGCCGGATTTAATTTTTTTGAGAAAATCGCTCGGACAGGTCAATTTTAGTTTTTAAAATCCCATCTCTTGGCATAATAAAAATATTAATGACGTCACTGGTGATTTAGCAATTTCGTCATCATCGATTTTCTTAAATAGAAACCCCCACTTTTTTCACTGGTTTTTGATAGACATTTATGTCACTTAAACGATGATATAAGAAAATTGTTGCATTTGTAAACAAATTTTCGTTTAAAAATTTTTTAATATAAACTTAAATTTGTACTATTAAATTTGAAAAATTTGAATGTTGTAGAAGATTTATTTTGGCCGATTTCAATAAATGGTAAATTTAACATTTTATTTTTTGTAAATTTTCTAACATTTAAATATTTGTTATTATTGGTAACTTCAAATTCATTTTAATTTATTTTGATAAAACCTTTTTTGGTTAAAATAAGAATTTCCCTTTTTGAATTATAAAGATTTTTTATTCAAAAATTTGTTTAAAAATTTAATTGTTTTTTATATCATTATTTAAGTGACATGAATTTCTATCGGTAATGAGTAAAAAAAGTGGGGGCTTCCATTTAAAAAAATCGCTGATGACATCATTGTTAAAGCACCAGTGACGTCATTAATATTATTTTTTATATCAAGAGATGGCATTTTAAAAACTAAAATTGACCTGTCCGAGCGATTTTCTCAAAACAATTAAATACGGCAGTTATGAATAAGGTTCCAAACTTTAGCATCACCCTGTATTATCGTTTAAATGACATAAGCGACTAAAAGAACAATTAAAAAAAGTGTGGGTTTTCATTTAAAAAAATTGATGATGACGTCATTACTTAATCACCATTGATGTCATTAATATTTTTCTATACCAAGGAATGGCATTTTAAAAACTAAAATTGACCTTCAAAGCGATATTATAAAAAAATAAATACTTACGACAGTTAAGAATTTTGTTCCAAACTTTATCATCACCCTGTATAAATATTTCCACCATCTCTTTAAAACAATTATAATACTAAATTTTGGTATACCAGAAGTAGATTTATTTGAGAGTAGAGTAAATAAAAAAATTATAAAATATGTTTTTTGGATCTGAGCTCCAGATTCATTTGCTATTGTTGCATTTACATTAGATTTGGCTCCTTATTTTAATATACAGTATTGGGAAAAAGTAGAACATTTTCTTTTTTTTCTAAAATTTTTAAAAATAGTAAAAATAATGTTTAATTTTAAGACTCAGTATTTAGTATCGAATTTATAAAGTTGATTTTAAAATAAATTTCTTTGAAGATTTAAATATGTCTAAAGAATTTTTATCATCCACGCTTTATTGTTGGAAAAAAGTAGAGAAACATGTGCATCATGGATAAGCATAAATTAAGCATTTGAGTAAAATGTGAAATAAAATTTTTCATTATTTTGTGAATTATGTGAATAAAAATTTCAAATGAAATTAAAATTTTGATAATTAATAATTTAAAAAAAAGTGTCACAAGCTGATATTTCTAGAAATTATTCGCTGCATAGATGCATATCCAGAATTATAAAAAGGTATAATGAAAGTGGAACATTTCAAAAATAAGCCTGGACGGCCACGAGAAACAACATTACGTGAAGATAGCGCTTATAAATATTTCAAAACAAAACCCATTTTTATCTTTAAACCAAATTACGGTCCAATTTGATAATAATCAGTTTTCAAATATTACATCACGCACTGTCAGAAATAGACTAAGTGAGAACAATCTTATAGCTAGAAGACCAGCAAAGAAACCTCTACTTTCAAAGAAAAACAGACGTGCCCGATTTAAAGACCACATTAATTGGACTTTGGAACATTGGAACAGGGTTTAGTCTGATAAGTAGTGATGGAATACAATATGTGAGACGTTCTGAGGGCAAAAGATTACATCCCAAATATGTTCGACATACAGTAAAACATAGTGGTGGATCTGTAATGGATTGGGGGTGCTTGTCTGGTTTCGGAATTGACCCCATTCATCGTATAAATGGCATAATGGATCGTTTTGTGTATAAAAATATTTTAGAGAACCAACAACAACTCCAATCACGTCCGTTTAAAAAATTACTAGGTGAATAAAATCTTCGGTTTTCGGACTTAAATAACTTTATTGTGTAAACTAAACTTTTGACTCGCACTGTATAGATTTTATTAAATGTTTTAAGTGTTAGGTTGTGTGTACTTGAAAATGTAAGCAATTGTATTGTTAAGTTGTAAAATGATTTTAAAAAGACTTTTTATTATAAATAATTTTATGTGAATTTTAAAATTTTAAGGCGCATTTTATTCTGTATTTGTACGTGGTTGGGCTAAGAGCAGTATGAATTGTTAATTACACCTATGACAATAGTGATTAGAGAATCCCATTTTATCATATTTGACGATTTATTGAGCTATAATTGCAATCAAAAGGTATGATAGTATGTTTTAATTTTGATACTTTTTGATAATTTAATTTTTAATTAATATTTATTAAGATAAACAAGTATATGTTGTGTATGTGCGCTAACTATTTATTAACATGTTTCATTGTTGTATTTGTGTTTCACTTGTGAGCATCCTTAGATTTGCGACTTGTAATAATTATTTGGGGTTTTTCAAAATTTAATCAATGTTTATTTAGTAAATTAATTTCGATGAAGATTGTAAGTTAGTAGAAAGGTTCTCGCAAGTTCTTATTATTAAATCTGACCGGGAGATATTTATTTCAGTAATTCAATATTTTTAGAAATTTGAAAGTAATAAAGAACTCAAATACACTTAATTCTTAAGTGGTGCTGTTTAAAGAATAGTAATAAATTCCTAATGGGGAACAAATATTTT
Source organism: Stenus bimaculatus (assembly GCA_963971135.1). Classification (NCBI taxonomy): domain Eukaryota; kingdom Metazoa; phylum Arthropoda; class Insecta; order Coleoptera; family Staphylinidae; genus Stenus; species Stenus bimaculatus. The sequence continues at coordinate 14,184,561 of OZ020187.1, forward strand.
TGGAACATGTGGATAACATTATGGGTGCATTAAAATATCCAGAGTAAAACTAATAAATTTTAAACCTTGCGAGGGTCGTTCTAATTCAGTTAGAAAAGGGAGTTTATAATATTCTTAAGTTTTGTTGTCATTGGTTGTTAGAAATACTTAAGTAAAACTCCTAGGGGTATGACGCGTTTTTGGGTTGGGTTTAAGTTATAAAAGGGCTGAATTTTAAGTCAATCAGGGCAATCAAGACAATTGAAGAGTCACTCTAACTATTAATTATTTTTGTGTTTTGTGAATGATAGTGATTGTGTTTATTTTGGGTAAGTCCAAAAATGTATTATTTCTTGTATGTTTAATTTTGTAAATAAATAGTTTAAGTGTTATGTTAAAATGAAGTGTTTGAATTTGTATCAATAACCGTAATCCCAACGAACCCACTCAATTTAAATATGTCGTATTATCCTCGGTTGGTTTCTGAATTTAACAATTCAGAAATTATTAAAGTCTCCCTTTCAAACTAACATCTTACTTTTACAATCGGGGGTAGTTCACACACTGTTGTAATTTTCCTGATTTTTGTAGCCTTGATAAAGCCACAAATGGTGGCGAAACGTTGGCAAATGGGTAAAAGATTAGTTTAAACAATAAAGTTATTTAAGTCCGAAAACCGAAGATTTTATTCACCTAGTAATTTTAGAGAACGTTATGGTCCCATATGCTGATAGCACTCTCCCATTACGTCACTTCTTTCAGTAGGATAATGATCCGAAGCACATATCAAAGTTTGTAAAACAATGGTTTGCTGAAGAAAAAATTAATTTCTTGAAATGGCCATCACAATCTCCGGAATAAATCCAATTGAAAACCTTTGGAGTATTTTGGATAACAAAATACATTATAAAACTTGGACGAACTCTTTTCAGTGCTTCAAAATGCTTGGGATGAAGTAGATCCAATTTTAATTAATAATCTTTTAAAATCAATGCCCAGAAGATGTGCTGATATACTTAAAAACAGCGAGTATTGGACAAAATATTAGTTTTTGTATTTTTACATGAATCAATAATAAGTTTCTAATTGTTGCTCTACTTTTTTCCAGTCTTTTACTAAATTACTTTACTAAACCTGCAATTTTTATTTTTATTTAATAAAAAAATTATGAAATAATGTAGATTTAAAGCATTCTTATTTTGAAATATTAAAGTTATTTATTACAGAATATTATAACCTATACATATATTAAGAAAATGTAAATGTTGCTCTACTTTTTTCCAATACTGAATCTATGATTTACCACTCATTTCATTTTGGGACAAAAAATCTTTCTGTTGAAGACAATAAATTTTAAATTAAAATTTTCAATATCTAAAAAATTTTTAGGTGTTTTATGTCCTCTTTGTCATCTATATATTATTATTATGGACAAAATTATATGGGTTTTTACCTTCTTTATCTATCAAACTACGCGAATATCCAAAATGGCCAATATTATTTAAAGCATGCAATTATAAAACTGAATGTTATTTAAAAAATATGGTTGTAGTTTGAAATAATTGCAAGGCATATTTCGTAAATTTTGAACGCGTATTCTAAAATATAACAGAAATGAAAAATGAAGATTTGTATTGGTACGTTCAGTCTTATTATGTGGGATGTTGTGGGTCAACTTTATAAAGCATCATAAGTCATAAGCTATCTAACTGATAAACTGATAGTACATATTTAGAGAACAGCGACGTTTCATTTATTTTTTTAGTTTGCAAATGAATCTTAATCCTTACTAAGGTAAACTAAGGTTTAAACTCACCCTGCAACCGTTTTTTATTTGAATTCTCTTGATTTTTTCGTTCTCTTTGGTCTATGGTCATTAACTGTACTTAAGGCTGCTCGTTTAGAGTCACTGTATTCGCTCTTTAGTCGTTCGGATATGAGTGATGAAAGGATTGAGTATTGAGTGATGAGGAATAGATTTAACTATACGGAGCGCGTGCGCATTACACTTTGCAAACACAAACCTTTGTCTAAGCGTGATACAGCGAGGTAGCGTACAGAAAAAATAACTACTAATGCTAATGAATTTGTTAAAAAAAATATTTTTTTAGCGTTTATTTTATTATTTTAATTATTTACCAGCTTGAGAGGGGTAGGGCCTGGTGTGCAGGAGTCCACGTGCATCGTCTCGGAGAAAATCGAATAAAATATTTTCTTTTACCAATTGTAAAGTCAGAATTTCAATCATACAGGATGAGTTTAAAGTAACGCTTAAAAATCATAACTAGCTTTTTGAATTTTTAAAAACGGCAAAAGACGTATCAAATTGATATGGTTTTAATATCATAAAACAATACCTTATTAATAGTGTTTTTCAACGGTATTAAAAATTTTATACTAGTGCCATCTAGATGTCATTATTAAATAGTTTAAAGTAACGCAAAAAAATCATAATTACCTTATTTTTTGGAATTTTAAAAAACGGTAAAAGTCGTGTCTCATTGTTTTTGAAAAACTTTATTTTCAACTCAACAAAAATAATTTCTCGGTTGATATGACGTCACTAAGACGTCATCAAATTTTTTTTAAACGGATTGATATGGTTTTTAAACCATAGAAAATACATTATTCAGACTGTTTTACAATGGTACCAAAAAGTCTTTACTAGCGCCATCTAGATGTAATTAAAAAAAGAATATTAAATTTTCCCGTAAACGATAGTTTAATTTCCACATCCATTTGAAAATTTTTTATTTTTAAGGCGCGGACTTCGTCGGCTCTTCTATTTTCGTTCATAAGCAATTCTAGTTTCTTTCTTTCTATTTGTAACTGGGCTTCTTGTAAGTTACTTTTTATATGTGGCCTCCGTCTTGAAAAATACGGAGTGCCCTCAACAGCAATATCTTTATTTAATTTTGAAGATCTGTTAATCCAATATCTTCTTGGACCTATATATGGGATTCAACGACTTCAGGAACAATAGTATTGTCTTGATCAATTAAATTATCTATAAGTTAAGACCATTTAAAAGTATTGTACAGAAGTTTACGTTTACAGTAGTTACCAATTTTATGCATTATAAACAGAATTCATTCCTTCTTTTTCTTTTTCTATTTCTAATTCTTAATCGCAATCTTCTAAGCTTATAATTCCGGTACCTATCATCTCCAAAATTTCTTCATATATGGGGTCGTACTGGAAGGTACTCATTCTTCCCCCTGTTGCGGTAACTTCAAATCTTTGCTTGGATTTTATTCTGTTAAACATTTTTCTTAGGCTTGTAATATTACTAGAGTAGAATGTTATTGGTAAATATTATTTTACATTAAAATTCGACCGGCAAAGATTAACTGGAGATAGTAGACCTAAAATTAAGTTGATCTGGATCTGGATTTTGGTCGAGGGTGTGTAAAAACACGGGCAATTAGGCCACCACGATTGGGCCCATTTTACCAACTCCCCTCTTTTCAGCTAACCCCTGCATCGGGTCCCTACTCCGGCCATCCGATTGTCTCGGCAAACCTGAACTGTTCTCCAGGTGGGGCTTCGCTGAAATCGCCCATGCTTGGCCAGAGCTCCCCAAGTATGGATCCTCTGATTGATGATGCCATCGGGCAGTCGCACAGTACATGCTTCACGGTTTCATCTTCGATGTTGCATCTTCGGCATGTGGGGTCATTGGTGACTCCCAGCTGGTGTAGATGTTTGTTTAATCGGCAATGGGCGGTCCATATGCCAACTAACTTCCTCAGTTTGTCACGAGGGAGTTGTAGGCAGTACTTTGGTGTTTTCGAGGAAGGTATTCGTATGAACATCTTGCTTTGTCTGCAGCTTTCTGTTGCTGACCATCTGCTAATGTGTCGCTGTAGTGTGTGCTCTTTTATCAGGGTATTGATAGTTGACTTGGCTAGCGGTAATGAAGGCTGCGGCCCAACAAATTGATGGGTGGCACTCCTTCGCGCTTGTTCATCTCCCTTATCATTGCCCTCATTTCCCGTATGCCCTTTAATCCACCGGATTTCTACAGCATTGTGCTTCGCCAGGTGTTGTAGCGATTGGTGGCATTCTGTCACCAGCCAGGAGTTGATTTTAAGTCTCCCCAGTGCTAGAATTTCCGCCTTGCTGTCTGTCCACAGGCGTATAGTTTTGTTGCGCAGATTTCTCTCCGTTGCCTCTTTTGCTCCGTGCGTCAGACCTGCCAGTTCTGTTTGCAGAACTGTGATATGGCCGCCCAGAGGAATACTCTTTTCCAACTCTAGTTCAGGTGAGAAAACCCCGAAGCCAGAATTGTTTCCTTTCTTGGACCCGTCTGTGAATATATTCACGTCTGGGTTCCTGCTGGTACATTCAGTGGTGTAGTCAATGCGGTAATTCCTTTTAAAGATGTACTTTATAGGTTTATTATCAGACCATGCTCCAGCGAGAGGCACCTCTCTGTATGCCTCTCGCAGGAGGCTTGTGTGTCTGCTCCCTTCAGAATTTACATTCGTGAGTTTTCCATCCCTCAGTCTTAGAAGCGAACGTAGTGCCTCTTCCTCCACGTAAATGTCGAGAGGGGGCAAGCAGAGAATCGCCTCCAAGGCCATGGTAGGAGTTGTTCTCATTTGTTCTCATTGCTCCAGTGACCATGAGACATGCAAGTCTCTGTACGTGGGTGATCTGTGCTGCTTGTGTAACTTGTCTGACTCTGGGCCACCAGACAAGTGCGCCATCGCATATCATGGGTGATCCTAAGTGAGAGGCCCCAAGACCGGCCCACGGTCCGACGGCACTGCTTGAACGCCATGGTTGCTTTTTCAAATTTGCTTAAAAATTAAGTTGATATGACCCTATTTATCTATTTTCAAAAAAGCGCCCCTGAGGAGTTGATTTTTTAAAATTGATTGATTTTTTTTATTGCAGCCAAAGCAGTAAAGGTTTTTTAATGAAATTTTGTATACGGGCATTTGAATACTGGATGCTCAATTGGTAAAAATTTGGGTAATCCTCGACTTTTGTAACTAGTGTTGGAGGGAAGAAGAAGACCTAAAACAGTCAATTTTTTTTTGGTATTTAAAAATTTTATATAAAACTTATTAGCTTTAGTAGAGAAATTCAAGTTTTTGCAAGTTATGAATTTTGCGTAGATTGTGCCGCTTTTGAATAAATTTAAAAAAATAATTTGGAAAACGGTAAGAATTTAGTCGTTTCCATGGTAACAAGCTACAGTTTCAACATATATTGATAACTTTGAAAAAAATGTCTTAATTTTAATAATTAAATTCACATTTAAGGAATATGCTAATAAGCCATTAATTTCGAATTAATGCAATGGTTTTTTTGAACTTTATAAAAGTATTTTATTAAAAATGTATGTTGAGTGGCCTAACTTACCTACCGTTTTTTTTTCATTTTATTCAAAAACGACTCAGCTTATGAAAAATTCATAAGGGACAGAAAACATTAGTTTTGCAGTTTTCTACATGAAAAAATAATGTTTAAATCAAATTTTTAAATAGCTAAAAAGTTTTTGACTGTTTTGTGTCTTCTTCTTCCATCCAACACCATTTACAGAAGTCGAGGATTAATCAATTTTTTTACCATTTGTGCGTCCGGTCCGGTATTCGAAAGTACATATACAAACTTTCATTAAAAAATCTTTACTGCTTTGGCTGTAATCAAAAAAAATCTATTTTAAAAAATTGTAACTGCTTAGGGATGCATTTTTGGATATAGATAAATATGGTCATATTAACTTATTTTCAGGTCTACTATCTGCAGTTAATCGTTGTCGAACGAATTTTGAGACACACTTTATAATTTGTTATTTATATTAATTGTTACGTACCTCTTATTAATCCCCGCTTCATTAAACCCGTTTTCAATTTTGGTCCATCCGTTCGCTTATTTAAAATAATTTTATTAATTTTCAGCAATGATAATAATTTTAACTTTTTCTCCTTCGTAAAGTTTACAGCACGTTCCCTTTTACCGTTGCCCATCGCGCACAAATATTACAAATTTTAATAAATAATTTATATAGTAATAAATAGTTGAATCCGTATGGAGGAACATAATTAAAATTAATTAGTGTTGGAGGTAGTTGTAGCCCAAATGTTCCACTTTTTCAAAATAATAAATTCTTTATTTAAACTTCTAATATATGTATGTATAAAACTAACACATTGCTTTTCTATTGTTTATTTTAGCTCTGTAAAGTTGCATCTGAAGATGATTGAATTTTCAATCGAAAACGTTCATGTATTAGAAGTCTAAATAAAGATTTTTTTTATTTTGAAAAAGTGGAACATTTTGGCTACAACTAGTTGGTGAAAACGGGCTTCAGTGTTTTCAAAATGTAGGTTGCAGTTGCCGTTAAGATGTTGAACCGCCTGTGGTTGGAGGTCGAGATTGGTGGGGCTTTTACTAGGATTTTAATGCCCGTTTTCACCAACGATTCCTAAAATTTAGGCATAGCTTATAATGCTAGTTGCTAGGTATTTTTAATCATTTAATAAAATGAGAATTTGTCCCATGTGGGTAGAGTGTCTCCTCACCTCAATTCCATAGGACATAATGGAATTGAAAAGGCTGAAGTACTCAGTTAGCTTATTAGTTGTGTATTCGATATGGGCTTTCCAGTTCTATTCCTTGTAGGAATTTGACAGGATCATCTGGTGTTATCCATCGGTCCATGGTGTAATTCAGAGATACCATTTCCAAAGCAGAAACCAAAGATGTGAAAATATTGTTATAATTTTATAATACAATTTTCAAAGATTGTCATAAAGCTGTGTACAATATTGTGGATCGGTGATAAAATATTGTGTTGATATTATGCTGGGACATTACCACAAGCTGTGCGTGCCTGTGACAATATTCTAACACGTCAAAGAGATGGGACGGCGGTTTGATCCCTGGACCGTTATGCCCGTTTTCACCAACGATTCCTAAAACTTTGCTTAGTAAATGAGTAAAAATACATAGCAACCAGCGCTATAAGCAATGCCTAAATTTTAAGAATCGTTGGTGAAAACGGGCATTAGACTTCTAAGCAAGTACACTATCACTATACCACCGTATCTACCTACTTGTGAAAGGTTGTTTTAAATATTAGTATGATTTTTTTTTCCAATTGTATCTAAAAATAGATATTCTGTAAATATAGTAATCTTTTTTATTCAAATATCTACCTAAATTAAAAAATCAATTTTTCATTATAAATAAAGGAATTTATGACTACCAATCAAATAGTTGACAATTTAATCGACTTAAGTCGACCAGATGACCGGGTGAATATACACATTAAATTATTGATGCCTTTGACAATATTAGAAAATGTCGATAGTGTCTTTTTACTTGAAAATTGTGCACATAATAAAATATGTTTTATATTATGTTCAGAATGTTTGCTCAACATTGTATTCTTTTTTAATCTAGAAATGGTAGCGTTTATAAAATGTTAGTACAAGTCGTGATAAAAAAAATAATTTTCACTGTGTAAATCCTTAACCGCGTTTTTCTCGGTTTCGCATTTTTCAAAATTGCCCGATTCATAGCTCAAAAATTATCAGATTGATCGACTTGAACTCGCGTATACAGATTGCTGAAATATGCCATTCGTCGGTGAACCACTTCAAATGGAAAAAATAAATTGTTTCAATAATTTTTTTAACAAATTCAAGCAAATTTTTGGCTAAAAATCGGACTTTTGTTAATGGCCGCCATTTTGTGAAATATTATTATTTTTACAAAATTTCTTTGGTTCACCGACTAACTACGAACCTAAACTTTAAAAAACGTTTAGATTTTTTTGTTTCAGACGCCTGAGTGAGAAGCTAGAAATTGGGCAAATCGACCTTTCGGACATCGGCCCTTATAAATTATAAATCAAAATATTATTGATGTATCGGAATTTCGAACAAGATGTTACTAATTTTATTAAAACATATGTAACACCCAAAGTACCTTATCATTTATATTTCGAAGAGGACGAAGCTTACAAAAAATGTTCAGAAGTTGTTCGAATTAATTTTAAATGGCCTAGTCTAAATTTTATAAGATGTACTCAAAAACGCGAAAATTTGATCACAGATTTCGATAAACTTGAAATTATCACAAACTATCTCGAAGGTAAAACTAATCACCGTGGTATAGAAGAGACAGAAAAACGAACTAGCGAAAAATATTACTGGCCCAATATGCGAGCATCCATAACAACCCACATCAATAATTGCGAACCCTTCAACAGATGCAAGTATGATAGGAAACCAATAAAATCTTATTATGCTGTCACACCGACTCCTAGCCGACCGTTTGAAATCCATCACATGGATACGTACACACTTGAAAAAGGAAATTTTTTAACCATAAAATAGATACTTTCTTAAGTATGCTCAAGCAACTAGCCTCAATAGTGTCGAAATCCCAGATTCTCTAACTACTTTCTTCTCCCATCAGTACCGAATTTGAAAAAAGGGTTTGCCGCGAATTTATGAACATTTATAAAATCGAATTTCACTTAACATCTGTGTATCACCCAAATTCAAATGGTTTAGTAGAACGACTTCATAGCACTCAATCTTATTTGAATTCACTGTAGCATCTTACACTGTTTCTTATAAAATCGATGCACACAAAATTTAGTTAGTAAATCTTAACTATGGCGGCAAACAAAAGTACTTTATTTTAGGGGTGAATTAGATAGATAGGGCCAAATCGACTTATTTTCAGGTATACAATCAATAGTTAACCGTTTTTGGTATAGTTGTGGGATACCCAGCATTTCTATTTTTTATACTTAACAAAATTTTAATTTCATTAAAATATTATTAATTTATCAAATTGGCTGAAGAGATAATGCAGCAATTATTACAAAAACACTCAACACTCGAACTTCTTGCCAAAATTGACAGATATTCTAAGAGAAGCGCTGTTCTCCACCAGCTCCACAAAGTTTATATCGATCCTTATTTTTAGGGATAAAAGGCAGCTTGAAAAAAAGCACTTGTTACTCATTAGTTCTTTTTGAAAATTTTCATAGAAACGTTCTATTTTTACTACAAGATATTTTATCCTCCAATATGAGAAATATGGGTCTTCGGGTCAGTTCCTCGTTTTCGTTTATAAAAAACTATCCTAGACAAGACAAGAATAAGACAAATGCAAAGCAAATTGGCAACGAAACTTAATAACTTGTAGAACAATCTTCAGGAAACGAGCTACATTTCTTGATTATCAGGCCATCGACGGACACCTATAAATTGGTTCCATAATGAACATATCTAATAACTGGACACCGTGGTTTTAAGCAAAAATATACATAGAATTGAACTGAAGATGAGACTTACAAGCCGTTGGTGCCTGGAAGACTCCTAAGCAACTGCAGAGTGAATACGAAGCTTTCGTCCTTCAAATAATGACCATAGTTGGTAACAAAAGCTAATCAAAGGGGGTATTTTATTTTGGTATTTAAATATATAAAAGAAAAATGCTTACAATCAAATAATATTTAAATTAACAATAAGATTTCTAAAACTTTATCAAATACAAGTCTAGGTGCGTCCTTGGCCATTGCAAAGTCAGAATGGCCCCAATTATTAATAACAATTGTTTCCTTAAATCCATTTTTTAAATTATTTCGAAAATACATAGAATCTCTAGGATCTTGAATAGTGTCATTTTGACCTATAAGGGCATATATCGGAACATCTACGTTTTGTAAATTGTAATCTTCAGGTATAATATTGAAATGTTCTTGATATTTTCTAAAATGGCCTAAAATTAAAAATTATAGTTAGAGCACCAATATGTTTTAAAAAATATTTTATTACATCCCAAAACATTTTGTCCAAAGTAAAGTATTTGTTTCTTAGAAGCTCCATGGGGATAATGTCCAAAAAGAACCGACATCACGTTTGGATTTACTTGAGAAGGTGTAAGGTCAACTAATTCGTAAAGAAGAGTTAAACACACAGTTCTCATAATATCATTCAAATTGCAGTTTATTTTTAAGAAATTTGTTGAAAATTGTGGAATAATACTTGCAAAATTAAAGTTACCCATTTGATTTAATAGGCCCCATACCTGAAAACAAATAAAATTGAAGGGTTTGGTGCAAAAGTGCAGTGGCGTAGCCAGGGGGGCATAAGGGGCAGGGGCCACGTGCCTCCTTGAAACCTTCAATATTCTGCAAAAAAAGTCCTAAACTGGTGCATAATGTTACGTTATACAGAGTGAGTCGTTTAAGTAGGTGTTCCAATTAACTCCCCCACAATGTCAGTAGACCTCACTCTGTTAGATTTACGTTTGTAGGGCTGGTTACAAAGTGGGGTTTTAAAACCATCAACTTTTGACATGTCAATAGATGGTCAATAGTGAGAAAAGTTTGGTTATTGACGTAAAAATAGGTATTTTTAGTTCAAGTGAGCAAAATGTATGATTTTGTCATAAGTTTGATTGTTGGGAGTCCGAAATCAAAGTGAAAGTATTAATTTTTTGATGATTCGTGTCTGTTGATATTAATTCAAAAATAAAAAATGTTACTTTTTTGAAATAAGGCAAATTGCCACAAGAAAAACTAGTTATTTCATAAATAAATTATGAAATAGTTTAGTTATGTTATACTTTAACTAGTAATTACATATATTACTTAGTTATTCTGTTCAAAAACGTAGTAGTACAAAATAAAGAATGAAATAAATAGACCTGACGTGGATTAGATTAGAAAAGACTAGGAACTATTGCTCAATGATCATATAATAATACTCCTAGTTTTTTATTTAATTTAATACCGTTTTATCTATTATAAATAAAGGTACTAAGCCTGATAGTGACGTATTCACAAGAATAAGATCTAATCGAAATCGAAAAAAACGTACAGGCTGTTACATTTGAAATAACAAAGTTTGATGTAGTTTGGACAATTTATCGAACACCTTGTATAATAAATATATGTTTTATTATTTGATACATTTTTTAAATATTTTAACGGTTTAAAAAATATTGTAATATACAGGGTGATTCACATTTATGTTAAAATCTCTCGGGTGGTGATTCCTTGGGTAAAAAATTCCTATAAACATGGGTTCTTTGAAAGTTTGGCGATTGTTTCCTGACTAAAGATTTCTGAAAGTACGTTTAGACAGCACACATATTTTCTACTTTTTTTGCTTTCAACTGGACATAGGTATAAAAAAACTAAACTTTTAAACTATTTTTAAATAATATCTAATTTATAAATCAATAACAGCTCTAATATTTGAAATTGAAGTATTTATATAACTAAAATAATTTAAATTAATAATGAAAAGAGGGTAAAATGAAAAATAACACTGCCCAATTAAAAAGTAAAGGAACTTTTTTTAATAACAATCACAATTTAAACTTAAACGTTTTTTTAAGAAACTCTATAAAAAAGGTTGATTTATGATATTTATTTATTTTTACATAAATCAATTTAATAACAATTACGACTATCTTTAATGATTTTATGATTACATTAAAAATTATAGGCAATTATTTAGTTATTATGTAGAAATATCCGGTATAATTGTAATTAATAAAGATTTTAAATTACATGGGTCAATGCACAATTATTATCTTTTTCAATATTATAATCATTTTCTTCTAGAAATAAAACTCACTTTTCTATATTTAATTTGAGAATATATGTATGTTAGAATATAGGGTTTTGAAAAATTCCAAGCCACATTCTTAAGAAAATCCTTCTGATAGATTATTCAAGAAATTAGTGATAGAGAGTCAAAATAATTGGCATCAAATTTAGGTATTTTCGATAACCTTCCTAATGGATCAAAATCAAAATTTTTTATTGGAAATGAAAGAGCGGACTGTATACTAGGCCCTTTTTCTTTATTTTGTCCCAAAGTATTAAAAATAAATTCCTAAAGTATCCGAAAATACGCTCCACCTTAAACCTTATTTTCGGTGTTAATATTTTTTCTTTGCAATTTCTGTTTTTAAACGTGCCTAGATTTATGAATTATTTAAACAATTTATTTTGAAATTTATAAATACCTTCAAAGATACGGCCAAGAGATGGGTATTTGTAAGACGGGTTTTAGTAATTTTAATGTAAAAATTGCTGCTATTCATAGTTTAGGGGAGTTGTTAATTAATAATAAATCTTTTTTCATTGTTTGGGACATCATTTTAGGAGTAAACACAGTCTTATAAGTCGCGGGGATTAGAAATATTTTTCGTCACATTTGACATTCTGTCGCCTTAAAGTTAAAAATATTATTGGCACATTTCTCGTTATTTTTGCTTACACAACATAACGATAATTGTATTGTAAGTGAAATTAAAGATACTTGTATTTTAAAATTTATATGTGTTTTAAAATTGGCAAATATGGCAAGTGGCAACAATGTAATAATATTACAATTATTATTCAAATGTCCTGTTAATTTCAAGTTTACTACCAATATTTTAAATTAAACATTTAGAGATCTACCTTAAAAATTTTGCCAAGTTTACTTCTTTAAAAGATGTTAATAACTTTGGTATTTCATTTCCATCCAAATATTTTTTAAATTATTTTTCCCTTGTCTAACGGATACTTATTAACAATGTAGAGTGGAGCGTGTTCGCGACTTTTTCAGTACCCTGTATAATTTAATAGTATAATATCCAACGAGTTTTATAAGTCAAGTATTGAAACATGAGCCGCGTAACGGCCAGTATTTTAAAGGACGAGTGCAATATTGAACAAGTTGCATATATTATTTTTGGCAATTTTCCTTACAAAGCCTTCCTCTCTTCCCCTTTATCATAAACATGTAAAATAAAATGATTTGGATGTATTATTATACAGAGTGTCCCAGAATAAATTGTAAATAATGCAAAATTGGCTTTGTTAAATTAATTATCCAATTGGCATTATTTTTATTCCAGATGTGACCATACTTGTCTAGATTGTGTTTATTGAATATTTGTTTAAGAATTAAGTAAAGGTTTATTTTTATGGCTAGTGTGCATGTTTTCTAGGGAGAATATTTTGGCCTGTGTATCATAAAAGGGAGAAACTTCATAACAAATAATATTTTTTTTGTAACATTCGTGTTGCTTCAAATCACGGATAGATACGATTTCACTGGTTATTTATTTATTTCCTAAGAGGTCTTATGTAGTTTTTGCTTATTTAAATTGTTGAATTTCAGTTTTCACACCATATGTTAGGAAGGTCGAAAAGACCACCAGCGACAGTATGGGAAATGAATTTATTTTATTGTACAATTAAATAAGAAAAATTCATTTATACAAAGTAGAATTTTAATTAGTATATTTCCAAATTTCATTAATAAATAATTAGATTTGTATAAAATTTCCCCAGCTTCGATTAAATAGAGATAAGTGCCAAAGTATTCTCGACAGAATCGTTTTAGTCTTAAGTCTATGAAGAGGAAATTTGTTATAATTTCATTATGGTAAAATCTATTGTCTTTAGAGAAACAGTTTGTAAAAAGTAAGATTAAATTAATTTTGATTAGTAGTTTAGCGTAGACAACCAAATTCACCCTGAGCGTAGGGATGAAGTTGGTTCGTCCTACTTAAGTCATAAGGGCGCAACGAACCAATCCTAGGCTTTGCTTTGGCGACGTAGTTTAAAGAATGACGTAAGAAGGAGGCTAAGCAAAGTCTATATATTGTAAAGAAACCTTAAAAATCTTTGAATTCCATAATGTTCTGATCTAGAGTAATGTTTGTTCTTAACTATGATCAGTCAAGTTCATTTTAGTTTGTCCGCGACGCGTTTGATAATTTTATTGTAATTGAAAGTTAGTTTTTTTTCAAGTTTCTAAGTTAATTGTTTTCTTTTCGTATAAAGTGAATTTCTGGATTATTAAGGTTTCTATTGGTTCTGATTAATTAAGATTATGTATTTCATTAGTTTGGAACAATTTTTCATTCCTAGAAAATTTAGATTACTCTTTAAAAATATTTTAAAATTAAAAATATTTTTTTTTATTTTATTATAATTTGTATACTGTATTTGTCTGGAAAATATTAAGCGTGTTAATTTCTCTTCAGTTAATTCAGATTCAGTTTTGATAAATTTCAACTCGATTATCTCAATTTTATTCCTTTTTGTATTTCTTGATTTGTAATTTTTTTTTATTATTCTTAATCATTATTCTTTATTTCTAATACCTTTTGTTTTTTTTTAAATATATTTAATATTAATTGAATTTTGGTTTTAATACTTTATTATTATAAGTTCCCAATAGAACCTTAAATAATTACTTAAATAAGTTTAAATAAAGTGAACTTGGCTCGATCAGGATTTTGGAAAGACTAGTTAAGAATAAGTAAGTAAATTTTGTTAATTTTGAACTTAGTATTTTAAACCAACAAAGAAGAAAATAATAACTCAGCTTGTGTTGATTTAAGATCAAGTTGGTCACTATTAAGTTTCATGTAAACGTCGGCTTAACCCTATTTAAAGAACCCAATAATAATTATTAAGTTAATTAATGTGCGATCGGACGTCTTTCTGTTTTTTTTTGTCTTAAATATTATTTTAAATAACATCAATAAAATAATATAGACCAACAGGGGTTAATAAGCTGAGGGGCGACGTGAGATTTACAAAATGTCCCAATTTTTTTGGGATGATAGACGGAGAGAAACTAAAAATTTTTTAGGTGTAAACTCCGGAAATGCTTCCTTTCCTTTCCGGACAATACTTTATATTTTAAAAATGCTTAGTTTCTCTCCCTCTATCACCCCATAAAATTTAGCACAGTTATTCACGGATAACCTGTATTCATTTTAAACTATATTTCTAATATTTTTTTAAATTAAGTAGAAACATATTATTATCAACAAATACATACAGGGTGTCCAAGCGCTGCGAGAAAGTAAAATTACTCTAAAATTAAAAAAAAATATCGGCATGCGGTTATCGATAGAATATTCAATACTTTTAGGCGCACACTCTAAAAATATTTTAGTAATATACCGGGTGACATTCCAAGATGGCAGACCAAATTTATCTTTTTTTAATAAAACAGCTAGTATATTATGACATTTTTCAGTTCCTTAAAAAATAGCGACAATTTTAAGTTGAAATTTTAACAAAACACTTTCAATATAGTCTAGTTTGCATATATCATATCAAATTTAAGGTCTATCGAAAGCCGCATGTCCATATCTTTTTTCATATTAGAATAATGTTACTTCCTCGCAGCGCTGGGACACCCTGTATATTGTGTATTTATCTTGTTTTCGTCTCCGGAATCTGAATCTGTTTACAAAATATACCTAACTATTTAGGGTAACAATTATTAAATGTTGATTTATAAAGAAACAATGAAATATTTCAAAAAGTTGAACTTTAATAACTCACCTGTTCGTTTTTTAAAAATTGTACAAAGAACTGTATAATATTGTTGCTAGTATGACAAAGAAAAATAGAAGGTGCGGCAGAAATTGAAGCTTTTATTTTTTGATTATATTGAGGTTTTTCCGCTAACATTATAAAAAATATCGTCGTTCCTTGAGAATGGCCATAATGTACAATCTGTGTTCTATTTGTTGTAGCAAGAATGTAGTCTATAGTTGCAGGTACATCATAGTATCCCATTTCATGAAGACTAAAATTCCAGTACTCATTTGCTGTTGTCCCGAAACTTTTTAAAGAAGTATGGTTTTGTGAGTAATCTGTTCCTCTACAATTTAATATCCATACATCATAACCATTTTCAAACAAAATATATGCCAAAGCCTTTCTGGGGCCAATTAATATGAAGTCTGAAGAGGATCCCATCAACCCATGTAGAAGTAATATAGAATCTTTAGCGTTAGGATTTGGTAATCTATATAAACTTAAAATATATCCGTCTTCGGTAAAAACAGCATGTTCTTCAATTGGATAACCATATTTTTTAATTAACTCAATCTAAAATACAAATTTATTATTTTTAAAATTTGTAGTATTTTGTAATCACTTTTTAAAGTATTTTTATATGTATGACAATCTACGTTTTAAGTTAACGACATATTTCACATTATTTGAATTAAATTAAGTAAGCTATGATTTTGTTCTTTAAACAAATGAAGATTGAAGATCCCACTTTAGATTGGCGATTCAAAATTGTTATAATGACGTGAGTTGTTGGTCATCACGAAGCGGCATAACCCCCTTATTAACCGATAATCATATAGCAACTAACCCACTTATGACGTCATTACATTAGTTAGAACCGGTGGCAAGCGATCTCCCTTGTTTAGCTTGATTCACCAATTATCGTATTTACAACCTCTTTATTTCAAGAACCTTTTGTCGTACATTAATGAGAAGAAAAATTTTATTACCAAAGTGAACCTAAAGAATTTTTTGGTGTAATTCTTAATTCCCAAAACAAGCCGGAAGTATCCGGACCAAGAAGTAACTTTGAAATTTTAAATGCCAACCTAGGTCGAGTTTGGTATTGTTCGAAAGGTCTTTTAAAAATACACAACTTTCATTAATTTCATTATTGTTGGAAAGGACTTTTAAAAATATTTTTTTAATATCTTGCATAATTAACAAATTTAACGAAAAAAGTGGCAAATTGTTTCTTAAATTATGGAAAAATGAATACACTACCATCATACTCAATGGGAGAGGGAAACTATGATTTTTTAAATATAAACATGTATTCTATGTATGTCCTTTAAAATATTAATCAAAACATTTTAAAAAAAGTTGATATGGTTAAAGAATGAAGCGAAAAATGAGATTCCTTGCAAAACATTCTCTCTCGCCCAATGTATAAGATGGTAATGCTTTTATTTTTCCATAATTTGAGATACATACCATTGTTCACTTATTTTGCACATTATTTTTTACATTTAATTTGTTATTTATTTAAGATATTAAAATAATATTTTTAAAAGTCCTTTCCAACAATACCATACTCGACCTATGTTGCTATTTAAAAGTTACTTTCTGTTTCGGGTACTTCCGGTTTGTTTTGGAAATTACGAATTATACCAAGAGATTCTATAGGTTCACTTTGGTGGTATTTTTTTTTCATCAATGTACGACAACGGGTTCTCGAAAAAAAGAGGTGGTACGGGTGGTCTGGGACACCCTGTATTATAGGATGTAAGTATAAACATGTGTCATATATTCTTTTAGTTAGTGGAAAGGTTGTCATTTATAAATGAATAATCAATCACTAAAACTTATTAAACTCTATATAGAATAAATAAATTTTAGCGTTAAATTTATCTACTTGTGATATTGTACTTGGTAATCGAGAAAAAATAATACAAAAAGTGTGGGGATATATTTTTTGAAGATACAGTGTTTGTACTTTAGTTCACCGATTTTTATCAAAAATTACAAAGTGGCTAATTAAATTTTAAGCAATCTGTATAGGGATTAAAAATTTTTGAATAGAAATCAGGGAAAACTCTGATGTAGCTTCTTATGTCTTTAGATTCTTACTTTTACCTGACGATGGAGTATAATGCTCCAAAAATCGATAGTTTTGTAATGCCCCCGGCATAATTAACAGTTATTTTCTGGTCTTAATAAAGTTGGAAGTTGGACATAAGAAGCTACTTAACACTAGTCCAAATCATCGTGTCAAATTCAATTTACTTTAAAAAATTATCAGAAAGCTTGTAAAGAAACCTTTTTAGATAGGCAACCCATTTAGCTGTTGGCAACCAAATCAACGCCCAGCCTCCTACCAAAAAGATACAATAAATGGAGACGGCTACCTTGACGATATATATATATGTATACTCAGATACGCACGCGGCAAATTTAAATTTACGTCACTTTTTCTAACCTTAAAAATTTAACATACATTTGCAAAGTTTTGATTAAACTTGAAGATTATAATGATTTTGACAAGCTTAAATTAAATAATATACATTTTTCAGCAATTAATTCATTCATTGCGGTATTTAAATTCAAATGACGATGGTTTTAAAACTATTTTGATCATAGAGAAATGTCACCATTTGTAATTTGCAGTTCTAAACTCATTGGTACCAGATACGCGCCATAGAAATGGAACTAGAATAGACACGGGAGAGTGTCGCTACTGGAGGCTTATTCTTGGGAAGCGAGCAACATCATGTGGCCTGCCACAAATGTGGACCGAAAATGTTGCCCGCCACACGTAAATCCTATTCTTGACAGCCAAGCTAGATATGCGAATTGAAGTGTGGTCGGGTGATTTGACAACATTGTAATTTCAGTGACGCCAACAATAAAAACTGTCAATGTTCCTACTATAAGCAAAAAATATAACTATTTTATAACCAACAACAGCTGACAACCTGACAACAACCAACGAAATATTTGCAACCAACTAGTCAAAAGCAAACCAAAGTACACAATTTTCACATATTTTATGTTTGGTAATTCAAGATTCGTTGCTCATACATTAGGCTTATTATTTATTATAATAAAATAAAATCTGGCGATAATTTTGATAAATATTTAATTTTGAAAAAATCAATGGAAGATTCCTTTATCCAACTTATTTATTAAGTAAAAATAAAATTAGTTATTTTAATTTTAATAATTTAATACAATAAGATGTATATTCTTTTATTTCTCCTGAATTACAAACTTTTTAAATATGAAATCTTCAAATAATATAATATATTTAAATAATAATATATGTTTAAATCAAAATAATTTCTTGCGATAATTTAGATAATATTAAGAGCATCTTCCTAAACAGAAAATATAGTGGTTTAGTACCCCAGAAAAATAGGCTAGTACGAAAAAGATTTTTGTATAATTTTTTTTGTAGACGATTTAGAAGTCATTTCTATACCTCCCAGGGGAAGGAAAAAAAATTGGAGAATCTACAAAAAAAAATATATTGACCTAAAAGTACCTTAACTTTGGACCCCTCTAATTAATTTTGTGTTAGGTTGCAGAAGGTGACTATCGGTTAAGTTGTAGCCTAATTAATTAAGATTATAAATCTGAAAAAAAATTGAAAATCTAACGAAGCAAACTTGAGTTTTTTCTGGGCTACTAATGCTCGATTTCATGATTTATCACAATTATTCCTCCCAAACTCGCGCGCCCTCTATGGATTCGCATTAATTGTCAGTTATTTGTGAATAATTTGCAAAGAAGCTCCAGAAAAGTGGGATGGATTTTCTATTCCTTGTTATTATCTCCAACGGAAAATTTATCGCGGGCGTCTAGGAAGATGCTCTTAATAATTTGAAGAAATAAAAGAAATTCCTTTTATCTAACTTTATTTAAAAAAAAAATAAAATATAAACTTGGATAAAAGGAATTATTTTTATATCTTCAAATTATTAATATATGCTGTTTGTTTAAATGGTTGAAACAAGTGCAAAATACAGCAAGTATCAATTTTAGGTTAAAAAACTAGACCACAATTTAATCCGGACTGCTTTAAGGCAGTCGTGACATCTTGCCCGAAAATTGTGGCCTACCAGAAGGTGTTGACATCCCAAGAATACCAATTCACGAAAAGTGGGCTAGATTTCACGATTTGTGGCCGACCACACGATGTGGTCGGGCCCAAGAATAAGCCTCCTGGTAGTTATTTATACTGTGGTATTGGGAATTTCGACTACGGATAGATGGCGCTATCTTGACGTAAATTTGAAAAAAACATGGAGGAAAAAGTATTAAAAGATTTTTGCGCCGATTTAATTTTTATTGGTTTTAGTAACTGCGGCTCTGTTTGGATCAAGTTTTTTGTGTTTGAAAATTGTGTTTACCTTTTATTGACCAGTGTGTGTTATTTCTTACTTGCATAATTGCTTAAGGGGTTAGGCCACTCTAGGATTAAAAAAAAGAAATTTTAAAACAGGCACGGATCAACTTAAAATCGGTTAGAAAAGAAGCACAGGAGCAGGATATTAATGTGGAAGGCCAATTGTATGGTAGAGACATCGGAAATTGAAGGTAGGTACATAAAAAAGCTTTGAAAGCACTTTTTTCGAAACCATATTTCTCAAATTGGCCGGACTCCTAACTCATACAATTCTTGACCTATTGACTTTAAAATTTAACTGTTTATTCAAAATTACATTCTCTATAGAAGTACGTAGGATTTTTTTAATATATTGATTTTTGCAAAAACGGCGCCCTTCTGAAGTAAAAAAGAAAAAAATGCCATGAAAAATCGCTATAAAATTACCTATAACAAAAGATCTATTCAATATAATAAAAAAATCCTACGTACTTCTATAGAGAATGTAATTTTGAATATACAGTTAAATTTTGAAGTCAATAGGTAAAGAATAGTATGAGTTAGGAGTCCGGCCGATTTGAGAAATGTTGTTTCGAAAAAAACGCTTTCAAAGTTTTTTTTTATGTACCTACCTTCAATCTGCGATGCCTGTACCATACAATTGGCCTTCCACATTAATATCCTGCTCCTGTACTTCTTTTCTAACCGATTTTAAGTTGATCTGTGACTGTTTTAAAATTTCAATATTTTTAAAATCCTAGAGTGGCCTAACCCCTTAAGTACATTGTTTTGGGGTAAGTAATAAATTACAGCCTGTAAAAAATATTATTATTTTAATATAGTAATAATAAACCCAAGGAAACTGATTTATAACTGCACGGAAATAAATTTTACAAAAACAGGTTATGTCAAGGTAGACCTTTTCTAGCTTCAGCAAATAACTCCCAGAGGGCGTATCCCAAGTAGAAATTCCCAATAGGTACAGTATAACCAGTAGCGACACTCTCCCGTGCCTAACCTTGAACCATTTCTATGGTGCGTATCTGGTACCATTGAGTTTAGAACTGCAAATTACAAATGGTGACATTTCTCTATGATCAAAATAATTTTTAAGGCGTCGCCATTTGAATTTAAATACCGTAATTAATGTAATAATTGATGAAAATTGCTCGTTTATACATATTTAGTAAATGTTAGAAAAAAACAATTTTATTATTAAAAGTTAAACAAAAGCAAATGTTTATTTTTTTATACTTTTGGCACAAATAAATTGCAGAAGATGGGGAAATGTGATGTTTACTAGGAAGAAACCGTTATTTTTCGATTGGTAAGATTGAAATACCGCTGTTGCCAAAGCATCATTCGACATTTTTCACGCTTCGTGTCGAAGGGTATTCAAAAATACCGATTGAATGTCGTGAACGACATTTTGTGCCGACATTTCTCGCACACGACATTTGTCGAATAAAATTCAAAAATAAGCCCCCAGTAGCGACAATTCATATAAAAAACGGGATGCGTTTTTGGTGACCTTGAATATCTGAGAGTATCTGGTACCATTGAGTTTAAAACTACAATGGAGACTCTATGGTAAAATAATTGCCATATTTTAATTAAAATACTGTTTAAATACCCTTGTTTCAACTATTTATTGTTTTTATTTAAAACTGCAAACATTATCTATGAACTTAGACATAAATAAATTACCGTATCTCCATAAAATTAAAGTGAATAATTTATTATTTGTCAACTACAGAATTAAAAAATTCATTTGCCGTTCTAAACTCAATGGTACCAGATACGCTGACGTTTTCAAGGTCACCAAAAACGTATCCCGTTTCTTGTATGAAGTGTCGCTGCTGGTAGTTGCCTATACTGTGCTATTGTTATACCCATAGAACTAATATAGATGGAAGGAGCATATCTGCTGTCATTCAATGTTTTTGTTAAGTCGACATAACATCGGAAATGATCGGAAACATTCGGGTAGGGGGGCAAATTAATAACTTTCCCATAAGAACACATGTAAATAATTCGCTTTTATTTAGCTTCTTGGGACTTTTGTCTCCTTAGTGGGATTTCTCTTGCTCTGAATGTTCTAAACTTCGAAGGAAGGCTTTTAAAAAATTATAGAAATGAGTCAATTACGTCGTTAAGTACAGAATCGTCCCCTGTGTCCTTTTGTGGAGAATTATTCTTATCTTGCTCGGGACTCTTCACGTTCTGGTACCGAGTTACGGCTAAAACTAATAGATCCGAATTCCTCTTTGCTGTTGGTAATCTAAGGGACTTGAGTCCTACTAAGAACAACATAAGTAATTCAATGATCTCTCATTTCCCAGAATGTGTTATTTCCTTCTTTGTTGAATTTATCAATAATTTTTTGGTTGGCTCTGAGGTTCTTAATGATTGGCGGTCAGTCCAAATTTATCCTATCTTAAAACCTGGGAGGAATCCTGGTGTCATCGAGAATTATAGACCGGATGCACTTACTTCTAGTATAAAAAAGCTTTTTGAAAGTAAAATTCAATTAAGGTTGGATTGGTGGTTGGAACCAAAACATGTTTTAATTCCAGAGTTAATTAATAGCCGATCCACCCCTAAAATATGAATAATTATTATATATCTTATTTGCTTGCCCAATTTTAATAAACCGATTTATACTTAACCCTCCTGCATCTTTCATGTCAGGTTTATATGTACAAGGAATGAAATTTTGGGTAAAAAATGAACCGAAGGACGCAGCAGGGTTAACTTTAAAAGTTTTTATCTATATTTTCCTAATGAATTTACTTACTTGTGAAAAGGCACACCACTCTTTTCATCTTAGGGTACGTTTATAGTAATAATGAAAGAGCAATAAAGTCATGCATAGAGCAATTAAGTAAAGCAATAAAGCAAAGCATGCCCGGCCATACTGAAAAACACACCAGTGATGAACGCTAAAAATATTCCGTGATAAATGTAAAAGCAATTATATAATTTAGCATTAATTAGGGTAGTGCATTGAAAATAATTATTTCTATGTAATTACTCTAGTATTTTAAATTCTATTTTATTAGAATAGGTTAGGGGATTGGAAATAAATAAGAGATATAAAATTTTCTATGCCCCGAACGTATTCAAATTTTAAATTTGTAGTACGATATAATTATTATAAGGATAATAGTTTATTTTAAATTATTAGCTAAGTAAATTTAACTAAAAATCCGAAGAATTGCAACCGCGAGCTGCCGGCCGACCAATCAGAGACCTAAGGGTACGTTTATAGTAATAATGAAAGAGCAATAAAGTCATGCATCAAGCAGTGAGGTAAAGCCATAAAGCAAAGCATGCACGGCCATACTGAAAAACACGACCAGTGATGCACGCGCTATTGCATTCGACTGCTTTCAACTTCGGTGCTGAATTCGCGCTTGGCAAGGCTAGTTGCTTTTTGTAAATTTCTTAATTTCGATTTAAAAATGATTAATGATAGCAGTAGCAGCGACGATGAGCTAACACTGGCTTCAAAAGTTTACCTTGTGTCCCTTCCAAATAGAAGATATAGCGCACATCCGATAAACCAAAATCGACAAAAATTCGGCGAATTTCATCATATTTTCCCACAATTAAAACAATATCCAGAAAAATTCCACGAGTACTTAAGAATGTCCATGGAAACCTTCGATTATTTGCGTTCTGGCATCCATGAAAAATTAAAAAAAAAAGAATACTGCAACTATCACGTAAATCCGATTTCTACTGAAGAAATGTTGGTAGTAACGATAAGGTAAGTAAAAATATCATCATTTTCTACTAAAAATATATAATTCAATAAAACAACGATTAAAATATATTTTACATAAAATTAAAGAAAACACTTTTTCTAAACTAATTATTGGCATTCTAAATAAAACTTGCAAACAAAAATAACTCTACAAAAATTAAACAAGTATTGTTAGAATTCTATTTTGGTTGAGAATGGGAATATGTTTCTGGGTTTGAAAGTGTTTGTTGATTATTATTGGTAATTTCTATTGGTATATGCTTTAATAGTTTCAAAAATTACACCTGATAAAACAAAAAAAAACGAAACATTTTCACTTCACATTGAAAAAAAGTTAATTTTTATAAAAGTGAAAAATATTTTATAATAAATTATATTTGCATTTGTCTATGGACATTTTTCGTATATCATACAAATTTATGAAAGAATGAATGACGAACATATTAAAAGGTGTGTGTGTCGGTAACAAATTCGTTCACAAAAATGTATGCGGAGACAAATTAAGCAATCAAAATTTTACGTGAGTGGTGCGCTTTATAGATAATTATAAAATAGAAATAATTACTCCATTAGTACTTTAAATGGCATTTCTTAAATAATTAAAATATACATTTTGAAAAATTTTAATTTGTAGTATGATGTTATTATTATAAAGATATTAATTTATTTTAAAATATTACCTACCTTAATTGAGCAAAAGACCGGAGAACGATTCAACACGAGGCATATGATATACGAAGTAATAGAATGGCAACCGCGTGCTGCCGGCCGACCAATCAGAGACCTCCGCACAGTGATCAGAGTCATGATAAAGCAAACCGATTTGCTTTATGCAAATGCATCATTGATCGTGCTGCATCACTATGCGCGCTCGTATTTGAAATACATTGGTTTGCTTTATCATCATTCCTCTACTACGTGCTTTACGAAAAGATTACTTTACTGCTTTATCAAATGCTTTATTACTATAAACGTACCCTAAGCACAGTGATCAGAGTCATGATAAAGCAAACCATAAAGCAAACCGATTTGCTTTATGAAAATGCATCATTGATCGTGCTGCATCACTATGCGCGCTCGTATTTGAAATACATTGGTTTGCTTTTTGATCATTGCTCTACTACTTGCTTTACGAAAAGATTACTTTACTGCTTTATCAAATGCTTTATTACTATAAACGTGCCTTTAGGGTACGTTTATAGTAATAATGAAAGAGCAATAAAGTCATGCATAGAGCAATGAAGTAAAGCAATAAAGCAAAGCATGCCCGGTCATACTGAAAAACACGACCAGTGATAAAAGCTAAAAATATTCCGTGATAAATGTAAAAGCAATTATATAATTTAGTATTAATTAGGGTAGTGCATTAAAAATAATTATTTCTATGTAATTACTCTCGTACTTTAAATTCTATTTTATTAGAATAGGTTAGGGGATTGGAATTAAATAAGAGATATAAAATTTTCTATGCCCCGAAGGTATTCAAATTTTAAATTTGTAGTACGATATAATTATTATAAGGATAATAGTTTATTTTAAATTATTAGCTAAGTAAATTTAACTAAAAATCCGAAGAATTGCAACCGCGTGCTGCCGGACGGCACAGTGATCAGAGTCATGAAAAAGCAAACCGATTTGCTTTATGAAAATGCATCATTGATCGTGCTGCATCACTATGCCCGCTCGTATTTGAAATACATTGGTTTGCTTTTTGATCATTGATCTACTACTTGCTTTACGTAAAGATTACTTTACTGGTTTATCAAATGCCTTATTACTATAAACGTGCCTTTATATGCCGAGCATGTCTTAACCATTTTATGTAAAACTAAAACCTAAAACACAACATAATTACTCACAACATTCATTATAAACATTTTGTAGCCCAAGTTTTCTAACAATTTAAGTGAAGTACAACAAATTTTAGAATCAAAAATAAGCTAGATTTTCTTAATATTACTTATAAATACGTACTTACATGAATTAAACAGTAAACGGTTAAAATTAAATATCACATTAAGTAATCTAATAACATTTAATAAGCAGAAAATAACACCAAATGCGATTTGAGTATAAAAACACGCACATAAACTATACGTCAACGCAACTGTCAAATTGTATTTGCCCCCCTTAGCTCCATCTCACTTTATTTACTGCGATTTTCACGTATTGCTCCTTCCATCTATATTAGTTTAAATTAGCGACACTTCGTGCAAATTACATGTTATTTGAAGCATAATTTGAAGGGACAATTTTTGGTGACCTTAACGATATACAATATATATGTATACTCAGATACGCACGCGGCAAATTTAAATTTACGTCACTTTTTCTAACCATAAAAATGTAACATACATTTGCAAAGTTTTGATTAAACTTGAAGTTTATAATGATTTTGACAAGCTTAAATTAAATAAAATACATTTTTCAGCAATTCATTCATTCATTACGGTATTTAAATTCAAATGACGACAGTTTTAAAATTATTTTGATCATTGAAAAATATCACCATATTGGATTGGATTAGAAATTGCTGTTCTAAACTCAATGGTACCAGATACGCACCATAGAAATGCTACTAGGTTAGACACGGGAGAGTGTGTAAATAATGCAAATTGGCATTGCTCAAATCAATTATCCAATTGGCATTATTTTAATTCCAGCTGTGACCATACTTCTTCAAATTGTGTTTATCCAACACTTGGTTAAAATTTAAGCGTAGGTTTATTTTTATTGCTAGTGTGCATGTTTTCTAGGGAGAATATTTTGGCCTGTGTATTATAAAAGGGAGAATCGTCATAACAAAGTTTTTTTTTCAACATTAGGGTCATGTCAAATTACCGTCCGATATGTAATTCTTAGATTGTTTATTTATTTCTTAAAAGCTTTCTTGCTGTTTTTGCTGCAATTCGTATACCCAATTGCAGGAAAACAATAATAAAGTTGTTGAATTTCAGTTTTCACACCATATGTGTCGGTATGGTCGAATGGACCACCAGCGGAAACATGAGCAATGAATTTATTTTATTGTACAATAAAATAAGAAAATGAATTCATTTGTTCAAAGCAAATTTTAATTAATTTATTTCAAAACTTTATCTTTAAACATTCGTATTGAATTAAAATTCTCTCTCTTCTATAAGGTCAAATAATAGCCAAAGTATTCTCGATAGAATTCTTTTTAATATAAAATTAATCTTGAGAAAAACAATGTTAAAATCCCTGGTGTTCAGAGAAGTAGATTATTAAGGTATTATTTTAACGTAAGGATTTATTCTATCATCAGTCAAGTTAATTTCTTTTACGCGTAGAGATTCATCCTAGGCAACCCGTCGTTCTTACTTAGCAACCCTCTCTATTAAGTAAGGAGAGGGGTTTAAAGTAACTTTCGTGGGAACTGGATGGACCAATCAGGAATTAAGATTGGGGGCTCTCGCCCACTTTTAGTTCCTGAAACGTCCATCTTGTTACGTCATCTTAGGGTTGTTTAGGTATTTTCAAAAATCTATAAAATCACGGGGAACTGGAAATTTAACCAGTTCACGTTCGCCCTTAAAATAGCATTCGTAGAGTTTCGTCGAGTTGTCCGTTGTTTTAAATAATACAAAGAGAATAAATCCTTACAATTTTTCTTTTAAGATCAATCAGTTATTTTTTTTACTTTGAGTTTTTCAGATACAAAGTTTAATTGTCACTTTAATTCAACTGTTAATTCTATTTTTTTTGTTTGCTCCTTCTTCATTTTCTTTGGCTAAATAAATACAGTAATTTGATTTTTATCCTCCATTTTTATTTTTTACCAATTTTATTTTAAAAGAGAACCTTAAACCTCCTCTAAAATAATAGTGATCAGTATCGATTTGTGAATCATTGGGGGCAGAAGTGACAATAAAGGTAAGTGCACTAGACTTTATATTTATCTCCCTTCATTCTCGGTCGAGAACATAGAGTTTTTCATCTCAGCAAGTTTTGAGCTTTTATTTATTTCTTTTTATTTTGTGATTAGAAAATTGTGACGTCAAATTACTTCGTGTTCCAAAAAGGACCTACAAATTCCTTTTCAAAATTTATTCGAGTTAGTTTCAATCATCTAAATTCTATCAATAATATTTCAAGTTAGTTTTATTAGTTTTTATGTTGTAAAAATTCGGCATTCAGATAAGGAACCCGAAGTTAGCTGAGAGTTTGACGAAGATTCACAAGTGTCGCTTCTGGTAGTTATTTATACTGTGGTTATAAATAGACCGGACATGTGCCATTTTTTTGTGTATCACTGGCGGCTATTTTAAAAGTGTCCGTTTTGGCGGTAAATTTGAAATACTGGATCACATAACGACATAACCTATAAGGCCAATTCGTTTATTCTTTCGGTGCAGCTCCAGAGCTACCCAGAAGAGCTCCTAAATTCTGTTCACGATTTTTGGGCTCGAAGCTCTGATCTTCCCCTTCCACTCCTTTCGAGCACCCAGCTATTCACGTTTCAATTAACCCGTTCTTTTATTGCCAGGGGTTTTAAGTGCTGGGCTTTAAGGCCCGCTGCTCGAAGCTCTTTTAATCGAATACGCCTATAGTCCGGGAGCCAGTGACCGTTTTTGATGACCGAATGCGCAATACAGCCACTAAAAGGATTGCCAGGTACCAGGTACCGCAGGCTTTCCTTTGATTGAGTACTCAAGGAATGTTTTTTATTTCCCACTTTTACCTGCTAATGAGCTAACTTTGGACGTTTAACTTTTTCCATTTAATCATTAACGATGCGGTGAAGTCCTCCAGACATAAAATTTTGACCGCAAAGGGGTAAGGAAAAAACCGCCACACTACTACCGGAATATATAATAATATTTACTCTATAGTTAAGCTTGTGATTTATTAATAATATCCCGTAATTTCAGGTGATTCGGTTAGGTTATTGTTTTTTTAAAATACACTCTGTGGTGGTAGGTTTAGGTTAGGTTTGGGTAGAGTTTGTTACTTTTTGATGCGAAATTTTTTTTAAAATGTACATTGTAATTTGGTGAGGTTATAGTGTTAGAAAAATTTAGTTATTGGAACGGGCCTGGCGGAGTTTGCCTACAGGATTAAAATTTCGGGTCTTGGACGTCCCGTTGTTTGGGATTACGTGGCGGAGTTTGATACTGCCCACTCAATCAAAGGAAAGCCTTCGTATACCTGACAATCCTTTTAGTGGCTGTAGTGCGCATTCCCGCAGCTATTTAAATTACAATTGGTCACGTGTGTATTCTCGTAGCCTATTTCTTTCTCCCTTATCTTTCTGTAATAATATTTGTTGTTTCACATCACTGGATTTTGATTGATTGATATTAATTTGTTTATAATAAAAATTGTAATTTGTTAATGTTGTTTTATTAATGAACTCTGGACTATTCCAACTACTCGAAGCATAACATAGGGAGTAAACCCTTTCAAAATCTGGCTCCGGAAATTTAAGCAGAGCGAAATTAGTCGTCACAAATTGGCGCCCGAGCAGGGATTATTAATTAATTTTTGGTAAGGATATTAGTGAAGATGAATACCCACAAATAATTGGAAGCTGGAAATACTTCATGGAACGTGAGCAAACCAGAAAATCAATCTAACCCATTCATTGAAAGTAATGCAAGTAGCATGGCAAATCAGTCTAATCCATCTGCAGAGTATATAGTACCTATTTCTTCACCAAGATATGATGAATTCTTTGAAAACTTTATTGTTCTTTAGAACTCCAGGATGGATACTTTGAACAAATT
This sequence comes from Stenus bimaculatus, assembly GCA_963971135.1. Classification (NCBI taxonomy): domain Eukaryota; kingdom Metazoa; phylum Arthropoda; class Insecta; order Coleoptera; family Staphylinidae; genus Stenus; species Stenus bimaculatus. The sequence continues at coordinate 14,213,753 of OZ020187.1, forward strand.
ATTGTAATCTAAATAAAAATAAATCCAAAAGAAGTTTGGGAAATATTAAAAAACATTACTCACACTACATATAAAAAAAGTGAAAATAACTTTAAAATAATAGTTAATGGAAAAATAATTACAAAATTAAATGATGTACCCAATGAATTTTATATTTTTTTTACAAACTTTGCAATGGAACTTAAATCAAAAATATTAAATAAATCCGTTTTTATAAATGACAATAAAAAATTAATGTTTAAATCATTCTTTTAAACCCTGTAACTTCAAATGATGTCGAAAAACTAATAAAAAATTTGCCCAATAAAAATAGTAGTGGTCATGATGGAATTTCACCAAAAACCTTTAAAAAATATATTTTTTCTATGACTATTGTATAATGAGTACTTTATGAAGGCGTTTCTAGATAAGCAATAATAGATTTTTGAAGTATTATATATTATATACAGGGTGTTCCAAAATTCGACCGACAACGCTTAAAGGGCCCCTGCTCACTAGAGTCAAAATGTCGCGCGGTAAATGTTCGAGCGTCTTTGCTGTACATTATACAATATTGACATCTACACACTTGCGTTAAGTTGACTCGCGCAGATATCAATATAGCACAATGTACAGAAAAGACGCGCGTTATTTTGACTCTAGTGTGCAGGAGCCCTTAACTGGAGATAGTAGACCTGAAAATAAGTTGATATGACCCTATTTATCTAATGAATCCCTGAGCAGTTATAAGCCTTCAAAGTTGATTTTTTAAAATAGAATTTTTTTTATTACAGCCAAAGCAGTAAAGATTTTGTATTGAAATTTTGTACACGTGCTTTTGAATATTGGACGTTCAATTGGTAAAAATTTGACTAATCCTCGAGTATTGTAAATGGCGTTGGATGGAAGAAGAAGACACAAAACAATCAAAAACTTTATAGGTATTTAAAAATTTTATTCAAAAATTATTTTTTCATGTAGAAAACTGCAAAAGCCTTTCTGTCACTTATCAGTTTTTCGTAAGCTGAGTCGTTTTCGGAAAAAATTAAAAAAAAAACGGTAGGAAAGTTAGGCATTTTAACCCAGGCCCCCCAAGGCCTAAGTATGCCCCTGCAAACGAATTACAAAACTGATGTTTTTTGCCATCTTTTGGAAAGAGCGTATTGTGCAAACCTCATCATATTTGGAACTGTTTTTTTTAGTTTTGGGATTTTCTGGTATCGCCGACGATAATGGTTGTGTTACTTTTACCAACTTTGCTCGAGCAAATTATATTCCATTTCATTTTCTCCTATAGAACTAAAAAGAGAAGAAGGTGATTTGCTCGGGCAAATCAGTCGAATTTTGGTAAAAAGAACACAACTATAATATAATTGCTATAGATGCTCTTTTAAAAAATGCAACGAAATGCCATTTAAAAGAGGTTGTTAGTTGTTATAGCAACAAAATAAGGAACAGTATAAACAAACCAAAACCTTGAATTGAATTAAACTACATTGAATTAAACTAAAAAAAATTACTTACTTATCGTTTCCCGTGTTATATTAACTGGAAGAAAACAAACAACGGTGTAATTTATCAGAACTACCAACGTGATCACATTTGATTTGATTGCCAACCTTATTACACTAGATTATATTGCCAACTTAAAAATATTTAAACGGTTAATAGTATATTATTCAACGAGCGAGTAATGATGGCCATTACTCACGCAGACCGAATTTGCGACACGAGCCGGTAGGCGAGTGTCGTAACAGGCCTGAGTTACGTAGACTGTAGATTCAAAGGTTACGGGTTAGAACCCCGATCATTAACAACTTTATTTCATACGTTGTTTGAATTTGGTAACAGAGATCCACGAGTAGCCCATGGAATTCTGTTACCGGTAACCAAAACTCACGGGTGTGAGTAATAGCTATCATTGCTTGTCTAGAAACGCTTTCATACAGTACCCATTATACAATAGTCAGAAAAATATTTGTTATACAATAGCATGTATTCAGCGACCGTGATGAAAATTTTAGAGACCTCGTTAAAGTTAATCACGTCTTTAAGAAAATATTTCTTATGAAGAAATATTTTTTAATCACGTGATTAACGATAACGACGTCTCCAAATTTTTCATCACGGTCGCTAAATACACGCTATTGTGGTTATTAATATTTATTTTTATTTAATATTAAAATGTGAGAAATTGGTGGGTGATACGACTTTCTTGTTATTTTTTTCGGAATCAGCACACCAAATTACACAGAAAATAGCTAAAGTTATTAAAAAAGTTTTTTCATCGTTGTCCTGTGTAATTAATTGAAAAAAAATCTACTTACCACGCTTTTAGAACCATCATCTTTATCAATTAAATCACATCGTACCGAAAATTTAAACTGATTCAATAAAATGTTTAAGAAAATACATATAATTATAAAACATCTCAAATTATTCATGATACCTAGGGAGAACTATTTAGTATTGTATTACTTAAACTTATATTGCCTCAAATGTAATTAAGTATAATTTAATTCAAATTACAATACATCTTGTTATAATTATACATTAAATAATAGAACAATTTTAAATTAATTAAAAACTTTTATTGCTTTTCGAGAGCTGATGATTTTTTTGATTATGTCAATACATAATATACATTATTAATAATTCTGTTTACGCAGTTTTATTGCCTAAAATTTGCCAATGACTTAAAATTAAGGTAATACTAGTTTTTAAGGGCCGGTTTATTCATCTGTCCAGTAAAGTGTTAGTTACGTATTCAGTAAAGTTACAGGTCTCCTGTAAAAAAAATTGGATATATTCATTCTATTTTATCTGTCAGGTAACTACTGAACATTTAGGGACGAAAGAGACATGGCAAAAATGTTTTTTGGGCTTTTGGCGTTTTTTGCACTTCTATTTTGTTCTATTTTTATAAATTTTATTGCATTTATGACGTATGAGTAAAAAATAAATTCATTCTATAAAATATTTTGGCGAATGTACTAAGTAATTAGAGATTATTTTTTTTAATTTCTTTTTTTGATATACAAAAGTCTAAAGTCTTGTGTCTTCATATCTTTGTTGGGGCAAACCAAACAAAAAGAGTATATCGTATCTTAAATATTGGGCACTTTTGCTATTTTAATGATTAATGATTTTTTTTTTGGCAATACTAAATATAACATGGTTAAATTCATGGTTTGGGCATTCGATTTTCGTTTCAAATATTTTGGTAATACAAAAAAGTCTCATAATAAAAATTAGGAGTCTGAAAGTTCCGGAAGTGTTGCAGATGACTTTTGAAAGATTGTAAAAAACAAAAAACTAATAAAATTTTGGGCGCGCTTATTTCGGGGAATTTGTAATGCTAAAAATTAAATATGATGGATTTAAAAACAAACAAAAATATCGCGACGGAATGTCTGAAAAATTTAAAACCGGTGGTGTTGCAGAAGTTCCAGTAAGTATATCCTGGAAGGAAAAACTCCAAATCATCCCAATAATTTAATTTATCCCATTATTGAAACCAACTGAACTAAGACATCGAGGATTATATACATGGCATCAATAATAATATCTATTTTAATTTATAAAATTGAAAAGCAAAGAGCAAAAACAAACTATGCTATTTTCTTCAAATTTGAGGTTATAATCTTCTCATTATCTCCTTACTGGGAGGTCAAACTGAACAGTAAATTAAAGTATCCAGCAACCTAAAGGACCTTATCGTTTTCCTAGGTGTTTTTGGGCAAACATGAAAAATAAGTTAAACCTACTAAAATTAACTAAAATACCCCCAAAATTGATTATATTTCCAATTTCTTCAATAAATATGAATTATAAATACATTTATGAGATTTTACATTATTTAAAAAAATATTTATTAACACGACAACAGCGGATTTTAAAATTCAAATTTTGACAAGTACTGCCAGATAAATTTTAATTACCTTTCATTTACGTTTAAAGTGAAAGCAAATGACAGTTAAAACTAATAGGGTGTTTTCCTTGTGGAACCTATGTTAATAATCGAATACAATCGCCAAAAGGATTAACCTGATGGTAGATTCAAATGACCTTTATTATAAGGCACTTTAGAACAATGGTTACTGTTACAAACAAGAAGTAATGCCCGGGCTAACAAATTCGTACGCGCTTTACAAAGGTATCTGGCGACTGACTCAATGTGACTCACACTGGATTGAAATGTTTCCCACATTGGGTGTTATTGTCATGCGCACACATTGCTTGCGTTTGTACGTTTATTTATAAAAACAGCTAAAACCGGCGCGGACACATAAAAAGAAATCCGGTACGCGCTCATGTAACATACTGGAATGAAACATTCTAGCAAAGGAGAAATAACTTGCCGAATGTCGTAAATAGTATCTTGCCTACTTGACAGGAGTTGCTTAGAAGTGCCAGAGGGTGTCCTACAAAAATAGAAAGAATTTACAAGCCCTTTGCTGCCACCTAGGTCCCTTATCGGTTCTACTTTTTACTAATAATTATTGTGCATTTAATTTGGACGTTTCGTTTGAGAGGTAATAATTTCAATGTTGCCTGATTGTGCAATAAAGTCTTACGATAACCTGTAAAAGATATTTTATTTTTAATTGACGCCGTAATATTACAAATCTTATTACAACTATTAAAACTATAGCCATTGAATTTACAGTAAAAGTTTCAGAGCTCCAGGGAACTGGAAAAGTCATTTTTTATCAAATATTTTAAAAATTGCAAAAAAACGACAACTGTGTAAAAATTGTTTAATTGTAAAAAATATATTCTTAAATTATAAGTTTATTTGAATAAAATAAATACTTAAAAATTAATTTCTAATCAAGTCATAACAAATATGTACTTAATTGTATAATTTTTATACTATTAAAGTCAATAAATCATAGTAAATAAATGGCATAGGCAACCAAACTACTTTGTTTGTTAGAAACACCGAGGAAAACACTAGCATCGTTGTCTAATTGTGCAAAAATTAATTAATTTCAATTGCGTTTTTTGGCGAAAGCGGTCTCCTAATTCGCGAAATATTTTACACAATTGTATATTTATTTCTTATTTATATGTGGCATAAGTTTCATTCTTGTACAAAATGCTCCCAAAACCCGATAAGGTCCTTTACTGAAAGGTTACTGACAGGTGAATATACACTTATAGACAGGTGAATATACACTTAGAGATGACAATCCTGTCAGTAACGCTAATGAACACTTTAGTGAAAGGTGAATAAAGTGTTCAGTTGTGTTACTAGGGAGTTATTTATATGTAAAAGTGATCAGTAAATTAAATTATTAAATATACTGAAATTACTGTAAGGTTTTCGCTACTGGGAGGTAACTAAATAGTTATTTTTATGTATAAATAAATTATAAATTGACATCTCAGTATCGAAAACCTTTTAGAGGATTGAGATTACCGATTTTTTTAATTTAAACGAAACATGGGTCACCTCTATAATTTATTTATGAAAATAATAATTTGAAATTGACAGTAGGTTGAGTAAAAAACGCCCTTTTTATTCACCCTACTGTTTATATTAGTCGAATATATCTCGGTTTTTGAACTCGCCCTCCTACTCGCCCACTTACTCGCCCACTTACTCGCCCGTCTACTCTACCAATGTAAACAAGGCTTAAGGACTTGAATTTTTGAACAGGAGCGCATCATACATTTTCATTTTTAGCCGATTTCATCATAAAAAATACCAGAAATTAGTGAATGTATTAATAACTAATCTAATGTAGATTGTACAAACTGTTTGTTTGTATTTCGATAGTCCAGACCACATCCTTTTATTGGGCGGACAAACTATATGAAAATCAGAGGGAAGGAATATGTTAAACTTGGTTTTTGAATACTTTTACTTCGATACTTGCTATTTTAATAAAGTATTAAAATGAATTAGGAACAGAAAAACCAGGGGCGCACCCAGGGAAGGACCGAGGGCTACTATCGAATGACCTCCTCATGCCATATTTTAATAAAAGTTGTTTTTTTTAAGTCCTTTCCAACAATACCACACCCGACCCATGTTGGCACTTGAAATTTCTAAGTTATTTCTGGCTCCGGGTACTTCCAGTTTGTTTCCGAAAATAAAAATTATACCAATAGATTCTTTGTGGTTTGTGGTCACTTTGGTGATAAATTTTTTTATGCCAGTTAAATTCGACAAAGGATTCCCGAAATATAGATTAATATTTGTTTCTGATTCTCAAAACTAAAACTATAATATTCATTCTTTTACTATGAATATACAATAGATCGAGGCTAATTAATAATATTTGAGAAGCTAATAAAATAGTATATTGTGAACACAAGTGTGGATATGTTCCGAATATCGGTCGAAAATTTGGTATATCTAAATAGTATAATACACGGTCTTCAAAAATGATTGAAATTGTTGAAATTGGCTGGGAGGAAACCTAAGTTCCCCACAGTTGGTTACACTTAAATGGAAATGAGTGCGTTGTGCTCCGGTGAAAAAAAACTACGTCTCGGGCAACAATTTGCACACTCACGCTTAAATCTATAACTTTACACCCTTGGTACATAAATAGCTATTATGGGACACCCAGCATTTCTATTTTTTATGCTAAATAAAATTTTAATTTCATTAAAATGTTATTAATTTATAAAATTGCTTGAAGAGATAATGCGGCAATTATTACAAAAACACTCAAATTAAAAAAAAAACTTCTTTAAAGTGCCAGAATTGACAGATATTCTAAGAGAAGCGCCGTTCCCCACCAGCACCACAAAGTTTATACCGATCCCTATTTTTAAGGATAAATTATCTTTTAGGAAAAAAAAGGCAGGTTGAAGCAAAGCACTTGTTACTCAATACTTCTTTTTGGAAATTTTCATAGAAACGTTCTATTTTTCCTACAAGATATTTTATCCCCCGATATGAGAATATGGGTCTTCGGGCTATTCCTTATTTTCGTTGATAAAAAAAACTAGACAAGACAGAAATAAGACTAATGCAAAGCAAATTGGCAACGAAATTTTATAACTTGTGGAACAATCTTCAGGAAACGAGCCACATTTCTTCATTGTCAGGCCATCGACGGACATCTATAAATTGGTTTCATGAATGAATAGATCTAATAATCGGACACGGTGGTTTTAAACAAAAATATGCATAGAATCAAACTGAAAGTCCAAAGCAACTACATAGTGAATACGAAGCATTTGTACTTCAAATAATGACCATACTTGGTACCGAACGCTAATCGAAGGGGGTATTTTATTTTTGGTTTCGTATTTAAATATATAAAACAAAAATGCTTACAATCAAATAATATTTAAATTAACAATAAGATTTCTAAAACTTTATCAAATACAAGTCTAGGTGCGTCCTTGGCCATTGCAAAGTCAGAGTGGCCCCAATTTTTAATAACAATTGTGTCCTTAAATCCATTTTTTAAATTATTTCGAAAATACATAGAATCTCTAGGATCTTGAATAGTATCATTTTGACCTATTAGAGCATATATCGGAACATCTACGTTTTGTAAATTGTAATCTTCAGGTATAATATTGAAATGTTCTTGATATTTTCTAAAATGGCCTAAAATTAAAAATTATAGTTAGAGCACTAATATGTTTAAAAAAATATTTTATTACATCCCAGAACATTTTGTCCAAAGTGAAGCATTTGTTTTTTAGAACTTCCATGGGGATAATGTCCAAAAAGAACCGACATCATGCTTGGATTTACTTGAGAAGGTGTAAGGTCAAATAATTCGTAAAGAAGAGTTAAACATTCAGTTCTCATCATATCATTCAAATTGCAATTTATTATTAAGAAATTTTTTAAAAATTGTGGAATAATACTTACAAAATTAAAGTTACCCATTTGATTTAATAGGTCCCATACCTGAAAATAAATAAAATTGGAGGGTTTGAAGCAAAAGTGTAATGCTGAAGACCCAATTTTTCAAAATCGGGTTTTTGTCAGTTTCGCGTAAAATAAGTGCTTCTGCATTGCCTGCAGTAAGAACCGTTCATTTATTATGCCCAAAACTACTTTTATTCTATTTGTTAAAAAAATTAAATAAAAAACTAGTAATATAATCTGTACCTCAACATATAGGTGTTTCAATATTCTGCAAGCAAAGTCCTAAACTGGTGCATAATGCTACGTTATACAGGGTGAGTCGTTTAAGTAGGTGATCCAATTAACTCCCCTACAAGGTCCATAGACCTTACTCTGTTAGATTAATGTTTTCTGTTTGCGGGGCTGGTTAAAAAGTGGAGTTTAAAAACCATCAACTCTTGACGTATGTCAATAGATGATCAATAGCGCGAAAAGTTTGATTTTTGACGTAAAAATATGAAAATAGGTATTTTTAGTGAGCAAAGTGTATAATTTTGTCATGAGTTTGATTGTTGGGAGTCCGAAATCAAAGTGAAGGTATTAATTTTTTGATAATTCGTGTCGTTTGATATTAATTCAAATATAAAAAATGTTACTTTCTTGAAATAAGGCAAATTGTCACAAGAAAAACTAGTAATTTCATGAATAAATTATAAAATAGTTTAGTTATATTATAATTTAACTAGTAATTACATGTACTACCTAGTTAATCTGTTTAAAAATGTAGTTGTACAAAATAAAGAATGAAATAAATAGACCGGACGTAGATTAGATTAGACTAGGAACTATCGCTATTCTCCCTATTGCTCAATGATCATACAGTGTGGTCATAAAGTAAATCCCCCCCTGCTAACTTTTGAACGGTTATGTTTTTGATTCTGAAAATTTGTCTACGGAGGAATCTAATTGCAAACTTTCTAATAAAGGTTTTTTTGATTTTTTGGAACTTCTGATTATACCGAAAGTGGATGGCAACTTTCTTATTTTAAATGGAACACCCAGTATATTTTTGCATTTTCGTGTTCTCCATAAAAATACCATTAAATTGACCTAGCATAGTGTGTTCGACGATTAATACGTAATTACACCCATTTTAAAATCGTATTTTTATGCAACTTCATTTACAACGGAAGTTGGACCCAACTGCCCCAACTTCGTTATTTTCAATGAAATATTTTGCAATTAAGTTAATAATATTAAATTTAAACAAAATTATGTTTAATAGTAAGTTCGTTAATTTTGCTGATTACCATAACCACCTTCCACGTTTTGACAGTAATAAAATCTAGAGGAAATCTCTTGGATAAAAATTTTGTTTGAATTTAATGTTATTAACTTAATCGTAAAAATATCATTTAAAATAAGGAAGTTTGGGCACTTGGGTCCAACTTCTGGTGTAAATGAAGTTGCATAAAATGCGATTTTCAAATGGGCGTAATTCCGAAACTATTAATCGTAGACCAAATTATGCTAGGTCAATTTAATGGTATTTTTATGGAGAACACGAAAATGCAAAAATATACCGGGTGTTCCATTTAAAATAAGAAAGTTTCCATCCACTTCTGGTATAACCGGAAGTGCCACAAAATCAAAAATACCTTTATTAGAAAGTTCGCAATTAGATTCCTCAGTAAACAAATTTTCAGAATCAAAAGCATAACCGTTCAAAAGTTAGCAGGGGGGGATTTACTTTATGACCGCACTGTATAATAATACTCCAAGTTTTTTATTTTATTTAATATCTTTTTATCTATTATAAATAAAGGTACTAAGCCTGATAGTGAAGCATTCAGAAGAATCGAAATATAAAAAACGTACAGGGTGTTCTATTTGAAATAACAAAGTTTGATGCAGTTTGGACAATTAATCGAACACCTTGTATGTAATATATGTTCAAACTTTTATTTGATACTATTTTAAATTTTTTTACGGTTTAAAAAATATTATACTATACAGGGTGATTCACATTTATGTTAAAATCTGTTGGATGGTGATTCCTTGGATGAAAATATGAAAAAAAAAAATTCCTACAAACATGGGTTCGGAAATGCTTCGTTCGGGATATATTTCAACCCGGAGAGGGGCGCTAGAAATGTTATTTTTGTTAATAAAAAAGTTATTATAAGTTCTAAAAGGTATTACTTTGAAAGTTTGGCAATTGTTTCCTGACTAAAGTTGTGCTGAAAGTACGTTTTAGACAGCACACATATTTTCTACTTTTTTGCTTTCAACTGGACATAGGTATAAAAAAATAAAACTTTTAAACTAATTTTAAATAATTTATAAATCAATAACAGCTCTAATATTTGAAATCGAAGTATTTATATTTCTAAAATAATTTAAATTAATAATGAAAAGAGTGTAAAATGAAAAATAGCACTGCCCAATTAAAAAATAAAGGAACTTTTTTTAATAACAATCACAATTTAAACGTTTTTTAAGAAATTCTATAAAAACAGATTTAATTACAATTACGACTAACTTTAATGATTTTTTGATTACATTAAAAATTATAGGCAATTATTTAATTATTATGTAGAATATCCGGTATAATTGTAATTTATAAAGATTTTAAATTATATGGGTCAATGAACAATTATTTATAAATGAATTAATATTTTTTTCTAGAAATAAAACTCACTTTTCTATATTTTTAATTTGAGCATATAGTCCGGGAGCCAAGAATACAAAAAAATGTATTAAATAGTACCAGTACAAACCCACAAAATCTTAATTAATAGAACATGTCGATCGTAGAAATTTATTCGCCATACAAATTCGATGGCTAGTGGTTTTAATATTTCCCAAAGAAAATGCTTGGAAAATATACAATTTTCAAATCATTCTACACCGTCTGGCATTTGTTTTAGTTTACTTAATTAAAGAAAAAGAACAACGGAAAATAGTCGCCATACATTTTGGATGGGTACCAGGACTCTTGGGCTGTTCGATTTTGTCTTTTTATTGACCACTTTTAGAATTTTGTTACACCGTCTGGCAATTTGATAGTTTCATAAATTTACATCAAAAAACCGATATTATATATTAGTTATACATTTTTGTTGGCTAGAAGACTCCTCCTCTCTGCGCGATTTCTTTAGCAACTCCGGTAGTCTAGTATTACTTAGCAACGTGTCGTTTACGCTGTCACTTTACTGCACGTTGCTAAGCAAGTATTCCGCCAGGCGATTTCGTCGACCGCGACGGAAAATTTCTGTCGCTAGCAAAACGCACCTTAACCGCTTGGATTTTCGGTCAGACATATTAGATTAAGCACATCAAGTACATATTACTAAATACTCAATGTCTATCTATACAGGACTTTTTGATACGTTACTAGTAAGTTTGTTCCAGTTGTAAGTAGGACACAAAGAGTCGCAGCGCTGTATACAAGGTGTCCCGTATCGTTATGCAGAGTAAGTTCAATTCTAAGACTAATAAACACAAAAGTTGTAGGTCAATTTTTTTTTATTCAAAAGTTACAACACTTTTAAATTTACAAACTACAAAACAGAAAATCCAATTTGAAGACTATTTAAATAAAAACATAATTGATTTAAATTTTATTTTAAAAAGAAATTATATTCTTTGTTACAATTTGAATTTAATTTACTAACATGTGGCATTAAAATTTCGGTATTTTAAAATTTAAATCATTCTTTATGCGATTTTTGTGGTTATTGAGTGTGTAAGTTTTTGCTGAATTAAATTTGCCTTACCAGTATTCTAAAGTAGAGTATGAGTATTTGTTAACTAAAATATATTTTTTTTCTAAGAACTTTATTTTCTGTTTTGGAGTTTAAAAATTAAATTCTCCTTTAACTTTTGAATAAAAAAATAGTCCTGCAACTTTTGTGTTTATTAGTCTTAGAATTGAACCTAGTTTACACTCACAAAATTTCTGCATAACGATAAGGGACACCTTGTATTGTGTATTTATCTTTTTTTCGTCTCCGGAATCCGAAACTAATTACAAAATATGCCCAACTATTCTTTTATGGTAACAATTATTAAATGTTGATTTATAAAGAAACAATGAAATATTTCAAACGTTATTTATAGTTATTTTTAAAGCAATTCAAGAAAATAATAGATTTTTATCTCCCAAACCAAGTTACGCTATGAGAACAAATTGAACTGCTGTAACTTTAATAATAATGAATGTAAACTCACCTGTTCGCGTTTTAAAAATTGTACAAGGTACTGTATAATATTGTTGGTAGTATGACAAAGAAAAATAGCAGGTGCGGCAGAAATTGAAGCTTTTATTTTTTGATTGTATTGAGGTTTTTCCGCTAACATTATAAAAAATATCGTCGTTCCTTGAGAATGGCCATAATGTACAATCTGTGTTCTATTTGTTCTGGCAAGAATGTAGTCTATAGTTGCAGGTACATCATAGTATCCCATTTCATGAAGACTAAAATTCCAGTACTCATTTGCTGTTGTCCCGAAACTTTTTAAAGAAGTATGGTTTTGTGAGTAAACTGTTCCTCTACAATTAAATATCCATACATCGTAACCATTTTCAAACAAAATATATGCCAAAGCCTTTCTGGGGCCAATTAATATGAAGTCTGAAGAGGATCCCATCAACCCATGTATAAGTAATATAGAATCTTTAGCGTTAGGATTTGGTAATCTATATAAACTTAAAATATATCCGTCTTCTGTAAAAACAGCATGTTCTTCAATTGGATAACCATATTTTTTAATTAACTCAATCTAAAATATAAATTTGTTACTTTTAAAACTTATAGTATTTTGTAATCACTTTTTAAAGTATTTTTTGTGTATAAATATCTAAGTTTTAAGTTAAGAAAATATTTGACATTATTTGAATTAAATTAAGTAAGCTATGACTTTGTTCTTTAAACAAATAACGATTCAAGATCCCACTTTAGATTGGCGATTCAAAATAGACACCTACTTTTGCAATGACGTCAGTTGTTGGTCATCACCAAGCGGCATAGCCCCCTTATCAACTGATAATAGCAACTAATCCACTTATGACGCCATTAAATAATTACACGCCGGCTGCAAGCGATCTCCCTCGCTTAGCCTGATTCACCAATTATCGTATATACAGGGTGTTTCTAAATATATGCGAAAAAAATCACCAGGTGATTCCTTGACCAATTCTAAGATATAAGTAAAGAATAAAATTTTTCAAGAGTGCTCTATTTTTAAATTATGGGTGTCGAACTTTCTACCAAAATACATCCCCCTATATTTTATTTCGATGTTTCATATTTTTATCTTGTTACGACTGTAATAACTAGAATGTGTTTCAAATTTGATCAAATAATCATTAAAAATAAAGAAGTTATACTAAAAAAATGGAAAAAATATATAATTTGACACCCCGTAATTAAAAAATACATTTTTTTCGCATATATCTAGAAATACCCTATATATCATAGGATGTAAGTACAGTTTATCCAAAGTTAGAATGTGGATGGCAGCAGGAATTTTGGTTCAAGCCAAGACGACGAGCGCCTAAGAAAGTTAATCCTGCGTTCCTGCTGAAAGCCTGCACTGAATAAATCACGCCCATTACGTGTAGGGAACTTTGGCATCGGTCTTGATGTGACTTACATGGCATTAGATGTCTCACCTATAAATTATTAAGTGGAAGGGTGTAGCAAGCAGCAATGCAGTCCTCTTCATTGCACCTTACGAAGAGGACTCAAGTGAGCAGTATGTGATGCTGATGAGTGCTAATAAGCACGAAACGCAGCGTCCATCACTCTGCAAACTTGTGTAATTGCTGCTTGCTACACCTGGCCACTAAAAAGGTAGATCTAAGGAATTATCCTTCATTTGATTTTTATTTTAAATCAAGATCTATATCATCGATTGCAACTTTGTTTGTTTTTTAAAATAGTTTCATAATAAGGTTGTAAATTGAGCCTAGAAGTTTTATATTTTTGGAGGTTTTCAATACAACCAAAAAGTGAAAATTAAAAAAAAATTAAGAAGTAAAAACTATAAGCAGTATAAAAATATTCCATTTCAATTAACCGAAATTTACATTGCCTATACCAAATTTCACCTAGTATACTCTTAAGAAGGTAGTCGGCAAAATGTTTGAAAAGCGTACTTTTCGCTAGTAAAAATTGATTTTTGGGCATTTGTAACCAAAAATTTAACACAAACGATGCCTAGTGCCATTCAAATTGAATCTAGTTTTCATATAGAATTTTTGTTTTTCATGTATACCCTATGATAGTTTAGTTTCCATATGGAATTTTAAAAACTCATTTTTTTATCATTGTACCAAAAGTACGCCCCTATCATAGACCATACATGAAAAACAAAAATTCCATATGAATCAATTTGAATGGCTCTAGATATCGTTTTTGTTAAATTTTTGATTACAAATGCCCAAAATGAAAGGAGGACCTGATGGGGGAAAATGAAAAAAAAAGCAGCGTTTAATAAAAGAAACAATAAAATAATATTGAGAAATTTTAAAAATTATGAATCACCATACTTTTTTTTTAGAAAATATTAATTATGTATAATCATTTTTCTACGTTTAAATTAAAAGAAAGGTAATAATTTTAAAATATCGGTTTTAAATTCTATTAATAAATACGATTTATAATTTTAATTTTAACGTTAAATTTCAACAGGTTCAGCAAGTTCAGTGTTGCATGTGTACAATCATGTCTTGAGATTTCCTGTAAAAATTATTTTATTTTTATTTGGTCCCGTATTATTACAAATCTTATTACAACTATGTATTAGGACCGTTACTTCTTAATTTACAGGAAAAATATTAGAGCTCCAGGAAACTGGAAAAGTCGTATTTTTTTAAAACTTAAAAAAAATTATTGTATTATTGTTGATAATTCAAAGTAAAAATATGACATAGTCAACCATTTGTTAGAAAACAATGACATCTTTGTCTAATTGTGCAAAAATTAATTAATTCCAAATCCGTTATTTGGTCGTGAATAGCCACTATTAAGTTTAATATGTCTTCAAAATTGGATATTTGAGTGGTATTTACATATTATTATAAGTTGCATCGTTGGAGGAAATTTTCCCAAAATCCTATAAGGTCCGTTTTTTTGGACAAAGATGTCTGGTACTGATTGTTTCCTTCTTCTATTTGCGATTTTAGAATTCTAGATGCCCTCTGCAGGCGGAAATGTTAACTAAATTCTAAAATTTTTCCATAATTCCAACTGAGAGAGACATATGACATAAATTAGTTTATCAACCTTTATTTACAATTGGAAAAATTTGCAACCGCAATGTAGGGTTTATGGCTGTCATATCCACATTAAAAATGATCCAAACATTCATTTAGACAAATATCCAGCACCCGACTGTAATACGGTAAATATTGTAAATCGTTTCGGTATTATAAAAATTTTGTAAATTATTGAATTTGTGTAAATGGTGGAAATTTTGAACAGTTGTTAGATTTTTTGTATCTTGGTAAATATTTTTTTTTTATAAAACTTACTGCAAATTATTAAATTACAAATTTCTCGAAAACCGTGAGAGTAATCGAGTCCTATCAACAGTACCTTTTATTTAGGAAATAAGTTATTTAGTCTAAAAACCATACCTTTTGAGACATTTATTTATTCAAAAAACCAACTCCCACGCCCCTGAATTGATTCTATTCAAAATAAAATTTTGATGTTTTTTTGTCTCCTAGAACTATACCAACCTACCAAATTTGAACAAAATCGCATAAGCTGTTTTAAATTTATAACAGAAAAACAATTTCAAAATTGTGACTTCAAAGCTTAAACTAAGCAACTTTATATAAAGATACACCATTTTCCAAGTTACTCTAACACTTTGCCCAAAAAATGCTTCCCTGCAAAGTTACAATCAGTTAAAGTTCACTTTAAAAAAAATAAAAACCCACATAACTTTTCTTTTTATGCAGGTAACTCTAAAAAAACCGCCATTGGGGGCAAATTTTAAGTTCTTTATAATATGGAATTGTAGTTTTGCCATTTCTTATTCATTGATTATTTCGAAACTGTCATTGAGATTATCTCTAAAACAATTGGTTTTAGGGATAGTAAACAAGTATACCTTTTTCTTAGTAAATTATTTATTTTTTAAGGTCAGTTTAAATTGCAAAAAAAGTGGCAAAAGAAAAAGTTATGGTAAAACTTAAATTCTAAGTTTAGGTAAACTGGTAATAAATGAATAAGAAATTTCAAAACTATAATATCATATCATCAAGAACTAAAAGTTAGCCCCCCATGGCAGTTTTTATCAATTTAGCTTCACAGGAAGAAAAGTTATATGGGTTTTTGTTTTTGGAAAAGTAAACTGGGTATAACTTTACAGGGAACAATTTTTCGGCAAAGTGTTAAAGAAACTTGTCATCTTAATTTGAGGTGATAAACCAGTTCTACTATGTCTGTCCACTTAATTACGAGACACCCTGTATACAGGGTGTTCCGTTCGTGGTTCACCAAACGTCAGGGTTAGAAACTGGAGCAAATTTAATCGAGAAAAAACACAAGAGGTGGGGGTCTATCTTTTTTAGTTTCGCTGTTTTGAATTTTACATCACCGATTTTTGTCAGAAATCACCAAAACGCTAATAACATTTAAAATGTAAATAAAAAAATTTTTTGCACGTCCAATCCTAAAGTTGTCACTTTACAAATTCTAATCAATGCGAAAAGTTGATTTTTATAGTGTTTACCTGTCATAGAACTGTCATTGTGCTATGTTGGTAATCATCATGACTGTTCATGTTGGTTATATGCCATGCGTAAATAACCAACACAATAAATGCTGATTTCGTTCATTCATTAATTTTTAGCTACTCGTTACTGCTCTTAAATTATCCTAACCTGGCAACACTGTTACCCTTTAGTAAGTAAAGAAAAAAAGTTACGGTTTTAAAATTTTACCTGGTTTGTTAAGAATATGAACAAGTTTCAGAAAATTAAAAAAAGATAACCGTAAGGGTGTTGTCTTGGAAAAAAATTACAA
Source organism: Stenus bimaculatus (assembly GCA_963971135.1). Lineage (NCBI taxonomy): Eukaryota > Metazoa > Arthropoda > Insecta > Coleoptera > Staphylinidae > Stenus > Stenus bimaculatus. The sequence goes on from OZ020187.1 coordinate 14,230,604, forward strand.
AAACTGAAAAAAAAAATATTTTTTATGTTTTTACTTTGCGATTTTTTCTCAACATTTTAACAACTACTTTTGTATTAGTGTATCAATTGAAAAAGAATAGTTTTAGCTTGCTAATGATAACTTTTTAAATCCCTACGCACTTTGGTTAAAACGTTATTAGCGTTTTTGTGATTTTTGACAAAAGTCGGTGACCTAAAACATGACACCCTTATCCACTTGGGTCGTCAATTGTAAGAATTTAATGTTTTTTAATTTTATTACGATGTTTTTTGCATCTTTTTACTAGATTTTTAAGAATTTTGAAGTTTGAAGTGCTGCAACGACTAAAAAAAGTGTTTTTTTGTAATTTTCATTTTTAAGTTTTAAGTTTTTTGGATTGAAGTGTCGTAACGGCCAAACAGAAATATATTTCTTTACTCATTTTATTTATTAGTTATAAATGTAAGGATTTTAGATAAAAAATCAATTTTATATATTTTTTTCATTTTTGTAATGATTTTTTTGGAATATTTTTGCTGCACTTTCAAGAATTTTTAAGTTAACTAATTTTAATTTTTAAAATAATTGCCAATATTTCGGGATAAAACTAGTTTGTTGTACTCAGGGGGCCTTCAAAGGTACTTTAGCCAAAGGCCCTCCAAGCTCCTAGGCCTAAGTTCGTCCCTGCCAACGAATTATAAAAGTGACATTTTTCGCTTTCTTTTGGCAAGAGCGTATTGTGCTAACTTCATCATATTTGGAACTATCTTATTTTTTATTTTTATAGAAGTTTTGAGGTTTTCTTGTGTCGCCATCGATAATGGTTGTGTTCTTTTTACCAACTTTGCTCGAGCAAATTATATTCCATCTCATTTTCTCCTATAGAGATTTTTTGCTCGGGCAAATCAGTCGCATTTTGGTAAAAGGAACACAACTAATATCATTGCTAAAGATGCTCTTTAAAAAAATATGCAAGCAAATTCGACGAAATGCCATTTAAAAAAGTTGTTAGTTGTTATAGTAACAAAATAAAGAAAGGTATAAACAAACCAAAAACTTCAACTGAATTATACTGCACTGAATTAAACTAAAAAATTACTTACTTATCGTTTGCTGTAAATAATTAATTGAAAAAATATACTTACCACACTTTTAGAACCATCATCTTTATCAATTAAATCACATCGTACCGAAATTTTTTTAAACTGATTCAATAAAATATTTAAGAAAATACATATAATTATAAAACATCTCAAATTATTCATGATACGTAGAGAGAACTATTTAGGATTGTAATACTTAAACTTTTATTGCCTCACATGTAATTAAGTGTCATAATTTTATTTACATTACAATACATCTTGTTATAACAATAATTAGATAATGGAACAATTTTAAATTAATTAAAAACTATTATTGCTTTTCGAGAGGTGCTGATGATTTTTTTTAATGTGATCCACTTTTTTCTTCAGTACTTCAGTACATAACATAAATTATTAATAATTCAGTTTACCCAGTTTTATTGCCTACACTTTACCAATGATTTAAAATTAAGGTAATATTAGTTTTTAAGCGTAACTTTTTATAGTTTAAAAATTAAATTTTTATATTCTTACTGAAGAGCACAGTCAGCAAAATTCTTGCAAAAATTACTTTTCGCTAGTAAAAATTTACTTTTAGACATTTGTAAACGAAAAATTTACCAAGAGTATACGCATTGCGTATGGGCATTATACATGATTTCATTTTTAATATCGGATGTAAACGGAACATGGGTCACCTCTATAATTTATTTACGAAAATAATAATTTGTGATCATGTTATATTCCAGAAAACACATTTAAGCACTAAAAAAATTTAAAATCACTTCCTGCTTTACCGGAAATAACATCAACTTTGTTTTTTTTAAATGCAACACCCCAATTTTTTGTTCATAGTTTTAAATTACTAATGTAAAAAATAAAAATTTGAAAACTGACACATGCAAATTGATTTGACCCTACATATGGGGTACCAAAATAATTGTTATAAATATGATGTTCTAAATAAATGTTTAATAGTATTCTCGTTTTATGTTTTAAACAAATGATATTTAAAAAAAAATTAAATTCTGTTATACATTTAATTAATTAATGTATTTTAAAATTTGTATCGCCTAGACTACTATGGGCGCGTTCCACTAATGAACACTAAAGCCCACGACCATTAGCTCAAAACGTTGCGATCGAAAACATAAGTGGAATGGGTTTTGAGCTATGCGTTGCGAATGCATAACATAACCCCAAAATTCTTAATAACAGTTTGATAAACATGGCTGTCAACTCTTTAATCTTTGCAAACATAGGTGCAAAAAGAATACGAGAGGTCGGAAATCAGTTGTCAGTTATCCAAGTCTGATAGTTTATACAGTTCTGAAGAAGATTGAGTAATACTCTTGCTTGGATGGTTCTATTTAATAAAGAATTTTCAAAGGCAGTGTCTATAAACATAAATATATCATATATTTATCAAGGTTTTAAATAAACTCCTTGAGGATGAGGAAAAATTGTAGATAACCCTATTTTACTCAATCGCAGATACAAATTTCGTGATGTACCGCGTCTTCTAGGGAAATCTGAAGTTGAATAACTTGTTCTGTTTCAGGATCAAACAAAATAATAGATTTTGTTGCCATTTTTGACATTATTTCTCATAATAAACCAGCGCAAATGTCACCGTTCAACAAACGACCACAGAAACCCACGAATAAATACGGTCGTTGTGGGCTTCTTGCGGTCGTCATCCGTTACGTCATCGATGACGTTTTTATGCACGAACGACCGTCTTATGTGACTTTGCGGTCATCGTGAGCATTGCGAGTCTTTAGTGGAACGCGCCCTATGATATTAGCTGCTATCACAGTCAAAATGTGCGTTTGAAATTTCCGAAATATGCCTTGCATTTTTTTTCAAACTACAGCCATATTTTCTATACATTCAGTTTTATAATTGTATAGTTTAAATAAAACATTCAAGGCAAGAGACCCAAAGGACGACTTTTTCAAAAATTAAATTATTAAGTCCAAAAAAATAAGTATGAAATAAGCCATATATTATGTATTTTTAACCATTCTTGACCATTTTTGATAATATTCAATGAGCCAGAAATGATAGCCAGTATTCACGAAGACCGAAATTGCGACACCAGCCGGTATAGGCGAGTGTATAAATTTTGTGTTTATCTAAATATAAACTACAACCCTTACCGTCGGTCGGCGTCGGTGATCTGTCTCATATAACGCAAATGCTAATCAATTCCATACGATCCACAATATTGTTCCTACAATATTACCACGTTCCAACTACAATTTTCATTTCTACTGGGGAAGGTTTACACCTACATGTTAAGTATCACTGTAATCAGAAAAATGTTATCTAATAGGGGGTAGCCCCACTATCATACCATTTGAAAACAAAAAGATATTTGCAAAAAACAAATTTTAAAACTTATAAAAATTAATTTCTCAAAAACTGCCACACGAATTTCGTAGTTTACAATTAATTTTACCTATGTAAATTAAGAGTAGTTTTAATAGATTTTATTAAAAAAAATTACCAAAAAAAATCCAGAATTGTTTTTGAAAGTTCAGTAAAATTTTTTTTTGTTAAAAGCATAGTTGGAACTTACCAATGTTTAAAAATAAGTACAAAAAAATTGGATGTTACATTAAAAATAAGAAATGATTTTTTTTATAAATTTATAGATGACATATAACATACTAAAATTTCAATTTTTTTTCGTAAATAAAGAAATTACAGGGGTGGCCCTAGTTTCGTGGAAACCCGGTATAATACACGATCTTCAAAAATGATTGATACTGTTGACATTGCATGGTAGGAAAAAAAACGAAAAAGGAGGGGTCTCTCTTTTATAGTTTTGGAGCTACAACATTTAGAATTTTAGGTCACCAATTTTTGGCAAAAATCACAAAATTTTATTTTTTATTCAGTAATAAACGGGATCGCCGCTTTTTTACAAATTATTACATTTACATGTACAATATTCACTACTAAGCAACTTATTAATAGAAACAGATACTTATATACATACAGAAAAAACATAATGCACATATGATATTAAAATATGGTTGCATGATATAAGTTTACAAGAAATTATCATAAACAAGGATATGGGAATATAGGCAAATAAAACAGTGTTTAAATTGACACCTTTTAAGTAATGTTGAAGTTGGGAAAATGAAACGCGAAACAGATCAGACAGTATTACATACCACCATCCATCTGGTAAGCGGGCTGTTAGTGCCATAGTTACTAGCGTGAAATGGTATTCTGAAGATGTATTTACCCCCAGTTATCGCTAATCGCTAATTACTTTTTAACCAGTATACGTAAAATTAAAAGAAAATGATCACTATAAGCTGAAAACACCCCCTTTCATCTTTCAATTGGTAATAACACTCATTCAGAAATGGTTAATATAATGTTGAATAAAAAATCGCAAAGAAAAAAGAAGAAGAAATAAATATTTTTTTTCAGTTTTTGAAATTTTTTTCCAAGACATGACCCATTAAGGTTGAATTTTTATTAAATATTTTGAAAGTTCTTCGTATTTACAACAAATCAGAAAATAATTTGAAACCATATCCCTTTTCCGACTTATACTATAACCATCTGAAGTTACTCTTAGAAGAAGTATCTGAGCACAGTTGGTTACCTTCGGCAGGTGGACTGGCGTTAAACTATTATTAAATATTTGGCATTCCATCAGGTACCCCTTCTAGCCTAATTGAAAAACTATCCACCCCTTATGAAATACTGAACAGCCTATTTGACAAAGTAAACTTCTGATAGAAGAAACTTCAGATGGCTTTACTAAGTGAAGGAAAAGAGCTACGGTTTCAAAATTTTTCATAGCTTGTTCAGAATATGGACAAGTTTCAAAAAATTAAAAAAGAACACAACCGTAATGGGTATTACCTAGGAGAAAAGTTAAAAAAACTGAAAAAAAACTAAGTTTTTTTTCTTTTTTTCTTTTTTGATTTTTTATTCTACATTTTAACAACTGTATTTGTATTACTGTTATTACCTATTTAGCTTTTTAATGAACATTTTTATTGGTTAAGATGTAATTAGCAATTTTCTGAATCGGTGATCTAAAATTCAAAAACCTATAGCTCTAAAACTAAATAAGCTAGACCCCCACTTTTTTTATCAAAATTTGCTATAGTTTCTAATCCTGAAATTTGCTGAACCATGAACGGAACACGCTGTATAGGGTGTTACCATTTTATTCACTTTCTTCAGGAGACATATTAGATTCTGGTCAAAATGGATGGCCTTTAATTAGAAAGAAACAAAATAACCATGGAAATTATCTATTGTAACCCAAAAAACAAATTTTAATTTAAAGGCATTTAAACTAAAATGATTTGACCACTATCTGGGTATTAAAAGGCGTCTCAGTAAATTTTGATTATTAGAGGAGTTACAGCCTCTTGAGTCAAATAAGAGATATTTTCTTTAGTTTAAAATGGCTGTCGGTGGGGTCTTTATAAATAATTAATATGTGATAGATCCATCAAAAAATTAATTAGACCTGTAAAAAAATCAATTAAACCTGTAGTATTATACATTGATACTCCAAATAAATTATTATCATCAAATTTAAACAAAATTCTACTTGTTTATAATTATTACTCAAAATATTCTATTAAAAATTCTGTTGATCTAGTTCAAAAAATAGAAAATATACCGTGTATGAAAAATTATATTTTAGCATCATTTGATGTAAAAAGTATGTTTTCTAAAATACAACCAAAAGTAACTTTATTGTTGGTTAGAGAGTTTTTAGATCAAAATAATGTAAATGTTCAAATTAAAGACGATATTTTAAATCTATTAGAAATTTGTATGAATCAAAATTATTTTCAATTTAATGATAATTTTATATTCCTATGGGAAGTCCACTTTCTCCCATTTTAGCCAATATTTTCATGGATAATGTTGAAAAAAGTATTTTTCAAAATAAAATAACAAATAAATTAATTTTTTGGTATCGTTATGTAGATGATATCTTAATATGTTTTGATGGTACTCATAACGAGCTAGATGTTCTTTACTTTAGAAAAAGAAGAAAATGACCAAATTAATTTTCCTGATTTAAGAATTTCCAAGAATATTATTAACTTTCAAACTTTCAAACTTCAATCTTTACCCAACAGAATTTAGGAAATTCCAATTACTAGGTAAAACCCAATATTGATACAATAGTTATACATTTCACAAAATAAATAAATAAACAAATTAGAAATACAATAATACACATTTAAAATGAATCACAAATAATTTAAATATTTAATAAAATAAAATTATTATAAAATAGAACTTTAGATAACCATAAGTTAAAACTTGAATCGTTATTATACTTCATTACCCCAAATATGCACATATTTTTGAAATTTGTAATTATGCATCATCGCCAAATTCCAGAAGTTTGATTTTAGAATATTTAGAAAAGATACTAATTCAAATTTAAGTATACCAAATAATTCATGTAACCCTATTTCTCACAAATTTTCGACATATTATAATTTGATTCATAGAGCAATTTACATTCCTATGACCGAAATAAATTTCAAAAAAGAAATTGAAACTATCAAAGATATTGCAGTTTAAACGGTTTTAATTCTAACTTAATTGATCAAATGTTAAAAAATAAACAATACAAAATTATTTTTCCTAAAGAAAGTAAAAAGAAATGAAAATATTTCAAAAATCATTAAAGCCCATAATAAAGATACTAAAATTTCTTTTAGACCTTATAAATCAATTAGATCAATATTTTTTAATATACCAAAAACAAATATTTTTAATAACTCGGGCATTTATAAATTAAACTGCAATTCTTGTAATGCAGTTTATATAGGTCAAACAATTCGTAATTTCAAAATTAGATACGGTGAACATTTAAATGCCTTAAAAATGGTTACTTAAACAAATCAAATTTTGACAACACTTATTTTTGAACAAAAACACAAAATTAATGATGACATTTCTCAAAATCTTAATGTTTTACATATTTCTAATAATAGATTTAAACTCAATTTTCTGGAACAATTAGAAATTCTTAAATCTCAATAAGAAAATGTACCTTTAATGAACGAACAAATTGATATGTACCAATCGTGCTTTTTAGAAATTCTTTTTGAACCAGACTGGTAGGTCCAAGTTTTTCTACAGGTTTCCTTCGATCCTTGAGCGAATGCTTAGCGGTATTTAAGTCGGCCTGTAGACGCATAATATAATATTTATATTTTCGGATATATTTATTATATTTCTTTTTCAAAATTAGGTTTTCAAAAATTATTTCCTAATAATGTCAACATTGGTTGACGAAAACGTTTTGGCTTTAATCTTTAAAATAGAGTTAGTTTTTTATTTTAATATTAAATATTAATTCTTTATAAATAGTTTCTAGATATAGTTAACTTACCTAATACAAATTTACAACCACTTATTTAAATAAAATATTTTCAAAGTTTAGGACCACACGTATTTATAGTACTTTAAATCATTGTAAGCTATTAAGTATATCTACGGTAGGTTTAAATACTAGTGAGCTTGAATGAAGTCCATGCATAAAATCTCCATGACCAAAATTACTAATCTTTGTTAATGTTCTAAAGCTTTTACTTAAATTCTCCTCCAATAAAAGTACATCTTCGGGATCTTGTAATGTATCTCGATCTGCATAAAATACGAAGTTATCAACAAGTACATTTTTTAAATTGTAGTAATTAGGAGCATCTTTTGGACTACTCTGATATTTTCTAAATTTGCCTGAAACAGTAAAGATATTAAAAAGCATAAACACATAATTATTAACATTTACAATCCAAAATGGCTTGAAAGAAATGCACAATTTGCTTAAATGCACTTCCATCTGGATAGTGCTTTAATTGCAAATCAAATGTTTCCCAATCAATTTGATGTGGCATTAAATTTGAAAAATATCCGAACCAAATGACACATAAAGACCTAAGATTTTGACAGAAGAATCTTACATAGGCCGAAAAAGGTGTTATTAAACTATTAAGGTCAAAATCTCCATAATTATTTCTTAGAGTTGTCCACTAAAATAATTAAATTAATTATGTACATTTTCGCAGTTATTAAGATTTACAAATCCACTTTTTTCTGCCTGGGCAACTATTCTTAACGGTATCATTTTTATCCTGCATTTGTAAACTGAGGGTGAATAGGATATAAGAGATTTTACTTTTGCATTATAGTCGGGTTTTTCTGCCAGCATTACAAATGATGCTGTAGTACCTTGCGAATATGCAACTATAGATATATTTTTTTGATTGGTGTTTTCTAATACAAAATCCAATACCGCAGGTAGATCATAAATACCTAACTCGTGATACGATGAATTCCAGAATTGTGGGTCATTCGCTTTTAACGTTACGTGCTTGTTCGAATATTTATTTCCTCTAAAGTTCATAATCCAAACGTCATATCCTGCATCTGATAGAATAAAACCTAAAATCGTTTTATAGTTTTATGTTTAATACAAGTTTTCGGAAATTCTGTGCAAAGAAAGGTACAGGAAATATCTGTAAGGTAACCATAATCGTCCATTACAACCCATATAACAAATCTTATAGATTTTTCCTGTACAGATTTGCAAAGAATTGCACCATTAACCCCCAGTATTATCAAACACGTTTAACGGTCATTTAATTTGACATGGTTCATTAATTTCCAAAACAAAGCGGAAATACCTGAAACCGGTAGAAACTTTGTAATTTTAAATGGCAACCTAGGTCGAGTATGGTATTGTTGGAAAGGTCTTTTAAAAAGAAACTACTTTTATTAAAATAAATAAAATATTTTTGTAATATCTTGCATAATTAAGAAATTAAATGAAAAAAAAAATATGCAAACAAGTGACCATTCGTCTCTTAATTCACAATTTTTACATGGTATATTATAGACTATAAACCTGATTTATTACTAATATTATCTTTCTGTTTAAGTTAAGTGTACAAATCCGCTACTTTATTCTTAGTATACAACCAAGATTTTATATCCTTGTTCACTTTCTTAAAAACTTCATTGATTTTTTTCCGTTAGACCAGGAATATTTAAAAATTTGCAAATTACACCATTCTTTTCAATATTATTAGTGTCATCTTCATTCTTGAGTTAAATGTTGTTTCAATCTATTCGATACTTCATTGTACATTCTACCAATCAATCTCCTTGGATAGTTATTCTGATGTAATATGATAGTTACTTTATTTTTGTTCTTTATATGGAAATCCGGGTGGCTGAGTGACAAGATAATTTATTGCACATGGATCTATTCAATTTATTAATAATTTCTTTTAATGTTTTTTGAAAATTTCATTTATAATTCCAAAATATATGACTTTTATTCGTATAATATTATTGTAGAATAAAAGTAACAGCCAAAATCGAACAATTAATTACTTCTAAATCTTTATTACAAAATATTTACCGATGTTTGGACCATCTTTGTGGCCTTAATCATGGCTTATTTTGTTAAAGATATAAGTCTCTATCCAGTGACTGTGATGAAAAATATTTCTTCACAAACAATATTTTTTTAAAAGACGTCTTTTACTTAACGACGTTTCTAAAATTGTTCAAGATCGCTGAATACAGGTTATAGTGTCCGACATCTAACTATTGATTTACAAACAGGGACTAATTGCAATAATGGTCGAAACGTCGGCAAATATTTTGTAATATAGATTTAGAAGTAATTAATTGTTCGTTTTTGGCTGTTACCTTTATTCTACAATATCATTTATTTAATATTTTTTATACTAAATTTGTTAAACTGTTATGAAATATTTTGATTAACTTAAAGAAAGTCCATATTTCTAAAGGTGATTACGAATATGATTACTTATTTCAGAATTTATTTTATTTTAAGCAAGCAAGAGCTGCACAACTTGTTTGTGCATTAAAAATCAAAAATTAAAAAAAAATACTGAGAGAGCAACAAAATGGGTACATTTTTTCAAATTTTTACTTTACAAAAAAATAATTTTTGCAAGGTGGGTAGTGCCTCAGAAATATGGAGGTAGCGTTCCCCTAACCTCTAACCAGTACTTTTCTCTTGATTTTATTTAACGTTGGGTGGTATGTTTTAAAAACATTCATCCAGTACCCGGTATTTTTTGAAAAAGTCAATACCAAGTTGTGTTTCTCAAGTATCAGGAGAATGCTTGACCTTGACAATTTTCAAAAATATTGCCTGCGGCGCTAAGCTAGGAGGCAATGTTACGAAGTCTTATTTGTGCACTTCTTAATTATTCTTAAAATAACCCCTGACTTATTTTTAACCTATTTACAATATACAAAGGTATTTAGATTATTACAATATTCATCATAACTCATTATCACAATGTTGTTCTCTTTATCCGATTTTGAAATTATTATATTTTCATTATTTATGACAAATTCCTTAGTTTCGTTAAAAAATATAATTTTTTTATTAAAATTTTAATAAATGTACATTTACCATAAAAATATTTTTTGCAAATAAAAACATAATTGATTTAAAATTTATTTTAAATAGAAATTATGTTCTTTGTTACAATTTGAATTTAATTTACTAACATGTAGCATTAAAATCTCGGTATTGTAAAATTTAAATCATGCAATTTTTGTGGTTATTGGTTGTGTTAGTTTTGCTGAATTAAAAATGCCTTTCCAGTTTTCTAAAGTAGAGTATGTCGATATGCATTTTATTTATGGTTATTACTTATTACAATGGAAGTACAGAAGCTGCAGTAAATGAATATCAACGTCTGTTTCCAAATAGGCGAATTCCCAATTCCAGAACTTTTATGTTAGTTCACAGACAATTTCGAGAATGTGGATTATGTGATTATCAATTCGATAAAGGCGTCAATTTTTCAGGAGATGGAGATGAAGATGTGTTAGACGCTATCACAAGGAATCCATCTACCAGTATCCGCCGAATTAGTAAACGAATTGGAATACCCAAAACTACGGTGTGGCAAATTTTGAAACGTGAAGGTTTATATCCATTTCATTTTCGTAAAGGACAAGGATTGCTTGAGAGATACCACCATCCTCGCATAGTTTTTTCATCCTGGATATTAAGACAATCACGAGTAGATTTAGATTTCTGTAAAAAATTTTTTTGGACTGATGAAGCTACCTTTACAAGAAGTGGTGTCATAAACATGAGAAACCTACATTCATAGGAAGTACCCAAGATGGATTGGTTGTGGTGGTACTATTGCATGGCCAGCGAGATCACCGGACATTAATCCCCTTATTATTATTTTTGGAGATACATAAAGTGTATGGGACTGTTTCAAATACTAGACCAGAATTATTGCAAAAAATCAACAAGCTGCCGCAGAAATACGAGAGAATCATCGCGAAATAAGAAATGCAATTCTTCAATCGTACTACAGGCACAAGCTTGTGCACAGCAAGCAGGAGGACATTTTGAAAATATTATTAATTAAACATTTGTTAGTTAAAATTTTTTTTTTCTAAGATCTTTATTGTTTTGGAGTTTGAAAATTAAATTCTGCTGTAACTTCTGAATAAAAAAATAGACCTGCAACTTTTGTGTTTATTAGTCTTAGAATTGAATCTAGTTACAATCACAAAATTTCTGCATAACGATACGGGACACCTTGTATACCAAATATTTGTACTTTTGTTATTATTACAGTACCCTATTTGACACCATTTACGAATATTTGGTCCATAAAATATGTATGTTGCGTCATGTGTCGGTATATCTATATCGCGTCCTGAATTTACAAAATACAAAAGAATTTTGTTGAAATATGAACAAGTATGATATTTTAAGTTGGTAAAATATTAGAATTTGTAGAAAGAGTTTATAAATTTGTAAAATTCTTCAAAATATGCAATAATTTTTATTTATTTTTTTTTATTTTTTTGTTGTTTTACGAATAAATTCTAAACTATGGCAAGTAGAAAAAAATATTTATTAATTATTATTATTTAATAAAAGTTGTTTGTTCTTAAAATATCTATCAAACCATACCAAGCTCGACCTATGGTGGTATTTAAAAAATCAAAGTGATCTCCGGTTCCAGGTTGTTCCGGAAAAAAATAAGATCACGAATGGATTGTTTAGGTTCACTTTGGTAATTATATTTTTTATTTCAGTTATGACACGGGTGGTCTGATACACCCTGTATACATATAAAATCGGTCGAATTTTACGACACCCTGTATATTATAAAAAATAAAAAGTTCGTCTTTAATTTGAAAATGATCCCATATGGGCCAAATGTACTCATTCGAGTACACTTTGTTTTTTGGGAAGTTGCTAGAAAAATGGATAAAAACGACTTAATATAGTAAGTATGAACATCTATGAGTTAAATAATATGCCTTTCATTTCGAATTGGTGCATACGGGCTGGGTGAGCGCTAATGGGTTAAGTTCCAAGGTAAAATTTTTCAGTTTTTGACAGGCTCTTTTATTACAACAATGTAATGTAAAAAAGGGAAAACCATTATCTAACTCAATTTGAAAACATCATAAACTAGCCCATGACTATCAATATATAGTATTCTACCGTGGTACTATTGTCAGACTAACTCGATAAAGTTCAACCTCGATAAAGTTCGAACTCGATAATGTTCGAACTCGATAAAGTTCGAACTCCTGTTCTGACTAGTCTAGCGTAAAGGGGCAGCCAATTCGTAGATTGCAGTTTACTGGAAATCATTATTGGAAATTTTAACTACCCTTTATGGTCATGTTCGTGCATTTACGAAGTAAATCGGGTACAAACGGGTATACTTTGTATTGTAGAAAGGCGGAGTCAAAATGCATTATAGGCAACCCAATATACACTAACATGACGTATGTAAAATAAATGTCAAATTTTAAAATGAATATATTATTATTTTATAAATTTCGACGTTTGAAGAAAAAGTATGTTTTATTCGGAGTAAAAGAACATTTTGTGGCACGCATTTATTCGCAAGATTCGCAGACCTCGTCCCACAAGCCAACAAGTTTTCTTTTACTCCTTCTGCTGCTAAAAAATATCAAACAAACAAAAAAAAACGTGGAACTCGAATTTGTGGTAGAAGAACTCAACTCAAAAAAGTATACAAAAAAATCCGGAGGTTAATGCTCTATTAACCTTCAGATTTTTTGTATTTATTTCTGCTGCTGTTTTTTGCTGTTAAAAAATATATTTAAAAAAATCCGGAGCTGCTGTTTAAAAATATACGGAGGTTGGTAGAAGAGCTATTGTATTTTATGTTCCTTTCAATGAAAAAGGAATTGAACTAAGGGTACTTTCTTGGTTAAAAAAATAATTCCATGTAAATTTGTAGGATACGTTCTTAACATCATATAAGCCTTTTATTAACCAACCCTCGACTTTCGTAAGTTGGAAGCTAGGAGCTAGGAGAGGACATGTAACACTTAACTATAAAAATGTCTTATTTCTACTTGTAGTATGAGCACACGAATCAGTCAGAATTGTTTAATAATTTACAAAAATTGAAGAATGTATTTCATACGGGGTTAAATCTGTAGGGTTAACCAGGACCTTTCGCTTGTTGACTGTTTTTGAAACACCCTGTATTATAGGGGTGTAGTTTTGAAAAATGCATTTTTATTATTTATGATGAGTAACCAAAGTAATGGGCATTTCTGAGAAAGTATTATACTCAGCTTAGAAAAACTTACCCAAAAGCGTACGTTTACGTAGTTTACGTAAACGTACTCATTGTAAATTACTTTCTTCTTTAAAATCCGATAACCTTTTAGGTTAAGATTTTATTACTTACAAATTAGAGTAAATACCTAATGCTTTCTTTGGCCCCCCAAGGATGAATGACATTGATGAGCCAAACAATCCATGAAGTAGTAATACTGGAGTTCCTCCTTGTTTTAAAGATTTTGTGCTATATGGTATTCTATGTAGACTTAAATTATAGCCGTCATCCGTAACAACATTATATTGTTCAAATGGATAATTATAGTAGTTGATATGTTCTTCCTAAAAATCAGAAATATAAAATAATAAAAAAATAGACCATAAAAACTTGAATTAAAGTTTTTTTTATATATACATGCCATAAATGTTAAAGAATTGATATTGATATAATTTATTTTTATGTGAAGTGGGTAAAAACAGCTAATAAAATAAACTTTTTTTAAGGTGCGAGATTAAAAACTGCCTTTGTAGACATCAAAATCATGACTACCCCCCCCCCCCCCCAAGGGTTGAAAAGAGACCCATCGTGCCCTAACATAAAAGCCCCCTGGTTTTTTGGGGTCAAGATGCGCGGGAATTTAGAATCTGCAATTTTTATGTTTGTATTTTGTAGTTTTTTATATTATTTTATAAACATGTATCTTTAATTTGAAAGGTTTAGTTTTAAATTTTCATACAAATTTATTACTTATTAACTATAATTAAATAAGCATATTTACACAAACCACCAAATTTCTAGAACAAAACATATTAAACAAAATTTTACATTTAAACATTTTATTTAGAAATTACAAATCGTAAAGAGTTACGTACAAACTACAAACTGTACATCCGTAAAACAGATTTAAAGTAGATGTATTTGTATTTACTGTTATTAATTGTAATTTAAATTCAAAATTTCCCTGTAATAGGATCTGATCTGTTGGAAAATAAATAGTATTATTATTTTTTACAGGATGTCCACCACTTCCCATCGGCGTATTTAGATATTCACAGCTACTCCAAAACAAAAGTTTATGGTAAGTAACTAGCCCTAGTTTAAATTATGTGTCCGCAGTATGCGTTGACCCTAATAAAACATGGTTTTGCATTTCAGATGTTATTTTTTTTGTTAAACCTTCAGTATTTGTAATCTTCTTGAATTCAGATGTTAATTGCTTTGGTATGCCTCCGAGCTCCGAGAACGCCTATAATTACAACACTTAATTGCATCATTCTGGGTAAGTAATTTTCAGGTCGAATAATATTATTTATCTTTTTTTCGTGAAGAAACGCAGCTCGCGAATACGTTTTTCACTTATAATGGGCAGCCACGTTCCTTTTAAAAAAGAAGATGTAACTATAAGTTACCGATCTTGGTGGGCTCTTATGATATGGAGTGAGCTGCTTTTGAATTTGGTGGATTAGTGTGCTTGATTTACCTTTACATACTTTTATTTTTACCAGATTCCTCTTCATGGACGTTTTCATACTTCCAAGGACTCCAATCATTATTGGAATGAATATGATGTTAAATTCGGGGTAAGTACGTTTTAGTTCGTACATTAGACCTTTGTATTTACTATTTTTTCAGCTTCTTTTTCAGATACATTGCTTTCAGATGGACTCGCTTTAGACTATTCTATAGGATATAAGTCCAAAACTTGTCATATTGTTCATTTAGTTAGTAGAAAGGTTGTAAATAATAAATCAATCACTACCTTATTTATTTATTATTATTTATTTTAACTTGATGTACAATAAACTGATATAATAATCTAAAGTGACAACTTGAGTTGTCATTTGTTTAAAGAAGACATGTCAAATAGTCATAGCTTACTTAAATTAATTCAAATAATGTCAAATATTTCATACTTCAAACATAGATTGTAATACATTGTTGAAACCAGAAAAAAAAATGCATATTATTTGTAAAAAAATCTAGTATGATGCCCATTTTAAATAAGAAAGTTGCTATTGATATCTTGAAAACCGAGTTTGTTATATGTTTGTAAAAAACATATTTTGATTAGTCTCTACGAATCGAATAACTTTTATCTGAATTTTTTTTTGTAACTTTTTCAGTTAATGAAATAATCCAAAAATTGCATTTTTCGGTTATTTCCGATTATCTTCAGAATGGCTCAGAGTTTTTGATTTTTTAAACGGCATCTGAATAAGTATAATATAACCATTTAACCGAATCTGTAACTTTATTAATAAAAAATATACTCATGTAATGCAACTAAAATTGGGACACCCCGTATAGACATATTATATTATATATTATATATTATATTATATATATATTATATATTATATATATTATATTATATATTATATATTTTAATACCTAAATAGTATATTACGATACTAGGTCGGTAAGTGCGTTATGACAGAACGAGAAAAAAGTTAGAAAAATAATAATAAAATAAAAAAATATATACTTATATTCAGCATTAAAACTTAAAACAGTAAATAAATTCTTATACAGAATTAAAACTTGAAAGAAATTAAAAGTTATGATATTTAATTTTTAAAGTTAAGATCACAGAATAATAACATTTAGAAGTGCAAATTGTCAAAACAGTTGTGGCGCCACCTCTTATATTTAAGGCAAACTATTTCATAACGAAACACTGTTCTGTTATAAATCAGAACGAAACTGTATTTTTTGGTTGCCACAGCAATCAACCTTCGTTTGGGAATTTCATAGTAACGCGTTTGTAGACATGAACGGTAAGTGCACAAATATAGGTTGGTAGCGCAAAAATGTTATTTTAGATTGCCGTTAAGTTACAGTAAAGTTTACAGAATAGCGTTTTTTTACATTAGGGTGACTGTCAAATTTAATTTTGTTCAGAATTACCCCATAAATTGTGTTGACCATCAATTAAATAGTAAAATGTAACAAACAAAGTAAAGTTTGCAATCGATGATGTAGATCTGTGATTTAATATTTATTAAATTATTATTTAATCAACTGAAGGATAATTTTTTATCTACTTTTTTAGTCGCAAGGTGTGGCAAGCAGCAATTACACATGTTTACAGAGTGATGGACGCTGCGTTTCGTGCTTAATAGCACTCATCAGCATCACATACTGCTATTTAAAAAAGTTATTTGATTATCGCCTGACCTTCAACTAGCTGTTCAAGGTTACGGCAATACTTTTAGATAGTGCGTCGCTAAGAATCGTACAAGTTTTATTTAAAAAAAAATGTTCTTTAAAATGCTTCATTTCAAAAATAAACGGTTGTTGCCGTACTTTGTGTACATCTTTTTATTGTGTTATAAAGATGGTCTGCAAAATGTTTGAAAAGCGTACTTTTCGCTAGTAAAAATTGATTTTTCGACATTTGTAATCAAAAATTTAACAAAAACGATACCAAGTGCCATTCAAATTGAATTTAGTTTTCATATAGAATCTTTGTTTTTCATGTATAGTCTATGATAGGGGAGTAGTTTTAGTACAATGATAAAAACGCATTATATTATTTTATACTAGGTATCGTTTTTGTTAAATTTTTTATTACAAATGCCCAAAAATCAATTTTTTCTATTTTGGTGCGTTACTAGTCGCTAGTAACACACTGACAGCAGTGCGTTACTAGCCAGTACCACACTGCTATCGGTGCGTTACTGAGTAGTAAATTTTATTTTTCGAAGTTGGTAGCACTGAAGTTTATTGATTTTAAAGTGGCAGTTGTCAAGCGATTTACAGGTTATTTGATGATTTGACAAACCTGACATTAGAGTTGCCAACTACCAAAAAAGTTACTAAAATTGAAAACTATAATATTTTATTTTAAATAGATAAAAGGGCGCAAAATAGAAAAAATAGTATAAAAAACTCGTTTCATAAGTCGATAGTAGCACTTGTTCATTAAAATACTCGTCGCTACGCGACTCGTATTTTAAAATTGAACGCGTGCTACAATATGCGACTTATGAAACTCGTTTTTTAATATACAATTTACTAGCGAAAAGTACGTTTTTCAAACATTTTGCCGAGTATCTTCTTTAACAAAATTTAATTTTTACAAAAACAAAATCATATTGTTCTATTTGGTAGTTGGTAGTACCCATACTTGTTTTGTAATCTATAAAATTTTGTTTTTTTTTAATTTGGAAATTTAACCAGAATCTTGATCATTTTTTTAATGTCAAATGAATTGTTTTCACCTGGAATCTTTAGAAATGAAATTTAACAATAAAAACTATAAAGTGTATTTCTAATAGATAAAAGAAAGTTTAAACAAGAAAATTAATAAAAACTTACCACCGTATCAAGTTGAAGTAATTCTTTAATATCAGACGAGTTAATATTTATTGGTAGTATGAAATTTATAAGTGCAAAAATATAAAAATGCAATATTCCAAATTTCATATTGGATATTGTAAAAATTCTGAACATCTATCCTTACAACTGCACAAAGTAGTTTTACTCGATGAACAAGCATCTTTCAATTAAATTTAAATTTATAATCCAATTAAAGTATATTTAGCAGATTTATTGAATTATGCAATGAAAATAATTTGTACCTATAATTAGTTTAATAGCGTTCGTTTTTTTTTTAAATATCGTTATTGCATTAAACATAATTACAAACATTAATAACATAAAACAGATCACGATTAATGCTCTAAAAATTGAACGGTTTACATGAAAGGACCTTATCATTTTCCTAGGTGTTTTTGGGCAAACATGAAAAATAAGTTAAACCTACAAAAATTAACTAAAATACCCCCAATATTAATTATATTTCCAATTTCTTCAATAAATATGAATTATAAATACATTTATGAGATTTTACATTATTTAAAATAGTATATTGTTTTATTAGGAGTAAAATAAGTACTTTTTGTGACGAGCATGTAAGTTCGCGGGACGAGCTCTGCGAGTCCCGCGGATACATGCGAGCCACAAAAAGTTATTTTACTCCGAATAAAACATGCTATTTTTTCTTCAAACGCCTCAATTTATAAAATAATAATTGAAAAAAATAATTTTAAAATGTGACATTTAATTTACTACGTCATGTCATTAATGTATATTGGGTTACCTACTTCCAACAAAGTGAAATATGAAGTGAAGTTAGCTATGAAACAAACGAAAGCGCACCTGTGACTCTGATTTGAATTCAAAAAAATTATTTTTGAAATCCATAATCGAAATCATACTTCTTGTTTATTGTATTTACAGTGTTTAGTGATAGCTGGAAAAGTAAGTAATACTTAGTTTATTGGAGTATTAATTATTTATTGTAAAACAATTATTTATTGTTCCTAGTATTTATAATGTCATCCGATTCTGAAAATGATATGGAATGTACGCCACCATTTATTTTGCAAGCCGCAAATGAAGCAGCAAATAATCTGCTCCCAACAAAATCATCTAAAATTTATGAACATGCTTATGATAAATTTATTTCATGGTGCGATGATCAAAAAGTAAAAAATTACTCGGAAAATGTTTTATTGGCCTACTTTTCCGAACAGAAAAATAAAATGAAATGGAAGAGTTCAACAATGTGGTCGCAATATTCGATGATAAAATCATTACTTAATATAAAAAAGGGAGTGGATACAAATAAATACATGAAACTTCGAGCATTCCTAAAAAAACAAAATGAAGGGTATACTCCTAAAAAGTCGAGAGTATTTACAAAAGAACAGTTTGATAAATTTTTAAACGAAGCTTCTGATGAACAATATTTGGGCATCAAGGTAAGTTTACAGTACAACCATTTATAGTACATAGTTATTAATAACAATAATAAGTTTATTTAATAGCCCTTGGCTAAATTAACAAAGATCACAAAATATACAACATTCAACAAAATTAGTACATATACATATAACAAATAAATAATACATTATACAATAAATCTTTTTACATATATTTATATTGAAAACCATTTTTTATATAGATCATTTTGTTATTTGGGGTTTCTGGTGCTTGTCGATGTGACGAGTTGGTCAAAATGAGAATGGACAATATTGAAGATTTTGGATCGTTATTATTTATTAAAATACCAGATAGCAAAACTAACAAATCAAGATCTTTTACAATAGTGGGAGAAAACTTTTTAAATATATATAGAAAATATCTTTCTTTACGCCCAAACAATATGAAAGATAATCGTTTTTTTTATTAAATATGTAAATGGAAAATGTTATGGACAAGTAATGGGAATACACAAAATTGGTAACGCTTCTAGGGATGTAGCATCTTATTTAAAATTGCCAAATTCTCATGAATACACGGGGCACTGTTTAAGACGAACATCAGCTACTTTTCTTATAGATGGGGGAGCCGATATTACATCTCTAAAACAACATGGAGGTTGGAAGTCCACCAGTGTCGCCGAGGGATACATCGAAGAATCTTTAACCAAGAAGAAAGATGTTGCGCGGAGAATTTTGAATCCAGAGCCGATTACAAGTAATCCCGTTCAATTAATTATAAACCAAGAATCTGTAACCGAAAAGAAAGATGTTGCTCAGAGAATTTTAAAGCCAGAGACGATTACAAGTAATTCCGTTGAGTTAATTGATAACGAAGAATTAGCCCTTCCTGAGCTAATACCACTTAATCCGATTCCCAGTATAATAGGATGTAATGCGAAAAAAACTTGTATAACCGCAGCTACAAGTTCAGCGTCTTCCTCCGCATTCAATTTTCAAAATGCTACAATTACAAATTGTACATTCAATATAAGTTATGTCGATAAAAACATATAAAATTATATTAATATTGTATTTAAATTAATAGATTTGTAAGCAATAATAATAAAAAAACAATCAGCTTTATAGGTTTTTATTTTAATTCGGCATTTGTTGTAACTAAGCTTTTACTGCTTTAAGGTTGTATTTTTGTCAAATTGGTAAAGTGCTCTATTTCTTATATTTAGTCTCCATTATTTTCATTAAAAACTTGTAGGTTTCGTACACTATAAAAAATTGATACATTCATTTGCGATACCTTACACAATTGCATACATTCTGTGAGTTTTTGAGATGACTTACGATTTATTCAGGGTTGTGTTTATATTATGAAAGCAACTACACCACTGGCCGAACTCTTACACTCATTTCTCTACATTGTGCACTCATACACATACACACTCTAAAGGCATTTAGGTATTATTCATTTACAGTTGTAGAATTTTTCCATCAACGTACAAAGTACAAATTTTATTGTGGACTGCTAATAATATTATTCCACTGATAAATACCATAACCTAAAAAGTAATTAAATTGATTTCAAAGTTAACTACAAGCATTGTTACAACCAACATAATTTTTAAAAACTGAGCTGTATAAAACCAATTCAGTAAAAATTATAATTTTTTTTTATTTATTAAAGATTTATTATACATATATTATAACCGAAGAATCTCATACAGGTTATTACAACATTGTTACATTTAATTTTAATACGTTATGTCATGTTGCTACAATGTATATTGGGTTGCCAAATACGCGGAGTTAAAAATTGATTTTAACGCCTAGGAGTTAAAAAAACCGATTTACGTCGGAAATGTGCGAACATAACCCTAAAATCAATCAACAAAAAAATGACTTGTTAATGCCTACGAAGTGTCAAAAAACGCCATACTTTTATGACGTTTGAAGAAAAAAATATTTATTAACACGACAACAGCGGATTTTAAAATTCAAATTTGGACAAGTACTGTCAGATAAATTTTAATTTCCTTTCATTTACGTTTAATTTGAAAGCAAATGACAATTAAAACTAATAGGGTGTTTTCCTTGTGGAACCTATGTTAATAATCGAATACAATCGCCAAAAGGATTAACCTGATGGTAGATACAAATGACCTTTATTATAAGGCACTTTAGAACAATGGTTACTGTTACAAACAAGAAGTAATGCCCGGGCTAACAAATTCGTACGCGCTTTACAAAGGTATCTGGCGACTGACTCACTGTGACTCACACTGGATTGAAATGTTTCCCACATTGGGTGTTATTGTCATGCGCACACATTGCTTGCGTTTGTACGTTTATTTATAAAAACAGCTAAAACCGGCGCGTACACATAAAAAGAAATCCGGTACGCGCTCATGTAACATACTGGAATGCAACATTCTAGCAAAGGAGAAATAACTTGCCGAATGTCGTAAATAGTATCTTGCCTACTTGATAGGAGGTGCTTAGAAGTTCCAGAGGGTGTCCTAGAAAAATAGAAGGAATTTACAAGCCCTTTGCCGCCACCGAGGTCCCTTTTCGGTTCTACTTTTTACTAATAATTATTCTGCATTTAATTTGGACGTTTCGTTTGAGAGGTAATAATTTCAATGTTGCCTGATTGTGCAATAAACTCTTACAATAACCTGTAAAAGATATTTTATTTTTAATTGACGCCGTAATATTACAAATCTTATTACAACTATTAAAACTATAGCCATTGAATTTACAGTAAAAGTTTCAGAGCTCCAGGGAACGGGAAAAGTCATTTTTTATCAAATATTTTAAAAATTGCAAAAAAACGACAACTGTGTAAAAATTGTTTAATTGTAAAAAATATATTCTTAAATTATAAGTTTATTTGAATAAAATAAATACTTAAAAATTAATTTCTAATCAAGTCATAACAAATATGTACTTAATTGTATAATTTTTATACTATTAAAGTCAATAAATCATAGTAAATAAATGGCATAGGCAACCAAACTACTTTGTTTGTTAGAAACACCGAGGAAAACACTAGCATCGTTGTCTAATTGTGCAAAAATTAATTAATTTCAATTGCGTTTTTAGGCGAAAGCGGTCTCCTAATTCGCGAAATATTTTACACAATTGTATATTTATTTCTTATTTATATGTGGCATAAGTTTCATTCTTGTACAAAATGCTCCCAAAACCCGATAAGGTCCTTTATGAAAGGTATCAAAACACGGCGATAAATGACGCCTTTCACATAAATAAAAAAGGATATACATATACCGGGTGTAAACGAAATATGTGTCATCTTTATAATTTCTTATAGTAAAATAAATAATAAAACACATTTTATGCATAATTTTATTTCCAATATCACTTTAAAATTAATTATTTTTTTAAACATTAATATGGTTAAAAGACTACATAATATAATAGTATAGTATATTACATAATATAATATGTTTATCATATTTTTTTTGAAAATTAAAAAAAATAGTATTCCGAGTACAAAAATTATGAAATACAGGTAATATATGCAAAATGATTCCACATTACATCAATATGTACCCAATGGTACAACATAATCCTTATAAAATCTACTTTTTATAAAAGTCAGTGAACCGGGTTTTAAAATTTATTTCCGAAAACTACTTGAAAAATTTGACAAACTATAAATTTGCGTATATTTATTAACTTTGGATAAAGATCATTTTATTTTTATTTTTAAACTTAAAAAATATTATCGAAACCATAGTTATTATTTTAAAATATGAACAAAAAAGATTTGTGTTACCTACTATTAAAAAAATTATATTGATGTTATTACCGGCAAGACTGGAAGTAGTATTGAAAAAGAAATTAGTAGGAAAACTTTTTTTGAATAAAGAAATGTTTCCTTTACACTCGGTATACAGGGTTCCCCATAAATGTCGGAAAAGGTCTTCAATACGTTATTGGGGATTTTTTTATTATAATAATTTTTTTGAGAATATTTTGTCTTGAATTAAATTTAAATCGCGCTCAGTTAAGAGGGTTCACGTCTAACCTAAAAATTGAAAAAACAACTTCTCATTTTTTAAATTTATTTTTAAATACATATATTAATTTTTTTTCGATCGTAAATTAGGTTATATTAATTCTTAGATGTTTAAAGTTGGTTTTTCTTTTTATTTTAATTTAAAAAAAAAATAAAAAAAAATAAAATTAAAATTAAAACCAACTTTAAACAACTAAGATTTTTGACATTTTATCTTAAGAAGTTTAAAGGTGAGTTTATGCTCAACTAACAACTAACAACTAACCACTAACAATTAAGAAGATAAATGCATTAAATTCCATTTGACTGTTTATACTGCCACTAACAAGTAACCATTAAGCATTAATAATTAGCCGCTAAAGGACCCAGTTTCGAATTTATAATGCAAGGACAAAATTTTGAACGATTTTTGTACGTGTTTTTAAGCAGACATTTAATTGTCATTCTTTGTTTCATTCAATAATTTGTGTTGAAAACTCTAGGTTTCCCCCCAAAATACATTTAAAAATCTAATTTAGTTACCTATCTTATTTCTATTGTCAAACTTACCTTTAATTTTGTACAAACCTGTACCTACCTTGTCAAATTTACCTAATTGTTTTTTTGTTAATAACAATGGTCGATAATCACTAGATGGTATCCAAAATGATCGATAATGTCTAGATGGTATCCAAAAACGTACTAGATTTAATAAATAAAAGTTTTAATAAAAATTTGAGTTATAACTAATAGCAATATTTCTGCATGAATTAAATTTGAATTTGATTGGCAAGTATCTGCAACAGGCCCATTATCTTGTGATACACATGAAGCATATGCAAGTATATGAGGTATGACATTTTGCTCAATTACTCCTGTAAATAAATGCGCCCACGGACCACTAGCAAATATTCCAACATCGTCACCGCCATGCGTTTCAGATCCTAATGGAGCTAAAGCTGGAAACTGGTAATCCTTTCCACCTGAAACAACATAATATATTATTTCTAACTTCAAGATTGGAGGTTCCAGTAGTTTGGTGATTCATGATATCCAATAGTTCGACAATTCGTATTGTATTCGTTTGGTTATGTTTGTAACGTATAATTTATCGAATACGATACGAATTGTATTCGTTTGGTAATTAAGGCCCTTTAGTCGAACTATTGGATATCATATTATTTCTATTTTATTCTTTTTTGTTTTCAAAATTAATTATGTACTCATAACTCTCCAGCATGGGTAGGAAAATTCAGCGTCCCTGATTTGATTCAATGTCAGTTAGGTTGGAATT
Organism: Stenus bimaculatus; assembly: GCA_963971135.1. Classification (NCBI taxonomy): domain Eukaryota; kingdom Metazoa; phylum Arthropoda; class Insecta; order Coleoptera; family Staphylinidae; genus Stenus; species Stenus bimaculatus. The sequence goes on from OZ020187.1 coordinate 14,255,359, forward strand.
CCTATTTGTTGCCCGGTTCCACTTAAGAGGATAGTCGGCAAATTTGAATGCATGATTTTGACCTTCTCGGTGGATGAAACGACAGGGGAATGCACCAACGTTGTCAGGTCGCCTATTCCAAACCATGTCGACACAAAATTTAAAATTTTAATTTTTTAGCGTTTATATGTATAAACGATATAAAAAAGTAATTACATATTAAAATTTAGTCAAGCTTCGTCTATTTAATGAAACAAAAATTAAAAAATCGGGAAAAGGCCAATTATTATCAATTAATTAACTTAAGACTCTAATAAAACTTACGCATCTTTTCTTCATCTTGTGTTAGATTGTATCTTTTCCCAGCAACTTCATTCGTATACCCAGGACCGTTTGCATAACTAAGAGTTGCGTAAGGTAGACCATCTTTATCATTACCACCAAACTGAAAAATTGGATTACCTCTATCAGCATAACCATTAAGAGTCATGGCGTGAGCATGATCAGCGGTTACAATAATTAACGTTTCGTCAGGGTTAGTTAAAGTATACGCCTTTTCCACAGCTTTGGCAAATTCAACAGTTTCATCCAAGGCTTTTTGTGGTCTATTTTCATGATGACCATGATCAATTCTACCACCTTCCACAAATAAGAAGAAACCATTTTTACCCTTTTTTAAAATTTTAATTGCCGCTTCTGTCATTTCTGATAAAGATGGTTCTTCTTTCGTTTTTTCCAAGCGGTAATTTATATGTGAATTTGCAAACAATCCCAAAAGGTAATCGACGTCGTTTGGTAGATTTAAGAGATCATTAATATTTTCAACGTACTTTGCAGTTACATTTTGGGATTTTTTCATATCTGTCCATTCTTTAATTAGATTTCTACCATCCAATCTTTCACCATTTTTCACTGTACTAGGAAGAAATTTTTGTTTTCCACCACCAAGAATTACATTTAATTCTTTGCCCGTCTCACTATGAATTAATTGGTATGCAATATCTTGACATTCTTCGAACTTTATGTTATCTTTTGCAAGATCTTTGTCACTTTCCCAATTTCTATGCGCTATACTTCCATAGATACCTACAAATTAGTGATAATTATTGCTCCTACTTGATTAAAAATTGGGCAAATATGTAATTATAAATATGATTAAAATATTTTTATTTACTTATTATTTATTTTATTAAACAGTTACGAAATCTACTACCTGTAGGAGAGGCATGGGTAATCCTCGTAGTAGTGACAACCCCGGTCATTTTTTCCTTAAGTTGTGACCAACGGGCAATTGAAGTAACATGAGTATTATTAATTTTTGATTTGTTGCAGTCTTTTAAAAGTACATCAGCTGAAAGTCCTATGGTGCCCTCATTGGCTTTTACTCCGCATAGATAAGCTGTTGCAGAGCATGCTGAATCTGCTACTTGTTTGTCAACACAATAAGTCTAAAAAATCTATGTTTATCTCGCGTTACTCTGTCCGCATTAGATTGAATAGCGCTTGACTCGATCCGGATTTTTCCGAAATAAATACTTCGGAATTTGTGAATCCAATTCAATCCGACGGAAAAATGTAGATTGAGTCATTAACTATACGTTTATCTCATGTAAGTCGATCCGGATTAGATTAAATAGCGAATGAATCAATCTGTATTTATTTGCGAAATAAGCACGTCGGATTGGATTGAATTGAAATTGAAAACGCTCGGGCAGGTCAACTTTAGTTTCGAGGGGGGACGTATTTTGCAATAGAGTTGATGCAAAAATCCATGCATGCAGGTGCGTTATGGACACAACCCCTAAAAGGCATGGTGGGGTAAGTAATACCTCGTTGGAAATATCTTTTCACCTAGAGTAACATACAAAAAACACAATTTAAATCAATCAATTAGTTTGAAAGATATTCAAAATTAAAATTTAACATGTTAAATAGGATGAATTGATTCTTGGATCAGCTCTATTGCAAAATATGTCCTCCTCGAAACTAACCTTCGCGGGCGTGTTATAGAAAATTTTTTATTAAGTATTTTAAAATTCGCCCGTTTCGTTTTCGTTGGCCCACCCTGTATGTGTATAAATTAAAAACTGTAGTTATTCAACTCAACTCACTTTGGATAAACCAGAATAAGGAAAACTTTCAAAAAATAACTGTGTTTCTTCTCCAGGTTTGCCGTTTACTTGTCCCAAATAAACACGTGCTGCTGCTAAAGTTGGAAAGGACATACCATCTCCCAAGAAAAATATTATATTTTTTGCCACATCTAAAATAATGCTGCTTTTTAAAAAGTAAAAGTAAAATTTTAAGGGTATTTAATAATAAGCACTTACTTTTATTGGGTGTTACTTTAAGTTTATTAATTATTGTTTTGCGTGCCTGTTCTTTCCAATAACTTGCTTTAAGCTCATCTGGGAAGTATGGAGTATTCACCGACCTTTCGATTCTTTTAACATCTAAAATATATGTATTTTAAGTTTACATAATAAAAATACAAAAGTACATTGTAATGGTCTAGGTCGTTTTCTATGTTTTTATTCAACATTATTTTTACAAACTAAATAACAATTTAAGAATTTAATAAAAAAATTTACTACAACACTTAATCCACTATTAACATGAGAAGCCATGGTACCGATTGAAGATCGGCACCCGGCCTCCTCCCTACTCTAATGCCTAATCACTAATTATCTAATCAACTGTATAACTAAACTACTAATCTCCTAATCACCTAATTCCTCCCGTGTATACACCAAAGTATCATTATACGTCACTAGTCACGGTCGCGTTGTCAAGAAATTTTAACCGTAACTTGCGCACATTTTTGTTGGTCAGCAAAGTGGAGTCAAGTATTATTTTAAATGAATGATTTACTATGAAACAATGTATGTTTGCAATTCCTAAGTATTTTAAAATTCATCAAAAGCACAAGAAGTTATTTACATGAGAACATAATTTTCAAAGATTTCGACATGATTATTCTTTTGCACAGGTAGAATTCAATTTTGATTGAGGGTGTGTTGGTCGTTTTGCTTGTTGTGTGAGTTTTAATTACTAAACGGAATTTTAATAAAACTATTTATTTCGAGTTTATTTAATAACATACTTCTGTTTCATGGGTAAATATGAATTATGAATTTAATCGTACCGAACAAGCAATATGAGTTACATCCGGGCATTTGTCTTGAATCAAGCTATCTACTGATATGCTCATGTTTTTTCTAAAGTGAATAGAAAATTAGTTATTGAGGAAAAACCTTTTATTGAGAAATACATACTGGGTGTCCCAGACCAGCCGTACCACCTCTTCATTTCGAGAACCCTTTGTCGTACATCGATGAAAAAAAAAATTATTACCAAAGTGAACCTAAAGAATCTTTAGATGTAATTCGTAATTTCCAAAACAAACCGGAAGTACCCGAAACGGGAAGTATCTTTGAATTTTTAAATAGCAACCTAGGTCGGGTATGGTATTGCTGGAAAGGTTTTTTTAATATCTTGCATAATTAACAAAGGACCTTATCGTTTTCCTAGGTGTTTTTGGGCAAACATGAAATAGTATATTATAAAACGAGTTTCATAAGTCGCATATTGTAGCACGCGTTCAATTTTAAAATACGAGTCGCGTAGCGACGAGTATTTTAATCAACAAGTGCTACTATCGACTTATGAAACGAGTTTTTTATACTATTTTTTCTATTTTGCGCCTTTTTATCTATTTAAAATAAAATATTATAGTTTTCAATTTTAGTAACTTTTCTGGTAGTTGGCAACTCTAATGTCAGGTTTGTCAAATCATCAAATAACCTGTAAATCGCTTGGTAACTGCCACTTTAAAATCAATAAACTTCAGTGCTACCAACTTGGAAAAATAAAATTTACTACTCAGTAACGCACCGATAGCAGTGCGGTACTGGCTAGTAACGCACTGCTGTCAGTGTGTTACTAGCGACTAGTAACGCACCAAAATAGAAAAAATAACTTAAACCTACAAAAATTAACTAAAATACCCCCAATATTAATTATATTTCCAATTTCTTCAATAAATATGAATTATAAATACATTTATGAGATTTTACATTATTTAAAAAAATATTTATTAACACGACAACAGCGGATTTTAAAATTCAAATTTTGACAAGTACTGTCAGATAAATTTTAATTACCTTTCATTTACGATTAAATTGAAAGCAAATGACAGTTAAAACTAATAGGGTGTTTTCCTTGTGGAACCTATGTTAATAATCGAATACAATCGCCAAAAGGATTAACCTGATGGTAGATACAAATGACCTTTATTATAAGGTACTTTAGGAGAATGGTTACTGTTACAAACAAGAAGTAATGCCCGGGCTAACAAATTCGTACGCGCTTTACAAAGGTATCTGGCGACTGACTCACTGTGACTCACACTGGATTGAAATGTTTCCCACATTGGGTGTTATTGTCATGCGCACACATTGCTTGCGTGTGTACGTTTATTTATAAAAACAGCTAAAACCGACGCGTACACCAAAAAAGAAATCCGGTACGCACTCATGTAATATACTGGAATGAAACATTCTAGCAAAGGAGAAATAACTTGCCGAATGTCGTAAATAGTATCTTGCCTACTTGACAGGGGGTGCTTAGAAGTGGCAGAGGGTGTGTCCTGCAAAAATAGAAGGATTTTACAAGCCCTTTGCCGCCACCGAGGTCCCTTATCGGTTCTACTTTTTACTAATAATTATTCTGCATAATTATTCTGCATTTAATTTGGACGTTTCGTTTGAGAGGTAATAATTTCAATGTTGCCTGATTGTGCAATAAAGTCTTACGATAACCTGTAAAAGATATTTTATTTTTAATTGACGCCGTAATATTACAAATCTTATTACAACTAATAAAACTATAGCCATTGAATTTACAGTAAAAGTTTCAGAGCTCCAGGGAACTGGAAAAGTCATTTTTTATCAAATATTTTAAAAATTGCAAAAAACGACAACTGTGTAAAAATTGTTTAATTATAAGAAATATATTCTTAAATTATAAGTTTATTTGAATAAAATAAATATTTAAAAATTAATTTCTAATCAAGTCATAACAAATATGTACTTAATTGTATAATTTTTATACTATTAAAGTCAATAAATCATAGTAAATAAATGGCATAGGCAACCAAACTACTTTGTTTGTTAGAAACACCGAGGAAAACACCAGCATCGTTGTCTAATTGTGCAAAAATTAATTAATTTCAATTGCGTTTTTTGGCGAAAGCGGTCTCCTAACGAGCGAAATATTTTACACTATTGTATATTTATTTCTTATTTATATGTGGCATAAGTTTCATTCTTGTACAAAATGCTCCCAAAACCCGATAAGGTCCTTACGAAAATAAATATCCAAACAAGTGTCAAGTAGTCTCCTAAATTATGGAAACATTTAAAAGTTGCCATCATCCGCAAGAAAATTTTTTCGCTTTATTCGTTAAAAATAATCAACTTTTTTAAAATTTTTTGATTAAAGTAAAATACATAACCTAAAAAAGTTGATTATTTTTAACGAACGAAGCGAAAAATGCAAAGAATACAAGTTTCCATTTTAAAAATCATAGTTGCCTCTACCCTCATCCATTGAGGATGATGGTAGTGTTTTAATTTTTTCCTAAATTTAAGATACCATTTGTCACTTGTTTGCATTTATTTTTTCGTTTAATTTGTTAATTATGCAAGATATTAAAAAAATATTTTCATAAAAGTTGTTTCTTTTTAAAATTCCTTTCCAACAATATCATACTCGACCTAGGTTGCCATATAAAATTTCAAAGTTACTTCCGGTTTCGGGTACTTCCGGTTTGTTTTGGAAATAACAATTTACTCCAAAAGATTCTTTAGGTTCACTTTGGTAACCAAATCTTTTTTCATGAATGTACGACAAGGGGTTCTCGAAATAAAAAGGTGGTACGGGTGGTCTGGGACACCCTGTATGTAAAGCTAGCACTACACACTCGCCGAGAAAGTGGACAGTACGTTTGTTTGACTCGCCGTGACTCGCTTCGGCTCGCCTGTGCTCCAAATGTAGTCGGTTTTTGAGCACGAGTCAAAGAGACGAAGCCTAGGCGAGACGCAAAAAGTTCCTTTATTTCAAAGCGAGCTGGAGTCAGTTATAGTGGAGCTTTAAATTTGGTATAATAATAAGCTACTTTCAGTTTTAAAAGCCTAAAAGTTTAATATTAAAATTTTCATTTTGAAGATTGCTCAAATTCTATGCAATTATATTATAATCAATCCTCCGCTTGCCTCGTATGCGTATACAGGGTGTCTCACTGAAAACTTCAATTATTTGATAAGTAACTTTTTTTCAAAAAATAACCGAACACGTCGATTTTTGTATTCAGGCGGACACATTATAAGACCAATTTAAGCACTCTCACATCGCTCTCTTAAGCGAGGGACGTTGACCTCCAAATTTCTTAAATGGTAAGAGGTGTTCCGTATTTTGATTATTTATTTTTTTTTGTTTTTTTCTAATAAAAATGTAAATTTACAAATTATTAAAAAAATATTTAAGTAAAAAGTTATTTCTCTTTAAAAAATCTATCAAACAATACCAAACTCCTATGTTGCCATTCAAAAAATCAAAGTTAGGTACTTGGTTCTGGATAGTTTCGGGTTGTTCCGGAAAACAATAAAGTGGATATTCCTGTAATTTTTTTTGTTTTTTCATATAAAATTGTAAATAAGCAAATTATTAAAAAAAAATTAAGTAAAAGTTATTTATTTTGAAAAGATCTATCAAACAATACCAAACTCGACCTATGTTTCCATTAAAAAAATAAAAGTTACCTTCGGTTCCGGATAGTTCCGGGTTGTTCAGGAAAATAATAGGTTATTCCACCTTTTTTTTAAATGGAACACCCAATAAATTTTTTGATATTTGCATTAACATTAAAAGATAATGATATTTTTTTTGAAAATTTGAGTGTACCATAAATTTTTCATCGGAAATTTTCTATAAAATTTATCACATTAGACATATTATTAGACATTTATATTGACCATATTATGAAAATTTAAAAAACAATGTGTATGTCATTTTGTAATATCGATTTTGATGTATATTTAGTACATTTTTTTTCGAATTTTATTATAAATGGTGGGTATGGAGGCGTGAAAAATGAAAACTCGAAAGGGAAGTATTTTTTTTAAGTAGAACACCCTGTATTCTTTACAAAATATTGTTCTTTTTTAAATATTCTTTAACTTTTATACAAATCATTTTTCGCTAAAATTTTGTAAAACTATGTCGAAATTTGATAAAGTTTACAGAAAATGCCCGGAAAAATTACTTAAGTGCGTGTTCAGATTTTCAAAGAAGCAAAAATATCGTTGTATTCCAAAGAAAAGTTAATGTTAATCAAAATATGAAAAAATATACAGGATGTTTCATTAAAAAAAAGTAGAATAATTGGTTTCCAGTAACGAAACACCCAGTGTAGACAAAAATAATTTCTCGTTATGCGCATCCGTTAATGCAATTTTGTAATTTAAGTTTTTTTCCTATCTCTTAAAATACAAGACATACCTTCCGATTCGCACTAAAAACTCACCCTGTATAGTTGTTATTATCTATTTAAAATGGGTGTTTAATTTTTGTATCGGTGCGCGGTGCGAGTAATGTAAGTGACCCTTAAGTAGGTCAACATTTTATAAAAAAAGATAAGGAATTTAAATATTTTATTGAAAATTTTTAGTGGCGTAGCACCAAAAAGTTGATGATGTAAAAATGGGGACTATACTTACCCCTAAAGTACCTCTCTCCCCTATGCATTATTTTTCCATATTAGATAATTTTATCTCATAACGACTGTATTAATAAGGATAACTTCCAAATTTCATCAAACTATTAAAAATAATAAGGAAATTAAGCCTCATTTTCACGGTGATAGTACTATCACGAAAGCACTGTCATGGTAGTCAACGCGAAAGTGCTATCATATGATACGATATAATATTTACTATAGTGACTAGTGAAATCGAGGCTTTATGCTAAAAAAATCAATAAAAATATAGAAATTCCAACACCCTGGAAATAAGAAATGAAGCATTCGAGAATTTGTCAATAAAGAATATTCTGATTTTTTTCGCATATAGGGTGTCCCAAGATTCAGGTTACTGGCCATAACGAAGAGATAAAAAGTCAAATAAAAAAATAATATATTTTAATGTGTGCTCCAAGCGTCTGAGGCGATATAAGGGATCATATCCACACATGTTTTATAGTATACTTTTTCTGCGACCAAAAATTAGATGCAAAAATTATAACAAAATTAGATTCAAAATGATCAATCTGTGAACATTGCATTAATGAAGTTTTGGCTGACTTTGACACTGACGTTTCACAAATTTAAAAGAAACTAGATTGTTATTTTACAATCTTGCCTTTTATTATGGTTAATTTTATTTTAAATACGGCAACAGGCAACATGTTACTCATTTCAAAAGTGGTATAAAATTAAGCAATTTTTTTATTTTATAATAAAACTATTAATACTATTAAGACCTATCAAAACATACCAAACTCGACCTATGTTGCTATTTAAAAAATCAAAGTCATCTCCCTTTCCGGATAGTTTCGGGTTGTTCCCGAAAAAAATAGGTTCACCAATGGATTTTTAAGTCCACTTCGGTAATTAATTTTTGTTTTTCAGTCATGTACTATAACGCGTTCTCGAGATAAATGGTTGGCACGGGTGATACGAGAAAATTTTGACCCGCCTGGGGGTTGGTGATACAACATACAACCCCTTTTGTATTTTCCCACAAAATCGGACATTATTTCCGGGTAGGCCAGAAAATTTCGTTTCTTTCCGACGATTTTAAAAATTGAAAAGCTATGAACACGCACGCACACGTTTTCCAATTTGTAAGTTTCCCATTCTTAACTTCTTTTTCTTCTGTCGATTTTTTCCAGAATACCGAAACGATTTACCGTATTTCTCTTGTGTGCTGGATATTCGTGTAAGTGAATGTTTGGATCATTTTTAAGGTGTATATGACAGTCATAAACACTATAATTGGTGTTGCAATTTTTCTCATTGCACATAAACTAATTTATGTCTCTCTGGAAGTTTGAATTATGGGTAAAATGCGCAAAACACATGAAAACACAAATCGGCGCCTGTCAGATTACTACAGAATAGTTGATATGGTTGATATTTCCGCCTTCAGATGGCGTCTAGAATTCTAAAATCGCGAATACCTACCCATTAAAAAATGATGATGTCTTAGCGTCTTAACATTAAAAGAATAAAAATTTAAACCGTACAATAACATTACTTTTGCACCAAAAGGGTCTAACCTCCAGTATTATCAACAGACATTTAATCTTAAATAAATATATAGTCTATTTTGCATCTAAATGTCATTTAAACTATATCCAAACTTCATAAAAATACTATATATGTCAAACTAAATCTCATTTAAAATTAAATGTCTGTTGATAATACTGGGGGTAAATCAGCTAACGGTTAATTACGAGCTATTTTTTTCTCTAGATCCCAACAACACGCGTCATTACCAAAAATCTACTAAATAACACGATTTATGAAATTTATTTGGGAAAAAAACAGTAGACGAAAAATTACAAGAAATCGCCTTACCCCCAGTATTATCAACAGACATTTAATTTTAAATAAGGTTTAATTTGACATATATAGTCTATTTTGCAGCTAAATGTCATTTAAACTATATTCAAACTTCATAAAAATACTATATATGTCAAATTAAACCTCATTTAAAATTAAATGTCTGTTGATAATACTGGGGGTTAATGTGTGATTTTATATTCATAACATGATTACTAATCGAAATAGTTTTAAGTTTTTTTTAAGGCGGATAGTGAATGAAATTCGAAGTCAAAATCGATAGCATATTTTGAGAAATTGTAAGAAAAACACCGTTTGAATAACTCTCTGATTTATGCTTAGGAATAGTAATCATATTTCTTTTTCTTATGTTAATATTGTGCACATCAGTACGAAACAGAATTTTGTTGTACAAATAAGAAGGACATTTTGTAGATATTATTTTAAAAACGAAACATGCAGTTTGAAGAACTCGTCGATTAAACATATTCAGCCAATTTAATTCGATTATTTTGTGAGAAATTCTGTCTGATTTACGCATCCTAAAAATCAACCTGACGCAACAATGGTTTTGAATCCTTTGAATACGCTTTACACTAAGTTGGTCTAGACAAAAATCATACACGCTTGTGCAATAATTAAAGTTTGATACAACAAGCGTATCACAGAGAATTGTTTTAACATTTTTACTTAAAATATCATTGTTGATAAAGATTTTCAAAGAAAATTCTGCAAGGTTTTTTACCATTTTTAAAATTTTTAAATAATTCTCTGTCTAAAGATGAGTTTGTGTGCAACTAACAACTAACCACTAACAATTAGCCACTAACCACTAACAGTCAACCACTAGCGTAAAATGTGAACGTTTAAACTCCACTAAGCATTAAGAAATTTGACATATCTGACACGATATTTCAAATTGTCGATTTGATTATCAAAGGGTTGAAAAAGTTTCACCAACTCCTCAGCACTTCCAAATCACATCCATTAAAGGTTTCACTATTATATGATATTATAATATTCGCCAGAGGCAAAAATTTAAACAGACACTGTCAACTTTAAAGATAAAGCATATGCGTATTTCTATATTCACTATCCACTATACTTTATTTTTTAACTAGGAGGAGTGACAGGAAAGAACAACTTACACTATAAAAGTTACTAGAAAAATAAAAAAACAGATTTTGATAGGAACTTTAGGTTATTTTGGCTTTTTAATGATAAAATATGTACAGAAACATAATTAAATTCCCCATTTCTTTGCACTCAATACAAATTTACATGTAAATATATTAGTAATTCAAATTTTATGATTAATATTTTGAGGTTATATGTCAAAATTCTAACAAAATAATTATCCGGTGTAAATCTTGCTGACTTTTAACCAATCAGGGAAATTTAAATCACTCCTCCTAGTTAAAAAATCAAGTATAGCAATTCGTAATTGAAAATTCGAAGTTTGGCCCATTAGTGGCTAATTGTTAATGCTTCATGGTTAGTTGTTAGTGGCAGTATAAACATTTGATCAAATGCAATTTAATGCATTTATCTTTTTAATTGTTAGTGGCTAATTGTGTTGTCAACATTCAACATTGTTTCCGACATGTGGGTAGCAACATTTATTTACACAGGCTTAATGAATATTGAAAACATTTTTGCTGCTAAGATGTTTTGCTTCCAAAATGTTATTGTAATAATTTTGGTGTATGGGCACCTTTAAACTAACTTGCTAGAAATAACTATAACAAATTGTCTTACATGTGTGATATTTTGATTCAACTGGTGATTGTTCACATACAAATGCTATTAAAATAACTACAAATAGTTTTAAAGATAATGCCATTATTTTAAAACTTCATAAAAATTAGTATACAGGAAGCGAAATTGAACTTGTACTAAAGCAGTTCCATATGCCTGCATTCTCTTAAATACGCCCGTTTTTATCGTAGTTACGATATCGTCAACATATCTCAAACATTTCAATGCACGATTTTTATATTTTTTTACAATTGGTAGTAATCCTCATTTAAAAATAAATTAATAAATATAACCTTGTTTAAACCTCTTGTTAAATTTTAAATTAACCTTGACAATTTGTTTTTTTTTAAATCAGTTGAGTAGTTATAAAAACATTTATAATCTATGTCTTAAATATTACTCATTTACTGCTCATAATTCCACTTCATTGTGAAAATTAAATAAAAGTTTATTTACCTATTGTTACTAAACATCAATGATCTAATTAAATTAATATTTTATTTTTATTATAAATCCAGATTTGAAAATGTTTATCAAATGTACGAAGTCATAAAAAATGCTCCTCGAAAATAAAAAAATGTATTAAAATTTATTAAATCTAACAATTACGAAAGGGAGAAACACATTATTAGATGATAAAATAATATCCTTATATTATCTGCTATTTTTCTATTTACTGTTCTTTTTTTTGGAAAATGTAATTTTTGTGTTATATTATTGTAATATTATATGATACGTGTTTTTTGTTGGATTATTTACAAGAAAAAAATAAAGTATGTTGCTTCCTAAACGCATTACAATATGAAAATACATAAATTTTGAATATGCTTTTAAAATATAACGAAGAACACTTAAAATCTCCTTTGATTTTCATTGAGATTTTAAGGCTGTACAAAACGATACCACATACTCCTGAGACCAAAATAAAACGATTTAACCAAACTTATTATTCTTCAGATGAAAATTCCCATAGGTTTGGTATAAACGAAGAGTTCGACGTTGTGTTTTTTGATTAAAGTATATATTTAAACTTTTTACAGCTGTCCCAAAATTTCTTGAATTTTACTTAATTTTTGGGATACTGTAAAAAGTTTAAAAATATACTTGAAACAAAAAATGCAACGTCGAACTCTTTATACCTTAACTTATTGCTTGCGTTGAAAAAATATATTATTTTAATTATTTTAATTAGTTTCTTATTTTTGGAGAAAGCACCGCTAAGCGAACGTTTTTTAAAAAGAGCCCGTTTTACTGCTATCGTATGAGTATTTGGTTTGATTTACAAAAACAAAATCAGAAGAAATTGGCAGCCATAAGACTCTTCTGTGTACCAAAAAAAGAAATTTTAAAAAATCTTAAATAGAAATAAAATTATGAGCAAAACCGCAAATATCAAGCGAATTTCTAAATCAGCGCTCACATTTGCAGACTATCCTCTTAAGCCTATTGACCGTGAAAGTTATTTAAAATGATAAGATTTTTGAAGCTCGTTAATAAAGTACTTTTAAATTAAAATAAATTTGGTTAAATCATTTTATTTTGGTCTCAAGAATATGTGATGTTACTTTGTGCAAACGTTTTGGCGAAAAATTTAAATATTTTTCTAACGTTAGGGCGTGCACCTCATGGAAATTATTTTTTCCTACTTTTACGTCAAAAATCAAACTTTTCGCACTATTGACATAAATCAAAAGTTGTTGGTTATGATTGAGTGAAATATACAGGGTGTCTCACTTTTTTTCCAGCAAATTTTTTTTAGATAGTAAATGCCATTCTGAACAAAATTTTCTCTATGAACTATTATGTTTTTTCGACTCCTTAAAAAGTTACAGCCATTTTAAAATTTCATAAATTTAATGATTTTTTGTGGGACACCCTGTATAAATTTCATATAATTTTAATTTTTTTTTATTTAAATCAAGTATGCTTTGGATTTTGTATATCTTTAAGCCAATAATATGCTAAATTTTACCAAGGTAAATTTAACATCGTCGTTTACTTATTTTAAAAATAAAATAATGTTCAAAAAAACCCATTTGGCAAAGAAAAAATCGAAATAATAATTGATTTAAATAAAAAAAAATAAAGTAAGAAAAAATATTATACAGGGTATTCCACAAAAATCATGAAAATTTATCAATTTTAAAATTGCTGTAACGTTTTAAGGAGTCGAAAAAACATTAAAGTTCATAGGAAATTTTTAGTTCAGAATGACATTTACTATCTAAAAAAAATTTTTGCTGAAAAAAAAGTGAGACACCCTGTATAACCCAAAAAATTATACTGTAAGGTATATAACACTTTACATGACTTTTTTGGGTTATATATCAAAGTGCTGCCAATCTAAGATAAGTAAATATTTGTTCGCGCTCTTAGTAACTCATACTTCTGTGGTTTATGACGTTTCTTCTTTCTCCAAATTCGTGTTAAAAGTGAGGTTAGGTGAAGTGTTGTTTATTTACTTCTTCAAATTTCATTAGTTTATAATACTTAATTTTGGAAAAGTAGGAAAAATTTTGTATGCAACACGTGCGAAAAATGTATTAGGCATTCGTTCGAGTTATTTCGAGAGTCGCCTTCGGCTCTGCGCGAAAAAGTCGAACTCATGCCTAATACATTATTTTTCGCACTTGTCACATAAATAACTATTTTCTACCAAAGCTAAAGGAGAGGAAAAAAAGTTTACAATTGCACTGTTTAGGTACATGTAAAGTTTTATGAATTTTTATTCGGCCATTATAAAGTTATAAGAAATTTTGTATGTCGATGACCTATTTTTGACCACTTACATAACGTGAAAAAGTAAAAACATATTGTCTAGAAATACCTGTTTCCATTTCATAGCCACGTACCAAATTTTCTTATGATCGTATAAGCCAATTTTCATGGATTTTACAGCAGCATTTTGAGACGAAGTTTACTGATATAAAACTCTAAAATATTGAAAGTTTTAAAATTGGATGAAGCCGGCATGTAGAATATTGTGTTGTAAGCGTATGTGCGTAATTTAATTACAATTGGCCAATTCATTAATATGCTACAGAGCATGATAAATGTTGAGTTAATCAAGACAAACTGCAATACTCCAAATATAATATATTTTTTGGAAATTCCTTATATAACTGAAACTTGTGGACGGAACAATCATGTTATAATTTGTACATAGGTATATGTTGTAGGCAAATGATAATTTCAGGAAAATAGCTTTAATTTCTATTTGCGTATGCTAATCGTATTTAACTAGGCAAACAGTTTGACGGAGCAGTTTTTAGGCAAATAGCATGCGATTTTGAACGTAATAATAATAAGTATGAAAGTTTAGGTTTGTGTTTGCAGTGAGCAGCATTTTACCATTAAAAACTCATACATTTTTGACTACGTAAGTATCAACTAATTGCAAATATTTCGTTTTATCAAATATTTATAAACTTAGCATGAGCATTATTTAAGCTATTCGTACGGTTTCTAAAATGCATTGTTCGGCGCATGTGCTCAACTTTCAGATATTTGTTCTAGAATTTATTACGATAATCATCGTAGACAAAGAAGAATTCTACTTGCAATTAAATAAAAAGTATGAAAAGACAGCAGTTAAAAAACCTTGGAATCTAGAAAAAACTAGGGAAGTTATCGATATTTTGTAAAAATATCGTCTAAGAAAAAGTGAAAGTGATTTCGACAAACTCCTGAAAAATATTATAGAGAAAATACGACATTTTGGAAATTTCCGGAATATCAAAAGTTATTTTAGAAACTAAATCTACTGGTGACAATCTTTTTTATGTTACGCCTATTGAAGGGTTTTTTTGGCAAAATTGATGAACAGCATAAAGCAACGGAACATGGAGGTAGGGATAAAGTGCTTCATAACTTGAAAAAAAATATACAATTACAAGAGTCGAATTATAGGTATATAGAATTGTGTACGACTTGCAATTTAAAAAAAAACAAAAACACAGGTTTAGTTGTAAAACCAATAACCTCTAAAGATTTTAATGTAAAAGGACAAGTCGATCTCATTGATTTTCAAAGCTGTGCCGATGGCGAATACAAAAGGCTTCGAAATTACCAGGACCAATCCACAAAATTCTTATACCTACTAAAAACCCCTGAAGACAAAAAGGGCTGTAGAAGTGACCTTTGAGTAGCTGAACTTTTTTCTTGAGCAAGGGGCTCCAGTAATATTGCAGAGTGATAATGGGCGAGAATTCACAGCGGACGTCATAAATGAACTGGTTGCATTATGGACAGAATGCATTCACGGACGACCTAGGCATCCCCAAAGTCAAGGTTCCGTTGAAAGGTCAAATCAGGATGAAGAGCAAATGTTAAATATTTTGATGGGGGAAAATAAAATCTCGAAGTGGTCGGTGGGTCGTTACTTTGTGCAGTGGCAGAAAAATACTTCGTACCTTCGTATCATTGGAAGTGTCTACACGGAAATGAGCCGAAAGTGGGTTTAAGATCCACAAATCTTTCATCAGACATAATTGATAAAATATTTACAGAAGAAGAATTAGAAAGAGTAAGCAATAACATAAATCAAAGGATCTATAACAGTGATGCAATGATAACAGAAAATTGCCATACTAGTGTAAATAATAATGCAGAAGAAATACATACTTCTGTATTACAAGCTTTTGCGTATGAAATTGATGATATACCTATTATTGTAGACCTTGATTCTGCAAATGTTTTGAACCAAGAGATTAACGTAAGTGCTACAATCGTTTCTAGTAATTAATATTGTTCTGTTTGTAGGGTAGAAATCTCGAACGCTCAGTCTTGTTTCAAATGCAATAAAATAGTTTATTCAATTTGCTATATTATTTATTCGTGATGAACCGATTACGTGTAATCTTTGTCTCCACGCAGAAAATATAAATATCAACTGAGAAGAATCCTATCAGGGTCACGTAAAAATTGCTGAGATAATTGTCAAAAGGAGCAAAGTTTTTTTAATGATCTAGAAATGGAAAAATTCGAAAATATCGGCGTTCGAAAATTTGATAGAGGACCATTAGATAAAAATAATCTAAAATGTATCATAATTTATTAATTTATTAATAAAAACTCTCAACGAGATTATTCTTGTGAATAATCTCACTCAAGAGATAAAAATTTGAATAAAAATTATAACAAAATAATAATAAACATAAAATAATATTCTAACAATAAGTTTTTAACTAATTATGATAGAAAATACAAAACCATTGTGTTCGTTTAAATAAACAATTATAATAATTTAATAATACAATAATAAATTTAAAAATCTTCATTTTCTAATATAAATTGTTTATTTTTGTTTTAAATATTTAAATATTGTTTTCTTTCTTAATTTTCATTTGATAATATATTATATAATTTTATTCCAATTCATACTACCGTGTTTTTGAGTGTTTCTATTTATGTTAAATGTTTATGTTTCTATTTATAACAAGAAAATTTAGATTTGATTTGGTATTATATTCATGAATGTTCTGATTTTTTAATAAAACTATATTAGATTTTGAATTTTACTGCGAAATTTTATGTATAAATGTAATTGTTTGAATCGAAGCGTAACTCATTACTGGGAGGTTGCATAAAAAAATGGCAATTTGGCAAAGAAAAAATCCAAATAATAATTGATTTAAATAAAAAAATATAATAGGTAAGAATATTATACAGGGTGTTCCACAAAAATCATGAAAACTTATAAATTTTAAAATTCGTCGAAAAAACATAATAGTTCATAGGAAATTTTTTTGTTTAGAATGACATTTACTATTTTAAAAAAATTGCTGTAAAAAAAGTGGGACACTCTGTAGATACGTATTATACAGACCCTGTAAAACTCCAGGGTGGTCCATTTAACCTGAATAGAGGATTATCTCTAAATGGACTAACAGTAAAATTTATTTCGCTTGAATGGGGCCAAAGAATATGTATAGTCTTTTTTACCAGGAGGAGTTCTTCATGGTTATAATAACCTCAAATCAGTTTATTTAAACCTATATTTTTTTAATAGATTCTGAATAGAGAAAAAAAAAACAATAAAATATTGTATGAAGCATTTTTGTTATTTGTTATTTATTTAATTTTTTTTGTCAAAGTTGTGTTTTAATAATAAATAAAGAATAATATTCATATTAAAAGTTTATTATTTTCATTTTTAAAAATATAATCTGTCAAAACTAAACACTAACCTCTTACCCGAAAAATACTTCAGACAATGTTGGTATTGTTTTTTGTCAGATTCAGATATTTTGGAAAAATAGTAATTTCCATTTGGAAAAACTGAGTTGATTTTATAATAACCAAGATGAAGTTCTCCAGGTGAAAAATAACCATGCCCACTCTAAACTTCCTTTTAAAGTAAACAATTTATATTTCAAAACTTTTTTTCTAAAACTTACTTTAGAGATATGTCCATTCTTCAGGTTAAATGGATCAGCCTGTATATTTTTTTGTATTCATAGGACGGATTTTGTTTTAGTTTCATATTTATCGCCAATTTACATATTTTTGACATCGAAACTGACAAAAAAATCAATTTAAGGGTTAACGGGCAAATATTCTGAAGTCAATTTCTAGGCTGTTTCAAGGTCATCAACAGATGAGCTAGGACAGGAAATCGTATACACGCCAAATACAAAGTTATGAAATAGAGCGTCATAATAAGTTTAAATAGACAAACACAAGCAATAAGATTAATTAAAATTAAATCAGATATTTTTAAAATAATTGTTATTATCTGCTCAGGGTCAAATTTTTGTGTTTTTGAGAATCATCCGGAACCGGTACAAAAACAATATTAATGTTTATCAGCTACTTATTAAATTTATTTTGTAACCTTATATGCACAATATTTATTATCTTCTTTCATAATTTATTAATTTATGTCGAAAGTAATATCAAAGTTTAGATTGTGTTTACTTTATTTATAGGTACTTAAAGAAAAGATTTGTAATTAATTTACAATCGCTTACTTTATCATATAATCCCCAGCTTAGACTTTATAACTAATTCTCATATTAAAAATTTGCGAAATAAAAAAACAACTGAAGTACCTAGGTGACTTAATATTGTAATATACTTTGTTGTATATTTTACATATTAATATCAATTTTTTTCACTTGATTTCCTTTGGTTAAATATCTTATAAAAGTTTTTTTAAGTATTTTATACAGTTTTTTTTTGCAAGAGTGAGTTTAGTTTATAAACTGGAGGAAAACAGAGTTTTTTCAACGGTCCTTGGATTACCAATTAATTAACATACTAGCGATAGTTCAACTTTGTAAAATCCAGCCATAGATAATATTTATGAAAATAATTGATTGAACACTATAAAAAGTAGAGGAATTTAATTAAAATCCTTAAATCTATTTAAACCTCAGATTGATTAAACTTGATACTTTAATGATTTATTACTAATTTCAAAAGTCTAAATCAGAAATATAGATCAGTGACCTCCTGTGTGCCAAATTAAATTTATGACATATTTATGATTTATAAATGAATAGCACAAAATTTCACTAATCTCTCTGCCCCAAATTATAGTATACATTTCTGTTTATATTTTGTCCCAAATTATAGTATACACAACTAAAAAATCTTGCTTTGATAAATTTTATTGAAACTCAACTTTAACTTAATTAATAATTAAAAATAATAATGATTTATACATTTAGTCTAAATTTTGGACTATGGCACGAGCCTTCTCAATGTAAAACTCCTCATAAGTATTTTTTTAGTTTTTCGGGGTTTTCTAATACACACTACTCACACCACTATTTTCATTGATTTTACCTTTCAAATTTTCTTCTCAGCGGGTATGATTTTGATTTTCTAGTATTTTTGTTTTTTTTTGCAGCTAACAGGAAGAAAATGTTAGAATTTGTTTTTACCATAGACACCTATAAAAGTATTCAGAATATTTTTTTTTAACATGAATTGATTGAAACTTCTTTAAATTTCAATAATCAAAGGATTTTGAAAAAATGTATTGGTACCATAATTTGGGACAGAGGAAGTATATTATTTAAATTGAAAATTATGACAGGTAATTTTCAATTTAAAAACATAAATTAGATTTTAAGTTTATTTTTTTAATGTATTCCTAAGGAAATAAAAAGAAGCCAACCTTCAACTTTTATATGACAAGTGATTTTTCCAAGTTCATGATAACAAAGAAGTTGAATTCAAAACTTTGGCTCTTCATATCACGGCTAATTAACAAAGAGGATTTTTTAACTATTTTTACAGATATCCCTGAATGGTCCCCAACCACCCAGCATGTAGAAAATTTATTGATAATTTTTGAAAAATATCAATATTCCCCCTATAAATCTTTTCAAAGCTGATGACAACTATTTGTATTAATTTTTAAGAGATTACTAGGAAGCTCTTTTATTCTACAATTGAAGCTACTATTGCCATTATCAGGATCCGCCAAAATTCCCGGGACAGCGCTGTATTTTTTGATTGCGTGAATATATTTTTTCAAAAATTTGTATACTTATACAGTATCATAAAAACTACATTCTGAGATGGTTTAGAACTTCCCCATCTTTTAGGGGGGGGGGTCCCGTCGGGAGAACTACCCCGCTTTTTTAAATTGCAACCCCTATCGAGTTTTCACATATTTTAAAGAGAATGAAAGAAAAAACACATTCCTGCAAACCAGAAGCCATTATTTTGATTAGTTAAAAAATATTAAATATTAAAGTTATCAAAACAGCGTGGTAGAAAATTTAGTTACCATTGATATTTTGCAAAGAAAAATCATAGAATATTGTGTAAAAAAGCTTTTCCACGATAGAAGGTCCTATCAGGGATGACAACGTAAATAATTGTTGCATCGACTTGTACACCAGTTTGAAGCTATTAATGAAAATTAGAAATAATTTGGCTCTATCCGAAAGTCATTACAAAAAATTAATGAAATTAAATACCAAATTTTCTTACTTTTTTATTTTGTTTGTTCATTGCACAACTTTCCAAATATCTAATATTTGTTTTCTGGTGGTCAAATTGTCGGCCTTCTTCAATTTTTCAGATACCTAAGCGGTGATGAGTCGAATTTTGCACGTCTTGGAGCACATCTCTATTAATTTGGTTGATCTCGTCACGGATCAGATTTTCCAATTCATTTAATGATTCGGCTATGTTGTGTACACTCGATTTTTCAAAAAACTCTTTTGGAGTTACGCTAGGTCAGGTCAAGAGGGGTTAAATCAGGTGATCTTGGAGGTCATTCGATTTCGCCCCTCCTGCCGATCCACCTATTTGGAAAAGTTAGATTTAAAAAATTCCGTACTTCAAGACTAAAATGCGGGGGTGCCCCATCCTGTTGAAACCAAACCCTTGTGAATCCAAGATCCAAGTTTCCTTAAATCACAAAAGGTCCAATTATGTTTAATCCAATAACAGCAACCCATACATTTTTTTTTTCTAAGGACGCTGAGTGTGATGCTCCTGCATCCATCTTGGATTTTCATCACTCCAATATCGAAAATTATGTCGATTAACTTGACCATTTAGATAAAAAGTGGCTTCGTCCGAAAAAAACTATGCGTTGCAGAAAATTTGCGTCCCTGTCCATTTTTGCCCGCATTTGCTCACAGAATTCTTGCCTTCTGTCATAATCATTTCTCTGACAATTCTTGTACTAAATGGCACTTATACGGAGTATATTGACAGATTTTCAAAATTCTACGGACGGAACTTTCACAAACGTCATGGAATTGAGCCGACTTTGTTAAAGTGGTGAGAGGATCCTCAATAAAGGACAAAAGAACTTCTTCCGTATTTTCTTCACTAGTTGGAGAATTTGGTCTACCACTTCTTGGTCTGTCTTTTACAGTGCCTTCTTCTTTAAACCTTCTTAAAGTCCTTTCAACAGTTGACTTTGATATTGGGGGGCGTTCGTCGAAAATGGCGTTAAAAACCTGAAGAACTTCAGTATACGACCTAATTCTGCTCCAAAACCACGAATCATTAACAGTGTAATTTTTTCTAATGACTTAAAATTCAGTAAAAATTTACTTAAAAGAAATTATTATCTAATAACAAGGTTAATTATAAATTCTAAATGTGCTCTTTGAAGGCATTTATTTGTCAATAGAATTTATACAGTAAATTCAAAAAAGGCTGAAACCGCAACTATGCAATTAAACATACTCTGTAGAGATTTTAGACTTGCTAAGTTGGTGTACCTGTTAATTTTCATTCAAATAAAAATCTGATCTGTCACTTTAACCAAAGCGTTTCCCAGCAGTTTTTCTTCGGGTATTTTTTCAAGTCATTTCTCAGTGTGTTGCAAAGTTTGTAAAAAACTAAACAAAACTAAAATTAGTGCAGTTAAAATATTCGCGATGATTTTT
Source organism: Stenus bimaculatus (assembly GCA_963971135.1). Lineage (NCBI taxonomy): Eukaryota > Metazoa > Arthropoda > Insecta > Coleoptera > Staphylinidae > Stenus > Stenus bimaculatus. Next base: position 14,277,085 of record OZ020187.1, read on the forward strand.
CACCAAAGCACAACGCATTCATTTCAATGTAGCCAACTGTGGGAAACTTAGCAGGTTTCCTACCTTGCAATGTCAAAGGCATCTTATTTGAATTCACTGTACTTTTGTGTAAAGTGTTAAGTGTGGAACATAATGATGAACCTAAAAATTTATTAAGTTTTTTAGGTCTAATCATTAAATGTTAAATGTGGGTGCTTAAATAGAGCTTAAGTGTTTTTATTTTTCTAAATAAATCCGTTTTCTTCTTTTAATGAAGAACATATGACTTTTGTTTAATAAGAAAATTATACATAAGTAAAAGATTGAACTACCTATTCTATTCGAGCCCAGAAATAGCATAATCTCCTTGAGTATTGACAATGGTATTAAGTTGCCTCTATACATAAAATGTGAGCAATGATAAGGAAGCATTTAAACGCCTGTTTTCCTTTAATCGCGTTTTATGTTTAAAGACATGTTCATATGAAAAGGAATTTTTAAGGATTTGGCTATTTGCACATACAGTATGTACGAATAAATGACTATTTGCACATACAATATGCATGTGTAATTGGAATTGGAACACTGCCCGCAGTGCGAGCCGCGAAACAAAAAATAAGATTTATTCCGGGTATACACGAAACTATAGGGCCACCCCTGTAATTTATTTATTTATGAAAATACAAATTTAAAATTTTACTATGTTATATGGCATTTATTGAACTGAAAAAAAAATTCAAATTTTAAATGCAAGACTCTATTTTTTGTACTTTTGTGACAAAATTTTTTTTTCTTCAAACGTCATTAAAGTACAGTCTTCTGTGACGTTTGACAGACTTTAAAATGTCACTTTTTATGTTCGTTGATTATATGGTTACTTTGTACTGCGTAGGAGTAGGAATTACTACTTTACACTGACAATAAGGAATAAAAGGGCGAAGTTGAAATGAATTTTAGGCAACCCAATATACACTAACATTGTATTGTGTGTTGTAAGGTAAGTGTACTAGTCCTCGACACTGTCCGAGTATTGGACAAGCCCGCGAGATTTTCGAAATGCTAAGGAATCTATAAAATAATTTAATAATTGAATAGGTTTAGCGATATCTCTTAAGAAATGTTAAAATTTAAAATAGGGAAACTGTTTCACCCCACCTTTTTATGCGATTCTTTGTGTTGACTTCAATGGACAGTGTGCCTGAGTGTGCCTTGTGTCTATGAATCGTGCACTTACCTTTTGATATCAAGCTCAAATTTTCGTATAAAGTTACGAGGAAACTTCTTCAATGTTTATCTTAGTTTAGTGTATAATTTGCAACAAAAAATTTTCATATTTTTGTTATAAATTATTAATTACATTATTGTCAAATACTGGTATATTTAATTTAACTAAATCCCCAATCTTTGGCACCAGTGTCCATAACTGGATCAAACGCGATGGCGTATTCCAATGGATTTTAAATAAATTATTGAATTCCTGTATTTATTTTCTTGTATTGTATATTGTATACATATATTAGATAATGTGATATCTTCTATTAGAGTAGTCTTTGGCAATCATTAATGTAAATTATTTTGTATTTTTATGTTGGTCAAATTTTGGGACACATTGATATCAAATACTGGTCCAATTTACACCAGTATTTGATATCAATATGTCCCAAAATTTGACGAACATAAAAATACAAAATTTTAATGTAAATAATTTACTTTAATGATTGTCTAAGACTACTCCAATAAAAGATATCACATTATCTAATGCATACAGTACAAGAAAATAAATACAGCAATTCAATAATTTATTTAAAATCCATTGGAATACGCTATCGCGTTTGAACCAGTTATGGACACTGGTCTCAAAGATTGGGGATTTAGTTTAATAAAATGTACCAGTGTTTGACAACAATGTAATTAATAATTTATAGCTAAAATATGAAATTTTTTTGTTGCAAATTATACATTAAACTTAGGTAAACATTGAAGAAGTTTCCTCGTTACTTTATACGCAAATTTCCAGATGGAAGTCTAACTTCCAGGAGTGATTCTAATTGCATTCCCAAAAATGACCCTATAGCTAATCTGCAACCTAATAAAAAAATTTATGTGATAGAAAACATAGCCATTTTACCTAATTCATCTACAATAATAAATAGCAAGGAAAATGATGAACAGCTGGGTTGTGATAATGCTAATAAAAATTACAAGGAAAATTTTACCAAGGAAATTAATGAAAAGCTGGGTTATGATAATGGAAAAACCAAAGAAAATTTTACCAGAGAAAGTAATGAAAAACTGGGTTGTGATAATGGTAATGAAAATACCGAAGAAAAATTTACAAAGGATAATAATGAAAAGCTTGATAGTGATAATGATAATAAAAATACCAAAGGGTCAGTTAATGATCTCAAAGAAATGATACCATCATAATTTAAAAGTGCTTTGTTCTGGCCAAAGGAGTCTCAAAATAATTCCAAGATTACGAAACCGAAATTTAAAATACCAGCAGTAGTAACATCAAAGGAATGGCAGTTGTATCATACGAAAAAAGAGGAAAAAATAACAAACGAAATAAAACGAAAAGAAAACGAGAAGATAAGGCTGCAGTAAAGAAATAAAAGTGCAATTTTAGAATGTACCTGATCTACTGAAGTATTCTTAAACAAATATTTTTTGATTTATTTTTGTTTTCAAATTGAATTTATTTTTTATTGTTTGGCATCTACTTATTTAAGTATTTAATAAAGTTATGTTTTTTCATTAATTTTAATATATTTTTTTGCAATTTTCCTTATTGTCAATTATTGGTTCAAACAAGTGTCAAACACTGGGTACATGACAATTTTATGGTATCAAATACTAGGACATAAACTGATTAATAAAAAAATTATTAAAATAAAAAATCTGGCTTCTAATTAAAATAAAACTAGAATTATTATTAAAGCAATTTAGTTTACTTACAAAATAAAATAATAATACTAATAAAAATAATGAAATCTTGTCTAATTTGAGGCTTCTAAGTCCGATACGCCTCTAAAGTGTCTAAAGACTGGTACACTTACCTTATGTAAATTAAATGTCAAATTTTAAAATTTTATATTACATTGCTATTTTAAAAATTTCGACGTTTGAAGAAAAAATAGCACGTTTTATTCGGAGAAATGAACTTTTTGCGTCTCGCATGTAACCGCGGGAGTCGCGAAGCTCGCCACAATATACTATTTTCAACTTCCATAAAAGAATTTTGTTTTTTTCTTGGTAATTTTTTCTAAGTTTCAAAAAAATGGTACATACTATATTATGTGCAAACAGTCATTTATTCGTACATACTGTATGTGCAAATAGTCATTTATTAGTACATACTGTATGTGAAAATAGCCGACTCCAATTTTTAAATTTCAGGTAGGTTAATTTAAAGAAAACAATTTAGCTATTTAACGATTTTATATACGATAGATTAAGGCACATATTAAGTATAATACAAACTGGCCTATGAATTTTTTATAATTAATATATATTAAGATTGACACTTATCTAAATGGTGGATTTGTTCCAAAAAATACTACTAAAAGGCAAAAAAATTAAAAGATTTTTTTAATACTTATTCAAATATATCAAATAAACGATTTTATATTTTTTTCTGTTTAATAGTACTAGCTGGAACAGTGCTGAAATAAATATATTTCTAGACTACACAAATAAAATTTACATAAAATAAATGTAATTTTAATATTTGAGCTTGTTATAAATTATTTTAAACTATACACAACACAATATATTAAGTACAGTTATAATCACAATTAAATTTACAATAAGTTTCTAAATTTCGCTGTACACTAAATATGGCAATAACATAAAATACAAAACCTAAAGGTCTCTTAAGGTTAAAACATTAAATTATTGTTTCAAAAATATTTTACAAATTGGTGCACATTGTTAAAAAATAGGTAACCGCTTTACAAATAGATTTAAATTATAAATTTATGAATGCATTTTATAGTAGATTCTTATAAATTCTAAGACATATAACGATCTTACATTTTATTTTCATGAAACGTCTTAAAGAATAGTTTGAGCAAATTTTAATCAAGAAACACATAATTTTCTTATAAACAAAAAAATAGGAATGTTATTTATGATCACAAAAATGTTCCTCATAACTATAATATTTATAAATTAATAAATATAATCAGATTCAATTAAGTACATTATTTATTTATCGGTTATTTATAATTCTTCCTTTTAATAAGTATTGTAGACGTATAAACGGTTTTGATATTTTAGGATATGTTTAAATACGAGGATATGTATACATATACAAACAAGTAATGGAAAGGAAACAGTCTTCCAAATTAAGCCGGAATGAATTGAGCACTACTATTATTCTGAAGCATAAAAAATGCATGAAAAATTATTAAAATAAATACGTGTAAACTAAAATAATAGCACTTCAGTTCATAAGTAAAAGATTACATCACATTATTAAAGTTTTAAAATATCTTCTTTTATTAATTCATTTTGCTAGGATCATAATTTTCAAGCGTCCATTTTTGCCTAGTAAAACTGCTTTCGCAAGATTCCATAAGCAGCTTCGATTTTGATTCGTTTATTGCTAGACATTTATCACTACTGCCGTGTCTTAATAACTTAGTATCTGGATCATACTCCCAATATTGGTTCCCTTTAGACCCATGACAAGGATACAGGATAACCTCTTGGCCGCTATAATCCAAACAAGCTTCGTCTCGACGAATTTCTCCCAATTTACTTAACATCCAATACTGAAAACCAAAAATAGTATTACATGATGGGTCTATCACAAAAAAATGTTAAAAGTCCTAGTATCTTTCAGCTTGCAACCCATTACCTTTAATAAGGAAGAAGATTTAGTACTTTTAATAATATAGCAATTTTAATAGAAGTTATTTGTTTTTAAAAGACCTCTCCAACAATATACCACACTCGACCCAAGTGGTCATTTAAAATTTACTTTCGGTTCCGAGTACTTCCGCTTCGCTTTGGAAAATAAAAATTATACTAATAGATTCTTTGTAGTCGCTTTGGTAATAAAAATCCCATTCACATTCGACAATGCGTTCTGGAAAGGTGTGACGGATGCTCTGAGAAACCCTTGTATATTTAATGCATGCTTCTTTTTTAAAATCGGCTAATAAGTAACGCCGCGCCGATTTTTTTAAAGCAACCATTCTTGAGAAAAAATGTTTCAAATAAAAGTTGTAACGTTTGTGGTTATTTAAAAAAAATCGGCGAGGCGTTCCCAAACTTACATATTACAAAGTTAAACTCTTGTAACTTCTAAACTATTTACTTTAGTAAAATAAAAAATATGCTCCATAAACCTCTGAAAGAAAGCTTTAATAATACGCAATAAAAATGGGTGGTTGCTATTCAAAAAAAACTTAAGTAATTATCGCCTGACCTTCAACTTGTTGTTCAAGGTCATGGCAATATTTCTAAATAGTACGTCACTAACCCCCAGTATTATCAACAGACATTTAATTTTAAATGAGGTTTAATTTGACATATATAGTATATTTATGAAGTTTGAATATAGTTTAAATGACATTTAGCTGCAAAATAGACTATATATGTCAAATTAAAACTCATTTAAAATTAAATGTCTGTTGATAATACTGGGGGTTAATATGTCAAATTAAACCTCATTTAAAATTAAATGTCTGTTGATAATACTGGGGGTAAGAATCCTACAACTTTTATCTGAAACATTTTTCTGTAAAATGCCTAATTTCCAAAATAAACCAGCGTTGCCGAACTTTATGTATTGAAAATTTAAACCGATTTAACTTTTAAACTATTTACTTGATAAAACTATACGCTAAATAATAAAAATAAAATAAATATGTAATACAGTACATATGATGTCGGCAACTAACATTGCATTAATCCCTACCTCGTTGCCGAATTGTGCAAAATGGTGTTAAAAATTCTCGACTTCAAAAGCCTTTTCTGAAGTCCGCGCATATTTTCATGACCCAATATTTTACAAAATGAAATATTTTACTTTTCTATACATGTCGTATGAATATCATCTTTGGAACACGATCCTCCCAGAAAACGATAATGTCCTTTGTATAATGTTATGATCATACAAATAACCAAATCATTCGGTTAAATTTGTTAGTATATTTTATAAAACTAAATTTAAATACAAAATTTTCGTAAGTAGTACTTTATCTTAGAGGTTTTATGACTATAAATCATTCTCATTACAAAAAAGAAAATTCTATCGAAGTAAATAAAAAATACAGTGCCGTATTTAACTTTTTGGAGGCCTCCGGCGCAAGGCAGAATTGAGGGCCCTTGGTTTATCAGCAATGAGTAAGTTTGAAGTAAATGAAAAGAGTGCTCTCAATCTTAAGTATTACACACATTACATTTAATAAAGTAACGGACTAACTAGTTTCGACTTAAAATCATCATCATGGTCAATTTTCAATTTAGAAAAATAAAACCAAGTGATTTGTTATTAATAAATGTGTGAAGAGGGCTTTTGGATGATGTTCATTAAATACTGCTGAAATTGTTTAATTGAAGAATTTTTTGAAGATTTAAATTATACTTTTTGTTTTTGGATTAATTTAAATTAAACATGTTTGATTGGCATTCATTCATAAGTGGGAACTGGGAAACTAGATATACCGGGTGTTCATGTAACTAGGGCCATCCCTGTAATTTCTTTATATATGAAAATAAAAATTTGACATTTTAGTATGGTATATGGCATAAGAAACGCATTTATTGAACGAAAAAATTCAATTTCCATTTCAAAGGACATCAACTTTCTTATTTTAAAGGAAACTCCCTATTTTTTGTACATTTTATTAAACATTGGTAAGTTCCAAGTATGTTTGTGACAAACAAAATAATTTATTTTTCTAACCTTTCAAAAAAATGTTGGATTCTTTTTTGGCATTTTTTTAATAAAATCTATTTATGGGGTAATTATGAACCCTGACATTTTTGTTCAGAATCACACCATTAAACTACTCTTAAATAATTTAATCGGCTGTCTACAGCAAAGTGAGAGATATATGTTCTTTCAAGGTCTGCACAACGCCATCGCCCAAAAAATGAGATGGAAATAAACTATCAGTGCAAAAATGCCCGGAGTACGGTTAATCCGAAAACGCTATAAAGCTAAAGGTGTATTTTGCTAGTGTAGCGGACGACGAAATCGCCGAGCGGAATACTTTGCTTAGCAACGTGCAGCGTAAAGGTGTGTTTTGCTAGCGACGTAAATTTTCTGTCGCGTTCGACGAAATCGTCGAGCGGAATGCTTAGCAACGTGCAGCAAAGTGGCAGTAAAGTGTCAGCGTAAACGACACGTTGCTAAGCAAAGTATTCCCCTCGACGATCTCGTCGTCAGCGACGGAAAATTTACGTCGCTAGCAAAACACACCTTAAACGACACGTTGCACACACCTTATGGTTACAAAAAATTCCCGACACCCTGGCGTGTTTCGAGGCTTGCGCAGTACCATTTTTGTAAAATGTCCCGCCATTGCCTGGTTTTACAAGTCCATGTATTTTTTAAAATATCTTTTTATTATTTATTTTTTTATGAAAATTACTAAGTTTTTGAGGCCCCCAGCGTGCGCCTCATGCACCTGTGAATAAATACGGTACTGAAAAACGTACTATTGTACCAGAAAAATATCTAAAAGTGCATGCAGGAATTATGTACTTTGGGTTCTTTTAGGAAACACCCTAAACCTTAAATTAAGTACTATTAGTGTATAATCACAGCTGAAAAATGCATCAACATTATAAGACAATTGATAAAAATTTGGCTTATTAAAGAATAAATAATTGAAAATTAATGAAAGATTTGCATTGCAAGGTAAGTAAAAAGAGAAGTAGAATTAAATTAGTTCCGAAACCAGCTTATAGGCAAAGTCAAATATGCCTTTGTACCTGGTTTCCACCTTGGCCATGGCATGGCCATAAGCCAACTGGCTTGTGCATATCTTCCGGTTTGCAAGCAGAATCGACACATATTTTTTCAAAACCTTTGTCAGCTGTCCCCACCTGTAAGTGATAAACAACAATCAGATTTGGTCTTATAATTTTACCTGATTTCCTCCTTGTCTATGGCATGGATATAGACCGACTGGTTTATGAAGATCGTTCTTCCTGGCAGGCGAATCCAGACAAGTCTTTCCAGCATAACCAAGATTACGTATCTAATAAAAAACATTCAATTATTCATAAGAAATGTGCTTTTATAAGATCCACAGTTGATAAATAAACTTTGAAAGAAGACTTTGTTGTTGGTACATACGTAAGCTCGAATAAGGTCCAAACTATAGGTCATAAAAAGATAAATTACGTTGTACTGGACTTTATAACCGTATAATTATTTTGACTTCTTCAGACCTGCTTAGACGGGCCCAATTTGTTACCAAAAATTTGTACCCAAATCGATGCAACTGCGCAATGGGCAGAGTCTCTTTTCAAAGTTTATTATACTGCGCAATAAGCAGTTGCATCTGAGTCGATTTGGGAAAAAAAATTTGGTAACAAATTATGTCTGTCTAAACAGGTCTAAAGTGTAAAAAGGAAATTTAAATTTATGAAAAAAAAACGTATTAATGTTATACCCACAAAGTAGTAGTAGTTGTTGATATTTAAGATGATAGGGCGATTTATGAAAGAAGTGGACTGTATCAGTCGAATTTAAATAACAACTTTAAAGTTGCTTTAAAGCAAAGATTAAAGACCAAATACCTATAATTTTGTGCAAAATCGAACTAAAATAAAAAGTTCAGAGGCAGTCCTTAGGTAGGGACAGTCTTTCTCACTCGATCCAAATACCACGCGTTCACTTTAACGAGATTTGAATGAAGCGTCTGTAATTCGAATCTCGTGCAAGTGAATGCTTTAAGGAAGGAGAGGAAAAGAACATTTCTTTTGTATCCTCTGAAACAAAGGCAGTGATAGCACATTATAGAGTATAATGTACCATACGGTATAGGGTTGATGCTATCTTTAGTGGGACATTGCAGAGTGTAACGCAAGTATCAAATAACTGCTACTATCTTTGTAAAAGGCAAATATAGAAATGTTCAAAAATATAAAATAAATATTTTATTTATTGGTGCAGCCACTAGCTAGGATTGTTTTACTTTTAATTCAGTTTTTTGATAATCCAAAAAAGAACCTGCAAAATTATTGAAAAAGACAAAATTGGAACAAAGCAAATCGAAATGCCTTGATGCCATAATTTGTGATAGGTGATGGTAGTCCTGCAAATAAAACTGAAGTACATTGCGTAAAAGGAATTTATGCGAATTTGGGCTTGTTAGTACAATTTTCAAATAAAATACATTTATCAAACAAAGTAACGTTTGCAATCAATGATGTAGATCTACATATGATTTCAGCGACATAAGCTACGCGACATCCAGGGTGTAGCAAGCAGCAATGCAATCCTCTTCATTGCACCTTACGAAGAGGACTCAAGTGAGCAGTATGTGATGCTGATGAGTGCTAATAAACACGAAACGCAGCGCCGATCACTCTGCAAACTTGTGTAATTGCTGCTTGTTACACCTTGCCACTAAAAAGGCAGATCAAAGGAATTATCCTTCAGTTAATTATTTATTAAAATACATTTTACTGGAAGAATTTTAATGCCACAAGCCGTAGACACAAGGCGGACGACGCCGACGTAGTTTATATATTCCAATATTTTATTTGATTTTTGAATGCAGTACCACGGGAAGTTCAAACTTCGAAATGATTGGAAATTGGAAACGTATCAAAATCAAGCAAAACAACAAAATTTGAGTTCACCGAAAGTTTCAACTCGGTTTCAACGAGCCGTAACAAAAATCCTGTTCCACATTGTATATATTTTATTTATACATTTAAATTCTTATGGTTATCTAAAGCTTCATATTATTTGTGAAAGAACATAAAAATGAAATAGTGAACATAAAATGTGTTAGTAATTACCTCTCCATTTGCTACAGCTTCTCCTGGTATAAACAATTCTGGGTATATATTTTCTAAATACCACTTAAAACTTTTGCATCCTAGCCTTTTTCTTAACTGCTTCCTAGATGAAACATCTCCATAGTCGCCTTTCTCGTTTCCTATTCTTTGATAATAGTACTTAGCATATTCGTCCAACCAAACTTCGCTAAGTCGGACAGAATTTCTTCGAAGCACATTAACACCAGTTCGCCATTTGTAAGGGGACCGTTTTCTAAAAATGTGACCAACGTGCGAGCAAGGAACTATTTCAAGTGTGCCACCGCACATCCATGTTTTGAACGATAATTCCAAATTTTCGCCGCCCCAAATGTCAAATCCACTATCATAAGAACCAAGTTTCTCAAAGAACGCCTGAAACAATAACCACATATCATATACATTTCGATCTTGGGTTACAAAACGTAGGGATTAGAAAATAGAGTAAATTGTATAAAAAAAAATCAGGGATTAGTGGTGCAATTTTGTGCAAATCTGTAAGTCCTTATAGGAAAAATCTATAAGGTTTATTATACAGTGCGCGCCAAAAGTAAGTCCCCCCCCCCTGCTAACTTTTGAACAGCTTAATTTTTTATTCTGAAAATTTGGCGGCAGGGGTAGTTGATTGCGTGGTTTCTAAAAAACGTATTTTTGTTTATATGAACCTTCCGGTTATACCGGAAGTTGACAATAACTTTCTTATTTTAAATGGAACACCCTGTATATTTTTGGATGTTTTCTCCGTGAAAAGCTGATTCAAAAAACTTACCCTAGTAAGGGTAGAAGGTTGATAGTTTTGGAATTACGACAATTTGAAAATTGTATGTTTTGTCAAAAAACCTTAACCTAACCATAATAATCTGGAAAACAAATTCATCTTGTATTACAATTTTCAGTCCTTTAATCAGAAAGTTCTTGAAAATTAGAGACATTAAAAAATCTTTTGGTGTAGCAAAAACAGTTTTCAGAGAATTGCAAAACATACAATTTTCAAATTGCCGTAATTCGTAATTCCAAAACTATCAACCTTCTACGCTTACTATGGTAGGTTTTTTGAATCAGCTTTTCACGGAGATTTAAAACATCCAAAAATATAAAGGGTGTTCCATTTAAAATAAGAAACTTATTGTCAACTTACCGGAAGGTTCATATAAATAAAAATACGTGTTTTAGAAACCACACAATTTACTACCCATGTCACCAAATTAATAAAAAATAAAGCTGTTCAAAAGTTAGCAGGGGGGACTTACTTTTGGCTCGCACTGTATACTGTATAGGTTGTAATGGACGGTTCTCATGGTTACCTTGCAGATATTTCCTGTAGGGCTTACACTTTTGCATAGAATTAATTTTCAACAGGACCCCTATCCTCATTTTTTGGGATAAAATATCCGATAGGAAAAAAAGGCATTTTCAAGTAAAATACTCCTTACTTATTGGTTGTTCTGGGGAATTTGCATAGAAATGTGCTGTTTTTACTATATTATATATTTAATCCCCAAACTGAGGACCGGGGTCTAGGAAAATAGCACGTTTCTATATAAATTTTCCAAAACATCTTATTTCCCAAAGGATAATTTTAATTCCCCGAAAATGAGGATCGGGTCCCTGGCAGAAAAGTTATTCAATTAACACCGGTCAGTGCTAACATTACCCGATTAATTGTGAAAAATGCTCGGTTATTATTAAAATTGCTTTTATTAATCAAATTACCCCCTACATCAGGGATCTTGATTCTATACAGAGATGCTTATTAATAATTTAAAAAGAAATTTCATTTGACATTTGCAGTTTGAAAATTTACGCATTTCTATATTACAAAGTAGTACAGAATTGTTCGAATATTAATAATTCGTTGATAAAACATTTGAATATCGTATCGTATCCTTCCTGCGCTATCTTGAAAAAACAAGAAAATTCGATTTTTAAAATATGGCTATAATTTTTTTATTTTATTGACATTATACAGGCACTATTTTGTGTACAATGCAGTAAGCCATATTGGATTTACACATACGTATTTGGAATCATATTTAAAAAAATAAATTTTTTTATTTTAGAAACTAACATTGGACTTTAAGAGATGTAAACTATTTAAAATATTAAGTTTAAAATAAATCTTAACACATATGTATTGACAGTTTCCATCTATTCAAGGTTTGGTTAATAAAATAATTTCTATTTCTCTTAAACTATTACATAACATAATATACTAAATTACTCAGAAATATGCACTAATTCCGAATATGTGAAAATCCAATATGGCCGCCAGAAAAAAATAAATTTGGTTCAATTTCGGTCAATCCGTTGGTGAAAATAATATTCATTTGTACACAAAAAAGTGCCTGAATAATGTCAAAAAGACTTTTTTAGTACCACGGAAAATATAGAAGTAATAGCTATATTTTGAAAATCGTATTTTCTTGTTTTTTTAAGATAGAGCAGGGACGAGGTGATTTTCAAATGTTTTATAAACGAATTATTAATATACGAACAAATCTCTACTACTTTGTCCATTTAACCGATTTTCTATGTCCAATAATAACAAAGATACCCATACAGTCCAATTCCAAATGGGACACCCTGGATAATTGATAATAGATGTCAAAAGAATGATACTGTTCATATAAACTTTTGTCCGATTTTGCTTCCTAAGGGAGCTCAGCCCTTAAAATGTGGTTTCAAATTGTATGTTTTTTCTTGTTAATTTCAAAACAAATTATAGAAGAGATTTGAAATTTGGTGATCTTACTGAATGTTGTTACTCTTTATTAATATTTTGGACGGTTTATTAAATTTCAACATAATATGTAATTTAAAAAAATCAGATAAACAACTGACGCTCGCATTCGCCGAAATTAAAAGGTGTTGTTTATGTTTTAAACGAGGCGAATGTCAGCATGATGTTTAATTCAATAATTCGTCGGTCTAATGCAAAATTATCCTAAGTCAAAAAACACTTTTTTCAGGAGAAGGTATTATATGTATAATTTTAGTCCGGGAGCCAATAATAAGAAAAAGTGTATTAAACAGAAACATTACAAACCCATAACATCTTAATTTATACAACAGCTAAATTTGATTGGCCAGACAATTAATTCGCTGGCTAGCGGTTTTAAAATTTTCCGAAGAAAATGCTTGGCAAATCCACAATATGCCATTTAGTTTACATAAACAGAAAAAAAAATCCGGTACATCTTTATGAACTGTTTGTCCCTCATAAAACATAGCTCAACAATTATTCCAGTCGATGAAGAGTGTTAATCAAATTGATAAAAAATATGCTGCCACCCCCAAACCTAACAGGAACCGAGGTAGCAACCCGAAAGTGGGAATCATTTTCAAAAATAAGCAACCACTTTTACGAGACGTCAGTAAAAGTGGTTGCCTTTTTTTGAAAACGATTCCCACTTACGAGACGTCAGTAAAAGTGGTCGTCTTTCTTTGAATATGATTCCCACTTACGAAACGTCAGTAAAAGCCTATTTTTAAAATTATTCCCACTTTCGAGTTGCTGCCTCGGTTCCTGTCAGGTTTGGGGGTGGCAGCACAGTTTTTATCAATTTGCTTAACACTCTTCATCGACATTTAGTACTTCGGTCAAGTTTCAGCACATAAAAAAGATGGCACACTCTTGAGTACATAAAAAACTACCGATTTAACAAAAAAACCGCTATATTCTATGAGGGAGACTTTAGACTAAACGCACTAAAGTCTTTAGTGCGTTCGGCTCCTGGACTATAAATAGAATTTATGGGGTGATTCTGAACAAAAATCTTAGCCGTAACAGCGATGTTAAATTTGACAGTCACCCTGATGTCAAAAAAACGCAATTTTGTAAACTTTACTGCAACTTAACGGTTATTTAAAATAAAATTTTCGTCTTAAAATAACATACAGCAAAGTAATAATAATACATTAATGTATAATTGATCAAAATAATACATTATATAAATGTACAATGCATTTTAATACCGAAAATGTTATTTTATATTGTCGTTAAGTTACACTAAAGTTTACAGAATAGCGTTTTTTTGACATCGGGGTGACTGTCAAATTTAACATCGCTGTTACGGATAACATTTTTTGTTCAGAAATACCCCATTAATTCTAAAATCTTACGTCATAAATCTTAAATTTTTGAGCATAAATATACCTTCAATCTTAAAAATAATAATGTGATTAAGTATGTACTAGTTTCAATTAAATCCATGATGGAATATGGATTTTCAAAAATGGGTGATACTGGTGAATTGCATGGTAGGATATCTAAATTTGGCGCAGTTGGCCACAGTAAAATAAAAAATAAGACCTTCGGTGAAGTTTAAAAGAATAAAAAAATGCCGTAACGTGAATTTTATTTAAGTAATATCAAAAATGAAGCTGCTGAGAAGTTCTTTGGTTAAAGCAAAATATCATAAATGAAGTTTAGTTGGATTTCAACAGGTATACAAACCTAGAATATTAAATTCCCTAAAAATTACCACAAAGTATATTTGGTTCCCTAGTTTCGGTATTACTCCTAATTGAACTCGCTATATAAAACCATGTCCTGTTATTTATTTGGTACGAGAAATAAATACATATTTTTCTGATTTGCCATCAGTTTTTAAAAAGGGAGCAAGGAGGTCCGTAACAATTTATACAGGGTGTCCCTGAATAACTGTGCCAATTTTTGGGGGCCATAAAAGGAGTAAAACTAAGCATTTCTGAATTATAAAGTATTGTCTGGAAATGAATATTGATTAAATGAATGAATTATAAACGTAAACAAAAAAAATGATCAAAAAAAGTTAGTGACCCCTTCAAATGTGTAACCCTTGAAAGTTTTTAAAAGTTTTATTACTTTATAAGTGTGTATCTTCATAATATGCGAAACAATCACAAAAATTTCAATTAATATTTCTTGTAATATTTGTTTTATCAACAAAAACATATTTTTTGGAAACATTTCAAAGTGGTATGACTTTTAAAGGAATTATTGACAGATAATACTATAGAATTCAAAAATGCTTATTTTTACTCCCTGTATCACCTCAAAAAGTTAGCACAGTTATTCAGGGACACCTTGTATAAATTTCACAGGTATGTACACCTTTCAAGAGTAGATGGGAATTTATAAAAATTTTTGCTTTTAAGGAAAGGGTCAGGGGTCAGTTTAATTTCAAAAATAAGGAGCCATAATAGAAGCTACGTTACTTTTAATAATAAATTTGGAATACTCGTGCGCACTGAAACACTCTTTAAATAATCTCTTTCAAATTAAAAATTTCAAATCAATTTTTGAAAGATGTTTGTCAAAACAGAGATAAACAAAGAGCACAAATCAATTAATACCCATATTCTGGTCAAATCATTTAAGTTTAAAGACCTTTAAATTTAAATTTGTTAAGTAAGTTGTAATGGACAATTTCTATGGTTACCTTAAATTTTTTTAATTAAGACTGGGGAATGGTGAAAAAGAGAGGGAAACACAGCAACCGTTTGTTATTTTAATATTTTTTCATAGAAATCATAAAAAATAATAAATAAAAACTATCTGTCTCTTATAATTATTAGTACTTTAAGTTTTACCTAATTTTTCTTCTAAATAAAATTCTGGGAAAGCGTGGAAGTGGAAATACGATGAAATATGGAAAAAATTTACTAGTTCCACTTCTACTCTCTTCCAGGGGCACATATTTAAAAAAAAATGCTGGAACCCAAAGAGTTATTTATAAGGAACAGGATCATGTAAATTTTATTTAGTTTTGTTAATGGTTACTATGCAAAAAAAATAAAATAACACATGTTTGCTATACTTCTCTCTCTTTCTCACAATTTCCCCATCTTAAAGGGCTTAATTTTGACCTATACGTTAAAAAGAGATACAATAAGATCAATAGCGCCTCCTCTCTACGCGACATGTGAAACTGAACATGTGACTGTCACTGTCCAAGAGTTCTATGTTTTCTGTTGTTATAACAATCATACAAATAAGAAGTCAATCTTATCAACTCATGAAAAATTAAGGAAATATTTCCGGGTGTTGTTTTGGGGATTTGGGTATACGTACAATTTCGAATTTCAAATATAATAACAATGGCCAAAAATTACATTTTATAAGAAAACTAAATAATGTAAAAAAATTTAGTGCATAAAATAAGTATTACCATTTAATTTTAAAACTTTAGGATCGATTTACCCTAAATCACATTTAAGACTGCTGCTATTGGAATCAAGCTCCAGATTTGTATATACAGGGTGAGTCAGGAGGAGTACGTCAAACTCCGGGAGTGTAATCTATACATTAATACAAGGTAAAAAAACGAAAATGTTGATATCCAATTGTTATTAGTTTTCGGGTTATAGCGTTTTAAAAATTACAGTTGCCAATACTTGCATAACTCTTTTCATGGATCATGGATTGGTTGCGTTGGTTTTAATTTACCATCAAGGTCATCAGGTCTTTAGATTTTTGCTTGAAAAAGTGGTTAAAAATTAAGATTTATAAAAAAAGGTTGGAGTTTGGGATATACTAACCCGACATATTTTGAATGCTACAGCTCTAATAAAAAGCAACTATAAGAACTTAAAAGAGCAATGGCTAGTGTTCACAGAAGAGCGTAAAAATGTTTATAGGCACGTGGGGATATCTTTGAAAATGTTCTATGAATTAAAAATAAGCTAAATATAATGCTATACTTAAGCCCACTTAATTTTTTAAAACGCCTTTACTTGAAAACTAATAAAAATTGGGTACCAAGATTTTGTTTCTTTTACCTTGTATTGACGTGTAGAATACACTCCCGAAGTTTGACGCACTCATCCCGACTCACCCTGTATATTTTGAAAAATAAAATTTAATTTGCCGCAAAATATAAAAGAACAGTATGTACATGCAACTCGTTCATAAAAGCGAAATATTGCACTCGTCGTTTAAATCTGGACGCGTGCAATAAACTCGTTGCATAATATTCTAATTTAGTTTTAAAAATATCACAAAAAAATAAAATTTTCGATTTATTTAAAGTTAAACTAATCATATCGTTAATTTTATTAATTTGAGTTTCGACGCGAGTCACATTATTCACGCTCGTGAGTAAAATGCAACTAACCTTTTCCTTTTGTTTGATATTATCATTATGAAACTCACTTATACAGGTCCAAACATGGCGGATAAGTTCTCCAGTACGTTTTTTGGGAACCCATTTAATAGTGACGATTTTCGGTCGGAAGTAAAAAATATAAACAGGTAGTAAAAATGACTTACCTTATCTATACTAAATAGACCTCCTGCCATAGTAGGACTATGTACAGGTTCTGCAGAATTTTTATGACGTTTTTTCTCTCGCCCAGGAACCGCGTGCCAATTAAATTGTAAATTCCAATCAAATCCACCTACATTAACACCTCCTGAATCGCGGTAATGATATTCCAGAGTCGTATCATCTATAACGTCAATAACAGGACAGACTACTGTGGTCGGGTCTCGAGCTATTCGATCCAATAATGGTTCTAGCCATCCTTCAGTGCACTCGCAGTGAGAATCAAGATACGTTAACACTGCACCTTTTGCATATCTGGCTCCTATGATAAAGTAAATAAAATTTTATTGAAATAAAAGTTATTAAACTTATGGCTAAACTTAAACTTTACCTAAGAGTCGTGCCCGAATTAGTCCCTCCCGCTTCGCTGCTCTCACTATTTTAACCTTTGGTTCCATTTTAAAATAATCGACTAGTTGTGCTTTAAGGTGATCCATGTCGGAAAAATCATCTACAAGTATGACTTCTTCTATAAGATCAGGAGGTGACCTATCTAGAACTGAGTGAACGGTGCGAAGTAAAACTGACCAAGCCTCGTTATGGAAGCATATAATTACAGAGGTCTTGGGAAGATTTTCTAGGTATTTATGGGATTCTTTACACCTAAAAAAGAAAGAAAATATTAGTGTCTTTTAAATAATTTAATTTACTAATTTTATACTACTACTTAGTAAAAATATTTTTAAGAGTAAGATAATATAATAACTAATAGAATAGCTGTGAAGAATCAAATAATATAAATCGAAAAAAGTAATCCACTCTGTACCTGTAGTAAATATAGGAACTCAAGCAACATTAGTTGCTAAAACTCAGGTTAAAATTTAAACATTTTATCAATTTTTAGAAATTATAAAGTTATTTAACGGTCTTACATTCGTTTGTACTTTTAAGTACATTACCCTTAATTATTAAAAACGTTCGTCCTTTAAATTTGCCGGTGTGTGTAGTAACAGAAATATTTTTCAGATGCATTTTAGTTTTATTTTGCTCATATCAAACTTTTAAGTTAAATACTTACTTAAAATATTTTCCAGTAAAATATTTGCTTTGAAGCATTTTTTTTTTCTCATCAAAGTTAAAATTTTACCTGAATAAATAAATATAATTTAAATTTCCAGCAAAGTCTATCTCTTACTACGATCTCACATTCATTGTAGTCACAAAAGGACATGCTAATAATACGCCGCCATAATTTATTTTGTTTTTAATTTTTCAAATTGCTCAGTCTCCCTCATACTATTCTTCTCGGGGGTAAATGAACAAGAGGTTGAGTTTTTTTCGGATGTTGTTGGTTTTAAACGAAAGTTTGGTTGTCCCGGTAATGACTAGAGAATCAAAGATCGCGATTTTTTCATGATCTTTGATTCGATAGTTATTACCAAAGGGACAACCAAACTTGAGTTGATTAAAAGCAAGAACATCCAAGAAAAAGAACCCAACCTCGAGTTTATTTTAGGGAGATTAATAAACAACTCATAAGTTTTGTTTACATATGCAATGCTCTATGCATAAAGGCTGTTTTAGACGGGCACATTTCTTACAACAAATCTTACGTAAGATTTGTTGTAAGAAATTTATGTTACAAATAAAATAGAACAGGTTCTATTTTGGCCACAATTTTGACACAAATTGTGTTTATGTTAAAATTTCCTGTTTTACACGACCACAAATTTCTTATAACAAATCTTACATAAGATTTGTTTTAAGAAATGTGCCCGTCTAAAACAGCCTTAACATCAATTTTACTAGCACTGTCGTATTACGGGCTGCTTTAAAAGGGCGCGTTCCAGTAATGAACACTAAAGCCAACGACCACGACCGCAAAATTTTCCCGTTCCACTAGCTCAAAAGGTCACCATTCAACAAACAACCACGCAAACCCACGAATAAATACGGTCGTTGTGAGCTTCTTGCGGTCGCCATCGATGCACGAAAGAAAAAATCGCGGTCTTATGTAGAACGATTTTGCGGTCGTCGTGGGCTTTAGTGTTCATTACTGGAACGCGCCCAAAATAGTTCCAAAAAATTGTTAACCTCAAATAATGTGTAGCGTGTACTTCCAAAACGGTTTTTGTCCATTTTAATTTAATAAAATTTAATAATTAACAACTTTACAACTAGGATGGTGCGATTTCATTTTCATATTTAAAATGTTTTGATTTTTGAAGTAATGGATGAAGCAAATTGAAAGGTGCTTTAACAAACACACGAAAACGAAAGCCGCTATGAGAAAACGAAAGCATCTAAAAGAAGGAGGGGCTTGCATTCTATGAGCGAAAAATACGCTAGTGAATTATTCGCTCATAAAATGTGGGTAGCTTTTTGTCGCTGTAATATGTCATCTCTAACATTTTTCAGTATAAACGTCATATTATTGGACAAGACAAATCAAATCTCGTATTTTGATTGGTTATAAAATGAGGTGTTTATTAATCTTTGATAAAACATCACTTAAGACATTATCAAAAATAATAAGACAAATGTGTCGATTCTGTGCAAACCTTAGCGGAATGCCATACTGATCGAGTAGTGCTAATAGCCCGACATACTATTTTTCACAGGTTCGCGTTTTTTCCAAGTAATTATATTTATGCAGCCATTCACGAAAATCACCATGCAATACCCTTTCGACGTTACAAAATAGTCGCCATACTGCCGTAAAAAAAGGCGATTTTTTTTATTAACAGCCTATACAGGTCTAACAATCGACTTTTTTACGTATACATAAGATTTTGCGTTAAATACCAATGTGCGAAAACCTGTTTACATATAACCATTTCAAAATGTTAAATACTAAATATTAAGACAATTCTTGTTGTTCCTTCGG
This sequence comes from Stenus bimaculatus, assembly GCA_963971135.1. Classification (NCBI taxonomy): domain Eukaryota; kingdom Metazoa; phylum Arthropoda; class Insecta; order Coleoptera; family Staphylinidae; genus Stenus; species Stenus bimaculatus. The sequence continues at coordinate 14,297,212 of OZ020187.1, forward strand.
GCCGAGCGAGAGCGTGTCGTCGACGAGACTAGAATGTCGTCGACCACACGAACTCGACCGGCCCAAGAATAAGACTGCTGACCACAAACCTCAGGACTGGGATTCTCGAATGTATGCGACAAATTATCGCACACTTTTTCTGTCAAAAGTTTATTACTTTGTCAAAAATATATTCTCCAATGTCGAAATGGGGATTGAATGCGACAAATATGGAGTAAAACGAGTGAATGGGTCTGGGCCATGCGGACAAAGAGTTCTCAGAGAAATATAGAAATAAAATGATGACAGAAAAAGTGTGCGATAATTTCTCGCATACATTCGAGAATCGCAGTCCAGACGTGCGTACAAACCAAGGGACAATATCTTCTCCGCTCAGTAGAAATAGAGTTTTGGATTTGTTTTGTTTTTAATTTTAAAGACAAAACTCGACTAGTACATTTGGTGAAAAACCGGCATAAGAAAAGCAACCATGAATTCCTTTTGGTGAGAATTCCACTGACCACATCTTCGGGACATTTATTTAAGTTTTAATTAATAAGAAATAACCTTATTACCCTACAGAGTCAAGATCAAATATTGACAAAAAATGCATTGTTATTTCTAACTGAACAGTTGGTATTGGTAAATTACAACGTTGTCTATTATATTCGTTCGAAGTTTAATACCGCATGAGAACTTAACTTCGAAAGCATCTTAAAAATACGATTCATCATTCAAATTTTTCCCATTTGAACTTAAGTTCGGTAGGCCCCCAGCGTTAAGGCTATCATTTTCGTTTCATTAATTGTGATATTCGACCACTGAAGGCGTGCCACATATCACTATCTCCCGGTGTATGTGTATATAATCGTGGCAGCTTCATAACAGTCTGCCAAAAAAGTTTATAGAACTTTGCGATTTGCTGTGGACGAGACGTAAAGGGGGAGGCCAACAACGTTGCCGGACTAGAACCTACGAAAAAAGACGTCACGGATTCAAAAAGTTCATTTTTTAACCCTGAGACAAAAGTTATCAAAAAATGATTGGATATTATGTATTATTTTAATTTTAAGAGCAAATAAAACTCAAAAATTCATAGTTAGCCCCATTGTCAGATTTATAATTGATGGATAAATTATTTAAGTGGATTACTCCTATTAAGTCATGGTGCCAAAAACAATAGTTTTCCTGAAGAATTATATAAATTTTATTTTTATATCACATAATTCTACATATTTTTATACAAGGTGTCCCTCTATTTTTCCAGCAAAAATTGTTTTAGCTAGTAAATGTCATTCTAAACAAAAATTTTGTTTTTTCGACTCCTTAAAAAGTTACAGCAATTTTAAAATTGATAAATTTTCATGATTTTTGTGGAACACCCTGTATAATATTCTTTCTTACTATATTTATTTATTTAAATTTTTGAACATTATTGGCTGTATTTAAAATAAGTGAACTACGAGGTTAAATTTATCTCGCTAAAATTTAGCATCTTATTGGCTTAAAGTTAAAATCCAAAGCATACTTGATTTTAATTAAAAAAAAATTAAAATGAAATGAAATTTATACAGGGTGTCCCACAAAAATCATTAAATATTTGAAATTTTAAAATTGCTGTAACTTTTTAAGGAGTAGAAAAAACATAATAGTTCATAGGAAAATTTTTTTCAGAATGACATTTACTAGCTAAAAAAAATTTTTGCTGGAAATAAAGTGGGACACCCTGTATAAAATGGCGGTGATCCGCATATTTTCCATTTATTTATTAAGGAGTTTCGCGGGGAGCATGACGCGATGAACAAGACGCTGGATCATCTAAAATCAAAATTGCCAGTAAAATTATTTAACTCAAGAATAAATATTGTCTTTGAACGAAGGAATTTTTTTTTTCATTAAAATGGTATTGGTTTAAACAAAAAAGCGAAAAAATGTCGTTATATCGCGTTTTATATTTTTGCTAATTATAAATAAAATCACAATTCCTTCCTTCTTATATGCTGAAAATATGTACCAAACTTCATCAATTCAGTGGTTCTTGAGATATCTTGCTCACCGTAAAGCTCCTTCATAAAAAAAGGATGTTAGGAAAACAAGTGGACCGCGGTCATTTTTTTTTGTTTTATACAGGGTGTCCAAAAATTAGGCAGCCAAATTTTAGAAGATAATTCTACAATTAATTTTAAGAAAAATCTTGCTGTAAACATTCAGGGTGTTCCAAAATTCGACCGACAACGATTAACTGGAGATAGTAGACCTGAAAATAAGTTGATATGACCCTATTTATCTATATCCAAAAATGCATCCCTCAGCAGGTATAAGGCACCAAGTTGAATTTTTAAAATAAAATTTTTCTTATTACAGCCAAAGCAGTAACGATTTGGCAATGAAATTTTATATACGTGCTTTTGAATACTCAATTCCTTAAACGTGAATTTAATTATTAAAATCAAGAAATTTTTTTTAAGTTATCAGTTTATGTTGAAATTGTAGCTTGTTGCCAAAAACAGCGGAATTCTTACTGTTTTCCAAATTATTTTTTTAAATTTGTTCAAAAGCGGCACAACCTATGCAATTTTCATAAGGGGCAAAAAATCTTACACTTGAATTTCTCCACAAAAGCAAATAAGTTTTAAATAAAATTTTTAAATACCTAAAAAGTGTTTGACTGTTTTCTGGTTTCTTCTTCCATCCAACACTATTTATATAAATCGGGGATTAGCCAAATTTTTACCAATTGAGCATCCAGTATTCAAATGCACGTATACAAAATTTTATCAAAAAACCTGTACTGCTTTGGCTGCAATAAAAAAAATTCAATTTTGGAGGCTTATAACTGCTCAGGGGTGCATTTTTGGATATAGATAAATAGAGTCACATTAACTTATTTTTAGTTCTACTATCTCCAGTTAATCGTTGTCGGTCAAATTTTGGGACACCCTGTATGTCCGATTTCTTAGCTCTGCGAAAAACTTGACCATATAAAAGTTGATGCCATTATAAGAAAACAAAAGATCTCATTCGAGTTATGTGGGAGTAGAGTTTTAATTGAATTTAATTAATTTTAAGAAAAAATCAGTAAGTACTAATCTTTTATGAGAAAATTAATTAAAATCAATTAAAACTTTAAACCCACATACCTCCAAAACTAAAACGAATCGGACATATGTTCATAGAACATTTTTTCTTAAAATGGCGCCCGCTTTTATATGGCAAAATTTGTCTCAGAGCTAAAGAATCACCCTGTATTTATAAACCATCACCAAGTGGGTAGCCTTGAAATCTAAGCGGTTAATTTAAAAATTCCGTAGATACTTAACCCTTATGATCATATTTTTTTTCTGCTGACAATGTTTTTAGTTTTTTTTTGTGTACTATAGGGTTTTATGGCTATTATTTGATGCAACAAAAAGATAACTTCATAAAAATTGGGCGCTTTAGACTATTTTATAAATTAAAAAAACAAAAAGTGACTGCATTTGTTTTTTGTGCTACTTTATAGGCGTTTCTTGTTTTAGGCCGGGCGCAAAGTGGTAGGCAAGTGACGTGGCAACAAAGTGATTGAAGTGACAAGGCAGTGGGGTACCACTAGAAAAATGCCACCCTACTGCCTCACCACCCCAACGGGCGCCATAGTACACGTTATAAAGCTTTTAAAAAAATGCCTCTCACCATACCACACTGGTACACACATGGCCTTATATTTTTGCTGTATTTTTCAATCAACTTTTTTTTTAATTTCACTTTTTATCTAAATCCCATAAAACTAATACAAGCACTTTTATTATTTTTTATGGCATTTAAAAATTTAAAAAAAAATAAGTTGTTATAATAGTACAACAAAAATACATAAAACAAAAACGGCTGAGTTAAACTTTCACTTTAAGAATTTTCTCTAAATTTGTACAAAAAATACGTTATAGATTACCACTTTTTTCTAAAAAAGGTGTGGCAACAATTTTTTGCAATGTTGTGGAGTAAAAATAAAAAATAAATAATTATTCGCTGCACTAATTGATAAGGTACATTAGAATCATCTTTCTTAGACCTATGTATAAAACAAAAACCATTGAAATATATTCTTCTTGGGAGAGGCCAATTTTAGGGCTTGATTTTGAAATTCGCTTGATATTTGCGCTTTTGTTCACAATTTTTTTTTCAGTGTAGCTTTTTTAAATTTCTTTTTTGTTATATAGAAGAGTCTTCTCCCTACCAATTTCTTTGTTTTTGTAAGTCAAACCAAATAGTCAAACAGCCTAATTTTTGGAGCGCTGTAAAAAGTTTAAAAATAGATTTCAAACAAAAAACGAAAAGTGAACTATTGAAAAAAATATTATTTCAATTAGTTTTTTATAACTTTACGCCGCTATGCGAACGTTTTTTGTAAAGCTGCCGTATGACAATTTGGTTGACTTTCAAAATCAAAAAAATTAGTAGCCATAAGAAACTTCTATATACCAAAAAAAGAAATTTTAAAAAAGCTCCACTGGAAAAAATTTTATGAACAAAATCTCAAATACAGGGTGAGCTAAAATGATTGTGGTTTGAAATGTAAGCAACCAAACACGCAGGTTGGTACAACTGAAATCTTAAAAAGAAAATCTAGTAATCCAATGGTGTAGCAAAAATTTTTTTCAAAATCTCTAATTTCACAGCAAATGTCAAATATTGAAAATGTTTTCCTTCATTTTCGAGGCAGATGCTAACACACGACAAAGATTTATGCAAATTAATTTTGATAAAAATTGAAATTTATGAAATAGAAGGCACAAAACGAAATTCAAAAATCTGAAGTTTTGAAACAACGCCAACGTTAAAAATTACAGCTACGCCTCTGCTTTTGTGAAGTCTAGTTACTTTGTTTTGATTTTGACATGATTTTGTGTTTCTATGAACTTGAAGCAAAGAAAATCCCCATATTTTTAGGCGGGGAATTTGAATTGACCACAATCATTTTAGCTCACCCTGTATCAAGCGAATTTCAAAATCATGCGCTCAAATTTGCCAAAGATCCTCTTAAAAACAAACTTAAAAAAACTACAACTTATTTTCGCTTTTTTTAAAGTTTATTTAAAAAAAGATAGACATGATTCGAATTTAGTTTAAAACATAAATAATGCATTTTGATAGCGTTGTGGGCTACAGAAATTTACCAAATTTTCGAAATTTTTAAAAATAAATATGGTCTTGACATTTTCTAAAATGATTAGAAAAGTTATGAGAAAACCTATTTTGGTTTTCTTGATTGGTATAGTTTGCCTATGAATCAACAAAATCGCATATAAGCATAATACACCGTCTAAGCTCTTCAGTATTTTAAGGCCTCTTGAAACTTATACTTTTCTTTTAAAACAGCGTATAAAAATGAATTTAATGGATTTCATGCTTCATATACCAAGCTCAATATAGCCCAAAATTATATTGATGCATCGCTTTGCAAGTGCTCCTACTTTTCTTCAATAAAAGAGACTGGCAGGCGATAAAACGTGAGTTGGCAGATTAGATGGGCAATTTTAACCGTCGATATTATAAAGAGGAAATTCAAACATATATACTTTCACCTGAATGGCAATCCACGTTTTTCACCTTTTAAGCACTTTTGTCGTTTGATATAAAAATAAAAAATATTTAAAGGTTAAAAAAGTAATTATAAAATATAAAATAATCATTTTATTAAAACCTTAAATTTTTGTTTTAAAATGTTTGATTTCAAATACAAATTTTAAAATATAATATCCTGCAAAAATAGATCAAAGAGGTCTGATTCTAATGATCGAACCATCAACATGGGTTTACACAACTATTAAAAAAATAATTATAATTAAAATGTGATGTAGATTCTGTTAATTTGGTGTGTAGCTAAAATTACATGTACGTTCACAAACTGTAATCATGAATGTCGAACGCTTAAGGGGTAACTGTCAGGTGACCCTAAGGTAATATAAATAACTGTAAAGTGCGGCCTTTACTACAATAATTGTAATTATATTTTCTGTATCAAGATAATAAATTATTTGAAATATTAAAGATTTAAATTCTTAAATGATTTATACTGCCGTCCTAACTTAAAAGGCAGTACTCCAATTGTTAAGTCCGTTTTAGACGTACAAAATTTGTTACCAAAATTTTGTTCCCAAACCGACTCGGATGCAACTGCGCAATGTGGAGTTCCATCTGAGTCGATTTGGGAACAAATATTTTCATTTTAGCCCGTCTAAAAAGGCCTTTAGTTTCGAGAAAATACATATTTAAGGTCTTTTAGATGAAAACATAATATAAAAAATATTAAATTAATGTGTGTTTTTAAAATAAATAACTCACGCTTTGTTAAAAGATATTTAAATAGTCAGGACGTTTTCGTCAAGTAATCTTGACATTATCAAAGGCAGTAATGATAGAAAAATACAAATTATAAAAAATATAAAATTTAAAAATTCATAAATGTTTTCATGGTGGCCTATCTGAAAAAGCTTAAATGTACGTTTTCTCGAAACTAACAAATTGGAGTTGCTGCTTTTTAAGTTGGAACGGCAGTACATTGGTATTAAAATCTCCCAATGTAGCTTGCCGTGGTGGTTTCACTATAAGTCATAACTCGCAATTTATTGTACAAAATTCAAATCTAAAAATCTCTTTCTTGCGGTATTATCTGAAGAAGTTAAGCAGGAATTAGATTAATACCCTATTATTCCGCCGAATGGCTCCAATCGACTGTTTAAATTGTATAACCACAAAATTTAAGCCAAGCTTAACTTATATTACATATCGGATATCGCATATCAGTATGATTTTAGTTAAATTTAATTAAATATAGTTAGAAATACGCACTAAAATTTTGTTTAATTTGTGTATTATTTTTTTATTTATTTTCAATTATTAACATACCGTGCGGACATAAAGTAAATCCCCGCCCCTGCTAACTTTTTAACGGTTATGTTTTTGATTCTAAAAATTTGTCTACCTATGAATATAATTGCGAACTTTCTAATAAAGTTATTTTTGATTTTGTGGAACTTCCGGCAATACCTGAAGTGGATGGCAACTTTCTTATTATAAATGGAAGACCCAGTATATTTTTACATTTTCGTGTTCTCCATAAAAATGCCATTAAATTGACCTAGCATAGTGTGGTCTACGATTAATACTTTCGGAATTACGCCCATTTGAAAATCGTATTTTTATGCAACTTCATTTACACCGGAAGTTGGACCCAACAGCCCCAACTTCGTTATTTTAAATGAAATATTATGCAATTAAGTTAATAATATTAAATTTAAACAAAATTATGTTTAACAGTAAGTTCGTTAATTTTGTTGAATAACATAACCACCTTACACGTCTTGACAGTCATAAAGTCTACAGGAAATCTCTTGGATAAAAATTTTGTTTAAATTTAATGTTATTAACTTAATTGCAAAAAAAATCATTTAAAATAAGGAAGTTAGGGCACTTGGGTCCAACTTCTGGTGTAAATGAAGTTGCATAAAAATACGACTTTCAAATGGGCGTAATTCCGAAGGTATAAATCGTAGACCATAGACCACATTATGCTAGGTCAATTTAATGGTATTTTTATGGAGAACACGAAAATGCAAAAATATACTGGGTGTTCCATTTATAATAAGAAAGTTGCCATGCACTTCAGGTATAACCGGAAGTTCCACAAAATCAAAAATAACTTTATTAGAAAGTTCGCAATAATATTCATAGGTAGACAAATTTTTAGAATCAAAAACATAACCGTTAAAAAGTTAGCAGGGGCGGGGATTTGCAGAATATACTGGTTGTTCCATTTAAAATAAGAAAGTTGCCATCCACTTTCGGTATAACCGGAAGTTCCACAAAATCAAAAATACCTTTATTAGAAAGTTCGCAATTAGATTCCTCAATAGACAAATTTTCAGAATCGAAAACATAACCGTTCAAAAGTTAGCAGGGGGGGATTTACTTTATGTCCGCACTGTATGTATATAAATTAAAAAGTTTCATTGAAAATAAAAAGCTGAATAAGAAATTCAAGAATTAAAATAGTGATTCAACAGGTATTTCCCGAGATATTTTTATTATGAATGGGAACAGGTTGCTGCATCGAACATCGAAACATTGTCCGTTCGAAATATTTCTGGTTCAAAAAGTTGCTAGTGGCCTATTTTCGTTTTCACTCGAATTTTTTCGAATGTGAATAATTTCGAGTAAAAAAATTCGATGGATATCGCCTAATCGTATTTTGGTGACGTCGTCGAAGTTATGTTCGTATGCGAAATTGAAATTCGAAGGGTCATATTGACAACGTCGCAATTTAGGCAGTAGTACGAGTACAAATCACCCGGAGCTTAAAAGTGGAAAGTTTAACCAAGCATTTACGTTGGAAAAAGTATTAATGGAAGGAAGTATCAAATTCCCTAAATTATAAAAAAGATTGGAGACAATGGAGATAAATGGTCTTTTAAGTTCCTCAATGTATGGGGATGTCAAACTAATAATATGTTTGGTTGTCCCATGTATACATTTTTATAAATTTCTCTCTGTAAGGTCGGACGTGCATCAAAGTGGAATGCAGAGGTGGAAGTCTGTATCCCTAACGAGTTGATCTCGGTTGTCAAATTTTCACGTTAGCTGAGTCATTAGTTACGACTTTTTGGTTGTCTATAAGTCCTACCGACTTACGAAACGGGACGAAATTGCAACCGACTAGCCTTCCAACGTTGCCGTCACAATTTCACGAAATTTGTCTATGGTTTACCAGTTTTGGAACGCATTTTGAATAAAACACACAAACTGATTTTGGCATGTATCTTTTTTCTTTATTAAGATATAAATATTTATTTCTTTATTATACCAGTTAATTTACAGGCTTTACCGTTTATCAGATGCAAGAGTAATACCTTTTGCCTTTATACTAGATATTTAATTGACTTTTATTTCAAAGAATTATTTAGATCCAATAAAGTCTTATTGGAGGAAATTATCAATTTAATAGAACCGTTGCGGCGTTCTGTTATTTGAATTTGTAGCTTAAATTCTCATAGTACCTATAATTCTTCAATATGCTTTGGAAATTGAAAACCATATCTATATGCTACATTTATGCTGTACCTATCGTTTAACGTGTTTGATAATATTGGACATTTTTAGAAAACGTATAGGCCCTATTATGAACACGTAGAAACCATATTTAGGTCATTTTGTAATATTGAAGTTGGAATAGCTTGCGCTTCAGCTGTGAAACACACTGTATACACCAACATACTTTATAGGTATGCGCATCAATAAACCATCCAATTTTGTAATTAAAGTTTTTTCCTATCTCTGAAAATAAAAGATATAGCTACCATTTTTGCAATATAGTTTGTGAGTTGACTCGTTAGATATTTTCGGTTTCTCTTTTACACAACATTCATAACGTGGAAGCGAGACAAACATCGCAAGCATAGTACGATTTCTGCTAGTTTCCACGTTATGAACGTTGTGATGTGTAAAGCATCCTCCAGACGATGCGTCGAACGGGGGGGAAACGTTGGCCAAACGTACGTTTGCCACATCGTGTGTAGGCTCGATGCATTACGAATGCACGAATATTGGGACTCGTGTTGGCATTTGTGGAGGTTCGCCTTGGTGGGGGTAAATCCACCACACATCAAAGGACAACACGAATTTTGGCCCAAATGAAGAGATTAATTTGTAATTTGTACAGACTTTAATATTGGTTTAAACATTATTTAGTTAAACTAAAACGATCGTCATTTATATAATATTTATCTAAAATGGCAAAATTAATTACCATTTCAGAAAGGTCCAATGAGTTAGTTGGTCTTTGGTACTGGAATTCACAGAAAAACCAACGTTGGAAGCATCATGTCAAATGTTACGTTCGGCAAACTCGGCGAATGTTGGTTTAAACTTGAACAAGTTGACAAAAGCGGTCTGTAGACTGCAGTACATTCCCGGCGTGAAACTTAAATCCCGAAGGAATTATTCCTATGGTTTTTTTCTTAAATTTTTTCCTTCCTTCCATGGATATCTTGTCCTTTAAAATTTTAAAAATTATTTTCGCACCAAATCGTCATGGAAAGCAAATGTTGCGTTCAGCAAACTCAGCGAATGTTGGCCCAAACTTAGAGAGAGACAGAAAACATTTAACGACTATCACCAAGATCAAGTCGGTTAAGTTACAGACGTCCACTTCTGCAACCTTTCGAACAGAGAACAATTCTATGAAGCGCTACTTGATCCAGTAATGCATGAATTTATAGGATGTCCGCTTAATAAATGGATGTCGTCTGGTCTACCGAAAGAAAATCAAACAGTTTTGCTCACAGGCTACTTTGTGTGTTCGGATGTTGGGGTAACAAAAACAATACGCGAATACGCATCTAGTTGAGGTGGCAGAAATTACCAATCCAGAGAGGCGATTGTTACTTGTCATGTTAGAATGGAAAACGTATTTATTCGGCGTATGTACTATACTAATGAAAAGTAATAATTTTCGTTTTTCGAAATATTTGTTTTAACGTCACAGTAAGTTTGATGTCATAGAAAAAAGATGTAAAGCATATGTAAAATAAATCACCGCCATATTAAATATAGGGGTGTGAAGAGAGTGAAGTGAAGCGACGAGCAAAATTTAATTTACCCCACGAATACTAATCCAGCCAAGTCATGAGCCAGGCCTTTTATTAAGAGAAGCTTGTAGGGACAATTACTACTGCAATCGAGTCATAAATCTGATAGGGTAGTTTAGTAGAAATTCATAACCCAAGTATTGCAAGGATTTGAAATCTACGGAATTCTCAATCCACTTCATTTCCGTATGGTTAAAATGCCATTGTTCGTAGTCATTTTGGGGCGGTTGAATAATACGCGTATAATTAGTCAGATATGCAGAACGAACACTGGGTCCTAGGTCTTACAATTAGCATAGAATACAGACAGAGATCGTACAAGTTATTTGTGAAGTGGGCCTCTAGTTACAATACTTGAAATTTATTGAACTCTGTTTAAAGGGATTACTAATTAAATTAATTTATAACCATAATCCAGGGTTTATTTCTTTGCATATGTTTATTATTCTTTCACCCTGAAAAAATTTTTTAAGAAAATATTACAATAAAAGGTAGTAGCTGTATTTCATTTAAACAAAAAACATCATGAAAAAAACTTATTTGAGATTCAAATATAATCTATTTTGTTTTAAAGGACTTGTAATACTTTAATTTAATGATGGGGAAATAAATGTGTATACAGTTTTAGATATAAGCGAAATCTCGGAGGCTTCTTAATTTAAGTTTATTCGTAGGAATCAGAAGTTAGCCTTGTGATGTGGCTACAAACTTCACCACAGCGCCTTGCTAGGATATACCATGTCAGCTAGGGATGACTGTAATTAACATTGCTTTCTGAAAATTGCCTTAAAGCCAAAAGAGAAAATTTTAGAAAGTTTGTTCAAACAGCAAAGAGCATGGAAAGTTTAATTAGGAACAACAAGTTACGAAAATCGAATGCATGTCTAAAGTGCCTAAATTAATTAGGAAAATAAATTTATTTAATTATTAAACCAAACTAGATAAATGTTTCGTAGTACTGGTTTGCACATAAACTTGAAACGTTAATATGATTAATAAAAATAAAGAATTAAATTAACTTGTACATAATCTTTATTGTGTTATAATAATTGTATGCACAAACGCACTGAAATGTTTTCAGGGGCACAAAAGTATATGACAAGACCTTTTGTTGTTATTCCTAGAAATGATTCCCTAGGGGTATAAAGATAACTTAAACTCAAATCTCGTAAAAGTGAACAAAAATTTCCACATGTGTTCTATTTACATATGTATACTAAATTTATATTACCTATCTGATTATTTTTTTCTTTCTATAATTAAATTAAAATTCACTTGCGACATAATTTACTATAAAAAAGTTAATATATCCACTTTTAGAAAACATAAAAAGAAATCATTCTAAATAAAAGCTAAAGAAAAATTTGCATTTAAGAATAATCTTAAAAAACTTATACTTATACAGGGTGTTTACTCATATTTTTTTCATTTTTTTTAACATAACAAAAGTAAAAATTTTTTAGAAAACGTCAATTTTTCATGATATTTTCTAAAGTTACCTAAATTTTTGGATTTTCAATAAAGTTATACTAGAAAAATGTTTTGCGATTTTACCTAAAAAACTCAAAATTTCTGTTAATTTTGGTGAATATAAAAAAATGACATTTTCTAAAAAATGTTTCAAACAAACGTAATTATTTTTCATAGATTACGAATCTACAAAAAAATTATGAATTGGGTTTCATTATAAAACTCCAATAAAACCCCAAAAACTAATAACTCATAGTATAATTATTAATTGACTCCTTCGAAAAGCTACAACTTTTATTTGAAACATTTGGAAATCACTTAGTTTTCAAGATATACAGCTGGGCTTAGTTTGTTAGATAATGGACGTGTATAAAAAAGGAATCATTTTAGACTGGACACCGGAGTAATTAGTGTGGACATAGAGGAGATAAAGCGTCTTTAAATAAAATAAGAGTATAGTAGAGAAAATCTTGGTTCGTTGTAATAGCTTTTTCAAGAGTGCACCGACGTTTATCCTCATTCTTTATAAACATTTTGCAACTAATTTATAATCCATGTGATTGACTAACTATTAGTATATTATAAACGAGGGATGCCTAATCCTAAATATTACTCACCATTCATCTCTAGGATCTGGCAAGCTTCTATGGACGCTGATCATATCACTAACATATTGATTGAAGGCATTCTTTAACCAACCATCATCGACCATTTTCTTAATTTCACCTAAAATAAATAAATTGTTTACTTTACTTACACTTATAACAACATTTTAATAAACTTGTTCCTTTTAAAACAACGTTGTTTATTACTTAGTTTAAAACATCTAAGAGCTAACGTCAAAATCATACAAACAAATAAATATTTATTTTAATCTGGACATTTTTATAGCGCAGTCTCTATAACGTGAAAATCGCGTAACGTGCACGAGCAATTTTAATTATTTTATTCTGTAACGTGAACAATCAAACACTAAAGTATTCTAAAACGTGAAAATGCAATGTTTTTACTGGTCAACAACATAAATTAAAACACGTGATTAACGTTAACGACGAGACGTCTCTAAATTTTTCATCGCGGTCGCTGAATACACGCTAAGAAGAAGTTTTTTAAATGTTTATTCTTGAGGTAAGATTTAAAGTTTATTAAAAAAAGACAATTTTTAAATTAAAAAAAATTGTTTTTATATGAAATTTCAGAATCGACCCAATCACGCCGATGTCGACATTTTTTTCACGATGCACGTGTTTTTTTATTCTTGATATTTTTTTCTTAAAATTAGTTGTAGAATCGCCTCCCAGAGGCCGTTCAGGAACTAATTTTTTTGTAAGGGTTATTATTTGATCAAAATAATTCCCAAAAGCTTCCTATACTTTTTTGCCATCAGTTTTAAAGAGCTGCGGCCTTCTTAGGATGCGTGCATAGTCGAGAGTAGAAGATAGAGTCGAGGATACCGCTTGCATGTTAATTTTTTTTAAATACAGGTGCACCTGTATCCTCTTTTCTTGAAAAATCTTGGCACTATGATAGGTATACCCTAGGCGGAGGAGACGAGTACTCACCCAAGACCGGCAGGTATATTTTTTCACCACCAAATTCTCACCGACCAAGGGTCGAATTTTCACCCATTGGATTTTAATATTTAATATTTAATTTATTATAAAATACTACACTCTTTGGTGATCGGGTTAGGTTAGGTTTGGGTAGAGTTTGATACGTTTTGATGCGGAAAAGGTTTTTAAAATATAGGTAAATTTAGTTATTCTTTTGCTAATAAATAGAAATTTTACTAAAGTTTTGAAACGCGATCTCCATATTTCTTGAAAAATATAAAGGATGATCATTAATCATTAGCGTCGCAGGTCAACCCCGTAAATTGATGTGCGCTCAGAGGAGCTCATGGGAGAGAATTCGGTTGTGACCTCTTTCGGCTTAGGTAAAAATTAAGATTTTGGGAGAAACTCGGCCCTGCTCACCCTAGGTAGTGAAATCGGACACATGATTATATATTTCTTTGTTATCTAGATCCAAGGAACTGATTCCACTTCAACATAACCACGACGATGTTTTTAGATTAAATTAAATCATGAAAATGTGAAAATGGCTGAAGTTAACTTGGCCAGAACTTTAAAATTGGAATGAGTGGATGTTTAGAAGGAAAAAATTCATCAACTATGGTCTCTGAGTCGCCATTAAATGTTGCATTTGATTGCCCCTTGGACTTCAAACTAAAAATGTGTTAATATGCGTCTACTAATTGTCAATTGGCGCCTTCTAATAGTTATTGTGCGCTCTCCAACAGTTATTTTGCGCACTTCAGCGTTACTGTGCTCTTTCCAAAAGTTAATGGGCGTTTTCTACCGTTTAAAAAAAATTTTACTTTTAAAATTTTGTTTAATCTACCTTTTGAGAATAATTTTTGTCGCTCACACCACCCCCCTGGAGTATTTTCCTTACGTTGTTAAGGTTTTATTAATTGTTAAGAGTTTCTCTAATGAGCTTATTATATGTAGATATTGTCACACCTGATGATGAAATTAATCGTTTCGAAATCGAACGTTTATAGTAAAAACTTAAAGTATATGTTGATTAAAATTCTCACGTAGGGGTGAGCTATATTTTTTAATACAGTTGGATTGAAAGATTTGGAGTTTTCTCTTCAAACCTATTTATAACTAATCCAAAGCAGCGTCGCCGTTCACATATTTCGAAAGGAACTGATTATTTAAAAAATAAATATTTGGACTTTTATTAATTGTAGTAGAAAATAAAACTTATAATCTTCAGTCCAACTTTATTAATATATCAATAGTATACAAAATTTTGAAAATACAAGTCACTTTCGTCTTAACATTAACTTGATTCTTTTGACATGAAGATGGGACATAATGTTCCGAAATCGATTGTGATTTATACCCAGATTCTGGTCAAAGCATTTATGTTTAAAGGCCTTTAAATTTAAATTTGTTATATGGGTTGTAATGGACAATTTGCATGGTTACATTACTTGTGTCTAATTAAAGGAATTTAAGTATGACCAGAATCTGCCTGTTATATCCAGATTCTGGTCAAATCATTTAAGTTTAAAGGCCTTTAAAGGACCTTATCGGGTTTTGGGAGCATTTTGTACAAGAATGAAACTTATGCCACATATAAATAAGAAATAAATATACAATAGTGTAAAATATTTCGCTGGTTAAGAGACCGCTTTCGCCAAGAACGCAATTGAAATTAATTAATTTTTGCACAATTAGACAACGATGCTAGTGTTTTCCTCGGTGTTTCTAACAAACAAAGTAGTTTGGTTGCCTATGCCATTTATTTACTATGATTTATTGACTTTAATAGTATAAAAATTATACAATTAAATACATATTTGTTATGACTTGATTAGAAATTAATTTTTAAGTATTTATTTTATTCAAATAAACCTATAATTTAAGTATACAGGGTGCTGGAAAATTCGCGGACCAACGCAATGGTGCGATGTTGAGGAACTCTTAGAGAACAAGGGAAAAATAATTAAAAAATTCTTTGTTGCTTTAGCTCGAAGTTATGGAAAGTTAAACTTTCAATTTTTTACTCTTTTAATTTGCAATATTCCCATATTTATGCTTTGGTATGACACGTAAATTATGTAGAAATGCAAAGATATTTAGCCTTGTCCATCCTACTTAAGAATGGTATTGTTAAATGTGCTATTTTACATTTTAAATATTTGAATTTTGCACATAAATAAACATGTCAACGTTGTAGCTTAATTACAAATAGGTACAATTGTCAGTGTCAAACTGATCTGACTGGTCACACGAATTTGTCAAAAAAAGTAGTAAAATGTATAAACAATTAATATGCTTTAGCAATACTTTAAATTTTCTGAATCGCGTAGTTTCTCTTGTTATTAGTTCGAACTTTTTGTTAGTAATCCTTTAAGTTTGCAGGTTTTTGTGTATTATTTAAAGTAAGTTTTTTAAATGTTTTTAGTTATTTATGCATGCCATTGGTTGTTATGGAAAAATTAAATACAAACGAATTACACCTGATCATGGCATTTTAATTTAAATAACTAAAATTAACACAGAGTTGCCAAATTTAAGATTTTAAAAACACATATATCTTCGAGGTAAAGCAACAAAGAATTTTTTAATTATTTTTCCCTTGTTCTCTAAGAGTTCCTCAACATCGCACCATTGCGTTGGTCCGCGAATTTTCCAGCACCCTGTATATTTTTTACAATTAATCTATTTTTACACAGTTGTCGTTTTTTTGCAATTTTTAAAATATTTGATAAAAAATGACTTTTCCAGTTCCCTGGAGCTCTGAAACTTTTACTGTAAATTCAATGGCTATAGTTTTAATAGTTGTAATAAGATTTGTAATATTACGGCGTCAATTAAAAATAAAATATCTTTTACAGGTTATCGTAAGACTTTATTGCACAATCAGGCAACATTGAAATTTTTACCTCTCAAACGAAACGTCTAAAATAAATGCACAATAATTATTAGTAAAAAGTAGAACCGATAAGGGACCTCGGTGGCGGCAAAGGGCTTGTAAATTCCTTCTATTTTTGTAGGACACGCGTTCTGGCACTTCTAAGCACCTCCTATCAAGTAGGCAAGATACTATTTACGACATTCGGCAAGTTATTTCTCCTTTGCTAAAATGTTTCATTCCAGTATGTTACATGAGCGCGTACCGGATTTCTATTTATGTGTACGCGCCAGTTTTAGCTGTGTGCGCATGACAATAACACCCAATGTGAGAAACATTTCAATCCAGTGTGAGTCACAGTGAGTCAGTCGCCAGATACCTTTGTAAAGCGCGTACGAATTTATTAGCCCGGGCATTACTTGTAACTTGTAACAGTAACCATTGTTCTAAAGTGCCTTATAATAAAGGTCATTTTTGTATCTACCATCAGGTTAATCCTTTTGGCCATTGTATTCGATTATTAACATAGGTTCCACAAGGAAAACACAAAACACCCTATTAGTTTTAAGTGTCATTTGCTTTCAATTTAAACGTAAATGAAAGGTAATTAAAATTTATCTGACAGTACTTGTCAAAATTTGAATTTTAAAATCCGCTGTTGTCGTGTTAATAAATATTTTTTTAAATAATGTAAAATCTCATAAATGTATTTATAATTCATATTTATTGAAGAAATTGGAAATATAATTAATATTGGGGGTATTTTAGTTAATTTTTGTAGGTTTAACTTATTTTTCATGTTTGCCCAAAAACACCTAGGAAAACGATAAGGTCCTTTAAATTTGTTATATGGGTTGTAATGGACAATTTCCATGGCTACATTATTGGTGTCTAATTAAAGGCCTTTAATTTTGACCAGAATCTGTCTATTAATATTTATATACCATAGATATATTAATAACGTTGGACTGAAGATTATAAGTATTATTTTCTACTATAATCAATAATTATACAGGGTGTCCCATTTGATGTAGGACTCTATGGGTATCTTTGTTATTATTGGAGATAGAAAGTCGGTTAAATGGACAAAGTAGTGCATATTTGTATGTTCAATAATAATTCATTGAGAAAACAGTTGAATTTTGCGTCGTTTCGGGGCCATTTTGAAAGAATCAAAAAGTGCTATTTTCAGAATATGACTGTAACTTCTTTATTATAGGCCATACCAAAAAAATTTGTTAATAACATAGAGGCCGTTTTTTAACTTAAATTCAATAAGCCAATCAGATTTTTTCTTAAATCACTGGATTGCCAATAATCCAAACTTTGTTTTTTCTTATGGCGGGCATATTGGCATTACACATATTTGGAATCAGTGTATTTTTCTCAAAATTTTGATATATCACATCATGGGCGTCATCTTAAAAAATCAAAAATTGGCATTTTCAAAATATGACTGTAATTCTTAATTGTAGGCCATACCAAAAAACTTTGTTAACATAGAGGCAGTTCTATATCTAAAATTCAATAAGCTAATCAGATTTTTTCTTAAGTCACTAGATTGCCAGGAGATAATCCAAACTTTGCTTTTGCTTAAGGCGGCCATATTTGAATTACACATATTTGGTATCAGTATTTTTTCTGAGAATCTTGATATACCACATGTCACATTTAATAAATATTTAACGGAAATTTGGGACAGTTAATAAAACGCATAAAAGATTTCATGGAGAGCTCGAAACTTATTAACATAGCAAAACATAAAGAATAAACAGTTGTAAACTGTCAGTACATATTATGTATTTGTGACAATTTATATAATTTATTTTATTTTCTAAATCCAAAATTAATAAACTTATACAAATGTCAACAATAACAAAAACAAAAAGAACGAAGTTAACACCAAGGTGTTGACAGTTTACAACTGTTCATTTTTTTATGCTTTGCTATGTTAATAAGTTTCGAGCACTTCATGAAATCCTTTATGCGTCTTATTAATTGTCCCATTTTCCGTAAAATATTTATTATATGTGACATGTGGTATATTAGATTCTCAGAAAAAACACTGATACCAAATATGTGTAATTCAAATATGGCCGCCATAAGCAAAAGCAAAGTTTGGATTATCTCCTGGCAATCTAGTGACTTAAGAAAAAATCTGATTAGCTTATTGAATTTTAGATAAAGAACTGCCTCTATGTTAACAAAGTTTTTTGGTATGGCCTACAATTAAGAATTACAGTCATATTTTGAAAATGCCAATTTTTGATTTTTTAAGATGACGCCCAAACGATGCAAAATTCAATTGTTTTGTCAACGAATTATTATTGGAGATACAAAAATGCACTAATTTGTCCATTTAACCGAGTTTCTATCTCCAATAATAACAAAGATACCTATAGAGTCCAACGTCAAATGGGACAACCTGTATACTTTGTCCACCTTCAATCTTCAATCGTTTTATCTTTACATACAGGGTGTCCCGTAATAACGTGGACACACATACAGGGTGAGCTAAAATGATTGTGGTCAATTCAAATTTCCCGCCTAAAAATTTGGGGAATTTGTTTGCTTCAAGTTCATAGTAACACAAAACTTCAGATTTTTGAATTTCGTTATTGTGCCTTCTATTTCATAAACGTCAGTTTTTATTAAAATTAATTTGCATAAATCTTTGTTTTGTGTTAGCATCGGCCTCCAAAATGAAGAAAACATTTTCAATATTTGACATTTGCTGTGAAATTAGAGATTTTGGAAAAAAAAATTGCTACGGCATTGGATTACTAGGAGATTTTCTTTTTAAGATTTCAGTTGTACCAACCTGCGTATTTGGTTGCCTACCTATCAAACCACAATCATTTTAGCTCACCCTGTAGTAGAACGGGTTTATCACCTCAAATTAAGATGAGAAATTCCTCTAACACCTTGCCCAAAAACATCAAAACTTGTGTTAGGTAGAAATAGGCGGGGTAAATCGTGTTTTAGGAAATATACTATCGTTTTCCATTAAAAATTATATTTATCTACATAAATTAAATTTAGCTGGCATATACTCAGTACAAGTTTAATTTATCGATAAAATTGCTTTATTTAGTCATAAACCTATTTCATTTCACTTTATTTTTTGACAATTTTTGTTGACGCTGGATCATCTAAAATCAAAATTTCCTGTAAAATTAGTTTACTCAAGATAAAATCTTGTCCTTAATCGAGGGATTTCTCAAAACAATTTTTTTTTCATTAAATGGCGTTGATTTAAATGAAAAAGTGAAAAAAAATACGTTGCCACTTTTTATAGTTTTGCTAATTAAAAATAGAGTTCGCAACCAAATCAAAATTCCTTCGGTTAAAGACAAGCCCTAGATATAAAGAAAGTTTGTACCAAATTTCATTAAGATCGGGAAATTTTACGCGCTCACCTAACTTCAATAGATATTATAGTAAAATATAAGTTTTTAGTAACCAAATTTTGTATCCATTTCCAGAAATACAAATTCTTTTAAATAAATATATTTAAAAAAATAATTTAGAAAAATTCGAATACAAATTAATTTTTTGCATAATTTCTTGAAAGCAAAATTTTAAAATATACATTTTACATGACTTGAAATGTTATATAATTTTATTCTAAAAAAGATTTTTTTTTTTTAATTTTGAGTTTTTTGGTATATACCACTGAAGTCTGTTTTAAACGGGGAATTTAAATTGAGCGCACTTACAATTTACCGGCTGCTACAGAGCGAGCGCTTGCTAGTGCTTTTATAGTTCAGCGATAATGAAACAGATGACTCGCGCCTAAAATCCAAACAATGCTCCAAGGCTAATCTACAACGTTCTTATTTGTTTACCGTTATCAAATTAATACGTGAATTTATAATAATCACCGTGTAGGGACTCTAAATCTTGCAATGCGCTTTGCAATTCTCCAAGTTTTAGCATGGTTTTAGTAATTACTTAATAAATAATTAGTGATCGTAGAAAAGAAAATTAGAGAATGCATTTTAAATAAATTTTAATTATTTTTAATTACACATTTATTTTAAACCATAAATAATTTTAAAACATTTTTCGCTTTTCTAGACCAGATTTACCTCTAGCGGGAAAGTTTTGGGGTAGATTTCTTCCAGTGTATAGGTGTTTTGAGCTGCTGAATCCGAATTTGAGGTTTGCCAACAAAATTTCATAACGCAACATTGAAAAAAATGCAAAAAAGATAAAAAATCTCATTTTTGTCAGTTTAATTCTTATTACTCAGAAACTATCAACTTTTCGTAAATAACCTCTCAATTCAAAATTCTAGTGCATAAAATTTCCAACATATTTCTTTACTTATTTTCTTCTTTGTGTTTACTAAGACGATAAGGAAAGGGGTAGTTAGTTTTTAGTTTTATCGGTAGAGTAGAACTTTTGTGGGTGGATGGAAGAGAAAATTCGAAGAATAAACGTATCAATAAGTTTTTTCCTGCTATTCCCCGAAAAAAGTTGTTCAACCCTTAACGCAAAATCACTTACACCCCCTAAATTTTCAAAGTTCTCCCCGAATCGCACCAAATTTTAGTATTTTATGTGGGACCAAATTCTAAAGACGGTTGTTTTAACCTAACTATTAAGGGCTTGGAGATATATCCCCTTTTGATTTTGGACCCAAAATCGGACGTGTTTAACGCGATGCCTCGAAAAGAGCGAGTTTTTGTATCCTACTTTAAACATTCGAGTTACGTCGAAAAGAGCAAATTTTATTCTAAAAGGCGTACGAATTTAAATTTTTTCCAAGCACGCTAAAACTGAAAAAAAATCCTGAAAATGTTAGATTGTTCTTGCTTTTTTCCGGTCGTCGGTGGCGTCAACTTTGAAATATCGTAGCTCCGTTGGGCTTTAAAAGGAAGCTACAAAATTTGGGCCCTCCTATTCTCACATCCTCAGAATAGACTAAAACTATTTTAAGTCTTCAGGCGCAACCCCTTAGCGTTTGTGTTGAAGCGACAAAATTCGGAACGTCATCTGATAAGTAGTATGCTGTGACAATAACAACTGAGTATTGTTATTAGCCGTCATTAATTGTAATTCAATAAACAGAAGTTCATATTACGTGTTATTTTGAGTCGTATTTTGTATGATGTTTTTAAGTTTGATTTACTTACTTACTTCACGTTTATACATTGTTCTGTATTCTAGTTAAGAATATACTCTGTTACTAGTTACAACGAGTTCTTATTACTCATTTAACTCGTCACGGCGCCGGTCTGTGAAGAGTGCAATTTTAGCATTTTTTAGGTTGCAAAAGTACCATAATTTTTCTGCTTTAATCTGAAGATCCACCAATGTAATAAAATCTCGTTTTTTTATTTTAAATTGACGTACACGTTAGTACCACGTTCCTGCAGTTCTTCTTGATATCTTAATTTTTCTTGATGTTTTATCGCCCTCAAAATCGCGCTTTGTTTTCATGGTTTTTCGACGCTCTAATATTTAGTAATTTTAACATTTTTTATTTTCCTTTCTACATTAATATTTATAAGCAAGAAAATCGGGAATTTTAATTTTTCACAGAGGGCTTTAGAAAAGAATCTAGCGTAAAATGTTTAAAAATTCGCGCTCAATGCGGTTCCACTGGCGGCCACAGTTTTAAAAAAAACTTTAAATTTTACTTCATTTCCCTAAAAAGAAATCGTTTTCTAGGTCCACTTTACGACAAAAAAATAAAAAAAACTGCTATATCTTAGATCATATAAAAATGTCATTGTTCGTTAGGTAAATTCTGGGAAAACAAAACTTTCGTATAAAATCAACAATTGGCGATTCTAGCTAAGCGATCTCCCTCTTGCGGCATAGCGTGGAACTATGAGACGACGTCACGTCCGAGATAGTTGTGCAGACGATTTAGCGTTTAACGTTTGTTAATGTCAAATAAATAACGTCAACTTACCTAATTTACTTTGTATTATTAAATGCGTTTAATTATTTCTTTCCAAGTTTAAATTTTTATTTATTTTGTCACTGACGTGACGTCACTAGAATATGTAACCAAACATACATTTGCGCGAGAAATATTAATTTGAATCGCCAATAACTAAAAAAAGCTTAACCTCCTGTTTATTTTCTCCCGAAAAGTTGATGGTTTCCGAGGAACAAGCAAAAAACATTTTTTTTTTCAATGTTGCGTCAGGGAAGAAACCAAAACTACCCAAAACTTTCCTGGTAAAAACACATTCTGACTGGACTATTTATGCATTTCTAGCCGCCCATTCTTAAATTCAAAATTTCTACTTTTTTTGAGCATAACTTCCGAACCCCTTTGAAAATAAAAAAATCCCCAGGCGCTACCGTAATTAGATATTATTTCTTTATAAGGTCGCACTTAGCCACATTTTTTGAAAATTTTATTCAAAATTTGTTTTTGAAGTTTAGGGTCGTAGGAGGTGATTTTTTTGTTTATAAAGAAAGTGAAAAATAAAAATGTTCTACGTTGGAAAGTGGTCTGGATCAAAAGTTGCGAATTTTCAATGTTCGCGTCGAAAGAGCTCGAAATTGAAACAGCGAATTTGATGGCGGAAAAACGACATAAAAACAACAAATTAAAACAATCTCCCGAAAAGGCATAGTCAGTAAAATTTAGATTACGAATAAAAAAAACGCAATTTTTTCCGTCGGCCGAATTGTCCAGCGAATAGCGAATCCATCCCAATTTTATAGTTTTGCGACCTAAAAATTCGTTAAAATTGTACACTTTACGTTCTGGCGCCGTGACGCCACACCTCTGCACCTGGAAACTTAAAAATTGGTCTGGTCAATCCTCTGGATGTGAGAATAAATGGGGTCGAATTTCGTTGCTTCCCTTTAAAACTCGACGAAGCTATGATTTGTCAAAGTTGAAGTCGTCGATGAGCGGAAAAAAATCAAAAAAAATGTTTCCTGCTCTGAAAAATTTTAAATTTAAAAACACACTTTTCGCGGCTCTGCGCAAAAATCGTCCGATTTCAGGTTAAAAATACAAACGGGGTTGTATCACAGCCCCCTCAAAACTAGTCTTCAGATTTATGGGCAAGCGATTGTTCGTTGTGTTTAATAACTTTTTTCGAGGCAGTCTGATCGAAAAGTGGCTTACAATTTTTCTGGTTCATCCACCAAAAAAATTACAACTCTCTACGCCAAAAACAGATGTTTCCTGTTCCTTACGGGACCCGTCCAAGGCATTTTAAAGAAATATAATTATTTTTAATTTTTATGCACGTTGCACGTGCTGATTCAAAATTCAAAAATCAGAAGGTATTTTTGAAAGATCACGTGCATCGTGCATAAAGATTCAATTTTGATAAATTATGATCGAAAATTAGTTTCCCAATCAATTTATTAGTGCATGTGCAAAAATTATTTATTCCTAATTCCTGAGTGATCGGTGATACGGCAGGCGACAATATTTACAATATTTATAACGGCATGGTGGGAGTCTGCTAACACTGGTATGCATAGTCGTTCGCCAGAGAAGCGCTGACAACGCGCCAGTTAATTTTGATGCATAGTCATAGTGGATCTTCAGCGGCTAAATTTCGGCATTGGCAGATATCCCACGGAACATTTAAAATAAAATATTCCAATTGATTTTTTCTTAACATTTTTGAATTTGCTGTTTTTTAACATCTACATACGATTCTGTATGCCAATTGCTACTTTTATATTTTATTAAACAATAATGCAAAAACCTTCATGGTTTAGATTGTTGGACTGATTTTGAGAGAAAAGTAAGGAATATTTGCTATGATTTACAGCAAATCTTAATTTTTTTATTTTAATTCCATTTTAATGGCATAAGGCCTATCCTCTTTTATCTTTTCTAAACTTGAAAAAATGAAGTGCTATTATAAAAATTATAAAAATTGTACGAATGACCAATGACTTTCTAAGATTTAAAAATGCCTTAAATTTAGAACATTTCCAAAACCAAAAACAAATTTATCGATATATTAAATTCGTTTGTTCATATGTTTGTTGTTTTGATTTACATAACCTAGAAATTTTACGTGATGCGAAAATAATATTTAAAGCAAATAAAATTTGTAAAACAATAAGAAATTGTTTAAGCAATATTTTCTTATTATTTATTTAGAGAGAGATAGACATGTGAGAGCATTCCCTCTCTGTTTTTTCAAGGCCTGTACAACGCAATTGCGTGTCAAGAGACGGAAATTCCCCGATCTTAACATCGGTTTAGTGGTTAAGATATCTTGATCACCACCAAGAGGAATTCAAGAAAAATTAGTTTCGAGAACAACGCGTTTTAATTTTATGATGGTTATACAAATGCATCGTGCATAAATACTCCGGAACCCCATTTCATCAGCTTTTTTTCTCCGATTATTTTGTAAAGCGCCGTCCACACGACATGGCAAACGTCGGCCAGCGCCAACGCTGGTGCATTTGCCACATCGTGTGGAGGCTCAACGCATCGCAAATGTGAACAAATGTTGGCGCTTGGGAACGTTCGCTTACTAGGCGGTAAATGTTCCACACATCAAAGGAGAAGACCAATGTTGGCCTATGTGCACAAACACAGTCGGCGCTCCCTACACACGAGTTGTGAACACTTGCGAAGCAGTTTGTTGTCTTTTATGATAAATATACATATATGTTTAATATATTATATTATTAAAAAAAATAACTAATTTACATGTACTTCATTTCTTTAATTTCACTTCCGGAAATATCATTTTCTTTCCTATTTTAAATGTAACATGCAACACCCTGTTTTTATAAATTATTAAATGATTGAAAGTTTAGAGTAGAGTATGTGACAAACATTTTTTTTTGGAATCTTGAAAAATTGTTGGATTTTTATTTTTTACCAACAAATTTTTTTTATATAGTAAGTCATAGTAGACACCGGCCTGTATATTTTTTAAATTTTGATTTTTTTTAATTTAATAGATGAAATTATTTTCAGGGGTGACTCCAGGTATATCTATAAATTATATTGCAGTTAAGACTGCATTGTTTTTAACATTTTGTAGTTCTATAGAACTTTAGAAATTTAGATTATTCAAAATTATTTTTTATATAGCAATTATGGAAGAAGTTAATATTGAGTGAATGAATGATTTACTTTCGGAGTTTATCGGTATTTACCAAAAATATCCGGAAAGGGATGCAAACAATAAAAACCACAAGAACAGGAATCTGTTTGCTGACGCATGGAGTGCCATAAAGATGAATTAAATGTGTACATTTCAATTAGTTATTTAAAAAGAAAGAAAGCTTAATGTCGACTTATAGAATCCTAAAAAAGAAACTTGTACGCTTCATGAAGTCTGGAATTTCCAGTATAGTGTCTCTACGTTGGAACACACGTTGGTACACAGGTTCGCTTAAACAATCAAGAACAACGTTGGACGCATCGTGTGAAGTCAATGTTTGGCAAACGCATACGTTCGGCCAACGTTGGCGCAAACCTACACAAATGCCCCAACGCCAACGTTGGCCGACGTTTGCCTTGTCATGTGGAGGGCGCTTTACTAGGCGGTAAATGTTCCACACATCAAAGGAGAAGACCAATGTTGGCCTATGTGCACAAACACAGTCGGCGCTCCCTACACACGATTTGTGAACACTTTCCAAGCAGTTTGTTGTCTCTTATGATAAATATACATATATGTTTAATATATTATATTATTAAAAAAATAACTATTTTACATGTACTAAGGTACGTACATAATAAACATGATCATGTTATGTGGTACAAGAAAACACATTTAATGGATCCTTCTTTAATTTCACTTCCGGAAATAACATTTTCTTTCCTATTTTAAATGTAACATGCAACACCCTGTTTTTATAAATTATTAAACGATTGAAAGTTTAGAGTAGAGTATGTGGCAAACATTTTTTTTTTGGAATCTTGAAAAATTGTTGGATTTTTATTTTTTACCAACAATTTTTTTTTAGATAGTAAGTCATAGTATACACCGGCCTGTATATTTTTTAAATTTTGATTTGTTTAATTTAATAGATGAAATTATTTTCAGGGGTGATTCCAGGTATGTCTATAAATTATCTTGCAGTTAAGACTGCATTGTTTTTAACATTTTGTAGTTCTATAGAACTTTAGAAATTTACATTATTCAAAATTATATTTTTATATAGCAATTATGGAAGAAGTTAATATTGAGTGAATGAATGATTTACTTTCGGAGTTTATTGGTATTTACCAAAAATATCCGGAAAGGGATGCAAACAATAAAAACCACAAGAACAGGAATCTGTTTGCTGACGCATGTAGTTCCATAAAAATGAATTAAATGTGTACATTTCAATTAGTTATTTAAAATGAAAGAAAGCTTAATGTCGACTTATAGAATCCTAAAAAAGAAACTTGTATGCTTCATGAAGTCTGGAATATCCAGTATAGTGTCTCTACGTTGGGACACACGTTGGTACACAGGTTCGCTTAAACAATCAAGACCAACGTTGGACGCATCGTGTGAAGTGTGAAGTCAATGTTTGGCAAACGCATACGTTCGGCCATAGTTGGCGCAAACCTACACAAATGCGCCAACGCCAACGTTGGCCGACGTTTGCCATGTCATGTGGAGGGCGCTTTACTTGGAGAAAACATTCTTTAGATATTAAACTAAAAGAAAATGTAAAAATCCAAAAATCGACTTTTTTGGTCCAATTGAGTAGGTATAACCCCTTAAGAGCATTCTTTCCTAAACCGCGTGTTCCAAATCGTCTTCCTCAAAATAAGTTATATCCTTTTAGAACTAGTACCCTATAATAACACAAAATTTCCGCCGCCCACAAACTGAATAAAATCCAATAAACCAAATTTTATGTGCAAAACGACAAATACTGGACTACATGCATCACTTTTATTATTTAATCAAATATCATAAAAAAAATACTGAAATGTAGATAAATGTATGTTCTACAAAACGGCACAACCCGATTTTCAATATTTCAAAAAGTTCCGCTACAATATTCCAATAAGAATTGTATAAAAACGCCATTTTTAACAAGAACTATAAAAAATGTGTAATATTTTTTTAAAAAGCTTTGCGCCGTTTTGTAGATTAATTATCGCATTTCTAAATTCTGAAAGAATTATTTTAAAACAATAACTTATAAGGGCTGTAGACCTCAAAATAGCCTTTACAATGTTAAGGAAATAATGCTCTTTTTTGTGTGAATAGTCACCAGGTTGCTATAAATATATTTCCAACTTAATAATATACGTCTCTGGATCATGGATCTTTTTTACCTATGTGTAGAAAACAAATCTTTTCTATCCAAATGTTTATTTCATTGAATTAAGTGAAATGTTGTCACATACCATTGTAAACAGAAGTATAAAACCAAGTACAGCCAATTATATTAAATAATCAAAAATAAATATCTATTTTTCTTTTAAGTGGTTTATGAACTCATTTCTTTCTTCATAATTATTCTTAAAGAATTGAAAATAGACTTCATTATTTACCTACACTAAGTGCGATTTATACCGATCTCTGATATTATATTATAATCCACAGCAAGAACGTCTAATAGGAAAAATACGTCTAATAGGTGTTTTAAATTGTAAATTGATTTTAAATGGCAAATTACAGGCATTATCATGCGTCTTTTTTGAAAATAGTTTTCAAACTTTTCAAATTTAAAAAAAAATTAATAATCGCAGTTGCCAGATTAAAAATGTATTTTTGTAATCCAGTTTCATTATGTATCAGCATTTTTTATATAAAATTATAGTAGAAAATGTGTATTTGAAACATGTAATAAGTTCTAGTTGCTAAGTTAATTTCTGCTCAAAACTTCCTATAAAACCTCCTTCCAATTAACGATATTTTCTATTTGAAAAAGTAAGGGCATTCGAAACATGAAATATGGTTTTTGTCTTTAAAATAAGTTATGTAAAAAATTGACTACATACAGGGTGTTGCAAAATTCGACCGACAACGCTTAACTGGAGATAGTAGACCTAAAAGTAAGTCGATATGAGTAATGGGCAGATTCTGGTCAGAATTAAAGGCCTTTAATTTAAAACAAATAATGTATCCATGGAAATTGTCCATTACAACCCATATAACAAATTTAAATTTAAAGGTCTTTAAAGGCCGTTAAATTTAAATTTGTTATATGGGTTGTAATGGACAATTCCCATGGTTACCTTATTTGTTTCCAATTAAAGGCCTTTAATTTTGACCAGAATCTACCTATAAAATTATTTAAGTAAAAAATGCACCCCTGAAGAGTTATAAGTCTCTAAAGTTAATTTATAAAAAATATTTTCTTTAATTACGGCCGAAGTAGCAAAGAATTTTTAATAAAATTTTGTACAAGTACATTTGAATACTGAACGCTCAATTGGTAAAAATTTGGGTAATCCTCGACTTTTGTAAATGGTGTTGGAAGGCAGAAGAAGACATAAAACAATCAAAAACTTTTTAGGTATTTAATAATTTAATATAAAAATTATTTTTTTATGTAGAAAACTGCAAAATAAAGATTTTGTGTCCCTAATAATTTTTTTGTAGGCTGAGTCGTTTTTAAAAAAAAAATAAAAAACTGTAATAAACTTAGCATATTCACTAAACCTGAATGTAATTATTAAAATTAAGAAATTTTATTTCGAAGTTATCAGTTCATGTTGAAACTGTGTCTTGTTGCCATGGAAACGATTAAATTTTTACCGGTTTCCAACTTATTTTTTTAAATTTATTTACAAACGCCACCACCTACGCAAAATTCACAAGGGGCACAAAAATTTCACTTGAATTTCTAAACAAAAGTAGATAATTTGTAAGTATCTAAAAAAGATTAGCCAAATTTTTACCAATTGAGCATTAAGTATTCAAATGTACGTATACAAAATTTCATTAAAAAATCCTTACTGCCTTGGCTGTAATAAGCAAAAATGTATTTTAAAAAATCAATTTTTGAGCCTTATGAATTTGGTCATATCGACTTACTTTTTGTCTAGTATATCGTATATCGGTCGAATTTTGCGACACTCTGTATTTCTGTGACGAAACTAACACGTTTAACGGATTTAACCAAACCTAAAGTCGCCTTATGATAAAATGTAAACTACCCATTTTAGGATATTGAGAAGATGGAGCTTTTATTTCATTTATTAAAAATACCAAACCAAAAAACGCTTCGATCTCAAAATACATATTTTTGTCGTTAGTTTGTCTACTTTCTACTATTTTCAAATAAGCATTGCATGGTACATACATGGCGACATACGACGTTTCAATTTGTAAGAAAATTTGGAATAATGATTAAAAGATCAAGAATATCGTATGCTTTATGATATTATCTAGTTGATTATGACTATGACTACGACTATGTAGAGAATTGAAGCGAATATTTTGATTCAATCGAGAATTCATGTGCCATGTTCCACATTTGCAAATGAAATACTAAACAGATCATTAAATTATGTTCATCAATCTTGCACTTAAATGCAGAAAAAGTTATCACTGCCTCAATTGAGATTTTATATTTGCTATAAATTATACTTTAAAATTTAGAATGCTTAGATACTTCTGCCTAATGTAAGTTGTAACAACAATAATTTCCATTAATTTAAATTGACCAAAATTTATCTCTAAAGGTTCAGTAAAAATACTTTTTCTCTTCTAGTTAAAATTTTTATTTTCACAGACCTTCAGAGATAACAAGCCACTCTCTTCATGGATACAAACCAATTTTACAATGACCAAAATTTATTTACTAATTAATTAAAAATTATAAATTTAATGAATATTTAAATCTCTTATTTGTAATACCAGGATAGAGATTCATAAGTAAATTTATCGGCTTAAATTTTCATACTACTTTTGTTTACATTAATAATCAAACATTTGTTTAGCTCTATAACAGGTTCATTACAGTAAAACTACTTTTTACCACTGCTTGAGTTTCCTTAACCTTGCTGATATGTAGTTTTCGATATTTACTTAATTAATATATAATCAAATTCTACATTGCTTAAATCAATAATAAATAAAACTTTTACCTGTAACATTTGCCGGAAGGATCACTGGTTTTCCCATCTCCCCTGCTCCTGCCATATTTTGAGGTGGCATCAATACACCGCTGCTTTCGTCCTTTCGCACTTTCGGAGGGTCCTTAAAAGGTACTATCGTTTCCGGTATTATTTGATTATCATCTACCGGCTTTATTTCATTGAGCGATTGTACATTCATTACGACTGCTTCGCTTTGGTTTTCTGAATACAACAAAAACGCGATTGTAAACCACGCAGTTGTTAACATTACGACTAGCTTAATTAAAAAAGAGCGTCTTCTCGTAAAAACACCCATGATTGCACAATTTTTAAACGATGTTAACCTAAACTTCATTTATCATATTTATCTGAACTAAAAGGAATCTTAAATTGCTTATCACAGAATGATAACGTCAACTCGACATGATATGGAATTGTTAGAAGTATTTACTTTTTTATTAAGATTGCGCTTTTCTGCGACCGGCTGGTTTGCAATAGTACTTCATTCCTGAAACAGAAATAAATAAAATTAGGTTACTATTTTAAATGTCAAACTGACTTAAAAATTTTAAATGATATTCTAATATTATTTGCAAGAATAATACTGCGATAACACTAGATTACAAACCTTCTTAATTTTTCTAAAATTAAAAAAAAAATAATTTTATCTTTTGAAACAGTATTAAATTTTAACATTTGATTTTGAAAGTTTCGACACTGACATAAATCATTTTAATTTCTCTTTCAAATCATGTTTACTCATATACTTGAACGTTATCCACGATATCCTTCATAATATGCGTTGATAATGAAAAAAAAGTGGGCTAAAACTTCATCAGAGATTAATTTTCAACATTAATTAGGAAATCGAATCCTTATCACATTAGTAAAAATCGAATTTTATTTGTAAACAAAGTTTCCAATTACAACCTCTGACGATAGAATATATACGCAAAAACGGTCGTACTTGTCAGTTTAAGGCGATAGAGAGTCAAAATAATTGTATCAAATTTAGGTATTTGCAATAACCTTCCTATTCGGTTATTAATTGAGAAAAATAAAAAATTTAAATTGCATATGAAAGAGCGGGATGTACATATATTAGACCTGCACAGAAGTATGTTTTTCTTTTATTTGCCCCAAATTGTTAAAAAATTCAGAAAGTATGCAAAAATGCTCCACTTTACACTGCAAACGGCTCGATGGATTTTCAAAATTCTTTTTCTTTTCTCTTCTCCTAGCTTCTCCGCATGGTTTCTTTTCTTTACCTTTTTCGCTCCTGGGCCCCCAATTTTTTTTTGACCGGGTCGAAAATTTTGTTGAAAAAACGGACTTGTAAAATGGGGGAACCTGGGAAAAATTAGAAAATCATCATAGTTGAACTCGCCACTGGCAGACGGAGAGGTTTTTTTTTTCAAATTTCCCCTCCTCCGGGCCGAGTTATCGACCTCTTTTGTTTTTCACTTTTTTCAACTTCTCTTGAAAACAGGACGGAGGATTTTTACAAAATTTTGTACGGGACAACTCCCGGAGGCCACCTCTTTGATTTTTAATTTTAAAAAATTTCGGGAATAAAGTTTTTTTCGCCGAGAAGCAGAATTGTCAAAGTGACCAAAATTCAAGTTTCGAGCCAAAATTAAAAATATGTCGCTACGGGTTTCGACATGCAAATCTCAGAATTTCTAACCATTTATTTTAGAGTAAAGACGAATAAAACGATTATTTTAAGTGATACAACCGATAGCGATATGATCACCATTAGCCGAACATATCCGTTATAAAAGGCAAATAAAATATACCTATTTTTATCAATTTTAATGCCCGTTTTCACCAACGATTCTTAAATTTATTTTTTATTATTTAAAATTTATTTTTTATTATTTAGTAGGTAATAATAAAAAATAGTTTTTATTAAATAATAAATAATACCTAGAAACTAGCGCTATAAGCAATGCCAACGTTTTAAGAATCGTTTGTGAAAACGGGAATAAGAGTCTTTGTGAAAATAGTTGCTACACTCACCAGATTAGAAATTTATTTTAGCAATAAAGCAAAATATAAAATATTTTGTAACAAATTGAACCTAAATCTAAAGCTAAAATGATTGTGGCTTGATATGTAGGCAACCAGATACACAGGTTGGTACAACTGAAATCTTGAAAAGAAAATCTCCTAGAAATTCAATGGCGTAGCAATTTTTTTTCCAAAATCTCTAATTTCACAGCAAATGTCAAATATTGAAAATTCTTTTTCTTCATTTTCGAGGCAGATGCTAACACAAAACAAAGATTTACGCAAACTAATTTTGATAGAAACTGACGTTTATGAAATAGAAGGCACAATAACGAAATTCTAAAATCTGAAGTTTTGACACAATGGTAAAAATTACACCTACGCCTCTGCTTTTGTGAAGTCTAGTTACTTTGTTTTGGTTTTGACATGATTTTGTGTTAGTATGAACTTGAAGCAAACAAATTCCCCAGATTTTTAGGCGGGAATTTTGAATTGACCACAATCATTTTAGCTCGCCCTGTATGTTATAGGTATGGCATAAGAAAACGCATTTATTGCACTAAAAAATATTTCACTCCCTGTTTCATCGAGTTTGGTATTGTATTACAGGTATTTTAAAAAGAAATAACTTTAACAAAAATATTTATTTATTTGCATATTTTAATCGTAAAACTACTAAATTTAGTGGAGATAAGTAGATTGGGCTGGATTGGACGATTTTAAATTAAAGCTGTATCACCTAAAAATTGGATGCTTTGTATCTTAGATGAATATTTGAAAAGTGCCCTGACCAAATAAATAATATTCAACAAATACAAGAGAATTGCGAGTTGTTTATTCTGAACTAGATGTGTGACAGGTTATGGAGGTATCTGATAGTTTGGACAAATGATAAATGATGCTATTATATTTATGGTGCATGTGAAATACGAACTCCCGAGAAGGGTTGACGTATGTTTTAGATTAAGGGAGGCTCTTTTGGGGACAAAATGAAGAAAAATATTATAAACAACAAATAGTTAAAGTAAAACGGATACATATTAAACACTTCTGTTTAGTAGTCTCATATTTTTAAAACAAGAAATATCTCTGCATTTAAATTATATGTTACAAGATTTTGTAAATATTCTTTCTTATTCTCACTAAATATTAGGTCTATAATTTATTTTTTCTATGATTATTATGATGATAGCTATTATTCACACCCGTGAGTTTTGGTTACCAGAAACCAAAACTCACTAGTGAATCTCTGTTACCAAATTCAAACAACTTATAAAAATAAAATTGTTAATGATCAACTGAGCTATCAAGTACTGAAATGCAGAAGTCTCTAAACCAATAAGCTAAACCTACCGTCACCAGGTGATAGCACATATTAGTATGAATACGCAAACTGTTCCTCTTATTGTATTGAAAATTTTAACTACCAATAGATGGCACCCGTTTTATACTAACATGACAGTTTCATAAATTCGCCGACAGAGTGAGAGCTTTTTCCTAAAATTCATTTACAATATATTTTCCAAAATCATTGTTCATTTTAATGATTTAAAGTTGAAGGTGTCATCATATATTGATATTGATATTTTCAATGATTTATAAAAGATTGTGTAAGTATTGGGAATTGGGAATTTTAACTAGCAATAGATGGCGCCGTTTTACAACAGCATCACAGTTTCACATATTAGCTGATAGGGGGAGAGCTCTTTCCTAAAATTCCAATCCATACTCCTTGGCAGGGATTCTAACCGAACCGTTTTATTAACCGAAATTCGGTTAAAACCGTTTTATTTGAACTAACCGTAACCGAAACCGTTTTTATAAATTTTTAAAAACCGTAACCGAAACCAGTTCTTAACTGATTATTAACCGATTTCTAACCGTTTACTAACCGTTTTACTAACCGATTTACTAACCAGTTTTTAACTGTTTATCTATTGGTTTTACAATCAAAATTAAAAAAAAATAGGTAAAACACCTTTTTTAAGCCGCAATCGAAACCGTTTTTTTTTCGGTTAACCGAAACCGAAACCGTTTTTCTTCGATTAACCGAAACCAAAACTAAAACCGTTTTTTGAAATTTTTAAAAACCGTAACCAAACCCGAAAGCGTTTTTTTGAAATTTTTAAAAACCGTAACCGAAACCGTTTTTAGAAAAAATTATTAACCGAAACCGTTTCGAAATTTTAAACGGTTAGGTTAGAATCCCTGCTTCTTGGTGACGTTTTCTTTGAAAAATATGTTAATACGAAAACTTTGAATTAGTCTTCGTTTGGCTCCCATAGAACTAACTGCCTCTTTCCTTATAGTTTTAGTAGAAAGACAGACAAGATACGCCAATTATCAACTAGAGCTTGAGCCCGAATGATTCGCCGGAGAAAAAACCAAATATTAAAATTGGAGCAAATTTTATGTACTTTTATTTTGAATTGGGAGGTTATCAAGTTTCGGAGTTATAAGCAAAAAAACGCAAAAAATGAGAATTTTTTACCTATCCTTGCATTATTTTTTCAATAGTGTATCACGAAATTTTGTTGGCAAACGTCAGACTTGGATTCGGCATCCCAAAAAACATGTTGATTGGAAGAAATCGAAAGTACCCCAAAACTTTCCCGCTAGAGGTCCTTTTGAGCTCAATTTGGCTGGACTAAAAAGAAGATGCGGTTTCAGCTAGATGGGTGTTCGGCACACTTTTCCCTCCGAGCTCGTGAAATATTAAACAATTCTTTTCATGATCATTTGATAGGACGAGGTGGACCAGTACACAGACCAGCTGGGTCACCCGAGGTTATGAGTTTTGTCTCATTTCCTCATTATGGACGTTTTTGTGTATAAAAGAGAGACATAAAAGCTCTAACGAGTCAACTCTCAACCGAGATCAACTCGTTAGGGTTACAGACTTCCACCTCTGACCTTACATCGCTAGACTTCATTTTATGGGGTTTTCTGAAAGAAAAAGTTTACCGACAACACGAGAAGATATGCAAGAGCGAATTCGAAATGCTTGACATAGAATTGACGAAGATACATTATTAAGATCTAAGATCTCATCAATCTTGTGCCTTGAGATATTTGAGTGTTAAGTCCTAGAAAGAATAAATGTTACTGAGCAGTGACTAAATTTTGTTGAACAATTAAAGTCAATAAAGCGTCAAAACGTTGAATTTGCGATTTTAAAGACATTATATTAAACAACACATTCTGAACAATCTTCTGACCACAATTCTATGATTACTTGCGTGAATGCTTTTAATTACGATCCTTTCATCCCGTACGCGTAGATGAATGTTTCGATGTAACTTACATAAGAATAATTTTTGAGATATTCTAAAAGGGGATTTGTGTTATAGAGGTACTGAATCACAGAGTTCATGAAACAAATCCACTTAGACTTTTTAAAGAGACATGAACCTTTTTGGGTATTTATCCTCGTCCAAAATTTTTGATTATCCTCCATTTGCAGGGTCATTCTTCAAAAATTTTGATAGGAGACCCTTTATAATTACCTTCTTATCATTTTTTTATTTAAATCATTCGTCGGTCTAATAAATAACATCCTATGTCAAAAAAATACTTTTTCTGAAGGAGGTATTTTTAAATTAGTTTATATTTTAAAATTTGGTGATATGTTAAAGTTAGACTTTTCAAAAATATTAACGAGATTGGTTAATTTTATTGAATATTTTAAACTGTAAATTGGCTTTATCTCATTTTATATAAAATGTGACTTATTTATTTAAACTAAGAGGAGCGTTTTAAATTTCCCTTACTAACATAACGTGTCTAGATCTGATTATTCGCTTGCAGTTAAAGAAAAAAACAAAAGCATTCTTGATTTAAAAAAAAAACTCATATTGAAATTAATTTTTATACAGGGTGTCCCACAAAATTTGACATTTTAAATTTATTGTAACTTTTTAAGGAGCCCAAAAAATATTAGTTGCTAGGAGTTTTTGTTTAAAACGGTATTTACTACTTATCTAAAAAAAGTAAGATACCCTGCAGAGCTTACTAAAATTTAGTAAGAAGCGGGATACATTTTGGACAGTAAGAAGCAATCCTCTGCGAACAAATATTTCTTTTTCCCCACTTCCTAAATTTATAATTTGAACAAAGTCTCCTAAACAACCTAATTTGTTTTACATGTTTATAATGTAAATAGGATGTTTTGTTTTGTTGTTACATTGTATACAGTGCATACTATCATTATACTATGTAAACCACTGGTACATATGTGGTTTAACACTTATAAACACTAAAACAATTAAAAGTCAATAATAATTTTATTGGTTTAGGTTTAGGTTCGTTTACCAACATTATTGTAGTAGAAATAAAATCCTAGGTACCTAGAAAAACAAGAATTTAAGTAAACGTTTTAAAAAATAAAATATGTGGTTAAGTAAATTATATTATCTAGATGATTTGAAAATATTTTATATCCGTTTGTACAATTAATTTTTATTTGAAAACTCTCCGATGAATTTCAGCTATAAATAATAGTAAGTACTAGTCTATAATATTAAAAAATATATTAAAATTTAAGTTTTAAGTATATAAATTTTCATCACTGTAGTTTGCCCTTGTAAAATATGAAGGCTTAAGGGATCGCAATGAATCATAATTATAATTAAACATAATAAATTTGTATAAGAACAGTAAAGAGTAAAGTTTAAGGGTCCTGCAAAGTAGCTTCTTGAACATCCATTATTTTAAGGATAGTCATAAATTTATTTTATTAAATCTTTTTACGTTTACTGTCGAGTGAAAATATTGCCGCACCTAATATGAATAGAAACATATTACCTTACATTGGAAGCGACTTTTAACTGAAGGTTACTTTTATTAAGCTATATTATAAACTGGATTTACTTAAAAATATACTCTACTATTACTAGATTTTTAAATACTTTAAATGAAAATTTTGTGTTAAAAGTTTTTAGTAAAAATTATTTTTTCCAAGATATTAAATATGTATAAAGAAATAATTTATGCGATAGGAGTTGTAAATATGGAGGTATTTTTGCATAAAGTATTATAATTTTATCATTATTGAGTCCATTGCATTTTTTGTGCTGATACAGCACACAGATAAGGTTGAATGGTCTTTAATAAAATTATTGTTTAAATTTCATAAGTACCTTTATTATAATATTCTTTAATTGGGAGTAAAACCGTTAAATACAGGGTGTCCCGAAAGTCACTTAAAATAAAAACTATGTCAGATTCTTAAAATGTCATTAAAAAAATAATTTGAAAAATCCTTATTTCTTAATAAATTTGAATATTTTATTGACTATTTCATTTGAAAATTGTTTAATTTGAAATTCTTTATGCAAAAAGAACTTCTACTCTTATTCTCCCCAACTTTAGTAGTAGTATACCGGGTGGAAATGAAAACCGCAAAAAATAAAAACTAATATCTCAAAAATACTTCTTTTTTAAAAGTATTTTAAGCCATGAATAAAAATATGGGATGTTACATTTAAATAAACAAAGTTCATAGTGTTTCCGGTGAAACCGGAAGTGATTTCGAAAATAAAAAATGCACATAAAATTTGTTTTGTTCAACCATAGAACATAGCCAAATTTCAAATTTTTTTATTCATAAATAAAAAAGTTATCGAGGTGACCCGGATTTCATTTCCACCCGGTATGTTTACACATAGAAGGATTTTTTTAAATATTTTCCGGTACTCGGTATCACGGGTCACTGACAATGCAGCGTGAGTTTTTGGACAACCTATATACATACAGGGTGTCCCAGCGCTGCGAGGAAGTAACATTACTCTAAAATGAAAAAAAATATCGGCATGCGGTTTTCGATTGAATATACAATACCTTTAAGCGCACATTTTAAAAATATTTTAGTAATATACTGGGTGTCCATTCCAAGAGGGCGGACCAAAGTTATGATTTTTTAAATGGAACACCCAGTATATTATGACATTTTTGGATTCCTTATAGAAAAATAATTATACTTTGTATAAACTTTTATGGGTCAATCATCACTCGTTTTGCTGATATTTGCTATTTAAGCCATAAAAAGATCCTTTTTTGAAAGAGCATTGCTGTAAAACAGATGAATATTTTGGGTTGAAATTTTCTCAAAAATTTTTCAACATCGTGTATTCTACAACTTTCATGTCAAATTTAAGTTTGTGATAGTTTTTCATCAGAGTGCTTTATGAAACGCAAATTGAACAATTAAACGAAATTTTTAAATGGAACACCCTGTATATTTTAACGTTAGTCGATGGCATTTTTTACAAGCTTTCTATTGATATAATGTTTGCATGGTCGCTTATCAATGGTTTGGGAGATATTAATATCCAAACTGAGAAACAGTGAAAAATACACAAAACAGCACTCTTCGTGAATTATTTTAAGTTTTTTTTTTTAATTTGCCTAATACTTATTTGTGTCTTTCTGTATTTCGCTTTTTTAATAATGTTTTTTAGTTATAGTAACAGTTTTTGTTGTTTTACAACAAAAATAAAATCGAAACTTGCAATTATCAATTTTGATTTTCTTAACCTCAGTATATTTTGAAATTTTATCAGTTGTTGTTATCAAGGAATCCCTTTTTTTGTTAAATATCGTTTTTACGCTCTTTTCTGTTAATCAGAAGCAGATTTCTTTGAGCTTCACCAAGCGCTTACAGCATATTGTCCATTTTTTATTTAGAAGAGTACATTATTTCGGTTTAGTTATTATCAAAAGTACAGAAAAGGGCGTTAAAACAAAATTCTACAAAATAGGGGTTTCATCAGTTGCTAAATTTTTAAAGACTTAAAAAACCAAAATTGATAATTGCAAGTTTCGATTTTATTTTTGTTGTAAAAGAAGAAAAACTACTATTGTAATAAAACAACATTATAAAAAAGCAAAATAGAGAAAGACAGAAATAAATATTAGGCAAATTAACAAAAAAATTCTCAACAAAATTCATCAAGAGGGCTATTTTGTGTATTTTTCAATGTTTCTCAGTTTGGATATTAATATCACCTAAACCATAGACATTCGACCATACAACCATTATATCAGTAGAAAGCTTGTTAAAAATGCCATCGAATGATGTTAAAATATACAGGATGTTCCATTTGAAAATTTCGTTAGATTGTTCAATTTGCGTTTCATAAGGCAGCCTGATAAAAAATTATCACAAACTTAAATTTGACATAACAGTTGAAGACTAGACGTTGTTGAAAAATTTTTGAGAAACTTTCAAGCCAAAATGTTCATCTGTTTTAGAGCAGTGATTTTTCAAAAATGGATCTTTTTTTGGCTTAAATGGCAATTATCAGCAAAACGAGTGATGATAGACCCATAAAAGTTTATACAAAGTATAATTATTTTTTTATAAGGAATCCAAAAATATAATATACTGGGTGTTCCATTTAAAAAACATAACTTTGGTCCGCCATCTTGGAATGGACACCCGGTATATTACTAAAATATTTTTAAAATGTGCTCTTAAAGGTATTGTATATTCTATCGAAAACCGCATGCCGATATCTTTTTTCATTTTAGAGTAAAGTTACTTCCTCGCAGCGCTGGGACACCCTGTAAGTGTAAAAGTGTTATAAAGAGGTTACATGACTGTTTTGCTTATATTGGCTTGTTCGGAAAGTAAGTTCGTTATTTTAGTGAACATGAAAGACGATTTTCTTATAGTGCATAAATATTTTATTCAATTAAATAGTAAATAATTTTGGTCCAATACCTGTTGCCATCTTTCTGACAGTACCATGATTCCACGCTCATAAAACTTCTGATCTTTACTGGAAAAAATTGATACAAGTGATTTTTCACGTCCTCGTTTGAAGTAAAAAATTCTAAAAAATTTTGTAGAGAGCGAAACACGTGCTCAGAATGGGACATATTCTGCATAAAATTGCATTTTTCGTTCATTTGGGTTCTTGAATGACGTGCATACCGTGCCTCACCTCTAGCTGAGTAGTTTCATATGCGGGCATGCGTAATGTCTAATTTGGATATTAAATCGCACATTACCCAATATAAACAGTTTTATTTTTTGTCCTGCCTCTTGTTTGTGGTTAGTTTTTATAATTTTTATCATGAGCAATAATTCTAAATTAATCCAAATGCCATTATTTGTGGAAAACTTGGAAGGTTCACATTCACAAATTGTCCAAATCAATTGACTGTTATAAATTCAGAAATGGAAATTAGTTCAAAAGATATAGAATTATATTTTGTATACTTATTTATAAATTTAAATACTGAATTGAACTAATGTAATTGCGCGCATGCCATTCGGAACGCTTTATGTAGCATATGCACTACAAAATGCATATGTCCCACTCGGAACGCACCCTAAGGTAGATGTGGTAGTACATCCCACCCAAGCTGTAAAAACTTTTGGCGAGTTACCAAACTTATATGAGGTACAAATTTCTTTCTGGAAGAACATGTGGAATCATGAATGGTTAAATTCGATAAATTTAAACTGTGAGGGATCACATAAATTGTTATTCGGCGGTTTGCATCAATCGATGCCTTTATTTTATCTCCATCAGCTTACAGAACGTAGTGCATCTTCAACATAAAATTGCCGGAACGAAATTTTGCAAACCGGTTTTGGCACTAGCGTTCTGTCAGTACATCTTCTCCATACACATCCAATAATTTTTTTCTTGCTTGAATAGCATTTTTACCTTTTCTTTAGCAAAAAAGTAAAATATGCCTAAAATGCCGCTTTCGACTTTCCACATTTGATAGGGCACCAAACAAAAACTATTATGCAGAATATACAAGTAAGTCCTCTGTTGGTAAAAAACGAAATGACTTTCCGAACAACCTATTATATCAATGAGCTGCCCAAATAAGTATACAGGGTGTCCCGAAAATAAGCGGCCAAACTTTAGGAGACGATTCTAGAACTAATTTTAAGAAAAAAACTTCCTATAAACATGTGTCCGATTTCGCTTCCTAAGGGAGCTACAGCCCTTTAACTATTGTGACTAAAACTAGGTTTTTTGTCATTTATTTGAAAACGGTTGGTGATAATGATTTGAAATTTGGTGTGAAGACTAATACGTTTAAGATAAAATTTCTCAATTTTTTTCAGATTTTTTGAAAGCTCTGAAATTTTTTGAAAACTTTCAAAAAATCTGAAAAAAATTGAGGAATTATATCTTAAACGTATTAGTCTTCACACCAAATTTCAAATCTATATTACAAACCGTTTTCAAATAAATGACAAAAAACCTAGTTTTAGTCACAATATTTAAAGGGCTGTAGCTCTCTTAGGAAGCGAAATCGGATACATGTTTATAGGAAGTTTTTTTCTTAAAATTAGTTGTAGAATAGCCTCCTAAAGTTTGGCCGCTCAATTTCGGGACACCCTGTATATTGATTGGTGCTGTACATACAGGGTGTCTCAGGGCTGCGAGGAAGTATTTTGGCATTTAAGCGAAAAAAGATCCATTTTTAAAAAATCATTACTCTAAAACAAATGACAATTTCGATTTTGTAAAACAACACAAATAACTATTGTAAAACAGCACAAACTACTATTGTAAAACAGTATTCTTACAAAAGCAAAATAGAGAAATAGACAAACAAATATTAGGCAAATTTTAAAAAAATCCACAACAAAAGTCATCAAATTTTGTCTATTTTTTACTTTATCTGTTAAAATGTACAGAGTGTTCCATTTGA
Source organism: Stenus bimaculatus (assembly GCA_963971135.1). Taxonomy (NCBI): domain Eukaryota; kingdom Metazoa; phylum Arthropoda; class Insecta; order Coleoptera; family Staphylinidae; genus Stenus; species Stenus bimaculatus. The sequence goes on from OZ020187.1 coordinate 14,339,419, forward strand.
AAATTTCGTTTAATTTAATTTTTCAAAAAATGGATCATTTTTTCGCTTAATAAATGGCAGTACCAGCAAAACGAGTGAAGATGATTATTTTTTGATAAGAAATCCCAAAACTTCATAGGCTCTATACCTAGTAGATTATTAAAATATTTTTATAGTGTGCGCCCAAAAGTATTGTATATTTTATTGAAAACTGCATGTCGATATCTTTTTTCATTTTAAAGTAATGTTACTTCGTTCGAGTTATTTCGAAATTCGAACTCATGTCTAATACATTATTTTTCACACTTGTCACAGAAAAGTAAGTTGATAAATGGTATATTCTTCGAATAACTTAAGTAGCCGTCCTTTTATTAAGTTTAGTTAAGAATTTTTAAGTAAATATCATAATGCAGATATACACATTACAAATTTCTTTTATAGTTTATCAGCAAAATATAATTTTGTTAGAAAAATCATTTTGTAGATATTGTTAACATTTCAAGCTTGCTTTTAAAATTATTTTAGTTCTTGCATGAAAACCTCAAGTTATAACATTCGTAAACAGTAAGCTCCTGAACGTTCCAACACGGTAATGTTTAAACTAATATTCAGAAAAGGACATAATGCGCTTGTTTGGTCTTAGACATTATTACATTTAAACACATTTACTGTAATAAACATAGCTTTGCGTAGTAAGCCATTAGTACAAAGCATTCATGTTTTTATACGAAGTTTACTCTACATCTGATTTATAATGCATGCATGTGCAATTTTGCTTATTATGCTAATACAATATTTAATACACACAATGTAAAAAAGTTAATAATATGTAATACGAACAAATTACGATGGTAAAAAATAAAGTAACAAATCCTAAAAGATATTTATAAATTGTACCTTTTAATATGAATTACAATTTTGTACCTACTCATGTCAAAAACAAAAATTATTACTTCTAAGATACATTGGTAAGATCCATTAAATACTATAGAATTCATAAATAAACAGATAAAAAGATAGATAAGTAGTCTTTTTTAATAATTCCTAGTGAATACAAAACCATTAAGACAGTCAGTATAAGTATTACAAAACACTTCCACTAGTGATTAAATTCTGTTTGCTTTTGGTGATAATATAATATAATAAAATAAATGAAAAAATGACAATTGGAACAATCTCAATCAAGCGTTAGGTCAATTATGAAAGGGGAATATACAGGGTGTCCCGAAATTAAGCGGCCAAACTTTAGGATACGATTCTACAACTAATTTTAAGAAAAAAACTTCCTATAAACATGTGTCCGATTTCGCTTCCTAAGAGAGCTACAGCCCTTTAAATATTGTGACTAAAACTAGGTTTTTTGTCATTTATGTGAAAACGGTTTGTAATATAGATTTGAAATTTGGTGTGAAGACTAATACGTTTAAGATATAATTTCTCATTTTTTTTCAGATTTTTTGAAAGCTTTCAAAAAATTTCAAAAAATTTTAGAGCTTTCAAAAAGTCTGAAAAAAATTGAGAAATTATATCTTAAAAGTATTAGTCTACACACCAAATTTCAAATCTTTATTACCAACCGTTTTCAAATAAATGACAAAAAACCTAGTTTTAGTCACAATAGTTAAAGGGCTGTAGCTCCCTTAGGAAGCGAAATCGGACACATGTTTATGGGAAGTTTTTTTCTTAAAATTAGTTGTAGAATCGTCTTCTAAAGTTTGGCCGCTTAATTTCGGGACACCCTGTATAATTGCACTTTAAAGAAATGGTTTTAACTTTGGACCAACATACTATAAAATGATTAATTTGCACTTTGGATAAGGAAGATTTAAACTATAAAATAACCACTTTAAAATAACAGGTGTTAACTTTGAAAAAATATTTTTAGTCTTTAATCCCACCACTATAAAATTAATGGTGACCACTTTGAATAAAATAATTTTCACTTTGTATAAGGTATATATTTAGGTTACCAAGTTTTCTGTAAAAATCACGACTTTGTATTTTATTTAAAAAATTTTAGTTTAGGTTGGGTTAGGTTTAGTTACGGCAATGTATACCTATGCTTCCCTTTCAAAGTGGTTGTCCATCGTTTGTATAGGGTAAATCTTTTTTTAAAGCGTATATGATCATTAATTAATGCGAAGTATTTTTCATTTATGTTGAAACCTATTTTTTATGTTTTGTTGACATTAAAAATGTGAAGGATGTTTTTTCAAAGTGCGTTAGATCATTTAGAAGTGTAATATCTTTTTATAATCATTAAAAACTATTATTTCAAGGTGTTACATATCTTTTAAGTTATGTCAAATTTAATTAATGTTAACGCTGTTTACTCAAAGTGTAACTTATTTTAAGAGCATCTTCTTAAATTTTCCGTTGGAGATAATAACAAGGAATAGAAAATCCATCCCACTTTTCAGTAGCTTCTTTGCAAATTATGACCAAATAACTGATAATTAATGCGAAACCCTAGAGGGTGTGCGAGTTTGGGATGAAAAATTGTCAAAAATCATGAAATCGAGCATTAGTTCTGCAGTCATAACTCAAGTTTCCCTCGTTAGATTTTCAATTTTTTTTTCAGATTTATAATCTAAATTGATAAGGCTACATCCTGCCAGAGAGTTACTTTCTGCAAGCTAGCACAAAATTAATTAGAGGGGTCTAAGTTAAGGTACTTTTAGATCATTATATTTTTTTTGTACATTCTCCAATTTTTTTCCTTCTGGCAGGAATTAAAGAAATTACTTCTAAATCATCTACAAAAAAAATTATACAAAAATGTTGTTAGTACTAGCTTTTATGACTGCAGAACTAAACCACTATATTTTCCATTTAGGAAATTGCTCTTAAGAAAGTGATATTTATTATTTTTCGTTGATTCGATTTTTATAAAGTTTAAAATGTTTTTATAAAGTGTTCTTTCTTTTTTACAAAACTATTTTGTTCTATTTTAAAGTGCAATTAAATCTATCCCATTATGAAATAACTACAAACACAGGTGTCGTTTTCTTAACGTTAAAAGTAGTTTCCTTCGTTTAGCACAGAGTTTTTCAGAAACACACTATAAGCATGCATTTCTAATCATAATGTTGTCCAAATCAAGCAAATTGTCAAATGCAAATTACAATAGACAGGGCCGCGTTTCCCACTACGCAAAGTAGGCACTTGCCCCCTAACTTTGCGGGCCCGTATTTGAGATTTTTTAATAAATTATTTTTTGCACTTTCTATATATAATGAGCTAGTTTAGTCCTTATTGATAGAGACTAAAACGTCACATTTCCTGTCTGTTGTCAAATTTTACTTTACTCCCTGTCTTGTCATTACTTTACTCCCGCTCACGTAACTTGTCATTAAAAATTAAAATTAATCATAATCTTGTAATTTGTCTGAATTTGCCGCGAAATCACAATCGTTGCAAACTTCAGTCTAGTCTAAACACCAACAATATATTGAGTGAATTCTAACCTCTAATAAATTTATTTGGTTTGGTTTGGAAGGGAACTTGATTTTTATTCTGGGGTCGGGGATTGTATTATGTAAGGTTTATTATTTTATAGATTGATACTAAATTTTAAATTTAAAGGTGTTTTAAGTGTACACAGAATCGATTCAATCAATTAGTTAGATCTGTAAATGTGGCAAAATCTTTTAAACTTGGTAAACTTTATTCCTGCATCAAAACTTACCTACATTATTTATTGTGAAGTTAATTATTATTTTTTTAAATTTATAAAATCAATTACAATAATTATAATATTAATCTACAAATATCTATATTTTATGAAAGTTGCTGTATAAATCATTATGACGGGCGAATAAAAATACCCGTCGCCGTCCGATGACAACCGATATCAGTCACAGCGATAGCCATATAATTAAATTATTGTGGAAACTTTTACCTATTAAAAAAGTGCAAAAAATTCTATATGCACCGAGGTAGTAAAGTGAATTTAATCCCTCCTCTGATTGTTTCCCTCGGCTTTGCCTCGGGAAACAAAACATCGTCGGGATTAAAATCAGTCACTTTACTACCTAGGTGCATAAATAACTATTTTGCACTTCCAATCAATAATGAGCCATTTTACTCTCTTAATGGCAGAAGTAAAACACATTTACTACCAAGTATTCATTTAATATCTAGGGATTAAAAGTCCCATAACGGTTCATTTAATCCCTAGGTATTACAAATTTCCGTAGTTAGATATGACAAACACAGATGGCGCGCAAGTTTTTAAAAATAAATGTTTCTGAATTCTGAATTATATTTGATAATTTAATAGGTAAGTATATTTCTAATATTACTACAATAATATTTAGGGTTTTTTTATTTGGGAAAGGAATCTATTATAGTTTTTTGTCTTACATTCGAATTTTAGGTTTCCGATGTGCTTCAAAATTATACAAGATTGGAGAAAACAACACAAATTTATTAATAGATATGTACATTTGCAAATTAGTAAATATAAATATGTACGTTTCCTCTAACATTACAATCAATACAATTTGTTAAACCAAATAAAGGAGGTACAACTTGTTCAATTATTTTTTTTAATAAGGTGACAGTTATGTCTGGCTCAGTAGTTATTTGCATTCGAAATAACCATTGTTCCAAAATTGAAAACGTTTGTTCAATTATTTAATTGCAAGTGCAAACAATTTAATATGCACTTTTTTAATTTTCTTCTTGGACTTTTTTCAACAGACTCGAGTTTATTCCTTGCAGAATTCTTTAATTTATTCAAATCAATCACAAAATTCGTTTTAGCTTGCTTATTTATTTTTTTTATATAAATTTTTTTAAATAATTTTACAGCTTCAACAAGTAAAATTAGGACAATTTTTACAAAATTTTAGTTTTTTATTATTTCCCTTGGAATTTTTCAACAAACTCGGATTATTATTTTGCAGAATTCATTAATTTTTTCAAATCAACCGACAAATAAATTTTAGCTCACGTGGTTATTTTTTATATAAATTTTTAAAAATAATCTTGCAGCTTCGAACAGTTAAATAGTGTGATTTTTAGAAAATCTGATTTCTTTGTAATGTTTCCCTTAGAATTTTTCAATAAAGTCGGTTTCACTTATTGCAGAATTCTTTAATTTATTCAAATTAACCGCAAAATTAATTCTAGCTCACGTAGTTATTTTTTTACAAATTTTTAACAACTTCAACAAGTAAAATTTTTACAAAATTTTAATTTTTTAATGTTCCCGAAAAGGTCTAGAAGCGGCCCTGACAATAGATATTAATTACGCAGCTTCAAATTCCCTTTTTCGCGTAAAAAGTACCTATTGAAAAGCCAATAATAATTTAAATTGGCATCGATAAAAATATTTGCAACTCGTTTATTCAGAGGGATTCTGCAACTATTTTAAATAAACTAATATCCGCTTTCGATATTTATGTAAACTATATTGAGGTTATCTGAAGCCGGAATTTTACACCTTAAACCAGTGGATGAAGATTAGCCATTTAGTATTAGAGCTTTTGGTAAATCCAAGGTAATCTATAATTAGATGTAAAAAATCACAGTTATTTAACTTGTTATATTAACCAAAATAGAAATTTCTCTGTAATCTAATTCCTTAAAATTTTAATTAGGATTGAAAACATACCAGAATTAGAATACTGGAACATATGAACATTTTTTGATATAAATTCGATTTACATAATATTTTAGTGACTTTTTGTACAACCTAATGTAATAAAATTGGGATTATTTCGTCGGTCTAATGCAGAACTAACCTAATTCAAATTTTACATAAAATGGGACAAAGCCAATTTACAGTTCAAAATATGAGGTGCGCGAAGTTAGAAATTCCTGTATTACAAAAAATATTTTAACCAATTCTTTAATTAGTGGTAATTTGTGCTATAAATTTAAAAATTTGTGTTTTTTATTTTTCTAAAAAAAAAAATAAAAAACAGCAAACTCTCCAAAAGAACTGAAATACTGCCAATATTAATTATAAAGGTACTTAACTTCATTAATAAATATGCTTTATATGTGGTTTTCTGAAATTTTACTTTATTTAAAAAATTAAAATTTAACTCGGCAAGAGCGGATTCTAAAATTAAATTCTGACAAGTTCACATAGGATAATATTTAATTAATAAGGGGAAAGGTGAATAATTCAAATACCAACTGTTATAACGATAAAAAATGTTTATTTCATACGTAGTGCTACTAGACAGACCTAGAAGTACAGTCACAGAAGAAGGCGAAACTAGTAGCACTGCATACGTATGAAAATAGTATATTACGCAACGAGCTAGAAAGTGACGAATTTTGTGCGAGTGTGAAAATAGCCGAACGAGGCGCTAGCCGAGTGAGGATATTACACGAGCAACGAAATTCACTTTCTGCGAGTTGTGTACGCTATTTTTCCGACGACCACGGAGATTTTGCGACCATTATTAATATTTTGTAGTAACAACATAACATAACCTATGTTAACAGCAGCTGACATTGAAGTTATCGATTATTTTTAGTTAAATGTAAATAATTGTAGGTGGCGCTGTTTTGACGGAAGCAACTTATCGAAACGAATAAAAAATTTTATTTAAAATTTACAGAAAAGTGAATTATATAATGATTTTAATAATAAAATTAGTAATATTGGCGGGGTTAAACATAAATTTTTATTTGAATATCCTTTTTTGCAAGTTCAAAAAAATCCAAGAGAGGGCTTTCGGAATTCCTTCGCAGCGCCTCTATCGAAAATTACAAGAACTATTTGACAGTTACAAAACAGAAAGTCAAAGTCACTGGTGTTGAAATGAATGATTTTCTAAACTACTAATAAGAATGACATATACGATTTTCTCATATGGTCGTCGGAAATAAACATTTTCTATCGTAGTAACAGTTGTGATTTTAATTATTCACCTTTTTAACCGTATATCTGTTGGTTTTACAATCAAAATTTAGGTAAAACACTTTTTTTAAACCGTAATCGAAACCTTTTTTTTTTCTGTTAACCGAAACTGAAACAGTTTTTTGAAATTTTTAAGAACTGTAACCGAAACCGTTTTTTGAAATTTGGAAAAACCGCAACCGTTTTTAGAAAAATATATTAACCGAAACCGTTACGAAATTTTAAACGGTTAGAATCCATGCTGCGCGGTCCTACTGCGCATGTTTCAATGCTGTACAAAATTTGCCCAAAACCCGATAACCTCCTTTTATTTAGATTTTAAAACCTATCACAAAAAGATAGCTTTTAATATTAGAATAATCAATAAAAAAAGTATACAGTGAGTCTCACGTGGCGTTGAACTGCATTTGCAAATTTGTTAATATAGAGTATTCACCCAATAAATAGGATTTCCAACCTAACATGACACTGATCAAGTCAGCGAGGCGACGTTGAAATTTCTCACTGCTACTGGAGAGTTAAGGAAGGAACCCTACTGCATTTTTTCACGCATCTGCTCGTGAAAAAAGAAATGGACCACTTGAGAGCCATATTACGACTGGTAAAATTCGGCTTAAAGGCCGTTTTAAACGGGGACAATTTGTTACCAAAATTTTATTCCCAAACCGACTCAGATGCAACTACGCAATGTGCACTTGCATGTGAGTCGATTTGGGAACAAATATTTTAGTCTAAACAGGCCTTTAGAAAAAACTCGGCAAATGTGTGCGCTTGCTTTTGAAATTAGCTTGATATTTGCGATTTTACTGTTTTTTTTTCTATTGAAGGTTTTTTAGAATTTTAAAAGCTGTACAAAAATTTCTTAAAATTTTAATTAATTTTTGGAATGCTGTAAAAAGTTTAAAAATATACTTCAAACAAAAAACGAAACGTCGAACTCTTCGTTCATATCATAACTTATTGCTAGCGTTGGAAAAAAATATTATTTCAATTGGAGTACGTGTAAAACCATTTTTTTTTCTGAGAAATCTAATATTTAAAAAAAAGTAGAAATTATTTTTAAATCAAAAATGGCCTTGAACGCATGTAAACTGCTAATACCTATATGTTAAGATTTGTTTTATATTTGATGTTCTTAAATCGTTATATGGACTTATTTTTATGATAAATTACATCCCCTTACGGCCAATGTTGCTTTCTAAAATAAAATAATTTTAATTTTTCTTAAAATATCAGATGTGCCATATCTAATTACATAGACAAAAACACTAATATGTGTAAATTCAATATTGCCGCCATAAGAAAAAATAACATTGGTTTATTTGCGTAAAAAATATTGATTTGCCTTACGGAATTGTGTCTATACATATTACAGGGTGGACCATTTAAGAAAATTAATAATTGAAAAACTAAAAGGTTTGGACAAAAAACTTTCAAAAAAAAGTTGTTTGGTTTAAAGGGGAAAAAACGATGGTGCTAGTTATATTTTGGTTAAGGGTCATCTTTGTCTTAATTTCAATGTAAACCAAGTTTTTTAAATGAAAACCTATAATTTTTAGCAATTTTAAAATTTACTAAAAAATAACTTTTTTCTTCAAACGTCAGTAAAACATGTCATTATATGCGTCAATACAAAAGGTTAAACATGTATTTTAATGCCTAGGCTGTTAAATTACTTTTTCAGCCGGCCGTGAGCGGCAGAATAAGTTACTTTTTCAGCCGCTCAAATGTGTCAAATATTTATACCAAATATCAAATCAATTGAACTTAACACTTTTATTCTGTTGAATTTAAGCAAAATAATTTGAATTTGATTTACAAATACACCTTAATTTAATAAAAGAATAGAATTCTAAATTTATATTTCAGAATCGTGAACAAAACCAGAAATCATACGTTTGCAAATTGGATTGCTGAAAAAATGAGGTTATATTGCTTCAACTACTCTGTAGTGATTTTAGATTTGCTAAGTTGGTGCACCTGTTAATTTTCATTCAAATTTAAATCTGATCTATCACTTTAACCAACGCGTCTCTCAGCAGGTTTTCTTCGGGTATTTTTTCAAGTCAGTTCTCAATGTGTTGCAAATTTGATAAAAAAATAGTGCTTTTCAAAACTAAAATTACTGCAGTTAAAATATTCGCGATGGTTTTTTCACCGCAGCACAGCGCATTCATTTCAGTATAGCCAACTGTGGGAAACTTAGGTTTCCTACCTTGCAATGTCAATGGTTTCAATCTTATTTGAATTCACTGTATTATTAATTATTATAGAAAATGTAAATATATTTAATGGACTTATCAAGTACACACCAATAAATGGAACAAGATCGTCCTTCGACATTTACGCCGCCTACCCTGTTTCAAAGATCATTTGAATCATGCAAGCATATGTAATGAAAACATTAATTATTTTAATTTTAAATAGATTTGAAAAAAATAGCATGTTTTATTCGGAGCTAAAGTGCTTTTCAGTACCTCGTTCGCAAAATTGGAGAACACGACGCTACGCGTCTCGTCCTCCGAACGTTGCGAACTCGCCACTGAAAAGTGTCATTTTAGCTCCTAATAAAACAATATACTATTACATAAATAATTTTTTTATTTGACAAATTTTAAAATTTAAAAAAAAAATGACGAAAAAATTAATATTTACTTTCCCCCATTTAAACCAAACAATTATTATATTATTAATAAAGATAAAGGTGAATAATTCAAATCCCAACTTTCAAGTTCTCATCTCAAACAATTATTATTTGATACATTTTTTTTCAAAACCATTATTTTCTAAGCTTTTTAGTTTATTATAATAGATATTTATCTCAAGTTAAATGGTTCACTCTGTATAGACCAAAATTGTTTACTGATATTGTAAAATAAAGAAGTTATAGTTATCATTTGAAAATTGCATTTTCTTGTTTTTTAAGTAGGACAAAATGATGCAAAATTCAAATGTTTTGTCAAGTAATTATTAATATACGAACAAATCTCTACTACTTTGTTCATTTTAACGGGTTTCTATCTCCAATAATGAAAAAGATACCAATGCAGTCCAATGTTTCGTGAGAAACCCAGTATTTCAGGAAATTTTGCTTTCTGGATTTATGTAAAGATAAAGATAACGAAACAAAGCGCGAAACAAAACCTTACTTTGATACCTGGTTTGCCCATTGAGTGTGCAATTTATCATCTTTACTAGACAAGAGTAGAAAACAATGAAATATGAATAATTTTGGTGTGCAATTTATAACTAACCAACAGAAGACATGTAAATTTAACCGCCGTTCATTTAGCATTATTTTATTTATCATCTTCTTCTGTCTTTTGTACCTGCAATTGGCAGTATTTTAATTTAAAAAAACAGTTAATATTGCCATTATCAAAAAGAATAAACAAGTAATATTATTTGTGGCAGATTACTTACAAACAGGCAGAAAAGCGGTGGCATTTACGAAAATTTTATATTCCAGGAAAATATGCCACTTTTTAAATAAAAAGCGATTTACTCAAAGAAATTAATTACAAAAAAATATTAAATCGTTTCAAACTTTAGCACCGCCCGGGTGAGGTCAGTAAAAAAATGCATATCCTAATGAGTTTTTCTGGCCATTTCTATTTTCATTATTTAATTTTAATTTATTTTACCAATGCATAATATGTGATATGTATAAAATAATCTTGATTTATCATAGTCATAAATATAACCCATAATCAAACTACGCGGTTATGTATTGAGCTATACAGGGCAAGTGCGCATCGAGTGCATCATGTGACGTCATGCACTTTTACGGATTGCCGAGGAATTGCGTTGTTCAGACCTTGAAAGAACACAGATACCATGTACTTTTGGCATATCTCTTTTGCTCTGCTGTGGACAGCTGAGTAAGTGCTGCCAATGTGTCAATCAAGCAACCTAAAAGTAGAAAAAAAAAACTAAATAATAACCAGAAATATTATTATATCAAAGTTATTGTTAAGTATTTTTCTACTTTTAGGTTGCATGATTCACACATTGGCAGCACTTAGAGCAGAGTGAGAAAGTATGCGAAAGTTCAGGGTATCTCTGTTCTGTCAAGGTCTGAACAACGCAATTCACTCGAAGCCGAAAACGGTGCGCAATGAGTGCCACGTAAGCAGAAACAGCAACACTGGAAAAGTTGGCGCCGAAGCCACAGAAGCTGAATACGACGTAAGGACTCAGTGCAGCACTGGTGCGCACTAGTGCAAAAAGCACAAAACGCTATTAGGTTGTAAATGTCATTCTAAACAAAAATTTCCTATGAACAAATGTTTTTTTTTTCGACTCCTTAAGAAGTTACAGTAATTTTAAAATTGGTAAATTTTTAAGATTTTTGTGAAATATCTGGTATAATTTTCTTAATCATAATTTTTTTATTTTAATCAATTATTATAGTTTATATTTTGTCTTTGCTCACTTATTTCTTTGAAGATCGTTGGCTGTTTTTGAACTAAGTGGATCATTTGAAATGTTTCTTGATGAAAGTCAAAATTCCAAGCATACTTTATTTAAATAAAAAAATTCAAAATAAAATGAAATTTATGCAGGGTGTCTAAAAAAATCATTGAAATTTTGAAATTTTAAAATTCCTGTAACTTTTTAAAGAGTGAAAAAAAAAATGTTAGTTGATAGGAGATTTTTTGTTAACAATGACCTACTATTTAAAATAATTTTGCTGGAAAAGAAGTGAGACACCCTGTATACAAAGTATAAAATAACATTACCATATTATAAAGTAGAAACTGTTCAAGACCTGTATAGGTATAGGACATTTTTTATACCTCCAATGGTAAAAAAATGTTTAAATACGTAAAATAGAGAATTTGGTTATCAGAAAGGAGCGCTCATGAAAAAATTGCACAAGAAAAAAGAGCAGATATGAAAAACCATAAGAAAAAAGGGCTCACAAAAAAGATGCGCGCACGAAATAAACACCCATCTATTGCCCTAACTTTTTCGACCGAGAGAATTGTGATACTAGAAAACTGAAGTTTTTAAAAAAATCGTAAGAGGCAAAAAGTGACCCTTATGAAGACTTTTGACCTTACCTTTAAATTTAAATAAATTTAAAAAAAATGCCCCCTAGAACTTTTGTCTGAAACATTTTTTTTAATGCAATTGCCTGGATCAATTAAAATTATCAAATCTACAAAAATACAAACGTCCGTTATTGATCATTAAACTCTTTCCCCCTAAATAAAAAGTTTAAATATAAATTGTAAATTACTATATTTTTAAAATACTTTCTTTACATGGGTATATTAAATTTTAATTTTGCGCTCCTCCGAAGATCCTTGGAATGATTGAAACACATAATATTATTGTGATTCTTCTTGGGAAATTTTAAGGTGCGACTTAATGATGTCTTTATGTATGTGCTAGAAAAAACAATAAGTAACTTTCTCTTTATTTAAATAATTATTCAATTAAACATCTTAAAATCTATTTTCTTAAACAAGTAATTATCAACTTTTTTGTAAAAAATGCGATGTTTTGTAATTTAAGAGGCTTGGGAATTTTGATTAGTTTATGAGGTGTTTTGATAAAAAAAATTTGACGTACAAAAATTATATAATTAAAAAAATAATCTTAAAAATAAAAAAACTCTATAATTTTTTTTTGAAAATATACATGCTGTTTCGTTGAAAACTTGTCGATTATTTGATAAGTAATTTTTTTCCAAAAAATAGCCGAACACGTCGATTTTCGTTATTTTTTAAAATTAATCGATCAATTTTAATTCAATTTATACCGTTGAATTCGAATTATAAGAAGCTTTCAAATGATGTATTACTCAACCCTCCTCAAGCCCTTTAAGAAATTTGGTGGTTAACGTATGAGTGCCTAAATCGGTCTTATAATGTGTCAAAACAAAATCGAAGTCTCCGGTTATTTTTTTGAAAAAAAATAGTTATCAAATAATCCGCATTTGAAGTTTTCAATGAAACACCCTATATGTATATAAATTCACATCTAAATATTCTTAAAATATTACCAAATATTTCTTTTAAACTCATTTGTTGATTGATGTTTACAAGAAAGATATCGGTGTTCATAAATCTATAACAATAAAGAATTTGAATTAAGTTTGCGCACCGATATAAATACTAAACACCCAATTTAAATAAACAGTAACAACGAAACACATTTTTTCATGATAATTGAAATGATAACTGAATATCTTGCTTTAATTGGTGATCGAATAATTTTACTGTTTTCTTAAGGATGTTGAAGTACTCCTAAGAAAATGGACTTACAGTTAATATTTTTAAATAATTTTAACTTAATTTGCTCATTAAAAATATTTTATATGCTACCAAAATTTGGTACAAAATATAAATATTTCATGAGTATTTCGTTACTCAAGAAGATGTTTGAAAAGCGTAATTTTCGCTTGCAAATATTGATTTTTGTAATCAAAAATTTAACAAAAACGATGCTCACTACGCTTAATATTGAATTTATGTTTCATATAAAATTTTTGTTTTTCATTTGTATTGAATTATAAGGGCGTAGTTTAGAAAAAATATAAAAACGCATTTTGTTTCAAAACTACGCCCCTATAATAGATTACACATGAAAAACAAAAATTGTATACGAAAACTAAACGCAATTTACGAAAACACTACATTTAGATATAATATTTTAAGGGCTGTAGCTTCAGAAGGAAACGAAATTGGACATATGTTGATGGGAAGTTTTTTTTTAAATTAATCCTGGAATCGCTTCCCAAAATCTGGCTGCTTAATGTTGTATAAATGTAACCTGTAGATTTGCAAAAAATGTAGAACATATTATACAGGGTGATATATTATAATGAGGTGAAAAAAAATTGTACACATATTCTACATAATATTTGGAACAATAAAGTATTAAGAATTTTGTTCTATCTGTCTTCCTTACAAAGTTTTTTTGTTTAGAATGACATTTACTATCTGAAAAAAAAATTGCTGGAAAAAAAGTGGGACACCCTGCATAAAGCTATTATAAAATTATTATTAACATTACATAATCCCCCAATTAAGCTAAAACTATTGTAATATAAATTATTGAAATGCAATTATTTAATAACTTCAAATGTTCCCAGGAACAATGAAATGAATGTATAAAACAGAATATGTAAAATGAGTTACATACTTTTAATTTATAGAAAACAGTGCAAGTATCTAAATATACTTTTCCATTCACAATTTAGAAAGTCACTTCTTCATTCTATTTAAAATTAAAGAAGATACCATTCAACTACTTTTAGTTTAATAAAAGGATGTCATTAAATTCTTAAGAGTGATTCCCTAAATGGCAAATATAGTGGTTTACGGGAACTACGAGAGGTGGAAGTCTGTTTGACAGACGATTGTTTTCGTATACCGAAATAATCGTTGTATAAGTTGCCATGGTGACAGGTTTTGTCTTATTTCAACAAACTCAAAACGTGCATAAGGAAGAAAGATGGAAAATAATCCTTCACCAAGCAACTTAGTCAACAAATGAATCTTTCCGTATATGAAAATAATCGTCTATCTTATAGGCTTCCACCTCAGATGCGCTAGTGCAAAAAACATTTTTATATAATTTATTATTGAAAATTTTGAAGTTATTTCACTAAATGCTATAGTATGAAAAAAATCGAAAATGTAGAAAAAAAAATATAATGAGCTAAAAGTACCGTAACTTTGGAGCCCTCTAATTAAGTCAACGCAAAGTTGCAGAAGGTAGGTATACGATAGTTGGTGGCCTAAATAATTTAGCTTATAAATCAGAAAAAAATGAAAATCTAACTGAGGAAACTTGAGATCTGAGTGCCGTACTGCCGTAATGCTAGGTTTTATGATTTATCATGATTTTTTCCCCGAAACTCGCCCTCTAGCGGTCCGCATTAATTTAATGGGTTTCTTTTCGAAATTTTAGGGAATAATACGTTTATGAGTTGTTTATAAATTTAAAGGAAAAATATTACAGGAAGTATTATCGAAATAGAAAAGTATGCAAATTAAAATAATTAAATAAAGGTATTGTAAAATTAGGGTTGTGGGGCACAACACCGGTTTCAAATTTTTACCAAAGGTAAATACCGTGGATAGACGCGTTTTAAAAAATATTTGGTTAAAATCGGTTAAATAGTTTTTTTGGAAAAAAATCGCAACATTTTGGTACAAATACGGCTCTGGACGCGGCGCAATTTTGAACCATTTTTTTTAGTTTTTGTGAATATTTATCCGGTGTTAAGGAGAGAATTTTGAGACGTTAAACGTTAAAAATTTCAGAGCGAAATTTTGACTCAAAATGGAGATTTTGCTTATTTTGCTACATTTTCAATCATAAATCAAAAGCGATGAGATAACGAAGTGATTCTTTTTTGTCGTAAAGTTGACCTTGAAAGCTTAAAAAAGGTGTACTATGTGGGGGTGAAATAAAATTTTAGGGGTTGATTAGATCGAAACGCGTCAAAAATTGCGACTTTTTAAATGCGATCTTAAAACAAATATTTTTTCGTTATTTTTCCGAAATTCCAAAAATTGTATGCGTGGGCGATTTTGGTTCCAGGAGTTGATTCGACTGAACTTTTAAAACTGAAAATCGGTTAAAACGGGAGCCACTCACCCCTAAAATCAAAATTTCGAATTTCGAATTATTAATTTTAGCTATTTTCAAAGTTCTGTATAACCGGCAAAAACACTTTCAAGTAGGGAATTTTGAAGGAAATTTTGTGCTCTTTAATTTTAAATATAACCATTTTATCGATGGAAGTAGCCGCTTTTAAGTAATAAACGAAAAATCGAGTACAAAAAGACCGTGGTTTTTAGATCACCAAAATTGTAAATAAAATAATATATGGTCACCATGTATATATGTATAAAATGATCGAAACATCGGGTATGGAAACTAGACCAAACTTAATCGACAAAAACAAAAAAGCTTTCTTATTTTTAAAACTACAGCCTTTTGAATTTTAGGTCAACGATTTTTATCACAAATCACAAAATCGCTAATTATATAAAAAAAATTTCATTAAAAAGCTACAACCATCTCCTATCAATAGGTAATAACAGTAATACAAAAATAATTGCTAAAATGTAAAAAAAATCAATAACAGAAAAAATTAAAACAAAACCTAATTTTTTTAATTTTCTACTATTAAGGGGTGCATACTTTGTCAATTAGCCTATAAGGGATACCTCATGAAATGCCAAATATTTTATAACAGTTTCAGGGCAGTCCACCTGCCGAGGGTAACAGAATGTGCTCAGAATATTTCTTCTAGGTGTAACTTCAGAAGGCTATAGTAAGAGAAAGCAAAGAGCTATGGCTTCAAATTTACCCCTTTTCAGTTTTAAACATGATGATCTTATCTTGGAAAAAAATTTCAATAACTGAAAAAAAAATGTTTATTTTCTCTAATTTTTTCTTTGCGATCTTTTATTCAACATTATATCAACCATTTCTATATTACTGTTCCTACAAATTGAAAGAGCTTTCTAGTGATAATTTTCTTTTAATTCTACGTATATTGGTTAAAAAGTAATTAGCAATTTCGTGATTTTTGGCAAAAATTGGTGACCTAAAAATCAAAATGCTGTAGTTCAATGACTATAAAAGATAGACACCTACTTGTTTCGATTTTCGTCGATTAAATTTACTCTAGTTTCTAACCCTGATGTTTGGTGAACCACGAACGGAACACCCTATATATTTGTAATATTACATATTTGTATTATTGTGGATTTGTAATATTACATATTTGTATTATTGTGGACTTGTAATTGGAATATTCCCGTTGAACTGAATAAAATAAAAAAATAAATAAATAATCAAAATGGAATCAAGAAAGTCATGCAATATATTACAGACGAGAAGTTCAATAACAGTACAAGTTCTTAATATTTTTTTGCAACTTACTCAGTGCACTATGTTCTTTTTTTCCAAAAATTTTAACATGAAAAAAATCGTTTCAAGAAGTACCCGAACTCTTCTATACATACAAAAGCGGCATCTTTATAAAATATAAATCTTTTAAGTTTAAATTAATTATCTTAAAATTAACTTTTTGGACTCATACTGTTCTTGGACTCACCGATTCTATTGTAACTTACCTGTATTTAAATATATTGAACTGTCAGTCGAATATTCTGAAATAATAAAAAGAGTACTTTACTTTACAAATAATTAAAAGTTATGTTATGCGTTATGTTATGCGTAGAAAAGCAAATATAAAATTTATAATTCTAAAAAAATCTTTAAGTTTTAAAAATATTTCAATATTGAACGAAAAAAATTAGGATTTATTAGGAATTATTTAAATAAAATTAAAAATCTGCAGTTTGCGTTCATTAATTTAAATTAGTGTATTTTATAAATAAATTTTCATTTAAAAATACAAAGTAATCTTTTTTCATTGTTTGTACCTTTTATCAATTACGGTTTTTATTTATTTTAGCGAAAATATATGTTATTTGAAATTCTATTTCTCTTTCGGTATCAATACCTGCTATTACATCAGCTGTTCTATGGGATGCTTGTAACAAACAAAATTTAAATTAAATTGTCAACATTAAAATTCTACGTTGATAAAATTGTTGGAAATTTTATCTCTTTTCAAATTACTAATAACTGAGTTGTTCACGTCCCATTTTTTATTTTAACAAATTACAGTTGAGATTGGGATCCATTTTTCCTGCATTCTGTTTTGCTTAAAATATGGATACTGGATTAATATACTGAAGCCCCATTCAGACGGTTTGACAAACCTAGGTCAATGTTTGTAGTTCGTGTATTTGTCACACCGAGTGTCTTACTTTTTTGCCTGCAAAATATTTTTCGGTAGTAAATGTCATTCTGAACAAAAACTTTCCAAAGGACTTCAACTTCTAAAGCAGTTAAAAAATTTAAATTTCAATTGTATTGGTTTATAACAAAAAACTGTACATGTTATTATCATTTTTGAATTTTATTTTCACCTGAGAATTTTATATACACTCTTTTGAAATGAAATGTTCAAACAATACTAAATAGTTGAAACCAAATTCATAGCAGACTTATTTTAAATAAAAAATGATAATACATAGTAAATTACACATGGTATCCCATTTTTTAATAAAAATAATCAATATGATTTCGAAAAATCTAAATCACTGCAAACTTTTAATGGGTCTAATAAAAGTAAAGGAACGTTTAACTTCAGAATGACATTTTCTAATTAAAAATTTTGCTGGAAGTGGGACATCCTGAGGGTGATTTTTAAGTTAATACTTTCTTGTCAATAAAATAAGTCGTTTGGCAAAATATTTTGTGTATAAAAGTCTTTAAATAAGAAAGTTATTTGTAATTTAAATTAACGTTTGTGGTTGCTTCTGTTCACGTTTTGCTTTATATAAAAGAAAAACACCAAGAAATAGCACAAGAAAATTAAGGAAAAAGAAAATAACATTAATAAAAAAAGCTAATTTTGCCAAATTTGAACATTTTAGTTAAGACGTGCACCCATAGTGCACTAATTTATATGAAGATGTATTTATATCCTGTTAAAAAACGAGTTAAAAATCAACTTGTATTTTTTGGTAATGCCTAACGAAAAATAAAATCCTTTTTTGGCGATTGAAAAACATTTAGGTATAACAAATATAAACAAATTATTATAATTAATAATATTTTTTAAGACATAATTACCTTAAGAAGGTAGTCGGCAAAATGTTTGAAAGACCTACTTTTCGCTAATAAATTTGTAATAAAAAATTTAGGAGCGTAGTTTTCAAAAAATGATGAAAACCCATTTTTTTAAAACTATAACTATACTTAAACTAAATTATTCATGAAAATCAAAAATTCTATATAAAAAATATATTCAATTTGAAGGGAAAATTGTTCTTTTTCAAACGACACTAAAATACGTCCTTATGTGACCCTTGACAGGTTTTGAGAAGTAATCTTTATGTTTCTTCATTCTACGGTCATGTTTCGAAGAAAATCGGTTACAATCGGGTATACTTTCCATTGACAAAGATTAGAAAGCCGGAGTAGAAATGCATTTTAAGCAACCCAATATACACTAACATTGTATTGTATATTGTATGTACATCAAATGTACAATTTTAAAATTGTTTTTTATGATACTATTTTAAAAATTTCGACGCTTGAAGAAAAAATGGCATGCTTTATTTGGAGTAAAAACTTTTTGTGGATCGCAGAGCTCGTCCCGCAAACCTAAATGCTCGTCAGAAAGAGTACTATTTTCTTAAATTTTCGATTACAAATGCCCAAAAATCAATTTTTATCGGCGAAATGTATAAATGTTGTGAGCAGAAATTAAAATTTTCTCTATATGAATGTATATTTCTTAAATTAATAAGTTTTTAAAAATGAGGAAACGTGTAGGTAAACTTATACTTATCTACAAATCTAGACTCCAAAAATTGTATTAAAAATATGAAATTTAAGATTATTAAATTTTGAAACATTTATTTTATAGTTGTGTAAAAATTTATGACTTTCTCGAGGCACGTCTGCTATAAGATTTTTATTACCGAGTAAAGGAAGAAAAGGTCAAACAAAAATCAAATCAAGTATTAAAAATTAATGCACCCTAAATCGTAAGAAAATCTTTTAAGAATGTAAAGCAGTAGTAAACTGTAGAAAATAAAAAAATCTTTTATTAATGTAAATTTGATAAATCAGTTGAAAAACCTTCAGTACTTAAACGTTTTAAGGGTTTGGTAAAATAATTTTTAGGAATTTTTTAAAGTACATATTGTGAATATTTTCAAAAATTATCATTATGAATAAAAGCAAAAACTAGAATATACAGGGTGTCCTATTTTAATTGATCCAGCTGAATAACTTGAAAACTAGGTAATTTCCTTAAAACTTGTAGCGTTTTGAAGGGGGCATTTAATAATGGTATGTGTTTTTAATTTTTAAGGGGTTTTATGGGGAAACCTTATTTTCAAATGGGAACCCATAATTTTTATTGTAGATTGGTGAGCAAATTTTGTTTGAAACATTTTTTAGAAAATTTTTTTTTAAATGGATTGATATGGTTTTTATACCATAAAATAATACCATATTAAGACTGTTTTACAAAGGTACCAAAAATATTATACCAGCACCATCTTCCGTTTAAAAAAAAATATTAAATTTCCCCTTAAACATTAGTTTAAACTAATGCATAAAAATCATTACTACGTTATTTTTTGGAATTTTTAAAAACATTACGACACGTCTTTAAATTGCAAAAAATAACGTAGTTATGATTTTTATTCCTTATTTTAAACTAATGTTTAAGGGGAAATTTAGTAATTTTTTTAAAAACCGGAAGATGGCGCTGGTATAATCTTTTTGGTACCGTTGTAAAACAGTCTTAATAAGGTATCTATTTAAAAAAAAAATTATGACGTCATAGTGACGTCATGTCAACTGAGAAAAAAGATGGTTGGGTTCAAAATAAAGATTTTCAAAAACAATGCGTCAAGTCTTTTACGGTTTTTAAAAATTCCAAAAGATAACGTAGTTATGATTTTTATTCCTTACTTTAAACACACCCTGTTGGTGGTTAAAATAGTATATTTTGGTAATCCAAAATTTCTGGGGTAAAACCAACTTTGAATGAAACAAATATTTTTTTCTGAAATCCAACTTCTAGACCTAGACAATAAATCATATTTTCTGAAATTAAATTGACGAATTCTGATATTTTCAAATGATGCTTTCTGAAATATAATTCTCTATTCTGAAATACAATTGATTTTTCTGAAATTAAATTGATTACTCTAAAATATAATTGATGCTTTCTGAAATACAATTGACAATTCCGAACAATTCCGAATTTCAATTGATGATTTCTGAAATTGACTCAATCATTTCCGAAATACAATTGGAAAACGTGTAGACGTATCGCGGCTATCCAAATATCCTTTGGGTCAAGAACTATAAATAAGAAGGAAAGACAAAGATTACTTAGACAAGGTCTAGGCATGGATGTTTTTGGAGCGAGTATGTTTCGGCGTGCAAAATTTCTTCTTTATTAATAAAAAATACTTATTAATAAAAGATACTTGTTTGGTAACTTTTAGTCCAATTAAATTTATTATATCCCACTTTTTTGCGAAAAATTAGATATTTTAAAATAACAGGGTTTTAACAATTTTGTAAATTCGGATTATTTCGGTTTTCATTTTCTTGGGATAATATGTATTTAAGTAATAAGTGAATCATTTTATGAAACAAAAATCTACTTTTTAAAAAACCGAGATCAATTTTGTCATTTAATTGTAAAAATGTTCCTTAAAACAGTTCAAAAATTAATATCTCAAAAACTATTTTAATAATAATTCTACACATTACAATTTTATTTAGGTATTTGTATTATTTAGAATGAGTTTTGATAGATTTTATCAACAACAAAATATCACAAATAAGTATACTTATTTTCGAAAATAGTTTTAAATTATGTACAAAAAACGGGGGATTGCATTTAAAAAAAAACAAAGTTGATGTTATTCATTTCCAGTAAAACCGGATTAAGTGATATTAAAAAAATAGTGTATAAAATGTGTTTTCTTGAACAATACAACATAGTCAAAATTTTTATTTTCATAAATAAAGAAAGGAATTATAGAGGTGATCGTGCCCATTTTTCATATTTTATGTACTTTGTATAGTAATTTGTAATTAGTATGTAAAAGAGGCACATACAAAATAATTTAACCCTACATTTGGAAATAAAAAAATAATTGCTATTTGAAAACCAGAGGTATTTGGAAAATGCACCTCAAAAAAGTTGAAAAAATAGTTTCTCAAAATCAATTTGAATTATTATTTTACAAATTATAATTTCATTTTTATAATTGCATAATGAGTTTTGGTGGTTTTTTGCCAACGTGGAATAAAGACATTATTTAAATTTTAAATTAAAAAAAATATTTCAAACTATAAACAAAAAAATGGGGTGTGTAAAAAAATAAAAGGATTATTTCTGGTAAAATAGGAAGGTTTTCTTAAACCAAACAACATTTTTTCACAAATAAATATATTATAATGGTTATGCCTGTATGATGTCAAATAAAAAAATATAACTTTTTTTCTAATGCCCGTTTTCGCCAACGATTCCTAAAACTTAGGCATTGCTTATGGCGCTAGTTGCTAGGTATTTTTAACCATTTAATAAAAAAAATACCTAGCAATTAGCGCTATAAGCAATGCCTAAATTTTAGGAATCGTTGGTGAAAACGGGCATAAGTATTTTTATTTGGTAAATTTGAATTACTGTTGGTTTGAATAAAAATGGGGTGCAAAAATATTGTTTGTATCACATGTGCATAGTTCACTTATGCGCTCACGCTCACCTTCTACATAAATAAATATTATCTCTTAATAATGCTATTACATATATGTTAAAGTTTCTTTTGTTCAGAGAATTATCAATACAAATTCAAACGTTGCAATTTATGTTTTCGCTATAATTCAATTAATGGAATGTAACCTTGTGTGTAAGTAGATCAGGTAAATTTAATTAAAACCAAACTGCTACTGATTTTCCAGAAAAAATGTCGTTCGATTACCAACATTTAATTTGTTGCTATAATTTACATATTTCCTCGCATATTTCTTAATTTTATTATTTTTAGATATTTAAAATAAATCCCATGAACTAAATAAAAAAAATTGAAAACTTTAGCATTAAAAAATAAAAATAGCTTAATTCAATATTACCATATTATAAAATGTCACATGTACATCTACAAAGATTATTATATTTTTTACGTTGATTAAAATGAAAGGGCTTGAAGATAATTTTGTATTTTGCGTCTTTCGTGTCTATTTGCAAAGTAACTGCTAGTGTGCTTTCATTAATTATGTCAACATGCTTGTTGAGTACAAATAATTAATGTTAAAAGCAGCATTTATTAAAACTTATTAAACCGATTTATTTCACTTACATTCGCTTAATTATGAAGTAACATTAATTATTAGCCCTTTTAAAAAGTCTAGCTTCTGAAATTACATTAAGTTTTTTCCCCGGTTTAAATAATACTTCGGCCTCTCAAAACTAATTTTTATTGTAATAGGGTGCAATCGGGTGTATATATTTTAATTCTTACTATTACCTATATTGTAAGTTTTATTATTTTACTTGTTGGGTCAAATTATTGTACATCTTAATTACATTTGATGTTATTTAACTAAATTGTTTACAAATGAACACCCTATGTAAAATGCAAATGTAGTAAATTTAAATTAATTGCCTGGGGTTTCTAGTCAAACCACAAAAGCAAGCCACACTTTTATAAAGAAGTCATATGAAAGTTTCTGGGGTTATTCTCAACAAAAAGTGTTAGCCGTAACAGCGCTGTTAAATTTGACAGTCACCCTGATGTCAAAAAAATGCTATTTTGTAAACTTTACTGTATCTTAACGGCTATGCAAAATAACATTTTCAGTGTTAAAATACATTGTACACCAATACGATGTATTATTTTGATGGATTATACATAAATTAAAATTATTATTTTGATCGATTATACATTAATGTAAAACTATTATTTTGATCGATGTTATTTTAACACCGAAAATGTTATTTTACATAACCGTTAAGTTACTAATGGGATAATTCTGAACAAAAAATGTTAGCCGTAACAGCGATGTTAAATTTGACAGTCACCCCAATGTCAAAATAACTCTATTCTGTAAACATTAGTGTAACTTAACGACAATATAAAATAACATTTTCGGTATTAAAATGCATTGTACATTTATATAACGTATTATTTTGATCAGTTTTACATTAATGTATTATTATTACTTTACTGTATGTTATTTTAACACCGAAAATTTTATTTTAAATAACCGTTAAGTTGCAGTAAAGTTTACTCAATAGCGTTATTTTTTGACATCAAGATGATTGTCAAATTTAACAGCGCTGTTACGGCTAACATTTTTGTTCAGAATTACCCCATTAGTGTCAGTTGTACTTTTTCAACTGTCTTGTTTTCATTTGACTAGTATTAAATTTAAATATTCTACGTTTTAGTTGATACATACATTTTAAATTTAAAAGAGGATTGGGAGTCTAGTAGGACGACAGCAAACGTATATTTTGAGCTTCTTATTGAATTTGGGGAAGAAATCTAGAACCAAGGTACACTCCGCATAATCAGGTTGAAAGTACTAATAAAAATCTTCATTTCTGTTACATTTTAAAATTTGCTAGACTACGATGGTATTAGCTGCATTTAAAGTTAAAATGCGCGTTCAAAATTTACGAAACACCTCTTGCATTTGTTACAAACTACAGTCATATTTTGTAAATAATATTCGGTTTTATAATTACATAGTTTAAATAATAGTCAAGACTAGACTTTTAAAGGCCGATTTTCTCAAAAATTAAATTATTAGGTCCAAAAATTAAGTATAAATTACGTCATATTTTACGTATTTTTAATATTTTTTTCGGCCATTTTGGATACAAAATATTAAAAAACCATATTTTATAAGTTCTTAGCAGAGGTTCTACTTTCATATTTCTTATTTTGAATATAGCTCAATACATATTCGCGTGGTTTGATAAATAAAAACAGGTATAAACCCATATAATTTTGTAGCCTCCATATCCTCTTAATGGAGAAGAAAATTTTAAGATGACATTTATCGAACATTTTATTAGCTCCTTCCCGAAAAACAACGAGCATTCATCTTTAACTGACAGTGGGTCAGTGGGGTCAAAATATTTTGATCCGTTTTTCACGTGTAAATTGAAAGGATCTGACAATACGATGACCTTCAAAAATCATCTTCCATATTTTTCTATCGTCTAGTTTGTTGCACAAAATATTATTGATTTATTTAATGCTTTTTTTCCTGTGTACTTTTATGTATTTGTCATTATCGACAGTTAGTCGACAATATTCTGTGCGAAAAACTAGCCGAGAGAAAAATATGGAAGATGATTTTTGAAGCTCTTATGCCCGTTTTCACCAATGATTCCTAAACTTAGGCATTGCTTATATGCTAGGTATTTTTTATTAAATGATTAAAAATACCTAGCAACTAGGCAATAGCTAGAATATAAACAATGCCTAAGTTTAGGAATCGTTGGTGAAAACGGGCAATAGTGTCGTCGGATCCTTATATTTTACCCATCAAAAATAAAAATCCTGTCATACGAAACAGTAGAATCAAGATGGGGGATTTCCAATTATGAGAGAGAATGTTGGGGATTCTAGAATTCCACTCAGCATTTTATTTGTTTCGAAGCATTATTATTTATACAGGGTGTCCAGAAATTAAACGGCAAAATTTTAGGAGGCGGTTCTACAACTAATTTTAAGAAAAAAACTTCCTATAAAACTTTAAATTATTTTTTGTCTCATAATATTGTTCCATTTTTAATTTTTAATAAGAAAGTTACATTTATACCAACTCGGTAGAGGTAGAGGGTACCATTTTCCAGAAAATTTGACCTAACTATCCACATGCTGTTAAAAATGCTATTTTATATTACAATTACTTTAATTATTATGTTAGCCATAAAAATTAAAAATACCAATAAGGGTGATAAACCCTTAACTTTACATTAGATTTTTAAAACTAAAAAATAACTACATTCTATTAAGTAATTAAGTCGACTTTTGCAGATAAAATTTAGCTAAATAATTGTAATGTAAAATAGCAGTTTTAGCACCAAATGGAGGTTAATAAGTCTAATTTTCTCGAAAACGGTACCCTCTGCCGAGTTGGTATAAGAGTACCTTTTTTATTATAATTTAAAAATGGAACAATATTATGAGGAAAAAATCATTTGAAGTTAACCATAAAAAAGTTAACAAAAGTGTTAACTCCAGCCCTTCCCATAACTACCCTTTAAAAGCTTGCAAAAAATCTGAAAATAATCGTGAAGTCATATCTGAAGTGTACTAAGATTTCTACCAAATTTGAAATCTCTACAATAAACAGAATTTAAATAAACAAGCTATAACCTTTTTTTTTGTCATCATCTTTATTGGACTGGAGCTCCCTTAGGATGCGAAATCAGACATATGTTTATAGGAAGTTTTTTTCTTAAAATTAGTTGTAGAATTGCCTCCTAAAATTATGCCGCTTAATTTCTGGACACCCTGTATTACGGGGTTTATTTAATTATCACCCTGTGTAAAATTGTAGAAAGGTGAATTAATAAAAAAAATATTTTTTCATCAAACCTCATTGTTATATGTACTTTAATTACAGCCTTATGCGACGCTTGTAGGCTTTAACCAGTCATTTTTATGTTCCTTGGGTTTATGGTCATATTTATGCTTTTCCAAAGTATACTGGTTACAATCGGGTATACTTTGCATTGACAAGGATTAGAAAGGCGGAGTGGAAATGCATTTTAGGCAACCCAAAATGCACTGACATTGTATTGTGTATTGTAAATTAAATGTCAAATTTTAAATTATTTCGCAAACCTACATGCTTCTTTTACTCCCAATAAAACAATATAGTATTTGAAAAGTGAACTTTAACTGGGTGTAACTTTGCAGGGAAGCCTTTTTGGGCAAAGTGTTAGAGGAACTTGCCATCTTAATTTCAGGTGATAAACACGTTCTATTATGTCTGTCCAAGATATTACGGGATACCCTGTATACGCACCCAAAACAGTACTTTTATAGCAGGGGAATGTATCTTTTGGAAGTAGGTAGCACTGAAGTTTGTTGATTTTAAAATGGCAGTTTCCAAGCGATTTACCCTCGGATTTACCGGTTATTTGGGGCGCGTTCCAGTAATGAACACTAAAGCCCACAACGATCGCAAAATCGTTCTACATAAGAACGCGATTTTTTCTTTCGTCCATCGATGGCGACCGCAAGAAGCTCACAACGACAGTATTTATTCGTGGGTTCCCGTGGTTGTTTGTTGAATGGAGACCTTTTGAGTTAGCGGAACGGGAAAATATTGCGGTCGTGGTCGTGGGCTTTAGTGTTCATTACTGGAACGTGCCCTTGATGATTCGACAAACCTGACATTAGAGTTGCCAATTGCCAGAAATTTTACTAAAATTTAAAACTACAATATTTTATTTTAAATAGATAAAAAGGCGCAAAATAGAAAAAAGTCGATAGTAGCCCTTGTTCATTGAAATTCACGCCGCTACGCGGCTCGTATTTTAAAATTGAACGCATGCTACAATATGCGACTTATGAAACTCGTTTTTTAGTAAGTACCTATACCATTTTTGTCTCTTATACTTATACAATTTCACAACTCACGAGAGGTCTCTAATGGATATATTTGCCTGTATTTTAGTTAGTATCAGAATTCCGAGCAGAATACTAAGTGGTAATTAACAGTAGATCAAAGATTTGGCCAAACTTACCACGAAGGGCAAAAGTTACCCCAGTTTATGGCATAAAAAATCAAAATGTTTATAAAAACTAAAAATAAATAAATTTAAAGACCATAATAAATAATACATGCACAGTCGATAAAGTTCTATAAGGTTAAATGTGAAAACCTTTGTTTATAAAAATGTTGTTTAATAGGTAATATTATTAAATCACTTTAAATAAATTAAATTTAATATCACTTTTATATTATATTATTACTTTAAAATTATACCGTGAAATAAGCTATTTACTACGCCAACGATTTATATTTACTCAAAACGTGACTTTATTTTTGTTTTTTTATCTACATTACTTTTGTTTTATTGTGTAGTTCTAAGAATTTGTTAGATGTTTTTATTATGATTTTAATGGCTACTAATGAATAATTAAATAAGTATAAAAATAGAAATGATTTTCCTAAAAAGGAACGCAGGACAAATATTTATTATGGTTATTATGGTTATTAGGGTATTAATAAACAATACATATCTTTTATTTGTGGAGACAACAGAAGAAGTTATATAATTGATATAAATGTACATACAATTAGGAAATTGAAGGTCGTCAGTTTTTTATTCTATACATAGGGATCTCGGTTATCTTAAAAATACCTCGAAAAATACAAATCCAAAAGTGAAGTATATTCATTTTCATTTGAAAAACAAGGTCGGTAAAATGAGGTAAAATTAAAAAATACTGTTCTATCTCAGCAAATCCTCCTCATAGTCATTAAAAAATAATATTTCCAAAGTGAGACATTACAGAAAAGATTAGTATTGATAATTTGCACTTCATAAAGATACTTTTTTCAAGGTAAAACATACCCAAGACCCAAGGAAGGCGGCGATTTCTATTATAATTAAGTAAATGATAATGAGTGAAAAAGTAGCGTTTCTATAATCCAAGATTTTTTTTTTAAGTGCTTATACTGGACAACTGTAAAAATGCACTTTAGGCACCATAAGTAAAAAGAATTCCTTTAAATCCATTTTTGAATCAACACTTAGCGAGCGTACTTTGCCTAAAATAAGAATTTAAATGTAGCAACGTATTTTACGCAAACATGAGTGTTGATACATAAACAAGAAAATAGTGTGTGCAAGTATTCTTTTCCTATTTTTACGTCAAAAATCAAACTTTTAGCACTAATTGACATACGTCAAAAGTTAATGAATATGATTGAGTGATAGTACTATCATGAAAGTTCTGTCATGATAGTCATCGCGAAAGTGCTATCATATGATACGATGGCGACTTTCAAGTTGTCTAATGTCTACACTGCGACAGCTCTCATGATAGGAACTATCACACCAAGTGTCACAGTGAAATCGAGGCTTTAGCCCAAAGTAGTAAGTACTACTAAGTAGTAATGTATATAACACTTTACATGACTTTTTCTGCTTATAAATCAAAGAGCTGCCAACCTAAGATGTATAAGTCGGTTCGTGCTACATAATCGATACTTCTGTGATTTATTGACGTTTACAATATGTACTAATTATTTCAATAATTTACATTAGTTTTGGAAAAGTAGGAAACATTTTGTATGCAATAATAATAATTGGCTTTATTTTCAGAAATTGCAGGAAAATTAAAAAAATAAATTATTTATCAATTTATTTGTTACCTTTTTATTTAATACATTTTGCCAAGGATTTCCATTATTTTTATTACTAATTGAAAGAGGGTGGTTTAAGCGACACTTTTTTAAATCTCTACATAACTTGGTTAAATTGTTATTACCGATGTACGGAAATGTGGTAAAAATAAAAAAACGTTGTAACTCCAAAACAATAAATGATGACTTTTGTTCTACTTTCTAACCCAGAAGATTTATCTACCACGAACGGCACACGGGCTACTGTATCACCCATATGCTATAAAAATAATATATTTAAACACATATTTTGTAAGTACTTTAGTTATTTTTTTTTCAAAAAAAATACTGTAAATTATAGGTTAGACGACTATTTGATTGTCATTATTAATTTATTTGTATTTCTAATTACTTTTTACAGTTTTCTTAAAATTAATTCCAAAAATTATTATTATTATTATTATTATATTTCTAATTACTTTGTACAGTTTTCTTAAAATTAATTCCAAAAATTATTATTATTATTATTATATTTTTTTGTAGTTTATTTTGAGAATGGAAATATAATTTTTTTAAATGCCGGCTTCAATTAAAAAGTGTTTAAATTAAACCTTTGACACCTCTCGATCCATACAACTCATTAATTATTACGTTGGATCAAATTTTTCAAAATAACCGTATACTTTTTTCTAAAAAAATGTTATCTAAGGTACCATTTTTTAAATGATCATTTAAGTCGTTAAAAGATCTATAAAAATAAGCAAAAAATTGGGGATTTCTGAAAAAACTGATGATGACGTTATTATGCAAACGTATGACGACATTAATACTGTTGTGACATGTGACACTAAAATATGTCTTTTAAAAAACCGATCGATTTAAAAAAACTTAAGCACGAAAAATACTTGAACATTTTTGCACATTCAATGAAAACTATTGAGCGTATTATTTATGTTTTACGGTTTTCCTTAGTTGTTGCTTTTAAATTGGCGCCCTTTTAGGGGTATTTTTTTAAACCACCCTGCCAAGATATCTTCTTTATTTCTTAATATTTTTAAATGCAATAAAATGGAATAAAATCTAAAAAACATTATCTAAATAATAGCTGGAACGAATATTTAATTTTAATTGTATTTTGTTAATTTTCTGCCAAATATTCCCTTAAGAATATATTAAAAAATAAAATAAATCAGCTATTTTTTAGACAATAACTTTATGATTTCATTTCACTTTATTGCAGTTAAAAATATTAAAACATAAGGAAGATATTTTGGCAGAACGATTCAACTGTATATTACGCAAATTAAGCAGTGAAGACCAAGAAGAACACAAAAATATAAATAATATGTGCAACAGTTTTCAGTTGGTATGCAAAAATTTGCCATCATTGCCATAATTTACTTAAATTTAATGTTTAAGGTGATAGGGAGTCATTTATTGAAAACCCAATGTTTTTATCTTTCCCGAATTTTTTTAAAATGTTTCGAATTGGAAACAAAAAAAAATATTTAAATACCGAACTTAAGTAAGACTTGTATATTTATATACAATTTTTGATTTTCATGTATCTAGATTTATATAAGCGTAGTTTTGCAAAAATAAAAATATAAATATAGAAATTTTTCCTGCAAAATTACACAAATATAGTAGATACATAAATAACAAAAATTGCAAATGAATGTAAAATTCTTACTTTAGTTTGGTATTTCTTTATTTTTTTGACTTTCCAATTCGAAACACTTTCAAAAATTCATGAAAGATAAGTACGTCGTTTTTTCAACATTTGACTCCCTATCACCTTAAACGTTAAAATCAGCGCGCGGTGTAAGAAATGACTCTTAAATCTTGCCATAATAGTAATAAGTAGAAAATTAGTCGTAATTTTTTAATCCAACTTTTAATTACATTTTTCATGTCAGTTCATGTCATGAATGCCAATGTTAACTTGACCAAAACGTTCTGGATTATTAAATATTTTTTTAAAGTAAGATTTATGTTTTAAAACATAATATTAATTCAACAAATTTTGTTTAAAAATATTTTTTCTAACCCTCTATGAAGATGTTTGTTTATTTTGAGGATTCTCTTACGAGTAAAAAGTAATTAACTATGTATCAATTGCGTTTTTAATGATAAACAAATTACACAATTTAAGCAATATTACGTATCTAATGATTTAAGTGAAAGCTTCACACTCGTAATTTATTTGGTAAAATTAGCCTCATGACGAAAACTGTTAATTCAATTAACCCATTAAATAGTAAACGGTAGAAGGGTTTTACAATATTTAATTTATACTTGTACCTGCAAATATTATTTAATAAATTGGTAACATTAAGGAAATTGTATGCAAGGTCCGGCAAAAGTCCCGGGACAGCGCTATTTTTTAAATACGTGAATATTTTTTTCGAAAATTTGCATACGTATATCATAAAAATTACATTCTGAGATTGTTCAGAATTTCCCCATCATTTAGGGGCCTCTTGTGAGAAGAATTACCTGACATTTTTAAATTGCAACATATATCGAGAATTAACTTATTTTAAAGGGAATGAAAAAAGAAACACATTCTTGTAAACCAGATTCCATTATTTTGGTTTATTAAAAATTATTCAGGATTAAATACCTAAGAATTTTTGCAACCTTTTAGGACCTCAAATTTTTTAAATTGTGTTCTTCGATATACGATACCTAATAGCTAAAATAAAAGATTTTGGAAGTTATAGCATGAGTTTCATAAGAGATTACCTTAAGAAATTTTCAATAACAACTGCATAATTACTAGGTAATTGGGAAATTCCTCGGGAAATTCAATTTAAGACGTTTTGAGAAAATACAATTTAAAAAATATTAAGATGCACCAACATATTGAATCATAGGTATGTGCGGAAGAGTGATTTTATCTCGGATTTTATATTATTTGAAAATATTTTATTTTTTGATTACAGTGTGCAATAGAACTTTTGTATCCCTAATAAAATCACCTAAATTTAGTTAATTTTATATTTGTTTATATTTTATGTATCTGGCTAAAATGATTAATAAAGGACCTTATCGTTTTCCTAGGTGTTTTTGGGCAAACATGAAAAATAAGTTAAACCTACAAAAATTAACTAAAATACCCCCAATATTAATTATATTTCCAATTTCTTCAATAAATATGAATTATAAATACATTTATGAGATTTTACATTATTTAAAAAAATATTTATTAACACAACAGCGGATTTTAAAATTCAAATTTTGACAAGTACTGTCAGATAAATTTTAATTTCCTTTCATTTACGTTTAAATTGAAAGCAAATGACAGTTAAAACTAAGAGGGTGTTTTCCTTGTGGAACCTATGGTAATAATCGAATACAATCGCCAAAAGGATTAACCTGATGGTAGATACAAATGACCTTTATTATAAGGCACTTTAGAACAATGGTTACTGTTACAAACAAGAAGTAATGCCCGGGCTAACAAATTCGTACGCGCTTTACAAAGGTATCTGGCGACTGACTCACTGTGACTCACACTGGATTGAAATGTTTCCCACATTGGGTGTTATTGTCATGCGCACACATTGCTTGCGTTTGTACGTTTATTTATAAAAACAGCTAAAACCGGCGCATAAAAAGAAATCCGGTACGCGCTCATGTAACATACTGGAATGAATCATTCTAGCAAAGGAGAAATAACTTGCCGAATGTCGTAAATAGTATCTTGCCTACTTGATAGGAGGTGCTTAGAAGTGCCAGAGGGTGTCCTACAAAAATTGAAGGAATTTACAAGCCCTTTCCCGCCACCTAGGTCCCTTTTCGGTTCTACTTTTTACTAATAATTATTCTGCATTTAATTTGGACGTTTCGTTTGAGAGGTAATAATTTCAATGTTGCCTGATTGTGCAATAAACTCTTACAATAACCTATAAAAGATATTTTATTTTTAATTGACGCCGTAATATTACAAATCTTATTACAACTATTAAAACTATAGCCATTGAATTTACAGTAAAAGTTTCAGAGCTCCAGGGAACTGGAAAAGTCATTTTTTATCAAATATTTTAAAAATTGCAAAAAAACGACAACTGTGTAAAAATTGTTTAATTGTAAAAAATATATTCTTAAATTATAAGTTTATTTGAATAAAATAAATACTTAAAAATTAATTTCTAATCAAGTCATAACAAATATGTACTTAATTGTATAATTTTTATACTATTAAAGTCAATAAATCATAGTAAATAAATGGCATAGGCAACCAAACTACTTTGTTTGTTAGAAACACCGAGGAAAACACTAGCATCGTTGTCTAATTGTGCAAAAATTAATTAATTTCAATTGCGTTTTTTGGCGAAAGCGGTCTCCTAATTCGCGAAATATTTTACACAATTGTATATTTATTTTTTATTTATATGTGGCATAAGTTTCATTCTTGTACAAAATGCTCCCAAAACCCGATAAGGTCCTTTGATTTGTGTTACTGGATATTAGGAAATTTATTAAATTTTAGCTTCTTAAAGTGGCAGCACTGTTTTTTTACACGTGACTCGCCTGCTTTTAATTCCTAACCTCATTATAACTTTCCAATTTCCAAGTACATATTTCAGTGTTCATCTCCTTGGTTATTTCTTCTGTTGTTTATCTAACTAACCTAACTAAAATATAGAAATCTAATTTCAAAAACTAGAGCTAAGAATAATTATTTATGTAACAAATGCAAAAAGTGGATAATATTTGCACGCCACGTAAAAATTGATCAACGTAGGTCGAGTTGGACAATATGTTAAGTGCAAATGTATCTATGGTGCGCATATGCTTTTTGCACGAGTTCATACACAATTTTTTCTACAATCGATGATCATCAACTATTGAAAGTAATAAAATTCCATAGAAACATGAAATTATTGACATATATTGACATTTCAAAATTTGTCATTTATGATCAATTGTCAGTGGCTAAAGTCATGTATTTTGCACTAGTGCAGAAAAGAAAGAAAGGGTCTTGGAGGGCAAATTTGAAGCTTGATTTTGAACATTCCTTGAAATTTACGGTTTTGGTCATAACTTTTTTTCTAGTGGAGCTTTTTTTAAAACTTCTAATTTCGGTACACAGATGAGTTTTGTGGCTACCATTTTCTTCTTTTTTTCTTAGACAAGCCATCAAAGCAAATTCTCATAAACCAGCAGTAAAATGGGCGTATGACAAAAAAACGTTCACTTAATAAAGGGATAGTCGGAAAAATGTGTAACTCCGATTCCTCTGTCCCTTGGAAATGTCATGGGCGAGGGAAACATAACTGTGCGAAAAAGATGCCAAACGTCTAACTTAGAATTTTAGGAACATCGTAGGCGATTACACGAGCGTTTTTAAATAATCATAACATAATAAAGAGTTAATCGAATTGAATTTTGTAAATTAATCCTGAAACTAAATTAAAGGGACTACCAATTAAATTTATTTAAATAGTTTCATAATTTTGGACGTTTCAAACACAACCAAAAGGTGAAAATTAAAAAAATATTAAAAAGTAAAAACGTCAAAATATGAACTATGGAATCATTAAGCAGTATAAAAAAATTATTCGATTTCAATTAACCCTTCGTCTTTTCTGATACTTTAAAGTAATCGAAATTTATATTGCCAAGTCCTATACCTAATTTTACCGAATATCTTCTTAATGGCGCTTGCCAAAATTCTGAAAAACTAAATGAAATAATATTCTTTCCGAAGCAAGCAATAAGTTAAGATAGAAGAGTTTGACACTTCGTATTTTGTTTTAAGTATATTTTAAAATTATTTACAGCATTCAGAAAATTTCTTAAAATTTTATTTAATTTTTGGGACCCTGTAAAAACTATGAAAATAATAGAACGAGAGGTAGCGTCACACTTGTGTGAAATTAGCAATAGATTCCAGCAATAGATGTTTTTTCAAATAAAAACTTGTTTTTTTTAATTTTTTCTTTCATAATTTGCTTCAATTGAATAATATAAACCTGGGAAATGCAGTTTCATAAGATTTTAATAAATTCTATGGATAGAAACCACCCCTAAATAATTTAACAAAAAAGGGTTAAATTTTTTTAAATTTTACTTTTGGATTTGTTTCTTAAAATAATTCTAAGGGCGCGTTCCACTAAAGATTCGTAATGTCTACGACGACCGCAAAGTCGTTCTACATAAGACCGCGATTTTTTCTTTCGTGCATCCATGGCGACCTCGATGGCGACCGCAAGAAGCTCACAACGACCGTATTTATTCGTGGATTTCTGTGGTTGTTTGTTGAATGGTGACGTTTTGATCTAGTGGAACGGGAAAATTTTGCGGTCGTGGTCGTGGGCTTTAGTGTTCATTAGTGGAACGCGGCCTAAGTAACATATCAAAAAATTGAGTGGCAGTTATTTTTTGTTTCTTTGTAATGCACGTTTAAAGTTCCGCGATTTAGCAATATTACCCATATGTATATTGTATATGTACTAGTATATTCTTCAAAAACCGAAAAAGGATTTTTTTTTATTTTTTTGTTTTACATTATTCATTTACACAATTTTAAATAACATATCAAAAAATTGGATGGCAGTAATATTTTGTTTTTTTGTAAATCGTGTTTAAAGTTCCACTATTTCTCAACGTTGATCTAGGGTTGAGTAGCGGAACTTTAAACATCATTTACAAAAAAAACAAAAAATTACTGCCATCCAATTTTTTGGTATGTTATTTAAAACTGTTTAAATAAATGACCAAGCAAGAAAAAGTTTAAAAAAATTAACTCTTTTTTCTGTTATTGAAGAATGACTAATTCAAGTACATAATGGTATCAACGTTGAGAAATAGCGCAACTTTAAACACGATTTATAAAAAAACAAAAAATTACTGCCATCCAATTTTTTGGTATGTTATTTAAATCTGTTTAAATAAATGACCAAGCAAGAAAAAATTTCAAAAAATTAACCCTTTTTTCTGTTATTGAAGAATGACTAATTCAAGTACATAATGCTATCAACGTTGAGAAATAGCGCAACTTTAAATACGATTTATAAAAAAAAAATTACTGCCATCCAATTTTTTGATATGTTACTTAAAACTGTTTAAATAAATGACCAAGCAAGAAAAAATTTAAAAAAATTAACCCTTTTTTCTGTTATTGAAGAAT